>OX411308.1:46059085-46775427 GCA_948150685.1 Rhaphigaster nebulosa | reverse complement strand
AATGATTGGAAATAGATGGCGTTACATTGAAGCTAAAGAAAATGTGAGACGAATCGAGCCTTTCCGTTTCTGCGAAAGACAAAACGGGAACGAGATGCCATTTGTCTTTTGACTTCATATATCGAAATATTAATCTGAAATTCAATAGCTCTGCTATTTGGAATAATCTAGAAATTATAACCTATTATAATAACCTATTTTTAACTAACCAATAAGCTCTGTTGTATTAGTGTCTTTAATTAATTCAAATTTAATTTAAATTCACCTTTCACTACACATATTTCTTCAAATGCCACCTTTTAATTTTCAAACTATAGAATTTTTCCACTAAATTCTAATAAACACTACCAATCACTATTGCTTGCTTCAATTATTTAAAACAAAATTATGATGATCAGTTTTCGAGATCTCACGTAATTTACGCTGAGATCAAAAATGTGCTGATTGAAAAATGTTCAATCGTTATCGTAATCGGTTTGGAGACTTTAAGGGCCATGCATCAGAAAGTCCAAACACAATTTTTTTGAAGAACAAATATGGGTAGAAAATATATACAACATTAACTTGAAAATATAACACCAATCATGTGCGACTTTTTTTGTATACAGATGAACTGTAACATTTTTTGTTGGATTTTAGCTGATTCCTTATTGACATAAGATTGGTAGTTTATAACTTTTCATTTTAAATCATTTATCAAAGCCAATTTTACTGTTGAAAATTCTTTAAATTGAAGGTAGTTTCTTCTTCAATATAACACCAATGAACATCATGGGATCGTATTTTAAAAACATGAGTTTTATAAAAATATTGGAATGATAAGAATTTATTTGCTTTACTTTTCGGGAAGAATTTATAAATGTTTTTAAAAGATGAAAGGGATTTAAAAAAAAGACAAACCATTAAAATTAATGATATCTACATTTTACAAATAGGTAGTTGAAGTGGCACGTATGAAACCAACTAAATGTATATTTTTTGGAAGATTTTGTATTATTTATATTAATTACAGGCCTGCCAAGTAGAATACATTTTCACTTACGTAAGCGAAATTAGTGGATGGAATTTGATAAAATTGATGCTGGGCCAATTCTAAATAATGAAACTTGGGGACAAATCGGACGAGGCGTTTTCGACGTATAGACATGTCAAGGAAAATACGCTCGCATCTGCGTAAGCGAAAATAGTGAATACAATTGAAACGACCATTTTTTCACAATATCCTTTGATTTTCTCTGCTCTGGTCCAAATCGGAGAAGCTGTTTTTGAAATATAGATGCGTAAAAAAATACGTTTGCGCCTCTGTAAGCGAAAATGCTGGATGTAATTTGATAAACCGATAAGGAACCATCTAGATACCAACTCACACAAGTCCTGAAAATTTCATAAAAACCGCATTAATGGTAGGTGTTATGAGCATATCATGGATTTGACTACAGACAGATATACACGAGACCAAATTTGTTCCAGATATCTAAAAAGTAAAACGCGAGCAGAAATATTTGATTCTGAGGGCATAGATATGATAGTGCCTTTAAGGTTGCGAAGCTGTAATAATAAGTATGATCCTACCACAAGTTATTTTGACCACAGTTGTATTCAACGAAAAAAGCGGTTTGAGATTAATACAAGTCTCAGGCACAAGCCCGTAAAACTCTACTTTTGATAAAATCCCGGCCTGCCTCTGAAGTTTTTATAAGCACATCCTGTATGCCCTACTTTGACAAGAATGAGGGCTGTAAAAAGGACCTTTATCCCCACTTTATTAAACTTCTTTTGAGAATAGAGGTGGTTACTCATTTTTTCATTTTTTATTATTATTTAGGCCAGTAACTTGCAGAAATTATTTTTTTTTTTAATTTGATTCTGTTTTGAAAATGATTTTGTAATAATGAACAAAAAACAGTGGTAAAAATTATATGTAATTAGGGATTGATAAATTTCTATTAGAAGTGACAAATAATTTATCAATCCCTATGATCAATATGATCCTTCTATACCATCATGCGAACGTCAACTGAAAATTGTATGGTTTCTAAAACTGGCGACTGGATCGTATAACAACAATGTCTACAGTTAAAATATTTGGGGTCGGAACAAGTTACCACCATTTTGATAATAAAGGAGTTAAGTGTTTTTATAGAATAGGTGCATCAGTTACTTTTCAGTAACTACAGTGATCGTAGTGATTATTAATACGAGATTCAGTGAACATATGCATAACCGTAAGTCAGAAAAAGGAAGTTGTTCAGAGCTAGATTAAATAATAAAATATGAAAGAAGTGTCCGATCGTTTTTAACATTGACAGGTATTCTAGGTACATGAAGAAGTATAATTTAACGAAGGACACAAAATAAAATTTTACAAACATGGAGAAATAGATGCTGGTCTATTAGAAAGAAAATTTCCGCACACGCTGGAATTTTGGCCTCCAGGGTAACATCCCTTTACTATTGTTTATTTTAAATGTTTTATGAATAAAATAAATGTTTCAATAACCTGTACATATGTTTTTTATATATAATAATATCGGCGTTCCCATGCAAAACTTACGATCCTGAAAATCACTGCTTTTCAGAAGAGCAAATAAATCGCAGTTTTGTATATAAGAAGTAATAATTTTAATTGAACGTTATACACAAATACTTATACACAAAACGATACGACGGTTTTTTTGCTGTTCTGAAAGTTAGTAATTTTCATATCGTTAGTTTAGCATGGGAACAACGATAGATATTTGGTAACGCTTATTGTAGTTAATAAAAAGTAACTGATGCACCGAATCTACAAAAATTCCGGAGAGTAAATTTCGGAGGTTAAAGTTTATAGAGCATTAAACAAATTGAAGTAGAGAATCGAACTAGCATAACAACGGATATCATCCCCTGTCCCAGTCTGTTCTTTTAGTGAATTTTGTTGGTATATAAAGAGCAGTATTGTACCTGAATATGAGCAGTAATAATAATGATAATAATAATAATAATAGAAGGCTTAGCGAAGCCTAAGGTTCGATGCCGATACCAACAATCGCTGTTTACAAAACTTCCTCCACCAATTACGTTCTAAACTCAAATTCTTAAGCTCACACTTAACGCAATCCTCCCACCTACGTTCCAGTCTACCCCTCGGAAGTTTACCAGGCGGCTCAGCGTTTATTAACCTGTTAGGGTTTCGTTCCTTACTAAGAACAACAGGTTTATAAATACAAATAATATAAACAATAGAGAACTGAATTTAATTTTCAGATTGTTTAAGATTTTTTTTCAGGAAGCGTTTTGGCCCGGTCTACCAGTAAATGCAGGCGTATAACTACATGAATACAGAAGTATCGAGGAGATTGTGTCAAGTGGATATCGAATGCTGAATTCATGCCTATTGTCTGCAAGAACAAGAAACTATAAACAATACCAAGCAGTTTGCAATGGAACACGATGGAAACCTTTAACAAAGGCTTTAGAAGAGACACGCTGCTTAGGGGTGGGTAGATAGTGGAATATCCTTTATCAGCAAACAAGTGATACCGATACTCTTTATTATCTGATATTTTTGTGGCTGATACGGATTTGAACAATCGTTTCATATTTAAGCTACTGTTGTAACTAGCCAACCCATCTTCATTTCTCTTTACAATAAATAGATGGGGAGGCATTTCTTGGAATACCACTTTTTTTCTAGGAAAAAAAATGATTCATAGCTCATTTTCATTTTACTTCTAGAGTTCTTTTTACTTCAACCGTTGATTGTGTTAATTTTACAAGGAATTATTTTTTCTCCGGAAAACATTTGAGACATAAAAAAAAAAAAAAAATGAATTGTTGACCTTCCCTATTATATTTTTATCTTTAATCTATTTGCCTTGAGTTCAAGTTAAAAAAGTACTAAGTTTTTTTATTGACCTCAAGGCAAATTGATTAAAGATAAAAATATATATTTTAAAAAAACAAATAAAAATGACCCTATTTATTAGCTGTAAACTTGAACATCACCGTTACAGGCAAATAAAACGATTTTTAAAATTTTAGAATTATATTTATAAAGGAAATGCTCAAAATCAATGTTATAAAATGTATATCATAACATTACGTTTGCATATCAACGTAATTTAATCAAATTTAATTACTTATATGCATACTATAAATGCTGATTTTTGACCACATTAAGTTTGAAAAGTCTGATGTCAAAAGAATCCATATAAATATTTACCTAATTAATAGTTATTTTAATTTAGATTTTATTAAAATTGTTGTTTATAAATTGTATTTTGTCGTAAATATATTTTTCACCAAGCTAATACATTTTTGTTTTTACTAAATATGATTCGAATTTTTATCCCAAGACAATTTTTAACCCTACTGTTAAAGCTAAGATCATTTGAATCAAAGTGAGACTTTGGATCAGGTCCTTATCACTGAATTAACTACATTTCAGTATCAGTTACAAAATATCTTATAAGTACAATCATATAATTATAAGTACAATCACAAAATATCATTATAAGTACAATCACCTTCCCTAATACTGCTCTATCCAGAAATACGTAATCCGCAATTTATTCATATCAAGACTTTTATAAGCTGTTCAATAGTTTTATTTCGCGAAGAGCACCAATATGGTTGAGGTAATTTGCGGCATTGCTATTTTTGGGACCCCCAAGAAACAAATAAAGGAACTGCTTTCAATTACGCAAAGTTAAACAAGTTACATATGAAGTGACCATAGAAGGACTGAATGGGCACGATAAGATTCGATAAGAGAAGGGGATGAAAGATCAATGGCGGGATTTGTTGAGGGTTACAACTGTGCCCAATTGGCAACATTCTGGGGATTATGGAAGGAAAGGTGGATTGCCAACTCCACTTCCGAATAGGATTTGGTCACCAGTGGTCTTTAGACCAGTGCATTCCGAAAAAGGGACCTTAACATTTTTATGAGATAATTTGGGTTTGAAATAACAATGAACTTATGAATTGTGTATTCGATTGAAAGAATGAAATAAAAAAGAAAATGTTAAAAAAAATAAAATAAATCAAGATAGAATATTTGACAATATAGCTGCTTGAAGTTAAGAACAAAGAGAATTCTTCTTGAGCGGAACCTTCCGGCCTATGCTCCGCCCACAATATTCTTCCTTCAATTGCTTGTCTATACTTTAACATAAAAACTCAAATATATAAACGAAAAAATACTTAAGAAGCTATAAATCTAAAGGACAGCTAAAAACAGCTAAATTCATATCCAAAACATTAATTAACATCCTTTCGGTAGGAATTTCTAATCAGCGTATTCCAGTGACAACTTAGATAAAACTCTCCAGTTCTCCTGGAAAAGGGAATCGCGCTGTTAAAAACCTGAGCGACCACAAATTTTTCTGAATAAAAATAACCGATTTGGACTCAATTAATAAATGTTTTAATCATGCAATTCCGAACATGATCGACTAGTTTATTTGGTATTTCCTATTCTTTCATTTTTTTTTAAGTTTTTTATTTTTTTCAATATTATATTTTTCAATAACGAACCTTTGAAAAAACAAACAAACCCGCGCTCTCAAAATTGGAAATTTTACGTTTCAAGATACATAGAATCCAAAAAGCGAAAAAAAAAAAAATCATCTGCCCCCCGCCCGCGGCTTTTCTACGAGACTAATGGGCCAATATATTTTTTTTTAAATTTGATACCTAAATCACTAGTCACTCCAGGATGATCTCCGGAACTCGACATTACCATTAGCCGTTTCTTCTCAAAATGGCGGTCGATTAGAGGTTTCATATGCCAATACCTCAGCCATTTTTAGAAATAGGTGGCAAATATTAAGTGTTTTGTAATCATGTATTAAAAAAAAAAATATATTTTTTTATACACCTTTATAAACAACATAAATGCAAGATTTATATCTTCTGACGTTATACGAAATACATATTAGGTTTTATTATTATTATTTTAGACAACCGAGCCTTACATTATAAGGAGATTACACCATTTTAGACGATGGGGGTTTTCAGCTCCGAGAAAAAGAAATAAAAAGGAGGTGGACGTAGAGGGTAAAGAGGAAAAGTAGAGAGAAGGAATGGCTCCTAAGCCTGACCAATTGCCACAATTCTCTCCAGCGGTGTTGCTTTCATTATCGTAAATCTCACCAACCTCATCTTAACAGTTTACCTTCTCATTTAGGTCTAGCAAGTCTGCTTCATCCTTCTACTTCAATGGAATTTGGCGAAACTAAAATATTTTAAATCATCTGATTTATTTGATTGTAGTGCAAAAACAATATTTATATGATCATGTAAATTGATATTGGCAAAATTAAAAGATACGAAATCACATAAGATTATTACAAAGCCTTCTCCACAAAGCTATTATTTTAAAGAGAGTTCAGCCTTGGGTTTCTGGCCACAAAGGTATTACAAGTCATGGAGAAAGCCGATCAACTTGCAAGAAAAGGTGCTCAGTTCCCCATCATGGGACCGGTACCTTAATTTGACACCAGCGGAAAGAATTCCATAACTGGATATGGAGAAGAACAAGCAAAGACCGGAGGGAGCACATTCCAAGTCTTCCCCCATTTTAGACGATGGGGGTTTTCAGCTCCGAGAAAAAGAAATAAAAAGGAGGTGGACGTAGAGGGTAAAGAGGAAAAGTAGAGAGAAGGAATGGCTCCTAAGCCTGACCAATTGCCACAATTCTCTCCAGCGGTGTTGCTTTCATTATCGTAAATCTCACCAACCTCATCTTAACAGTTTACCTTCTCATTTAGGTCTAGCAAGTCTGCTTCATCCTTCTACTTCAATGGAATTTGGCGAAACTAAAATATTTTAAATCATCTGATTTATTTGATTGTAGTGCAAAAACAATATTTATATGATCATGTAAATTGATATTGGCAAAATTAAAAGATACGAAATCACATAAGATTATTACAAAGCCTTCTCCACAAAGCTATTATTTTAAAGAGAGTTCAGCCTTGGGTTTCTGGCCACAAAGGTATTACAAGTCATGGAGAAAGCCGATCAACTTGCAAGAAAAGGTGCTCAGTTCCCCATCATGGGACCGGTACCTTAATTTGACACCAGCGGAAAGAATTCCATAACTGGATATGGAGAAGAACAAGCAAAGACCGGAGGGAATGTGCTGGACTTATACAATCCAAAGTTTTGTTTAAAAAATCCTTTCCTTCTAGATCAAACTCGCTGCTAGACCAGAATAGAAATGAACTCTGATTGATTATCGGAATAATCACAGGCTTAAAAGACACCTAAAGATTTGTGGAGTAGTCGGCGACGAAATCTGCTACTTGTCACGGAGGCTGTCCTATATTAGAGAGGTCATTGTGACCGGTATGATTCGCAAGATAATCTATATCTTAGAATATAGGCTTCTGGGCTCTGACAGAATCCCAGAAAACAAGGCTTCCTCCATCGAATGGCAGTCCCTTTGAATTTCATTAGGAAAACCAGAAGGTTCCATATGGAGGAAAAATAAGTGTCCATTGGGTTTCTTGGGGTAGGCACAAAAGGACCACTATGCCCACTTGTTCGATTCGGTCCCCCAACTATTATCAGTACCAGTTCTCTTATCAGCAATGATATTGAAATTTAATTGTTAGATAATTGCAAAGAATTTAAAGCTCTCCTCTAATACTTTGTACGAACTACCTTCAATAAATTCAGTAAATTACTAAAGCGATATACGCACGGAGGTTTTTTAATGCTTATATTCGTAAATAATAAATCATTTTTGTAGACATATTAATTTTCCGATGTTTCAAACTGTAACTAACTAGGTCTGGATTCAAAATTGGCAAGTTGCCTTCATATCATCAAATAAAGTATTTCTTGTACTTAAGATATTTTGTATTGGAATCATATAATATAATTTTACTATTAATCTCATGTTGGTATAGACACAGAATTTCTTCAATTTCCAAATTGATATTTTTTATAAAGAGTTCAAAGAGAAATACAAGAAAATAATTTTATGATCAAAATATCGGAAAGTCGCTAGGTTAAATAATAATGAAGGGGACTCTAACAAAGGAGAACTCGACGAAGATTGGAAGGATTAATGGAAAAAGAAAACCCTTGTTATCAAGTGCTCCAGAATAATTTTCCCGATTTTCCGATACGATTAAGTGTCCTTCACAATTTGTAGATTTGTATAACGAAAATATATAAAATCTATAAGGTATAAAAATAATAATTACAGATTCATAGAAAGATGTATAAAAAATGTGGTGCGATCACCCAACTTCCAATTACCATCACACTACTTTGAGTAGGGCTAGAGGAATTTTTAACGTTTCTATGGAAATATTTAGTTTCCATTAAATATAATAAAAGTAGAAATTATTAACTTCAACAATCACTTAACTCTATACCGACACTCTCCATTACCTCCTACGACATTATATTTTAGATATTAATTTTTCTAAAATGTTTAGCTTTCCAGCAATACATTACACATGTGTATTATTACTCTTATTTCCAGAAATTCGTTTTCAACCTTAGAAAATATTTCTCCTTTTTTTCTCTTTTAGTCAACTGTCAAGTTTTTACATAGTTCATATTTACTATATTTTATTACTAATAACTGAGATAGATGGTTAATTATTTCAAATAAACAAAATTAAAGTAACTTTAGAGGAAGCCATTTTGAAAATTCGACATTTAAGCCCTGTCAAACTATTTCAATGAGGATAAGATCTAGCTGATATTAAAGTCTATTTAATTGTACATTGATATAACGATTTTAATTAAAATCTTTGGAGCCGTTTTCGACAAAATTGTAAAAAAAAAAGTATAAAATCGATAATTTATAGTGGCAATTCGATTTTAGCTTAAAAGTTGCTGTAACATTTCAGGTGCTTTAAATTCCTAATTTCAGTTTCGTAAAATTATTCATTTTTGAGCAGGGCTGTTCACATAGATAAAGACACTCAGACCATTTTGGTTATTTGGACTCGGGGAACTTAAAACGTGTATTTTCACGATATATTTCATAATAGGTGTATATATTCTTAAATATGTATATATATATATATATATATATATATATATATATATATATATATATATATATATATATTGTATATTACCCAGGGAGCGGAGTAGCTAAGTCGTAAGTTACTGTGCTGCTATGCTCCCTGTCCCGGATTCGAAACCGGCTGAGGCAGATAATTATTTATTCTGTTATCATCCGTGGATTGACCCTGTGGGATCGGGAGACCCTCCTGGGGAACACCCAGCCACTATAAAGTGGATATCTATAATTGGGGTAAAAACCTGTCGGTTGAGCGTGATCTCGGCCAAATCACCTCCTTGCACAACCGTTGGCTTAGAAACAATACGGCCCTTAACTAGTACTGAACCTAAGACCCTTCATGGATTGTAGTGATACACAATTTTTTTTTTATTATGTATATTACTTACAAATGTAAGTGAAAGTAAAAATAGTTTAATAAAAATAAATTAAAAAATCTCTGAATATAAATAGAAAAATATACATTTTTAAAGTTCATCTGAATGATTTTATATGCACTGGGAATTTTTTCATTCTTGACTGGTAACTTTTAGTTTTACGATAACAAACTTTTTCACTCAGTTCATCAAGAAGGGTTTAGATTTTCAGATTCAGTTAGAGAGGGTACTCATTATAAGGTAATGTGTAATTATCTTAGAAACTAAAAATATTGATAGCTGAATTTATTTCTGACCTTTTCCCTATATCTCTCTCTCTCTCTCTCACTCTCCCTAAAAAAAAAGGTATTTACTTTCTTTTTAATTTTAGAAATGAACTATACAATGACTAACCGTGTAGATTAAAACTAGACCTTAAAAAAACGTCTTAAAAGCTGATAGATTGAAAGATGCTTCTGCTTTAAATATTCTACTAGGGTGTAATATATTTCACCGATACAGAATAGAAGATAAAATACCAAATTATGGTGATGAAAGAGACTAGCAGTTCAGTCATTTCCTTAACGCCCCACTTGACCGGGGAGGATTGATTCAGGTAGCACCACCGGAATCCATCAACCTCTTATATAGAACAGTTACCTTAATTCTTCAAGAGATAAATGTTCCCGAAGATTGCAAACGTAAGTAAAACTGAGTCTATCAGAGAGTATTAAGTTAGCATATTCTTAATGTGATAAATTTCTTACAAACCGTTCATTAATGGATATAAATGAAAAAAAAATTAAATTAATATCGGAAATAATTTATAATGAAGTAATAAAACACCCAGATGAGAAAGGTAGCTAGTAAACTTATTTAAATTTGGTATTGAGTTATTGAAATCGATTCAACACATTTTAAACTATGTAAGTCTGTAGGTCACAAGATATCAGAACGACCCAAATATTTATAGCGATTCAAAAGGTTCTACGCCGACGCAACCAGTAGTTGTTGTTTAAATACTTCCTCCACTGAATTTCCTCACAAAAACACAAATATACTCCTCGTTAATCCAGTCCAACAGCTTTACCTATCCATTTCAACCCCTGTGATCACATAACTACAATTATTTTTACCAAATGCTTTAAAATGAAGATATTCTGAATTGACTAATTAATTTCTATAATATTTTTCATGCTCTAGAAAATAAATATTTTGCATTTGTAAAAAAAAAATAAATAAATATATATATAACAAACAACAACAATATAGATAATAATTATGCGGACATTATTAACAAATTAAATATAATTTTTTTTAAAATTACAATTACAGAATAAATTAGATTAAAAATAAAAAATGATTGATAATGTCATAACAATATAAAATATTTACAATTTACAAAACAATACAAGAAGAGGAGGAATCAGATAATAGACTAGAAAGAATTACCAAATATTCAAAGGTTTTGTACCATTGAACAAGTGGCAATTATATAAAGTTTGTCCTCATAAAAAAAATTCAATCAATTGATTATTAATGACAAAAGTATTTATTAAAAAACATGGATATGAAATGTATGACTATGAGAGAAAAAAATCAATATTATATGTGAAGAGCAGAAAATGGAAAAGTACAAGGTAATAAATTAGGATGAATTGTACTTGTTGGTAGATTTGTAAAAAATGTGAAATATTATCTGATGTATAATGTTATTAGTTAATCTAATTTATTCTGATATTTATTATATTTTTTTAAAAATAATATTTAATTTGTTAATAATATCCGCATAATTATAATTAATATTTCCTGAGGATGAAGAAAGCTATCTCGAAACGTCGTAGTAAAATGTGAATAATGAAAATAAATATTTAGAATAGAAAAGAAAAAGAACTTATTCTGGGACTAGGCTCCTCAAGAATGACACAATTGAACAAATAAAACAGAAAACAACTATCTGGACATAAGACTACAAAATAAAAATCAATTAATGTTTACAGGATTGTCAATAAAAATAAATAAGCAAACAATAATTAATGCGAAAAAAAAAAAAAAAGAAAACGGAAAAAAAAAGAAAAAGAGAGATAATGAAAAGTACAAAAATAATGAATTGATTAGGAAAGTTGAAACTTGCAGAATAAAACTACTATTTGCTTTTGATCTAGATGTTAATCTTCAAAAGAAATTTTGTAATTAGAGAGTATCTATTTGGAAAGAGAGATGTTGGAAAAGGAAGGATTTGAATGAGAACAGAGAAGAAGCATGGTGGATATCAGGAGGAAAGGAATTCTAGTGGGTAGAAGAGCGGGCAAAAAAGAATGTTCGAATGTTATGGTTCTGTGGGAAAAAGTATAAAGATCAGAAAGGCGCGATCTTGTTTCCTATGCGTGGACCGAGGACCTCGTTACTGCATGAATAATCTTAATCTATTCAGGTTTGCTCAGGAACTGATAATATTTAGGTCTTTCTGAATACTGGCAAACGCCATTAGTAGCTGAAAAGGAGGAAAGAATAAATAGATGTGGAAGTCTTCGGCGTATAAGTGGAGGGAATTGGATGGAATAAATTAGGAAGATTATTTTTACAGGAATTAAAACAGATTGGGGAAATACTCGAACCCTGGACTACTCTTGAGGATATGTTAAGAGAAGAAGATAGAGATTGTTAGGAGTGGTAATTGATTGGAACCGATCAGAAAGGAAAGAATGAAATCACTGAAAGAGGAGTTGGGTAGAGCTGTTGGAAAAGTACAGTGATTTTAATTTGGCAAAAAAGGATAGAATGGTCCAGGGAATCAAAAGAAGTCAAGGGGTATTACCACATAAGGAAGTATACAAGGATATAGTTCACAAAATAATTTATATAAAGAATTAAATTTTCCCAAACTAGTGAAATTATTATTTAAAACAATCTATTAATCATGCC
Source organism: Rhaphigaster nebulosa (assembly GCA_948150685.1). NCBI lineage: Eukaryota > Metazoa > Arthropoda > Insecta > Hemiptera > Pentatomidae > Rhaphigaster > Rhaphigaster nebulosa. Next base: position 46,763,109 of record OX411308.1, on the reverse strand, counting down.
ATTGAAAAATTGATTTCGTTTTTAATTAATATTTAAAAAAAAATGGTATTTAACAGAAGATGGGAGTGATCAAAGTGATGCTAAAACATTGTGAATATGACAGAAAATTTAAAAAACGGTGATAAGGTCTATCGAATTATATTACTAAATAAAAATATATATATCTTAAAAAATTGATTACAATATAACATGTTTACTATCCGGTAGAGAAGTCATTGTTTACTTGTTTTCGAGGTTTGATAGACATCAGTGTTTTAGCAATCATAGATAACTGATCAAACGTCACTCTCATGATTGGGTGCAAAAGGCTATATTGATTATGCAACGCACTGGGGCAATCGTCACCGTCGCCACATTTTATTCAAAAAATTATATTATTCAATGATTGCTCACATAAATTGTCAAGGCATACGTGTTTGTTTGGAATTCATCAAAAATAATCATAAAAATCAATGATGATAATGTAAGGTTACAGATATGAAATCGAAAAGCAAGCTTTGTTTTGAAATAAACTTGATGTCACAGATTTGACAACTGATCATGTTAAATGACAGATTAAGTCAGTCGCTCCACTTTATTTGGTAAAATAAGTAGCCAATGCTGACTAGAACGCACATCTCACGTCATGTATCGAAAGAGGGAGTGCAACTAGTGTCTTAATGATGTCGAAATTGTTAGAGAGACTTGAAGTGTTTGTTTGGAATTCATCAAAAATAATCTATCAAATAATCATAAAAAATCAATGATAATAATGCAAGGTTACAGATATGAAATCGAAACACAAGCTTTGTTTTGAATCAACTAATATTAGGCCGTACATATTTTTTTTTTTTTTTTTTTTAATTTTCGTTTTTATTCATACTTCGATTCGATTAATGTATTTTAACACATTGTCGTAGGATGATTTTTAAAAGCTATTGTGTATTATGAAATACGTAGATATAAACTTAAAGAAGTAACTTTAAGTGAAATAAGAGACAGTATTTTAATATAAAACCGAGATATGAAATGAACATACCAATATAACAAGTAAACCGTATCTAATCTAACGGTTAGGAAACTAACCTTAAAACGGTGATTGCATTCTTGAACCTTTACAAATTCAAACTTTATTTCTAATATTGACTTAAAACAAATATTTTCAATTTTCGTTTATGCAGTATGGATAAAGAATCTCGATTATTTTTATACTTGTATACTGATTATTTGGCGTAGTGAGGAACTGATAAAAGCATCTAACAAGTTTACAAATTATTCACATAAAGGGGCTTGTTAAATTCCTGTTGTGTTAAACAATTCACTAAATAACAGGGTGCAGAGCCTTTTCTTCCCTTGAAATATGCAAGCCTACCGACACCATCAGCGCACGGCCAACAGTAATTTGTGACCTTATGAATATGAAATGATGGCTCCCGTTCTTGATTGCAATTATCCAACGAGATAATTAACGTCACCACTTGGAATCTCCTGATGAAGTAAGTTACGGTGACACAAAGGTTGAGTTTTCCGTTTATAGGGGGCCATTGATTGAAATCTTGGAAACGACATTACAAGATTTTCTTGAAACTTCAGAATAAAGGATTGGTGTCAAAGGATACAGAAGAAAGGACGCCCATGAAGGAAACTGAATTAATTAAAAATCTCAACTAAGCGAAAATATTTAATAAGAAGAGCAATATTACGGAATTCATAAAAACATATCGTAGCTTCAAAAAAGTCAATTTGACAGGACGAAGAAATATCATTTTAAAAATTCAATTTTTACATATTTCTTATTTATTTTCTCGTTTCAACTATCGTTTCGTATGACGATATATATATATATATATATTTCTTTATTTTTTTTTCTATCTAACGATATGTCTCCAAAGTGATTGCTGGATTTTTTTTTTAAATGGTAAACAGATTTTTTTTTTAGGACTTATAAGGTATCATAGCTTAAGCGACGATACACTAACATTTTTGATGGTTATGTATATGCTTGATGATTTTTTGTTTATTCATCCTATTGCCCAGAAATAATTTTTGTCATCGAGCATCTAATTTTATTTAATCTTAGGTTAAAAAAAATATACAGAAAACTACGCCGAATAATTTCAAAAATTATTTTTATTTTTATTCGAATTTGGTTTAAGAACACAAGTAATTAATGTTAAGTAAAAAAATGGCAATAAATTATCGTCATTAACAAAGAAAGTTAATAAAAATCCAAATAAATCAGAGTCGATAACTAAATGGCAAAAAATATTTTAAATAAAGCTTCAAGTTAAGGGGTACTTACTCTGAACTATCTTCCTTAAAGGTTGAAGTATTCGGTTTTAGAAAAAATAAATAAATAATAAACAATTAACTGACTTTTTGGACTAGGACTGAACTGACGGACCACCAGACGTCGACTGAGATAAGAGCAGCCGAGGGTGAGCCGAATGTGCGAACCGGTTTCCCGAGGCCAAGGCCGGTCAACGCCAGTGCGCAGGCTTACGCATCAATTATTTATATATATATATATATATATATACACATATATATATATATATATATATATATATATATATATATATATATATATATATAAAATGTATATATATCACCATTATATATAATATTTATATATATATATATGCATACAGTATGTTAAGGATTGAGTGATAATGTTGTTTGAAAAAAAAAAGATAACAGATCATTTGAGAAAAACCAACAGCTAAAAATAACATTTTTTTAAAACGCAAATATCCTTGTTGTTTGATCTAAATTATGCGTTCTTAAATGAACGATAAGCACTGAAATAATTGTTTTATCCACTATAAATATTTATAACGGCATTTCTATAAAAATTGTAATTTTTAGTGTTGTTACAACAATAAAAACAAAAAAAAAAAAAATTATTATTAATAATAAAACGCTTAGCGAACCCGAAAGTTCGATGCCGATACCACCAATCGCTAGTAGCAAACCGACTACTAAAATTTTAACTTTCTACTTTCTGGACACAAGCCGAGAGCTAAGTAATGGTTGAAACGGAAAAATAAGTGTTCATTTCCTCATTCATTCCTTCATTTCCTCTTGAATTTCGTTTTTTCTTGTTATCATAGATCACAAATACTTAAATTTTTCAACGAGTTCAAAAGTATTTCCTCTTTTATCTAATCGCCTCCGTTTCTGCTGAGTACGTATATGCAATTTATTACACTATGATTAATTATTTGCAAATAACCATATATCCATGCCCGTAGACGGAAGGATTGTGCCAGGCCTGACCTTGAGGATTTGGGCTTTGACGGGGTTCAGTGGAGGGAGGTTTGTAGGCAAGGGCTGCTGGGTTCCTTCGGGTTCCTTTAACAATTTAGTATCTTAAACAATTTGTTTGTTAATAGCAATTATATTATAAATCCCTTCAATTTATATCAGTATATATATATATATATATATATATATATATATATATATATATATATATATATATATATATATATATATTATTGTCTTCATGTCTGAACATTCGCATCATGTAGGTAAGTGTAAATTTTAAATTAAAAGAGTTGGGAAAATTTAAATATCTCATAATATTACCAAAATTGGACATTGACCTCCTGCACCAATCAACTGTCGCAACACCGCCAATGGATATAAGATAAACTTAGAAAATTTATGAGATACTGGAACAGTATCGTGGCACTAATAGAACTCGCTAGAGGTGTTCCGAAAGATTGACGTTCCACTCACGTTCGATATCGTTTACACGAGGGGTACACGCGCATGATGCCCGCATAACAGCGATGCCATTCACGGTATTCCTGCCGCAGGCTGCATAGGTCCCTGAATTATGAGCTGAATTCAATTCCAAACCGCGCCGAAACACATACACGAAATACAATTACTAACTGATATTTAATCACCACTGAACTTTCTCCAAAGTTGCTAAACAAAGCCAGTAACTAAAAACAGATCAACTTTCGGTCCCCCATTGTTCTAGAATTATCTCAACTTACTAAATAGACTTCAAAATTCGGTACATTATTAACCTTGTTCACTTTAACTTGGAATTAGGTTACACCCTCAGGAGAAACAAACTTTTTTTTTTGTTTTGTTTCGGTTTTGTTCAAACTGAGGATATCTTAGAGTTATTAATTAAGTTTTTAAATTTAATGTTTAAAGAGATTATATCTTTTTCATTAATAGAAAAAAAGTTCGTGAGTGTTACATACTTATAACTAAATGTTAAATCCAATGATGTTTAATTTTAATCTGATTTTTTGAAATCTGTTTTTATTAAACCCTTTATGCACTAGTATATCTTACAATATATACATGCATAAAACAACGATTCTAATTGTCTATGGGAAATATCGATTTAATTTTACTCTATTGATATTTCAAAAATAATCGATAATTAAACTATAACAGTTACGAAGCTTTTCATCAACATTTCATTTCTGTATTACAGTAAATAAAGATCGTGCTCTCTGTGAACAGTCGTCCCGTCCAAACAAATAAAATTATGTATTATAATTTTGTATTCTACTAATAAGCACTTAAAATAATTACTTTAAGATTTTTTAAATATTGATTAGTTCGTATATTCTATTAATATGAATTTATTACACCAAAATACTTTATTAAACATTAAATATATGGATATTTAAGAGCATATCTACAGGGTTACATCATGAAGTATAGAGCTTTTCTCACTCGAGATAATTAATTTTTAATTATGTATTTTAGTATTAGTTTTTGTCTCCTTTCGGTAAATTTACAGATCTCGAGGAGAAAAAATTTTGGTTCTTCTTCCAAAACCAGTTGTATAAATAGAAAATGATGATTCATATAATTAATAATTTTATTATAATCATTAATACATTATTAACAGAAAAACAATAATTGTTTTAAATAAACATTGGGTTCTAAAAACATAATTTTCCTATACTAATTTACTACACCAGGGAATTCATGTTAAATTAGACTTAATTTTTTTTTTAAATATTTAAAAAAAAATTTAATGCTTACCAAAAAACGTTTTATGTAAAAGCTTTTAGTAAGACTATTACTATTTCAATTAACATAAATTACTTTTTTATGAAAAATTTTAATATCCCGGTTTTCTTAATAACTATCCAAGTAACTTTCATTGAATTCAGTTCTTTTTTTTTCTTTTTTTCTGTTCAGTTGGAAAGACGATTTTTGCGACAAAACCTTACACGTTGCAGAAAATAATAAGTTCTGCCTAATTAAAAAAAAAATAAAAGAAAAAAAGTACATTCAAACCGATCCGATGTTATTTCAACGTAGGATCTATTCCTAAAAATTATCAGGACTGAGTTTAAGTTTATAAAATATTTCGATGAGCATTCAGGACAAAAAAAAATATTATTCATTTATTTAAAAAAACAAAACAAGAAAACATAAATAAAAATTCATTTTTGGTATATTCGAGCTAGCGTCACGCAATGGTTTAGACCAGGTCTCAAAACTGCGGTCCACAATAGGTTATTTTGATGAAATTCTAAAATTTACAACGCACGTAAATTATACAAAATAAAAATCAGATGTTTCTAACTTAACGACCAATTAAGAAATAAAATAAACGATCGTCTGCAACAGCGTGAAAACATGTAACTGTAAAATTCCAACTTATCAAAGACAAAAACGTTTGAAATTTTCATCATATTGAGTATTTTTTAAAAAAATAATATGTACTAGTAAACAAGGGAGTACGCAAGGGAGACAGGAGGGGCCATTGCCCCTTCCCTCCTAAAATTAAAAGAAAAATAAATATAACTAAATTTTGTGAAAGAGAAAAAAAGAAGAAAATTATGTTGGAGAAAAAAGGTATGGAGAGGCCGTTTTTTACTTTAAAACTAGAACTTACTTTTGCCGATTTATACGACCTCAGTAACTGTCCCGAATTTTAAAAATATACTAGAAATAAAACTTGCAGAAAATTTAAAGTTCTTTAAAATTGGTCATGTCAAAGTTTTACCTAAAATGCACTGGGAGAGAGTTACTGAGGAAAATCATAAAAAAGTGGCGAAAACGAAGAATTCGTTGACCTATAAAATTTAATTATGACCGATAACCGGCCGGTGGCATAATGTTATATTTCCAGTAATATATTTATTTTCGGCCGAGAAAATCAAACAATTTCTTGAAATCAGACTCGTTTTTTGGCTTCAGCTCCCGTACTATAAATACAGCGTACTTCCAAAGTTTTATTGAAAACGGTTGAGTAGTATAGCAGGACAACCTTTGAAAAACATTTTTTAGGACTCAAGGCACTCTAAAACGTGTAAATTAAATGAGATCTTGAATTTTTTTTTCGAAGGATTGCCATACCTTCTCTACTATGGGTCGCATTGAAAGTGAAAAAAAAATATAAATAATAGTCTATCAAGCAGTTAAACTGATTGTGAGACTAATAGGGGTAAAGTGAAATTCATGAGATGATCCTCCGACCTAAATTTCTCTCTCTTTACTATCAAAAATTTAAAATCGTCCGGTTAAAATACAACTAGGACAAGAATCAAGGGTCATATACTCAGTTGTCTCTGTAGTCCGGCATGTCTAGTAGTCCGACAATGTGCTGACCGGTACATGAGACGTTCCTGTTACTGCATGTCAATATGTGTGAGGGAGACAGAAAGTTGTACTGTCTCAGTCTCTAATGGCCTTACACGTGAATTATTACAGTTCACAGTAAAATATATTTTTTGATTACTCTAACGGTTTTTGTAGGGCTTGAAGTTCCTCCTTTCAGTTTTATCATATCTGAACCCGTTGTTAGTGGAAAAAGTTGACCTACATTGTTATTTGGTAACATATAAAATGCATATATTTTTACAATGTTTTTAATATAATATGTAAATAAATGTATGTATACATCTGTCATAATAAGTATATAAATATTGAGTGCTTTTCAAAAGTTACACGTTTTTATTTAAGCTTCAGTAATCCGACAAATCCGACTTACCCTGGTCCCATATGTGTCAGATTATAGAAACTCATCTGCCCTACTAACCATCCTACAGCCAAAGTAGACAGCTCTAGATCTATCCTATGATTCACCACGAAACAAAGTAGATAAGTGTCAGATTTCCACAGTTTCATAGAGGGTTTACGGAACAAAAACCATCGGCGGTGATAAGTGCGAAACTATTTCATAAAAAACAAAGGTAAGTGGTAAGGTTCTATATAAACCAGAAAAAACTACAACTCTTAGCAGGCTACCATTTATCTTTTGCAGTCTAATTTGTACCTCGCATGGGTAAAAGAACGAATAAACGTATTTTACATTTTATTTGAAGCAACTTGTAATTATCAGTCATATATTACTCAAATATCGCCTTTTATTGTTTCTTTAGAACGCGCTGAAGAATCGATAAAAAATAAAGATGAAGTGGATAGGTTACAAAAGATCCATCGGAAGCCCCAGAGGACAACAGAAGGGAAACACTCACAATGGGAAACCTGTTATTTCACCATCAACCGAGCAGAAGCAAACAAATAAAAAACAAACTTTTGAATCTTCACTCGAATTGAAAGATGAACAATAAAAGCTTTCTCAATTTTGGATAGGCTGATGAGGTACCTTGCCCCTTAACGTTCTTATAACTTGAAAGCAATGAATATAACTATAAATAAATAACTGTAAATCCTAGGACTTACAACTCAACTCGAAGAAAAAGAACTCAACTTACAAGGAAAAACAACTCAAATATTCACCCTGACGAACCTTTTATACATATCTATAAAGTTTACTCTTTGATACTTCGTGAAAATATAACTTAGTGAACTTTAAGATAAGTTGTCAAAACTACAATTATTTGAAAGAGTATCCTTCAGCTAAGACTAAATTGCCTAAATGAGGGTTAATGCAATTTTATGATCAACAGCTATGATGGCGTCGGGGTTACTTGTATATTAAAATTAGAAAACTATAGCTAAGCACACAACCGAGATAAGACCAACGAAATCGAATACGGTGTGTTGATATTTGGTATAATGGGTTTAAGAGAGTTTGAAAATAAAATACATCGTAACCTTTTCTACGCTTGCGGAAATACCTTTTGGACTTTGACTATATGATAAACTGTACACTCTTGCAATTATTAGAATACAACTTTGGAAATCACTTGAATATATAAATATGCTATCCAGCTTTTCCTTTAGAAATTCAGGTAAAGCTTAAAAGTTCAAAGGGTGCTTGCTGTCGAGAGGTCATAGGTCGTGGGGGTGTATTGTTTTTTCAACCGCTTTCAAACTTATTAGATGTGTCTTTAGGATAAAATAATTCAAATAAATTAAAGCATATATTTTGGTTTAATTGTGGTAGAAATATTTCTAGGATATGTCATATTTACTTTTTTACTTGGCTTTTTTATTTACTTCAACTTTAAGGTTTTTCTTTATAAGAAAGGTGATGCAATAATGTGGAAAAGGCAGACACAATAGCCATCTTGGTTTAAAATCTGTCATTATGTCTTCCAGATGGAAATATGAGTTGAATAACCAATCAAATTTGTTAATGATAAGCAATATATTAATAGAAAATAAACAATATTTATTGAAAATATTTATTAATGAAGACGGAAAGGGAGAAACAATACGGTTCAAGCATTAATAACTTTAGTTGTTCCTGAATTGGATCATCAAGAAAATATTATTTTTTTTTTATTTCTTACAAATCCAAGCCAAGATGCCTCAGGTAAAATTTGATTGTTAGTTTCTAGAGAAAATAAAATGAATATGGGGGGGGGAGGGGAGGGAGGTAGATGAGATGAGAATAATAGCTGGAACGTGAGAATTTGAGGAATATTAAAATCCAGATTGTTTCAATAGTCAATGATATATAATGGTATATAATACACGGAACATTCATCATACTATATACAGTACACTAAACTACATATAGTAGTACATATAAACTATTATTTGATTTCTTAACTTTAGGGTCTTGTTTTTTCTGATGAAAAACTTTTGTAACAGCGATTTACAATAGGTTAAGCCAATTCATTCTTCCCACAACAATGTTAATATAGTCGAACTGAAAAATAAAAATGGGCTATATCAACCAAATTCTACTTTAATATTCCCCTGCTCATTCAGTGGTGCCAACGAAACTCAAATAAAAACCTGCCATCAGATAAAAAGAACCTATAATTGTAACAGTTTTTTCCGATAAGAACTGGAAAGGAACCATGTTATTAGGGACCAGCTACAACGGCACAGTCATCTCCCCGCAATGACTTCTTCATTTCTTCACAAGCCTCCGCCGTGCCTTTCATGATTTATAGTTGCTCTCCATTCGCAAACTTCCCCCTACCCACGCTCTGTTCCTCTTACCGGCCATAAATCATAGTCACCGCTCCCAACTCTCAGTACGCGGGACTCTTCTTCAGAGTTTCTCGAGCTGAGCATGCCTTAGAAGGACCTTCCTTACCATGTTATATATATCTAATAACGTCTATTATAAAAAAAAATATCGGATCTGCATACTAAACAATAATCTATAAACCAAAGCCACCAACGCACAACCATCGAAACCCAAATCCACTAGATCAGGCCTTACAGCATCCTCCCATTTCCGCCTCGGGCTACACTAGTAATCATTGCTTTTATTAAGGGATTCGTCCCTTATCCATCCCAGGAATTTTATACACCAATTTCAATCGCCGCGATGCTATAGGTATGGATTTCCTCTCAGTAAAAGGCTCAACGAAAAAAAAAATCTACAGATCGTTAAAAAATTATTTGTATTTTCTGAAATAAAATAATAATATACATAATTAGATGCAAATACTTTTAAAAATCAATTGTCGATAACTGTAGTGAGAAAAGTTGACAGAAACCATTGCGACAAGAAAATAACAAACTAGTTACAAACTTGAGAGGTTTACAGGGAGGGAGAGGGGGAGGGTAATAAGACTAAAATAACAGCTCTAAAGCCAATAACTTATTTTGCTTTCTCCTTTTCTTTAATTAATATTGAGCCCTTTAATGTAATTTGGATTTTAACGTTATCCTTAAAATTTGATGTGGCTATTAAAAAAAAAGTTGATTAACTAATTAACAAATCATATGGAATTTGTCTTACTGCGCATCGCGAACCTAGCATGTAATTGGTAATAAATGCATAAAACGCAAATAAATAGCGTGTAATAAACGCACACAAACTCATAATTATAATCTGTGCACATGTACATAAACATTTTTTTTACAGTTCCAAGAAGTCCAATTCTCCACAATATTATTGCTATTGTTATTATTAATTTAAAATTGGTTTCCTTTATAGTAAGCCTTTGCATTAGTGTTTTTATGTTTTCATTGGCTCCCTAATTAAGATCTAATAAATAAATAACGAGGCCTCCCGAACCCGAAAGTTTGATGCTGATGAAAACACCTATCTTTGCCTGCAAACCTTCCTCCACTGTGCCCCTTCAAAACCTAAATCGTCGATGAGAGAACTAACAGCGTCTTTCCATCCAGATCCTATCCGCCGGTTCAGCACTATCATTTTAGTGATGCGTCCGTTCCGAGAACTTTACACGCCCATTTCAATCGCCGTGATATTTACCAAAGAAAATTCAGGCAATTCGGCGGGCGCTGTGTAACATCTAAATTTTCGAATCGCCTCATCTTTCTTCCAGCCCAATCTGTACGTCGGGGGTTAATTATCTTAAGTCCAGATTTTATCTATTTGTCTAATATCGAATTTCTAGGTTTATAAAAGAAACAGTTATGAAAGAAATAACGATAATTTTTTTTTTTCTTAAATCACATCATAACTCTGAAAGGAAATTTTATTTAAACCTTTACATTTTCCGTACCTTAAGGCATTAATAGTTTACCTATTGCAATTTTATTACATAGGCATTTTATATATAGCATGCAATTTTATATACATATTATAGTTTTTTCATAAATTTAATAATTGCACAGTGTACTAAAAATTTTGTAAAAAACTGGGAAAGGCCAATTTCATACCCGTTGAAGTGAGCTGGCTCTGAAAACCAATTAGGAATCGCGCTGCTTAGGGTGGGTGGCTAAGAGAGGAGATGGAGGAGAGAATTTATACACATAAAGAAACGTTCACATAAAAAATAATACTAGCTACGGAGAAGTTAGAGGATTTTTAAAAGGCTCTTACTTAAAAAAATAGTCGATTTTAATGTTGATAATAATTGATGTTGATACTTATTAAAAAATAAGTTTTGCAAATTTTAATATTTATTCAATAACTTGTTTCGACGGGCTCAAATCCAGTAGGTCACTTTCATTCTTAGCCACGATAAAAAGCTGGTGAGAATCATAGTAGTGTAAGTCAAGTGTTGTAATTTTAAGAAAATTAATCTTTTGCAACTTTTCTTTTTCAGTAAAACAAAACTGAATAAAATTCATGAAGGCACTATTTCTTTTACTACCACAATAAAATGAATAGATAAATTAAAAATTATTATTATTATGAATTAAATGGTATGATAAAATGTACAACGCTAGTATGAGCTGGGATGGCAAACGGACATTGATTTATCAATGTTTTAATTTTGTTTTAGTCATCAAAAGTTTGACGCCATATATATTGTCAGAACTATCAAAGTTGTCCTTTAAAATTTAATTATGATTAATTTTTTTTTTTATATTTACTTTTCTTATATATACTCAAATAGATTAAATAAAAAAAAAAAGCTCTACATGAGGGAAGACTTTATATAAGGACCGTAGTGGTCAGTGTTTGCACAGCGTTCAAGGCGCAATCTATTGGCCAGCCCGCGCTCGACAAACATTTGACCAAGACTCTACCTCGCCTGATTGCCCGTCGCCTCATTCCTTTCCCACAATTAATGGGATTTATTATTTCAGTAATGTCGACGCTGATAAACAAAACAGCATTCTTAATGGTAGAAAAAAACAAATGAGGGATCTCGCGCAAAGAGCACTGGGAAACACAATTTCAGTTAAGGTTGATCAGACAATTGTTTCGACAAAATTATGGCATCTAAATTGAAAAATGCATATTCTTTCTCAATCAGATCAACTTTATTAAGGCATGGTATACCCTCCCCTCCTTCGTATTTATAATCACGGAAACAAATTAAAATGACCTGATTATACTGGTTATCATATTCATACCAATGTTAAATGAGATTTTTTTTTTTAATTTTGAAAAAAATAGCTATAGATAATTTTAATGAGATGTAAATTTTCTCGTTTTTTATAAAGAAAATATCACGTCCGAACGTGTCCGTCGTTTAGACCATCAAAACCGTCACAACCGTTCAGTTTGCCGGTACTGTATAGCCGTATCCATTTCTCAGTTAAATCAATGGAAAATTTTTGAATTTCTGATAATGAATATAGAAAATACGTGTAGGTAACTTTATTATGAGGGGCATAAATACTAGGTTGTTACTTAAGTCCTTGTGCATTAGTAGGGCTTTATTTCAGATTACATATTTTAAACATTATTGAATAATACTATTCAAAGTAAAGCCCATTGTTTCAACTACTTTCTGCCAGTAATTGGATTTGATGCCGATAACACTCCTTCGGTTTTGAGGTAAAGAACTCTTCACATCCACGTTTGCCAAGGATGAGGCAAAAGGTTTACTCCTATAATTTAGTAGTTCCGATAATTTTTCCTTAGTCAAACGAGAACGATTTGCAGGGGCATTGTCGTGTTGCAAAATGGCTTGGTTCCTGTTGAAAAAAGGGGGGTTACTTTGCACTCAATACTGCATAAACTCTGTATAGCTGTTCACAGTAAAGGCTTAAATTGCGATCTAGATAAATCGCGAGTAGTTGCATGTGGGTCCTGGCTCACACCAGACATTCAAGAACAACGTCATCCTCAACGACCGATGAGCGACAACGATCTGGGTTGTGCGGCAGTATTTAGATGGATAATTGACTCTCCTTCTATGGAACTAATTTCTTCGGCGGCTGCCTTTGCGTTAAAGACCTTTTTCCAGCAATGTCTCAAAAGACCGCGAATCACGAATTTTTCTTCTTACATTACAAGCGTTTCAAAAATGTAAATGGCCCCATCAATCCAACTCGTCACAAGGAATTAAAGGATTACTAAAAGTAAACATTGACATAAATAGTAGAAACAAAACCATTCTTATAGGATAATTATGAGAGTTGGAATTAAGGGTTGTGTTCATGTATAAGGACAACCTAACAACCTAGTAAATAAGGCTAAATAAATGATAAATTAAGGCTAGATAAATAAATATTTTGTTTTGAATTTCTTCTAGTTATTTCAACCGTCCTAAGGACGGGACCCCACCTCATAGTTAACTTATAATGTATTTAATGAGACAATATTTCTTGACAAATTAGTCAAAAGAATACCAACCGTAAAATTTTAATACCAATTTAGTGTTTTAAGTTCACTCGTAATAATTATTATGGAAGCATAAGTCTAAATAATCACCATAATATTGATTATGACGTCTGTATGGCCTATTCTCAAAAATCTTTACAGCAAATAATACTTTGACGATTGCAGAAATGGCATGTTCTAAACAAATTTAAAATAAAAGTTACTAATTTAAAAAATAAACTACTTATACATTGAAAGTTATATAGCTGAAATCGTAGTTCAAAGATTGGCGATTTTTCTTTAAATATCTCTAATGGAATGGGGTGGGTCAGTAAAAACTAAAAAAAAAAAACTAAATTAAATTAACGATTATATATCACTCGGTACATGGATTGTATTTTAGCGAATTTCTATCGTAAGCTATGAGAATTAAAAAAAAAACAAATCACGGTATAAATTCTTGTAATGGAAGTTTAAATAGTAATGCTAAGTTTAAATGGCTGAAATGTAAATTATGCCAATGTTGAAGGTTATCAGTTTTTAAATTTTTCTAGCCATATTAGCACTAATAAAAGGAGTGGGGTAGCCCGGGTTCGAATCCGGCTGTGACAGATAATTTATTTATTCTCTAATAACAGCCTAGGATAGATTCTGCGGCCCTTAGACCCTCCTCGAATCCACTCAGCCTCTTAAAGCCCTTCATTGGGTTGGGGGATGAATCTTGCGGTTGAGCGTGAATGGTGACTAGGCCACCTCCTAGTGATACTCACATTGGTTGTAGTGATACAGGTTATTCTATTTCATTTTATTTTTAAATCTGAAAGAGATAATACTTTTATTATTGAAAGGAATCAGCAGTTTTTTTTTTAAATGTCAATGTTTTGATATTGCGTTAATTAGCATTGCATAATAAAATTTAATAAGTCTAATTTTCCAAAACCATGACTGGAATTGATTTGTGTTTGCTAATATTTTTGTATATATTCATATATTAGACGAATTTAAATATGTAAGATCCAAACGCAAACCCTTAAATATTTTTGAACATGTAATAAAAAAAAAAAAGGCTCTTAATGAAGTAACAATAACGAAAATTTTTGGTTATTTTTGTTTTTCTACATATCCATAGGCCTGTCCAGGTCTTACATAAACAAACGATTTCAAATTACAAGCAGCTGGAATTGTAATGTGGCAAAATGACTAAAAGCATGAAAAACGTGAAAATCACATCAAATAAAAATGCCAAGTTCTAAACAAGATACAAGGGATAAAGAATTGAGAGCTGAACCATTCCTAAACTAGACGAAGACAATTAAGAGAGTTAAGTGGTGATATCACCAATAGCTGAGGTCGTTAACACTTTGCTCTTTAAGACAATTAGCGAAATTAGAGCTTTCACACCATCCGTTCATTACACACAATGTAAAGTAATTGATAATTGTTATAATTATTGTTTTCTCATATTTATAAAAAAACTAAATTGGCTGTGTGTAGGAAGATTGCTGTTTTCATCTATAATTCCAGCTCAAAAGCAAGCACATCAATTCATCCGCATTCTTGAGATTGGAATATAACATAACATTGATGCTCGTGTAGCTAACAAGCAAAAGAATATTCAATTGATATCAAGTTCTGTAAAAAATCTATTCCAGTACAATAGATGCATCATGCAAGAAGAAATTAAGAAAGAAATTTTTCATAATAACTTCAAACATATTGAAGAATGAGCAAATAATATTTCGTTAGGTTTTAAAAAACCTTAGGACGAATCTGCATTAATCTCAATAACTTACTTTGTATTAATTTATTATATTTACGACCATTTATAAACCTTCAAATACAGAAATTAACAATTGTATTAACATTTCGACAAATTAAAAGAGCAAATGTTTTAGTTGTACCTATCACTTTAACATTATATCTAACCATTTTTTAACATTATTTTGTTTTTAAATTAGTAATTATTACCCTTAAATGTGTTGATAATAATATTTGACAATAAAAACATTTTAAAAGAAATTTTTAAAAAGCAAATAATTTTAATTTAAAGCATAATTTTATGTGAATAAACTCTAATAAGAAAGGTGAATTACTTAAATTGCAAAATTCACACATTACTGTAAAATAATTCCTCAAGTTCAAAATACACTTATTATATTTGAATACGATATATACAAATTTTTTTATTTTTTTTTTCTATGCATGAGCCTCATTATTGCACACGGAAGCGTCCCCCGCATTGTGGTTTTAGAAAACGGTCGGATGATTTTTTTTTTGTAATTTGTTCCCAAAAAAATTGTTATTTTTAAATCTATCTCTGAAGTATTGAAATATTTTTTCGCGTATATATATAATTTTCATTTTTTTAACGGTTCGGGTTGAGGTTGCTGAATTTTAGGCAGATGCCAGAATTCAGAAGGGTGTACTATCTTCAAATACTATTATTAAAAAATGAATAAGCATTCAGATTCCATTAGAACATAAGAATTTTACTTGAACAGTTAACTCAAGTACACTATTGGTGGCTAGAGAACCATGCACAAGGTATAAACCGATAAAAACAATAAAGGATACTACACTGGGCATCGTGTTATATTGTACAGATTTAACGAGGCACAGCCTGACTGTTCTTAAGAGAACGAAGCTATCAATTAATTATTTCGTTTTCAGTTAGAAATAAACCAGTCTACAAAATTAATAGGAGATTTTTATTTTTGCTAAAAGATTAAATAATAATCGGCCATAAACAATGAATATATAAATCCAGTATTGCTGTCTCATATTCAGATCGTACGTGAAGTTTCATGAAAATTATAGCTCACACACAAGAATATGGCAGACAGAGGGCGAACTCACGCTGCACTAATTCTAAGTTGACACAAACGTTCCCCAACAAGTGCCTTTAAAAGGTAGATTATAAAATTTGCCAAAATTGCCTTATGCTAATATTTAAAAAACCAATTTAGAGATAATTGGATAAGTATATAGACCATTGGAAACAAATACATACACACAAGTTATTCCGATTATATGCACCTTTTGCAAAAAGTATTTTTAATTAGTACGAGATAATGCATACCTATCAAGAGACAATTGAGTAATTATGAATGTCTCAAACAAAAGGTTCAGGGTATAATAAAGCGATTATGCTAAGTGATGAAATATTAGGGTGAAAGGGAGAGAGGGGAGGTTCAGCTCAATCTGGGCAGTGAGGAATTTAATCAGAAGGCCAAGCCATAAAGAGCTAAGCTGGATTGTTGTCAGGAATCTCATTCAGAATAAGTTGCTGTATGATGCCCGTTAGGCGAAGTTACTGCTTTGATCCCAAGTACTTGTGGTTTACTTTCAAATTTGTATTGGCGGTTTGCGAATGTGGTATACGGATGTAGGAGAAGCCACTGTGATACAATGTTGTATACCATAGTAGAGCGGATTTTATTTTGTTGCAGGTTCTAACCTTCAAAAAATATTCAAAAATATATAAGACAAGTCCAAGTAGTGATTAAAACTAGTATACTTGTAAAGGGCACAGGGTCAAACTATTTTTACTGTAAAAATAACTTTTACCTTGTTAATTCCACATCTGTAAAACCTTATTAAATAATGATTTATTCCATTATTTGGCAAGAAATATATTAAGCGAAAACTGAGACATTGATTGGTTAAATATCAGGTTGTTATTACTTAATAAATTATTATAATTTGAATAAATATTAAAGCTTGCTTCTACGGAGGAAATCACAACCAAAGATAAGAGATTACCTGCCGCAAGGGGCTAAAGGTATACCTAGCCTTCACGACAAAAACTCACCTGTCTTTTCCCGTTTAAGTTGTCCGAATTAAGTTCTATTTAAATTACTATTTTATAATTATATATATATATATATATATATATATATATATATATATATATATGCACTACTAATAGAACATAACACTAATATAATAACACTAGCACTAATCTATATATGCACTACTGGCCAAAAATATCGCGCCACTTGGAATTATAATTAAAAAAGTCATTTTGAAAAGTTAAGCAGAATATTTTGTTTGGGATTGCCACAAGCAAAGAATATCAGCATACGCAATAAAAAAAAAGGGAAACAAAGGGATATCAATAATAAAACCGAAATAAATGGAAAAAGAGAAAGAAATTGCTACTTGTTTGTCAAAATAAAGTTCACATATATAAATAATAATATAAATTATAAATTAAACGTAAAAAAAATATTCAGTGTCATTTCCTCTACTTCTAATAACTGCATTCTTTCATCGATGCTTTAAAAAATTAACTTCTGTAGAGCTAAAATTAAACTCTTTTCTAAGGGCTATCTTGGGCTCTTGGATTCCTCGGGAGAACCTGACGGTTTCTCGCGCATCTTACCATCATGTTCCAGGCATGCTCTTTTGGGTTGAGATCTAAACTTCTTGCTGAAAAACGCAGCACTCTAATTGCAGCTTCGTTAAGGTACTCACACGTTACTCAAGTAGTGCGAGATCTCGCATTTTCGTGTAGTAACACAACATCCCCAATATTTGGAGCAAATGAACATATTCTTGAAGGATTTCTTCACTATACCTGACGGAATTTATAGTATCTCTATAAGCAATGAGTAACGCTGAACGGGCCTCAATACAAACTTCACTCCACACGATCAAATAGTCTCCATAGTAACTTCATCTAAAAGACATATTGCACGGTGAATATCTGTTATTTTCCACGCTCTCACCCTTCCATCAGGGATTTTAAAGCGAATCGTATCTCGTAAGCGAACAATACCATTTGACCAGGCTTTATTTGACCAATCAATGTGTTCTCGAGAAAATTGAAGTCTTTAAACTTTATGGCTCTAGTGAGAAGTGGATCAGCATTCATACTAACTTCATTTAACTTTCTTGTAACCGTTCTTCGAGAAATTTGGACATCTCGGACTCCCTCAATTAATTTTTTTATTTTACCGGCACTGTAAAACCGATTTCTTAGAACATGTGATTGATTAAATCGATCGTCACGTCCTGTTGTAGAGCGTGGCCGACCTGACACCGGTCTCCTTGCATGGCTTTGTAACGATTTTACTGTTCTGGAGATCGTTGACTGGTCAATGTCAAAATGTCTGCAATATTGTTTTGACTAATCCCCTCTTCATGCAACGTATTTGGTGAATCACTATTTCCTCTCATAAATTATACTAAGTGTTTTGTCTATTAATTTTGAAAGAATAAAATCCACTTTTAAAAAAATACACGATTAACTAAACGAGAAATAAATCACTCAGTGAAGAACATTAAGTGTATTGAGGGAATAATTATTGTTTGGAATTAAAATAAAAAAAAATATTAACTCTTCGTTACATTAATAAACAGTTGATCATGCCTAATTCATCTGAAAATAAAAACAAGTGAAGCGATACTTTTGTCCAGGAGTTGTATATATATATATATATATATATATATATATATATATATATATATATATATATATATATATATATATATAATATTTATAATCATCTCTATTAAACATCAGTAGTTACAGAATAAAATTTACATAAATGGTAATTAATATAATTTACGTATATATGGTAGTAGGTAGTAGGTGGACCGAGATTTGTAGACAGCGATTAGTGGTATCAGCATCGAACCTCCGGGTTCGCTAAGCCTTTTATTATTATTATATATATAGGTCGAGCGGGTTAACGAGCTTGCAAAAGTGCACCTACTCATAAACCCAAAGGTTGTGAGTTCGAATCCCGGATACCGGCTTTACTTTAATTTAATTAATAATTCAAGCAATTTATCACCTCTCTCTCCCGGGTATGTGAGACCCGTCAGCATACTGGAGGCAACTCACATAGGCCGGGCGTAGAATTGATGACTACCCCGTGTACCTAAATTGGGAATCGCGGTGGGGTTTTTCAGGACATACAATAGCCGCCCGAAGGATTGGTCCATGGACGGTCTGCTTCGGAGAAAGAAACATAGATCCTCGTGCGCCTGCTGACTCCGAACAGCCATGATCCGTGGATCTTGACCGGTTTGTCACTGTCCTTGAACCCGAATAAGTCGGGAAGAACACTGGCGAATTGGCCCCGAAGGGGAGCTATGGATAGATAGCTGGATAGCTGATCCATGGAAACGTGAGGTTGGTTGACCCCCTCCTGGCTGTCTGTTCTCCCGCAAGCAATACATGCCTGTCTGAATACCACATCGCGCGGCCAAAGATCTCCATGGTCTATAGTGCCAATCGAAAAAAAAAAAAAAAAAAAAAAAAATATATATATATATATATTATGTAGTATGCCTCTAAAAAACATGTGTTCAATAAATAAATTCTCCTTTTATGGGTTTACCAAAAAAGGGGAAAAAAATAATACATATATAAATATTTATTAAAATCTTCTCTTGATGTTAATTTAAATTGACAACAATGCTTGGAAAAATTTCAAAGATAAACTTAATTTTTTTACAACTACATGCAAACATACATCTGTCTATAAAGAAATGTACATAAATATTTTGACTCAAAAAATAATTAAAAGTATTTAAAAAATAAATTTTAAATGCACCTTCGTTTTGATCGAATTTAAGGCAAAGATGCGACATTTTGCTCTTAAAATTAATAAAAATCATCTCTATTAAACATAAGTTGTAAAAATAGTTACAGAACAAAATTTACATAAATGGGTAAATAAAAAAAAAAAAAAAGAAAGATTATTTTTAATCTTCCTGATATAAGATATTGAATTCATTTCGGAAATATTTTTTTTCCTAAAGTTCTTGGGCTTTTCAAGAGAAGAATTTAATAAAAATTCCAAAGGCTTCTGGCGTTACTCGGCACAATGATCAGGGCTCATAATAGGGCTATAATAACATTGCAGTCATAAATAATATTTGTTAAAATAAAATATAAAACATAATGACATAATATCTTTGAGAAAGAATCAAGAAGGCATTGAAGGGAGAGAATAATTTTACAAATGGAGTGTTCGCTATGGGTAAAATAATTGTTTACTCACTTAAATTAATTTTATTTAAAAATAAAACTTATGAAAACTTCAGAGGATGTCTAAACTGATAATCAATGACATAGAGAGGCCTTGGAAATGCTATTTATTGTGATAGGGCAACTGAGCAAAGATATTTTTGGCTCTTTTTATCAATGCTTCCGGTAAATTTTGCATGATAGTACCCCCACTCTAAGATAATATTTGATTAGTAAGTATAGAAAATTTTGGCATTCGGCTAATTTAATAAATAATATACTTAATTTTTAATCTTTTAAATCAGAGCTATGAATTAAAACAAGACATTAAATATTTTATATGTTTTCTTCCATTTGCCTTGAGGCCAATTATTAATAATTACATCTTATTAAATGATAGTAATCAAAATAATTTACCTCAAAGCAAATTGAAGGAAAACATAATATGGAAGGTCAACAATTGAAAATAATTAATAAGTACACAAGAAACTATAAAACTGAACACAACATTAGTGATATTTTAGCAACATTTAATTAATTATGCAACTTATTTCAAAGCAATAAGCTCTATGATAGAAGATATTGTCAATATTGTATCTAAAGTTATTTAAAAAATAAAAACTGTGTAAAGATATAAATAAATCGAATTTTGTTTTAGTTCACATACGTCAATAATTCGTGCAACTTTAACTCAATAGAAGTTCATTGGAATTAAAATATTTCGAAATATAACTTGAGCTCATGGCTAATTGTAAATTTTTATTTCAATGCCTTTAATAAGCCCATTATATTAATCAATTTTATATTCAGAAACATATTAGATGATTATGAATTTAAACAAATCATTTTCGGTGGTAAACTTTCTATAACATTTATGAAATATGCTATTCAAAATGCCTATTTTTTTGTGTTTATTCTTTAAAATTACTCATATAAAATCCTTATAATTTGTTTGAATTTATTTATGTTTTTATGATACTTAACAAGAAGCTCAACATTAAATGCATGTAACAGCAATAATATTAAAATCTACCCTTCCATTTTTTTTTTTTTTACAATTAATTAAAAGCCCTTTTAGAACACTTATTTAAAGGGAAAGAGCTTATTAATTTTTTCTAAACACTACGTACAATTTAAAAAACAGGAAAAAAGAAAATCTAATACTACTCTTCCAGTTTTATTATTTTACAATTAATTAAAAGCCTTTTTCGAACAATCATTTAAAGGGAAAGAGCTTATTAATTTTTTCTAAACACTACATAAAATCTAAGAGACAGAAAAAAAAGAAAATCTAAAAATGAAAATTCACAATAGTTTTTAAAATATACTAATTTTCGGAGATAATTTTATTTTATTTTTTAATCTTTGATCTATTTATTCGCAGAAGAATGACTATCAGCAAAATATGATGGTGATAAAAGATAGACATGGCATGATAGGAAAGGGGAAGGATAGTACCCTGAAGCATCTCTTGTCGGTCTTGAATTAGTCCAATAATTCGGTAAAGGAGATCTCTCATCCAACACCTTTTTAGTCCACTCACAATGGTCATACCAGCAATATCGTTTACAGTTATCACTATCGTTAAGTCCGTGACGGTTATTGTGAAAACGGGAATAATTTGTACGGTATGTGTTTGTCGATAGTTGGTTGTTGTAAGTCAGTATGCAGAGTTTTGTTGTTTACGTACCAAGGAGCTTCTGTTATTAGTCTTAAAATTTTGGTTGTAATTTTTGTAAGAGTTTTTTTTTTTTTCACCGCCGTCAATCTGTGAGGCATACGCTTATATGGTATGTATGAGCAGGTATGTATATGTATTTAGTTTCTGTCTAATTTTCAGTTTTGAAGATTTGGAAAAAAGAGAGTATAGTAATTTCAGTCGTTTGTTTATGAGTTTTTCTTTTCATTTTGACTTATTGGTTCTTCGGCCGAATGTTAGTCCAAGGTAACGTACGGTGTTCATCTGAGGAATTTGGTGGTCGCCGACATAATTTGTTATTAAAGCTATAAAATAAAAGTAACATAAAAACTAAGTTGTGTCAAGTAACTATGTCAGCGACAGAATACAATATTTAAAAAATTTTTTTTTACAAAATATAATGAAAAAGATTTCCTTGTCTTTCTGGAGGGAAAGAGGTGGTGAGGGGAGTGAGAGTGATCAACTTATGAAGTATTTAAAGGGAATACTTAAATTACGCTGCATTTTCCAATCGTCCAGAAAAGTTTCTTAAATTCACAAAACTATTTACGATACTTCATAACGTTCTTTAAGGATGCGAAACTTGGATTCAAACGTTAAGAGAAGAACAACGAATTATGGTTTTTGAATTTATTTGGCAAGAAGAAGGATGAGTCCATCGGAGAATACTGACGTGTACACAATTCAGGTTCGCGTGACATTCACTGGCTAAATATAACTCTCGTCAAAATTATCTAATGGGTATTTTTAGGAATAGATTTTTTTATTCGTTGTAGTTCCTCAAACTAATTTGATTAATTATCTCATATTTGTAGCTTTAATCAACAAATGAAAATTATTGCCGAAAATAATAAATCAATAAATAAAAAGGCTAGAAAAACCAGGGTGTTCTCAATGATACCGCCGAAGAATTACATATTCCCTCCGCCGAACGGCTCCTAAACCTAATGACACATGACATGGACATGACACAATCTTTCTACTGAGGTCTGAGCCTAGCCCTCGGGCGCTCCCCAAGTCGGTTCAGCATCGATTACACTTTTAGAGATCCCTTCACCCTTAACTCACTTTACACGCACATTTCAATCACCGCAAACATGAAATATATTTATCCAGTACGCATTTTTGCTGTGAGTAACATTCATTTTCTGAAATTTCTATATAACAAAGAAAACTTAAGTTTACTACGACACGTTCCCAAAGTTGGACACTTATCTCTTTAATTATTTATGGTTACTGGTCCGCTCCTAAGGGCCGTAGCTTGATGTCTTATAGCTTAAAACCTTCCTCAAGGCATGATCTATCTAACGTAAAAATAATTTTTCAAATCCGAATGGTAGTTCATGAAATTAGCGCGTTCAAATATATAAACTCATCAGCTTTATATAATAGTATAGATAGTTAGAATAATAATTTAGCCTTTTAGAGGCTTAAACTTGAGTTGCATCGATATAAAACAGTAGGATCTACCAACAAGTTGATGGAGGCTGGTAATATAAGACTACAAAAGATCATGATGAGATAACTCAGACACGTGCCGGCCCTTAATGCCTAAAGAATTACAAATCTCAGTTATCAGTATTCCGGGGAGCAGTTCTTACTCAGAGGCCTCATATTTTATTTAACTCGCCTCCTCCCTGCACCATCCTCAGCTATGTCCTTAGGGTAATTCAAACGGACTTTTGAAGAAAGGGCCATTCTTAAATCATAATAATAATTACATGTTATAGCGGAATAAACAGCATTGTTCATAGATTTTGAAATGTATGTTACTCACTATATTTGCACATCAGTTATGGTTAAACGGTTGGCTGATGAACTACAAAAAACAATAGGAATTCTTAATATAGAAATAAAATCTACTGCGTGTGACATGATCATATACTCGAGCCTGCAGGGCAACACTCCAATAACTGATCCATGCAAAAAAAGTCAAAGTGTCATATTCTTTTATTCTAAAGACTTCCTTGAAAAGGAAGTTAACTGCACCAGTTCCCACAGAAGATTATTAGGAAGAGAATAGTAAGCATGACTACTAACATTTTTCTATGGTAATCTTAATATGTACATAAAGAGTGGTGCAGAAATACTGACACATTTGGAAGGACTCTAAAAAAACAAACCGATATTTCTAGAAAAAAAAAACATACTTTATTTTCAAAAAATACATGAAAATAGTTTTTTTTAGTGGTTTTTAAAAAAATTACATCTTCCAAATGTCGACCATTATTGGCTACGCGTTGCCGAAGACGTCCAGTTACCCTTCGATCCACACTTATATCTTCCGCATTTTTTTGAGGATGGGTGAGAGATGCAACAGTAACACCGAACTCCGACAGTCACACGCAGCTGTTGGAGACTATCTCATGCCCTAAGTTGGATGAAATCGACACAGTGAATGTGTGGTTCCAACGAGCTTGAGCCACGGCTCACACATCTCGACGTTCGCTTTGAGTTTTGAGGGAAATATTCTCTGGCAAATTTATCTCTTTGAGGAGTAACTTGGGGATGCCAGAACAGCCACCGAATTTGACTCCTTGCGATTTTTTTTCTCAAGGATAAGTTTCGTATTTTATAAGTTACGTATTTTTTAAAATAAAACCAGTTTTTTTTTTTGGAGGCTTCGATTTGTTTTTGTACAGCCCTTCAGCCAGTGTGAGTTATCTTAGCCCTACTCTGTGTGTCTGTAAATTAATGTAATTTGTGGATGGCGTTATTTGTGATGCAATCATGATGCAATGAAAGATTATTAATTTTAACAATTGGATACAGGTGGATACCATAAATCCAAAAAGGACGATTTTCATAGTGATGAAATCAATATAGTTTTTTTTTTTTTTTTTTCGCAGCGAATTTAGAGAACTTGTCTGGTCAATGTTTAAGAGAAGTTCCCAGTAGTTTCGATATCACATGAGAATTCCATACGTAGTGTTTAAGAACATGAAATCATAGGTAAGCCAATCTACTCGAAAGAAGTAAACAATAAATGAGTTTAATACTTAAAATAATAAAGTTTCATCGTGTTCTAAACATAAGCATGGAAACAGATAAGTTATTTTCCATAATGAAGAAAATTATTATATTTTCCTACCCGATACGTCAATACTGATATTGATACGGAATAAAGGTGACTGAAATGTAAAGTATATAATGCAGTATTTTACTACTATATTGAAGTATTGGTCAGATAGGAGTTGATAGACCAAAAGGACCGACAACACCAAACAGATTTGTGATGGATAGAATGTTTTTATTTTTTACTCCTGTAGTAAGAAAGTTATTTTTCTCCAATGCAAGTCTAACCGCACAGTGTAGCGGCGATGAAAGGTACAATTTGCATGGAGGGAGAGCTCCACATTTTTCTGTCTTTCGTCGTGTTATTATTCTTAAAATTATTAAACAACAATAATTATCATTAAATATTTAATTATATATTATTTTTTATTGTTTAATGAATATTTTAAAGATTATTCTGTGCCTCAGGAATGTAATATAATTAATTAATTATATTAAATTACAATATTAAAGCAAGAATGCTGCTAAATAGAGAGAAAGATAAAATATGGAGGATTCAGAAGTAGCGGAGTGAAATAGTTAAATGAAACTGCTAAAATTGATTAATTTAGGACCCTTTAAAACACCTCTCTGGTTCAGCTTCAGTAATTACCATAGAAAGGTGAATTGTTAATTAGAGTTTCATGCAGGCAAGTGAAAATGAAACCAGGTGGAATTTATTTTCTCAACTTCGTGTAATTTTCACTGTTAATTTATCCGGAATAATTACCTAATCTACATGACAACTTTTCTCTAAACAACAGAAATTCTTTACGTTCTCTGTCGCTCTCTTAATAGGTTAAATTTAACAATATTGGATTTGAATGTGTAATTGGAATATCCCATTCATGTAGGCAATTAAAACTTTTATGACATTGTTCTATACAACAGGCTTAATGGTATTTCTGTATTTTAATTAGTTTTTCACTTGCAAAGGACATATGGTTTAAGAACTCGTGAGTTAGAATGACGAATTTTAAGTATAAGAGCGATCTGTTACATCAAAACAAAAAAATAAAATTAAAGAATGAAACTGTTTGTGCAGATGGTCATTTTAATTTGCTCCTGTATTCTTCTGCAAGTTCTTCATCAAATCAGCTGTTTCAGGTGATAGCGAATATACCACAGTGCACATGGTTACAGCGGCTCGGAGAGCATCACTTGTGAATCAACAAGAACAGTTTTTACATTTTTAATTTATCTCCTTAAATTGTATCATAACTATAGCTCAAATATCACTTATTTGACAATGCAAATATGAATTATAATTCATTTGCTGTTACAAAGTTTATTGAGTGTATTAAATTAAATCTGTTTCTTCGATGGTTATAATAAAATTTTTGGTTTCATCGTATTCATATCTTGCTAAGAAGAGACTTTATAGTTTAAATTAGTCAAGAATATGAAGAGATGCTTAGAAATGTATCCAAGCCCCGTGCATCATCTACAAGCGACAAAAGATTTGTGCAGTTCCTCAATTTTTTGTTTAGTCCTGAAATAAGAACCTTATTTTTCTCAGGATAATTTAATTAATAATTTTTCTAGACTCCAATCTGAGACTAACCGCCTAGTGCAGCGACGAAAGAAGTGGAGTAGAGCAAAGAAAGCTGCGAGGGAAGAGTTACCACCGCAGGGTGGGATATCGATAAAAGCGACTACTAATTATTATTATGACGTCGTATTATTATTACAATCATAAAACAAAAATATTATCATTAAATATT
The DNA here is from genome assembly GCA_948150685.1 of Rhaphigaster nebulosa. NCBI lineage: Eukaryota > Metazoa > Arthropoda > Insecta > Hemiptera > Pentatomidae > Rhaphigaster > Rhaphigaster nebulosa. The sequence continues at coordinate 46,736,332 of OX411308.1, read as the reverse complement.
TAATATATATTATTTATAATAAAGTACAGCTCCGAATTAATTAGGATGGATGACTTCTTGTGATACCATCATATACCATTGATTAACGGTTCAATATTCATTTCTTCAGTCGTCTTATCTTTCTTTGAGCCAAGTGTCCAATACAATACCCAGTTTTCGAAAACTTTCAGTTGCTCTTCCCTTAACTTAAGTGACCATTTTTCCCATCAGTAGAACAGCAGAATATATAGTATTCTTGTATTTTAACCGTAGAACGAATAAAAGGATAAAGATAAACTGCATTGGCACAAAAATGATGAAAAACAGCTTACTAATTTCAGATTATTATCACAGAAACTATTATTTTAACAACTAAACCCTAATCAATTTTAAACATTATTTATAAGCGTTAATTATCAACAATAAATAATTATAAACATTAATTATTCAAGCGAACCATATTCAATTGAAAAAATAAAATCTAAATAGGATGCAAAACTAAAACTTGTAAAATAGACATTGATAGGCTCATCTATAAATATCTCGGTCTATTCCACGAAGAATTTATGCTAAGTACCAACCGTTCAAGTTTTTTTTTAAATTTTGGTTTAATACTCATTTGGTTTTTATATAAAAGACAAGAAATGACCAAAAGAGAGGCTTGAGGGCAGTGCACTAAACATAATATTAATGAGTTCAAAGAGGCTATTCGGACGTACAGCCTTGAGTGGAGGGCCTGAATGCATTATGTGCCGGTCTGAGGAAGGAGGACTGTTTACTCAAGAGGCAGCTATTAGCATATGCTTCCTTAGGGACATCACCGATCAATGTCCCGCATATCATTTGGTCCCTTTTAAAGGCTGAATAAGGCTTTATTGGACGCTCACATATCATACTGGTATATATAACGATGGAAGTTCATAAATTATAACGTAATAATAGTTAGCATATGAAAATAAGCAAGCGAAGTCCTTTGTTGGATAAAAATTAAGAAGCTGTTTTAGAAGCAGATATTTGGAGCGTTGAATAGGTATCATTGGTTCTCAGTGGACATGATTTGCTGTCCCATTCAGCCCATAAGAAGAACTGACAGCAAGTCTTACTCCCTCTTCCTAATAGTCACCAATAGGCAATGTTTTCTATGGGTTTGGTTAACGGGAAAGGTGTCTCAAGACCAGACAATTCGACTTGGAGAGGAACACCCAGATCTCCAGGAGGGGTGTTTAGAAAATGCTTTAGCCATTCGTCACTGGCAAAAACCGCATAGAATAGTAATAATCTCAAAATTTGTTTTAGCAAAAATGGAGACCTGTAAAGAAACCGCTCCCAAATGGATCCTATTTCGATGCCAGATGGATTATAACCAATGTCTCTTAGTAGTAATAACTTGAAGAAAAGTACCTGACTCTTGGGGCGAGATGGAAAAATTTAAAATATATAGATACAATTAGGATGTAGTGGAAATAAAGGTTCGTTGGAATCGCAGAGGAAAACGTCGAAAAATATAGAATATTATATTCTCTGTTTTCTTTGCGATATCTGTTTTACAGGATTCTTGCCCCATCCCTCCCCATTCCGAAAATTCATTTGAGCTTTTCCAAAAGAAAATGTGTAGAAAACTAGGAAACTAGAAGTTACAGTTTATTTACCCATACTTATATATTTTAAGAGTTTTTAAAATTATACATACATATATATATATATATATATATATATATATATATATATATATATATATATATATATATATATATATATATATATATATATATATTTGGTTACCTGAATATTATGAAATTTTAATAGGAAAATAATTATTTGTGGATCCCCATTTTCGAGTAAAAAAGAAAAGATATTCAATGAGATGTAAAATTTTGTTGCAGTAATCTTTCTTTAATATTGTATACATTTATACACTTAAAGTTTATAATAATGCAGAATATTTACAGATCTAAAATTTATTTAATTAAGATTTTAAATTATGTAGTTATACGAGTAGTTAATAAAGTAATAAATTACAATACATATCCCTCATTAAAATAAAATAATTTAATTCAAGTTATACTGAAAGGCCCGGATATCTTTCTATTCGCAAATACAAGAGATATAAGATGAGGAAAAGGAGTTGGTTTCCTTTGCTTTTACGATGGCAGATAGGGCACGAAACCCATTTAGCTGGAGCCGATCTCTGTTAATTACAGCCTTCTACTTACGATTCCATTATTTATAGTTAGTACTGCCGTCGTTAGCAACTAACTTAGCCTCTTCCTAAATGAGGACTCATAGCAATTAGCTGCAGTTAATAACTTACTGCAAATACATGGCCGTTAGGCCGCTCATGGAATAGTAAGGTTTATTATTTAAAGTAATTCAAGGCCTCAATTTTACGATAAATTAGTTATAGGCAAATGGGACTAACAACTATAATAACTAAACAAATGAAATGGGCTCGACCATCGGATTTCCAAATACTTATCATAATGATATTGCTGTAAACCACACCAAATATTATTCAAATTGTTTAATAATTGATCCATTTTACCTTTTAGACATTTCATACATTTTAGCTTAAAATGTCGCTCATATAAACATGAGTAAAACTGGATGCTAGACATTTCTTGAAGAACAAGTTAGATACACGTGTAGCTAGCTTGCTTGTCAAGAGCACAACCAATCCTATAGGCTACAGGAAGATAACACACTACCATGTGTAATGTAATATAGGTGAATGAATTAATATTTTATTTGCTTTCGGGATATGCCCCGAATATGGCCTTAGAATTGGCTAGAATGATGATGGCTACAATAACAATAATTTTGTAAGAAATATTTCAGTGCTTATGTCAAAAAATATTAGTTCACTAGGTTGCTAGGTCAACATCATCTCCAAATACGTGTAGACATAAGTATATAGAAATACAATAATACAATATAATATAATATTACATAAAACAATATAAAAATAAAATATAAATATAATATAAACAATACATAAATAAATATTTTTAAACAAATTAAATATTATAAACAATATATGAAACACAATAATAGACCCCCAGCAATGAACGATTTCAATCTACAACAGTGCCTAAGGTAGTAAAACATGTTCTTAAGAAGATCACCATTATCAATTTTGAATAACTCTACATAATTTCATCTGTTCATATGTACGGAATGAGGCATGTAGAGAAGGCGGAAAGCTGTACAGAAGGGGTACCGGACGAAAATATGGTCTTAAAGTTCATTTAAATTACAGATAGTGCAGTTTTCTTTCGGTTTGAAATAATAATAAGTATTATTTAATGTTAATTTAATCTAATAGTTTCCGGATAATCTCATTTGCACTAATGTTTTAGTCATAGAGAACGGTGCATTTAGTGCGAGATTTGGCTGAGGTTTACCACTTCCTGAGTACATGAGAGGATATAATGGATTGTATTTAGGGTGTATAACAATAGAGTGTATAACTAGTTGACGTCCGCATGATGGTATAGAAGGATCAATCTAATTAGGGATTGATAAATTATTTGCCACTTCAATGATTTTGTTTTTATTGAAACTAGTTTTGAATGTTATGCTTATTTTTTAATTTTTGTGTGTTTTTAGAACTGAAGATGAATGTATAACCTGCGAAACTAGTTTTCAATAAAAACAAAGTCATAGAAGTGGAAAATAATTTATCAATCCCTAATTAGAGTGTATAACTGATTCAACTAATTGTATTTCTGATCTGTTTTGCTCCCGTTGTATATTTCCCTCAATTTTTTTAAATTTGCCACTATTCATTTCTAAATTTTTAGAATCCAAGACTAAGCTAATTTTAGTATTGTAACGGAACAACGGGGGAACATTAAATTCCAATCTCATTATCCACAAAGGCGTATTTTTATTTAAATAAAAAAAGAAACCGTTTATAAAAATTTAGGTTTACACTTTCCATCCTATTCATAAAAATGGTGCTCCTGTTTAAATACATTCAGAAACTTTCTCAATTTCTCTATTATGATAAATCAGTTTCCCTATCTTTTTCCATCCTCCTTGTGAAAACATAACATTTTAGTTTTTTTAGTATCGACCTTTTTTAGCAAGCAATCGTGATTTATAATATTTAGCTTATTTTATGTCATTAGTATAACTATCGGCAAGGAAAATTAGATTTTCAGCGTAAAGAAGAAACAATATGTCACAGGAACCATTGATCCTTATATCTCTCATATCATTAACAAAAACATTTCTATATCTCTCAAATAGAGGTTGAATAAGTAAGATGACAATATTTCTCCCGTCAGCAGGCCCAAAGTAACATCGATTTCTCCTGAAAACATGCCATCTTTTCTAACTCTATCTGAAGCATTGTGATAAATATTTTTTAGAATACTAATAATTTTGTTACATATGCCCCGGTAGTGAAGAGACTGTCTTAAGAAATTATGATTGAGTGAATCAAAGCCTCCCTAAAAATCAACAAACAAGCATAGAAGGTTTTTCCGCGCGATACCAGCTGTATCTGAATAAAAACCTAAAAAGTAAACAAATTATACAACTTCTGCCTTTACGGAATCCGGATTGTGCTTCAGGGACAACCAACGCCCCGTCACACAAAATCAAAAGCCTATTCAGAATTATCTGAGTAAATATTTCATGATCAAATTCACCAAGGCAACAGCACGATAATTTTTTGCGAGATTTCGGTCACTTTTTTATAAGAGCATCGCGTATTCTGTTTTTTTCCCAGGAGTTTAGTATGTTTTCGGGTTCAAAGACTTTATTGATTAAATGCATTAGATATAATTGTCAGTTAATGGACGAGTTTTTGTAAAATTCATAACTGAAACCGTCTCTACCAGGATTTTAACCATTATTACATTTCAATAATGAGCTTTGAAGATCCTCAAGGCTAATTTTCGAGTCGAGAAGAGGATGAAGAACTCTATAATACACTATGTCGCATTCCACTCGCGGGGGATAAATACTTGATAAGTAATCAAACCATTGGTCACAGTTAATTGGAACTGGTTATGGCTTACTTACTCCTGTATTTATTTATTGCTCCCCAGAATGTTTTTGAATCACTAATATTTCCTAATTCATCCGTGATATTGCTCTCTAATTCAGACCGCTTCTACTTAATTAACTTTATAATTTCTTTTTAGCGGCAATATACTTGCCGCAATAATAATACAATTGCATCGTTGCAATAATAATACAATTGTATTATTATTATAACGATTTTTTACTATTGAATTTAATTCGTATCTAACATGCCTTTTAGCCAATACACACTCATGGTCAAACCAAGGTTGTAATGAAATAAATACATACTTTATATTTTTAATACCGGAATTAATTAAAAAAAAAAAAATATAATTAAAGGTTTGATCAGGTTTGTTTATTTTATACACAGAATGCGTAAGAAACAGTTTCCTATTTCATATTTCATTCATTCAATCCAACTTATTTTTATACTTCACAATTTATTTTAACCTAAGTGAGCTTTCTTCTTATTCAATTTGTTTTATTTAACATCTTTAATGCATTTCTACACAAATTACACCAATGTTATATTTACACCCTAAAACATTTGAATTTATGACTAAATATTCGGATTTGGTGAGGTATTTGCAACCATCATTATAATTTTAGAAATATCCATTAACACATAGTGTTTATATACTCTTAAAGTTATAACTCGAAAAAGCTTATCCATTTCAAAATTTCCAAATTTCAACTGAAAATGTTTGTCCTATGAACCTATGTATAAAAAAAACTTTTTATTTGTAAAAAAAAAAGAAGAAGAAATTCTGGGTTTATGATAAACCATAAATCCAAATGTCACATTTTTAAAAATACTATTAAGTGATTTTCCGAAACACCAAAAACAATAGAAAATGAGTTAACAGGATTGTACTCTTAGCGGACAACTCCTTAATTTGAAATTAATAATAAATTTACGTGGCGCCAGCAGATTAATTTCTAATTTACAGCAAATGAAATTACCTCTCTACAATAGAAGTTTTCCCCGAAGATGGTGAGATACTTATTAATTGATATTTATGAAAATTAACCGATTGGAATTTAAGAGATATTGGCAAAATTCTGAACACTTTACAACGTCCTAAAGTTTTTGAATGTAGATAATTGGAAAGAATCTTAATCGAAAGAAGGATAGGCTGTTTTGGAAATGCGGAACTAAGTTACCTATACTCGGGTGGTGTTTAATTTAATCTCCATCTTACATTTGAATCTTATGAAGTGGTAGTATCATCTTGTATGTGTACGGTCATGTCTGTGTGACCCTGCCTTTCTGTCAAGGAGAACAGTTGTTCCAGACATGAATGAATACCTGCCAGATATAAATGGAAGAACTGCAAGATAGCAAGCCAAAGATCTATGTTTGATAAGTAGTTCATTCTAACGTGATTGTCAAATGTTTGAGTAATTAGATAAAATAATGGTTATTTTTAAATTAAAGCTCTTGAAATTTAAGAGTGAAGATTTTGAACTGAAGAATGAATCAATAGCTACACTAATTGAGAAATGCCTGAGCATATGGAGACGTAGATGGGAATATAAACTCTGTTGGATTAATTACCTTGGCCAGAAAAGTTTTATGAATGAAAGTATACAGAGATCTCTTGGTGGTATAGATACTATCCTCGCAGTAGTTATCATTTAAAATTAATTATATACCACCAGTATTTGAAATTTTGAAAAGCATTTATAGAAAATATGATCAGCTCAAAACCTTGTTCATCAAGAATTAAAATATAAAACTTTAAAATTAGTTTAATTAAGACATTATCACGTAAATAAATGTTAGAGGAGGTAACAATGAATGAGGACAAGCAACGAGTTGTAAAAGTTGACTTCTATATCCTATCTAAATGGCTGGGTCAAATCTGAAAAGATTGGAATCCTATAACTGCCAACATTAAACCAAGTTTTGAGCTGCTTTCCAGAAAGGTTTGAATTTCAGTCTTAACATACATTGTTTCCACGTTTTTTCAGCAAGGCAACCTATACAGTTTGATGCTTCTAGACAGTTGGCTACCTCCAAACAAAGACAATTTTCAGCTCAACATTTATAAGACTGTTTGACTAAACAGATTGCACAGTTGGGGCAGAGCTGACTAGAACAGAGCCCATCCCCATGCCCAGGGGTAGCACTGCCTCAGGGGATTAACGCAACCCCTTCTCAAATTACCCCGGCCCCTTAACAATATCTTCGCAATATCTGAACTGCCCTACCTGACCCAATTACTGGAGCCTGAGTAGTACGTACAATATTCACTGAGTTACTAAATAAACGTATGATATCATAAATTATAATTTATAATAACTAAATGCTATAGGAAGAGTATTTGATGAGGTACATAATACAAGACAGTCTTTATTTGGACTTATTTCAAGCGGTTGATAAAAAAAAACTAGGGCAAGTTTACAACAGAGGAGTATTCTATCAAAAGTTAATATACCTATTTTACGATAATTTTCAGGAAATAAAAAAAAAATGAGTAGTACTAACTGTACTTTCACCGTTTTTTCAAAATGGTAGTTGCTCCATATTGTTAGTCCACGAATCACTAAAACAGACCCAAATTTTCATTATTTTTAATACATTTTCAATAATTTAGGTAACTACACTGAGTTCATTGACTTTTAAAAAGACAAGAATAATGGACCATTGGGTAAGGGCGAGATCTTTACAGGAGTGCCTGCCACTTGCCATCTACGGAGAACTTCCGCAAAAAATACATTATACTTCCCTAAAATAAAATAATAAAAAAATACATTAATTAAGTCCGTATAAAAAAATTAATTTTTTGGTGGTAATGATAACAAACGCCAGGGACAAAGTTTAGATTATTCTAGAATCAACCAAATTAAAAAAAAAACTTAAAATAATTCAGTTTTGAACAGTATACACCATCGACTCTTACGCAGTGGTAATGAAATTTGTCAGCAATAGCTTGAGGAGCAGAATCCAATCAATATTATAAATAAAATGATTGTTTAGTTGCAAGTTCACCAATGAAGCTACTCATTAATTGAAGACATGAGTGGATGATAATGCTTTGTAACAAATTTAGGATAGTTGATTTTTTCCTATGAATGATGGTGTTATTTGCTTAATGGCGCCTTATAACATTAATAATACCAGATTCTTGGTTAATCGCATGATTTCTGTGGAGATTGGATAGATCGTGTCTTTAAAAATTACATTGAATAAAACAGAAATCATCATTTTCTCAAAACTATAAATTTGTAACATAACGCCTTCATCCACTCAAGTCTGCAATTGTTTTTATTTTGTAAAACATTATTAAATTTCTTCCAAAGAAGCAATTCATTAATCCGATAATTGGCTTGATCTATGAAAATAATCAGGGGTCAATAGAAACCACTTCTGAAATTAATGTTATGAGTTTGTTAGAAACCTCATTGAACAATGTTATGAATATCTTCGTAACCATTATGCATTGAGGAACAATTTTAAGTTAATTTAACAATATTATCGAATTTGTTGAGATACAGAATAATTATAATTAATAGTTATATAATTTGCAATCTATTAATTAAAGTTGATGATTGTTTATTTTTTACTAGAGTATTTTGAATTAGTACGCTGTTATTGTATTAGTATAATGTACATTTTATGTTGTGTAGTAAAAACATTGATATTTCACTACAAAGTAGATATGACAAGGGATTCAAAGGCCGGCAATAATTAATTCCCTTTTTAGTGTTTAATTCCCTTTTTAGTGTTTAATTCCCTTTTCGGGAAATAATGTAATAATAGAATTGATAAAAAAGAGCGAAGCTATTTTGAAAAAAAAAAATCCATTGTTTGAAACAAGTTTGGCAATATATAGCAAGATAAGATCAAATTGGATTCGTTGGAAATTGAAGGGGGGCAAAAAGGGGAGTTATATTGAGTTTAATTAATCCATACGTCTGCTCAAAACTGACAAGGGTGAAAATTCAGTAATTGTATCGGAATAAAGATAGGTCGTTTCAGTTCATTTCCGAAAACCTACCTAATTGTTTATTGATGCAATAAAAGTAACAATTTCAAACATTTGTGCTGATAAAAATCATCAGCAATAACGATAATACTGATCCATAACTGGTAAACCAACGAAGAAAAATAATAAAATCGTCATTCTATAACCATCTCCGGATATCCTGTGCTCATGTCATTGATTTTTTTTTGTTATATGTGTAATCTAAGATTTCTTCAGTTGAAGTTTGGGTAAAACATTTTATTCGCGTTTCAAAAACATTTAGACGGTGTTCTACCGTTAGTTTAAGCCATCACGTTTTTGGACACAGGAGGAATTTTAATTTGTCTGTAGATCTCTTCTGCTATATATCAAGAAGGTTGGCGCAAAATTAGTAATTTTATGACCTAAATCTAACTAGTCTTTACAAATCTTATTTACCATCTTTTTATTTCCACACGAATTCCGTTTCTTTTGAACTTGATATAACCGACAGAAATATCAAACTTTTGAAACTATTTTATCCTTAATATATCTAATTACGTCGTCAAATATTCCACCGGTTCTGCTATCAACCATATATTATTGTGTATGATTAGTTTTTCCAGACTTAATATTTTATTGTATTTTTCGAATAATTAATTAGTTTTATATCAAACAAATTTTTTTATAACAATTGAGAATCCTTAAGGTTCAAACCCAAAAATAAAACAAAAAATTGAGAATTTTAACGGTTCAAACCTCTCTTCCTCCCAACATTTTTTTATCTTGCAATGGATATTGGTATGTTTATGCAAGTATGATGAGTACTGGTACTGGTATTGGTGGGGGGGAACTAATCCTGCAAGTGGGCCTTATGGTCCTTTTTGCCAACCCCTGACGGCTACTTTTACGTCACCGCCGCGTACTAACCAGAGTGGGAGTGTCAAGATTCATTTCGCGGGATCGCCACGAAATAAATATTAACCGACCCAGGTGGGAATCGAACCCACAACGTTCCAAACCGGGCACTCTGGGACCCTCGCCCCAACGTACTCGGCCCTCACGTCCTCAAGTATGATGAGTAACAATTGATTTAAAAAAATAAATGTTTTTTAAAAAAAATTAGGTATTAGGCCGTTATATAAACTCCCTCTTATCTTCCCCCACAAATAATGAAACAACGCAAGCAAAAACTCTAATGGCTAATGAGGTTGTTTCGACTTTGTTCTTTGTTCTTTGTGAAGAAGCTAGCCTGCTCGCCGCTTCCTTTGTGGGTTGAAAAGGTATTGGTTCCTTTCTGGATTCAAAATTACCTCTGGGTTATGCTCATCTCATTTTATTAAGACCGAAATTTAATAAAGTGATTCCGACAAAATCAAGAAAGTTTATTTTAAACAAATCTATTTATGACTTCTCCGATTAAATAAATATTTAATATATGAAACCGTAAAAATAATTTATTTAGGGGAGGATTCCACAAACATCCATATTACATTCTAAATCTTTGTTTTTATTGCTGGCTTACCTTACAAATTAAGCAAAAACCTTTCTCTACTAAAAAATAAATAAATAATAATAATAGTATTAATTGACCAATGGCCATTAATATCATTGGTAGTATTAATATTAGTATTAATATTAGTACTACCAAGTAAAGTACTAATATTGGTAGTACTAATACTAATATTAGTAGTATTAATAAAAGTATTAATATTAGATAAAGAATTTACAAAGCAGGCGCTAAAACAGGTTGATTTAAATGATGGGGCTTCCGATCTAAACAATAAAATAAAATTATCATTCATCTGTTAATGTCTTAGCAATTTTTTCTCTAAAATTATTTATTTTACATTCTCTAATGTCTCGCCTTTAACAAGCAGTTTTCATACAAAAATTATTATAAATAATAACGTAAATTCATATATACTTGATATAATCCATTTTTATGTCTACAATATCCCATCTATACTATACAAAATATTTTTTTTTTTTAAATATAAATTTCAGTTTTTGAAAGAACTGAAAAGTAAAAATATTCTGCGCGGTGTATCTTTAGTTTCGAAGATAAGCATAAAAAACAATAAAAACAAAGCAGAATTATAAGAATTTTTTTTAAATTAGGTTAATCTATTATTTAAAAATAGGACAGAGGCTGTGTATACCACATACCAATGGGGTTCTAAAGGCGTGCCAAATACCGCAACAACCCAAATCCGCAAGATAAACCTGAACTCAAAAGATTTATTTAAGTATTATTAGTTTAAACTTCCGGAGATTTAGCAACATTTTGGATTGGTTCGTAATAATTTTGTGATATTTCCTTTTCCTGAAGGGCTCCTACTCCTGGGCGCTATTTACCTTCTTAAGAATTCCAAACTCATTACAAAAAGAGACATAAATATATTTACCCAATGCTCCTAACCAAAGACATTCCCCCATGCTAACGACTCTCGCCCAGTAGTGAAGTTAAATCAGTTTTGGCATAATTCTATATGCAACGGATCTCACCAACTTCTCTGTCACAGCGGAATTTGGGAACGTGATTTCTGAACTCGACAAACTAGGTATCGATCTGAACCGCTTCCGAGGTTCGTCACCCTCAAGTCGGTAGAAGTTTCTTACTATGTCCTGGATGCTGCCTATGGTGACTTACGTTCAGAGGTCGGTTCAGCGACGATGATAACCTTTTTAATGATTCGATCCCAATAAATTTACACGCTCATTTCAGTCGCTATAATGCAATTACTCCATTTATTTATGCAGGTAAACGGACTAAGCGGCCGCGTGGGACCCTTTTTAAAAAGAGCTCCGAACGGTCCCAGAGATCATAAAATAACTTAAGTGAAAGATTTCGGAAATTACAGAAAAGATTTTTTTTTTTAAATTCTCCTTAAAACAATCGAACAAATCTATGCTAAATATTAAATTTGTTGGACCATTTTTTTTTTTTTTTGGTAGCTGGGACACGAATGTTGGAGTTTGTTGATAAATATTTTGTCCTGGTTATTTTCTTGCAAAACGTCGAAATGTTGGCACTTTTTTTTTTATATCTCTGAAACTACATTTTTTTTTAGAGAAGACCACTCAGTACTAAATTAAAATTAATTAAAATTCCTACATTACGCCCATCAAATATTTCACTGTGATTAACCATCAAGGAGGTTGAGCGCGTTGCAAAATTTCCCAAAAAGTGGCAAAAACGCGTTTTAGAGCTCTTTACGTTCCATTGCCATGAAAACTATCCATGCTACCCGGCTATTGATTACACATGCTATAAACTTCATAAAATACACATGAAAACTGCATTTTACTATGTTCATAGTGCTTTTAGTCTATTTCGAAGCCAGCGTTTAAAATCTGTGTGTGGGAAAATGAAGCAAATAATGAAGAAAAATGACGAAAATACATTTTAAATTTATTGGTGTTCTAGGAAGAATTAGAAATTTTCTTAAAAGATTCGTGAAGTGAATCTTCCATTTATTTTATTATTTATCTTACATCGTTAACTAAGTTTCGAGGCAAGTGCCCCACCCTAAAACTGTACTACTGGTGGCTATAGCTGCTGAGGGTGATAGTGCTGCTTCCTTGGACTAGGGCCTGAACGCTGATCTCTTCAGGACCTTGTCTGATACAAATCTGAGGTGGTTCAAAGACCATTGTATCCATGCAATTTGCATGTGCAATGCTCTGGCAAGTGGCCTGTGATTTTTAAAATAACAAAACGGGATCTACTAACAAAGGACATCTACTAACGATTATATAAAGGAAATAAGTCTGTATTTTGGTGAGTATTATGTTCATAAAAGCATATTACATGAATCACGTCGAAAAATTTGTACTAAGAAAAATGGCTTATTATTTATTTATTGTACAATAGCGGGGTGCGTAAAATCAACAACCTGGATTTTAGCTTGAAAATAAGCGAAAATTATTTCTAATAGGCCTTTAGAGAGGTATCATGTTTTTAGCAACTGAGATCGAAAAAGAGAGAAACCTTTAAAATTTTATAAAAAGTTTTAAGCTTATTAATAATTTGTAACAGATATTGATTTTAAAATAATATTTGTTATTTTAAACTTCTATAAACTCAAAATGTCGTATGATAAAACCAGAAAACGGGTAATTTGACAATTTTTATCAGTGCTCCATGAGATTTGATTTTCCAGTAACCAATACTAAATTTATTTCATGATATTTATTATGTTTTATTATATATTTGTTATATTATATTGATATTTGATAATGCCATCAAACTTACCGAACTAAATTCAAGTATTGAAGTACACTCACCTGTAAAAAAAAAAAAAAAAAATTATTAACCATAAATAATAGAATAGAAAATAGAAAAAAAAAATATTAGGATAAAGGTGATAACGGTATCGACTTAGTACTAGTGTCCAAGTTTATGTGGTCTGGCAAGGTTCCAGGAACCTTCTGAATGCTCTTACCGATTCAAAGAGAACATTAATATTAAGAACAGTACACCGGTTAATTCAATTGCTGATACCGCTATGAGAAATGAGATGGCATCCTGGTAACCTGGAGGAATACAAAGATTTTTCATATTGTTTCTGAGATCTGATGGAAACGGAAACCGGACCAGAACCGAGATTTTCTGATGGTGTGACACTCTAATTAAATTACTTCAACCAAGGAATGATGTCACTTATTGGTCAACTTTGTCATTTTAGTGTTATCCTAATTTTAGAAGTAATGTACAATATTTTAAGAAATGAAAATCTAAAATTGGGAGAAAAATTTTAGAGGTCAATCACTAAGCATAGAAAAAAATTTAATAGCGAGAAATATTTCTTATAAACTTAACTGACGATATTCAATTATCGTTTATTGGGTTTAACGCATGGACTTATACGAATGCCATTAACACGAATGAAATATTATATTTAATTTTATTAAGTTCTCCCTACAGTGAATTACAAGATGTAGGAAAGAATGACATTTTAAGTAAACTTAGTTTTCAAACGGCTATTTAAAGGAAAGAAAATAGAATATGTTTACTATTATCCATAATAAATAATAAGACTTATCCAATAACCAAATGTTTGAAAGTGACTCAAGTATTTCACAATAAATAATGCCAATCAGAAGTTTAAGTTGAATCACATCCTAACATTCAAAGTATTATAGCAGGTGGGATTTCTGAAGTTAATACCCCTATTGAACGAACTTAATGCATTTAGTAGGCACGAATATATATATATATGTATTGCCGCTACATTAGGACATTTAAATAGGCCCCATTCGAATTATACGAGTTGCAATTCAGTATGTGTGGTTGTTTTGTGGGAAAAAGAATAACATAGAAGTGGGGATAAATTTCAGTCAAAATTTTGGCATGCCCAAATGTTTTATCACAGCTTTCGCGTTTATTAAGGTTTTCCGCGCCTCTACAGCCCCTCCAAATTGAGTTAGAGAGTTGAAAATGTGTAAGTGACTTGAGTTGGTGTTGGAGAAGAGAGACCCCTTTGGGGGTCTCAACTGCTTTCTCCCATCCCCACTATTATGATATTTTTAATTTTGCATTTTAGTTACAATTACAGGTAATTTAAAATGTGACCTTAGTGAGGCATCATTCGGCTATTCATGATTTTTTTTATGAATCTTCTAGTTCTTACGAAAGTTTTTATCGATCCTACAAACATTGAATGAAATACTTAAAGAACTAAAATTAATAGCAGCACTAGATAGGCCACAGGGTTAAAACCGAATATATATATTTGTGTTTATACACCTATCGAAACCCAAACTACATTGACGACTATATTCTACCGTTCAAAATTAACAAACATTGGGAGACAAACAAAAAATCCGGTAAAAGCTGAAAAATATATTCTGACCATACTTAAGCTCTCTCAGATTGTAGAGGAAGTTATAATAAATTAATTTAAGAAAAATAACAAGGAAGAAACAAATATAACTGTAAAATTCGCAAAAAAAAAAAGATATTTATGTTTTGAATCAAGATAGGAGAGATATAGAGGGCAGTTCCACGTTGAAAACAAAGTTTCACTCAAGCCCCCACTTGCTAATGCCATTTCTAAACTTGGAGAGTGTCCAGGAGGGAAGTCATTCCGTAGGCAGCCATTTCAGCGAATGGAGTTGTGCTGGTGTGGCGACATTTGCGCATAACACTTTGGTTCCCTGAGGCGGAACCATCCCCTCTACTATTGTTCTAATCTTTGAAATTGACTTTAATTAAAGTTACTCCTAATATAAAAGTTCAAATGATATAAGATAGCCGGGATATTTATTTATTTAATAGGGATTGATAAATTATTTGCCACTTCTATAATTTTGTCTTATCGAAAACTAGTTTCGAATGATATACATTTATCTTCAGTTCTAAAAACACACAAAAAAAAATTCAAAAATAAGCAATTCAAAATGTAGTTTGGTATTGTGTTTTGAATTGCTTATTTTTTAATTTTTGTTGTGTGTTTAGAACTGAAGATGAATGTATAACATTCGAAACTAGTTTTCAATAAAACAAAATTATAGAAGTGGCAAATAATTTATCAATCCCTAATTAGATTGATCCTTCTATACCATCATGCGGATGTCAACTGATTTATTTATTTACGTCTGTGACATTCAAAGGGGATTGGTCTAATATATAATAATAAGAAAAAAAAACGTATATAAAATCAAGATAAACAAATAAAAAAAAAAGGAAAAATAGGAAACAAGGTTTACTAAAGAAAAGAATAAACATATTAATTAAAATATAACGAAATAAAAAAAATAAAAAAAATTTCAGATGTAGAAAGAGAGATGATAAAATAAAACTTTCTACAATATAGCTATAATAAAACTAAAAATACTATCTACAACCGAAAAAAAATTCAAAATTAAGAAACATGGAAAATAAAAAAACTGACAAAATTGGATTACCAAAAGAATATGTAATAAATAAAAATAGTAAAGCATCTGAATATATCTTGATAAACCTAAAATAAATGGGAACTTCTGTAAAAATACCGAGTTATTCAATTGATAGTTAATTACCAAAAAATTTACAATTTAGAAATAAATTCAAAAGAAAAGTGTTAGAGTGAGCCAATAAATATTAATTATTAAGTTAACAGTTTCCTTACTTTGTGAAGATAAATATTATTTTTTTATCATATATTAAAAAATCATTCAGTTTATTGAGGTGATACATAGTTGTGTAAATATTTTCCTCTCAATGATATGAAAACTGGACAAATGAAAATACTATGAGCTAAAGTGTGAGGTTCATTCCCAGTAAATAGCTGATAGGAGTAACTGGAATAAAATATAAATTTATTTCTATCCAGGAAATTAAAGGTAAAATTTACACAAAAAAAGAGAAACTAAAAATATTTCTGTAGACAATATTATAGCGGCTGTTCAGAACAAAATTAGTATTCTTTTCAAATAGATTATTTCCAAAAGAATCCAACAGAATATGACTGTTCACTTTTAGTGATTGCAGATCTTGAGATTGCCAAATGAGATCTGCTCCCAGGAAAGCTAGATAGTTTGTTAGTTCTATCGCCCAGTTACATATATCGCATTCTGAAGCAACTCAATTCCAACACTCCAATAAATAAATTATGTGAAATTCAAAACTGAAACAGTTTCAACATCCACAGAAAAATTAATTTTATCATTCACAGTTTAATAAAATACTCAAATAAGTTTCTAAAAGGTATTAAAAGCCTTAAAAAAAAAATTAAATACTCCCTAAGTAAAATAGAAGAGAGGCCTGTATTTAACTTTTATCTTAATTTTCACACCGAATTTCTTTTGTTCAACAAATGACCCCCTTCTCTTATCTGCAGCATAGTTCATTTGAACAAAATGAGGAGCCCCTATCATAATTAAATATCAAGTTTTTGACTCTTAAAGGGCTGCAATAAGGCTCCTCAACCCCTGATATTTCTCGACTTTATGTCTTGAACATGATAACATTGATAGATGGGAGATGGACCATTATCTCACTCGACACTAGATATTTTAGGGTCGAGTTAAGGTTCATTTGACGATAAAATTTATAAATTGATGCCATTCTTAATTAAGGATAAATAGCCTGTTAAATAAAAGTGAAGGACTTGCTAAAATTCAATGTAAATTATTTTTAAAAAACTTACAATATAATACTGAAACATTTTATGTTTAAAAAAAATAATATATGTCATTGCTATTTTTTGTATCATATCAATTAAAAATTATATATAGTATAAATTTCAAAATAATAAAGAAGGCCAGGCTAATAATGAAGCTTAATATAGCATTACAGGTCATTCTTGATTCGCTATAAACGAATATTGATGAATATTGTGGTCGGTGAAGTTTTGATTTTTATCATATTGTGGAATAATTAATAAAATATGGATTAAAGAAAAAGGATCGTTGCATCTGCATGCAGTGTCTAAGCTGTGAGGATTTATATTTCAGGAAAGAAAAAATGTTCAAAGTAGGTTGATCATGATCAATCATGGTTTAACTTCCACAAGTGAGAACTTTATGGTTATAAATAAATCAATTTTCCTATGATTACATTCTTCCACTCTTTACAGCTCTTGAGCATGATCAATAATATAATAGTAAAGTAAAAATTAACTTAGAAAAATGAACGCGTATAGATTGTTGAAAACTGCGGGAAAAAACTGAAAAAAAAAAGAAATAAAAAAAAAAAAAAAGAATCCGACTCTGATAATTATCGGACCATGTGAAAGGAGCACAAGCTTTCTGCACAAATTGAATCGGTGGCGGATCCGATTCCGAAGATTATCGGACCGTGTGAAAACGTCCTAATTCCTCAGAAAATAAGATTCACCAATTTACTACCAAGGGCTTTCTTTTCGAATACCTGGAGATTTATGGCATAATTTGTTTTGCGATTTGTTTTTTGTAGCCTGCTATGGACAAGGGATTAGTACGGATCGATCATCAAGCAAGACTTATATCTTTTAGGGTTCTACTCCTCATTTCGTCTTCATTGTGGGATCCAGAATCGTAGAATAATGAAGGCCTTTTAAAGGAAAATATTCCAATATTTTCTTCAACTGTCATGTCAAAATATTTATTCGGCAAGTCTTGACATAGCTGAAAAAATAACAACTTCCAATTAGAAAATTCAAGTGTATGGATGATTCAGCGTAGTAAAGTAATGGGGAAAGAAGTACAGTTGAAAAGGTTTCTGAAAAAATTCTAAAAAGAGAGCAGAAACCGGTGAAGTTGGAGCGGAGAGTGGAAGGCGTGAGAAAACCGTAGAGCGGTGTTGACTCAACAACCGGGTTGATAAAAAGGCAACCCCTCCCTCATCAAACATTGACACGCTCCTCTGCTAAGATCCTCTCCTCAAATACTCTCTCCACATTATTTGGGAATAATCTCTTTTCCAAATCTTATTCTGCCTTGCCTTTTTCTTCTGTCATATCAGAGAATTTACATTCCGGCATCATGAATATGGCCTTGTACAATGAAGTTATAAATTTGACAAAGATGAAAGCTTTTTTCATGTAATAGTTTATTTTTTAACATAGTTCATTGAAAAATTTAACAACTTTTAGGTTTTAGATTAGTGTAAACTATAAATCAAATTATTAAAACAAAATTAAGATTGGACATTTTTCAGTCCACTTATTAAAGACCTCGAAACACCCTAGAGACTTATTTTAAAATAATTTTATTTTTACATCCGAAATAAAATATAATATAATTATATTAAATAATTGCATTACATGTGATATGTTTTACATAAGAGATATGTACATGCCAAGTAGGGTTGGAATATCGGAACGCGATATATCGATATATCGGATTTGAAAAACCGATATTATATTATATCGTTATCCTAACACCCGATATATCACCGATATAATTTCCTTTATTCTTTATCATATTTTTAATTTTATCCGTGAGCTGTACTTAACGTTACAGCTTAATTATTTAATCACCAATATGAAATTAAGTTTAAGAAAAACACCAATATGAAAACTTATTTTTTTGCGTGCCAATCAGGTTTAAGTTTTGCAGGTGAAGCAAAGAATACTAACTCATATAATTGAATGAAATAAGGTTAAAACAATTGAAAAGCAGAAGCAAATATTCTTTGCTTCACCTAAAAGTAAAATTTTGATCTAAATTCCTGCTGCCCGGGGTAAGTGTCCTCCTTACTTCCCTTAGATCCGGCCCTGCTGACTCGTTGGTGAAAACTAAAAATAAAGATTAAAAGTTTACAAAGATTATTTAAAAATACAATGGAAAATTTAATTAATAAAGCTGTTAAATTGACACAAAGAACATGTGAAATAAGTAAAAAAAATATTGATAAATAACTTTTATCAAAAAGAACTATAAATACAATATGGTATGCTAGTATGAGTATAGTTGAAAAATCTACTAAAATATATTGTATGAGAAACTTGGTTGGGAGGTGCAATCAATGCAGAAACACAATTATCATAATTATCTGGATATACTTTTCATACAACTAAATCTTTATTGTAATTATACTACTAGTAAATAGTTATTGTAATTAATAGTTTTCATGTATTTTATTTTATCTTTCATATAATTCATAATCTGTTACATTATAAATTAATACCTTTTTTTTCTATAAACTTCATTTTTTTCATTGTATTAGTCATTTCTGTTTGTTACCATATTCTTTTATTGTTATTGGTACTGCCACTGCTGTTATCTTGTTTTTCTTAGCACTGATGCTGGCCTAAAACGTAAACCTGATTGGCACGCAAAAAAATAAGTTTTCATATTGGTATTTTTCTTCATTGACCTCAACGAAGCTTCTCCCACATTTATTTTTATTTCTACAGTCAACCATACTTCCACCATCGATAACAATATAGAATTACAAGAAAGAATTATAATAGAAAATAAAAATAAATACTACAATAAAAAAAAATAACTAAAAAACAAAACCGATCCATGATTTAAAAAAAAAAAAGATTGAAAGGGACAAAAAAGAAGAAGTTAGAATGGATATAATAATCTGCATAATTATCAAAGATTATAATTCATTCCTAGACTTATGTATAAAATTAAAAAAAGCTTTTAAGAATGATGAACATAGTCATTCGAAATTGTTGTAATACAATAACAATAAGCTAGAAAAATATATAACAAAAACTAAGGAGAAAATTAAAACAATAAATAGACAGAATGTAATTTACAAAATCAAATGGAAATAATACAATGAAAAGTATTAAAGAGGAGAAATGTCGCAAAATTTGAAAACAAGATTAAAGCAGCATAAGACAAATTCCAAATATCCTAATAGTAATAAAGAAGTGTTCAATTTCAAAATCGATATGAAATTGAAAATCATTACATAGACATAATATATAAAATAGATATATAATGAAAGAACTAATAATTGTAATGAAAATAGTAAATTTAAAATAAAAATAAGATCTAGAAGAATTATTAAAAGGAAAGAGAACACTACCATAAGTATTGCTAGATAGTGAAGACACAGGCCAGAATATTCAAGAATAGGAATCGAGGCACATTAGGTAGATGCTAACAACTAGTTTTAAATTTTATTGTGTTTCAACATTTCACAGTGTGTCATATGCATAATAAATCATAGGTCTACTCGTGATTGTACTTTCGTACTTTATTATGAAATAGGGTCCAGATTTTTCCTCCTTATCCTTCAAATAAACTTAAGAGTTTAAGATGATCAAAACAAAAAATAATCTGGATCAATCATCCACCAAATTGAAATAAAATAGACATTACTATAAATGTAAATAAATTGTTGCATATAATCATTGCTTAAAATATAGCACATGTTAATTTATAAATATAATGGGGTAAATATGAGAATAAACAATATTTAGTTGACAAACAATAATTAGTAGATGAGATTGCAACACAATGTAACAATATAAAGACAAACAGTAACAATGTAAAGACTAACAGGTAATAATATAAATGGTGATTGTACTGAAATATATATCAGATGAATTACATGTTTTTAGATAAATGTTTTGAGAATGCTCAATGCATGCATGGAAACTTTATAAAATACAATTTTTTTTTAGAAAAATTTGTAGAATTATATAATATATGAAATATGGCAAAACGCCTTCAAGATAAAAATGTATTATAATACTTATTTTTTTTACCAAAATATTATTCTTTTCTATCTTTTTTTATAATGATTCATGAATAATAAAAAATATTGTTCTATAAATAATATATATATATTATTTCATAACCTTCTCATACATTTCATAACGTTATAATCTTTGCACGGCTTCTTTGCTTTTTCATCCATTTCCTTTCGATATATCGATATTTTTCTACCGGTTATCGGTGGATATCGATATTTGATTTTGCGATATATCGAATATCGATATTTTCTTTCGATATTCCAACCCTAATGCCAAGAAGTCCGAACAGTGTCTTCTTATCCATACCCTTAATCAATTTTCTTCCTTGAAATATATTAAATATACAAATAATTTATATGAAGAGCGACTTTTGGGTGGAATATTGGAATTATCTTGTCTAAACTTAATTTTTTTCATTATCTTATTCATTATTATTTATTAAATTTAAAAAAATAGACTTATGCTTTTTGCTTCATCCGTATTTCATTAAAGACTTGTAGATTTGTATCAAAATCCATGTAGTTAAATTAACTAACAATTTAAAATCGATAGTATTAATGATTGGTCAATAAAATTCATCTAAAATAATACTAATTATAACTAGAAGTAAAATCAAGTACTGACTAATAGGATAAGCAGGTGTAATAAATTCTATTATTAATTAAGAGTATTCGAACTAATATGTAGGTTCTAAGGATGGGCTTCTATTCATTAAAACAAACGATCAACCAATCTTATATTTAGTTACACACAAACATGTTTCCTGATTAGATTTATTTTCTAAGGTTCCAGATGCCGAGCAGTGAATCCAATATGCCAGGATTCTAGCTAAGATCAATATACAGATGAGGCAATAGCTCTTATCCTGAAGAGCTTACTCTGTATACAGTCAATACTAGTAAGAGATGAACGCTATGTATACAGCTCTAACCACCAGGTCTGCTGTTAACGCATAAATATACTATTTAACACAGTTTATCTGCCTGTAAAAATTAGTCAAATAATCTTAACTTTTATAAAGTAAGAAAAAACTGTAACTATTATCAAAAAAAAATTTTTTTTTTCATACATCGAGTACAAAATAGTATCATCCAACATTTGAAATGAAATGAAAATAGATGAAGGAAATGCTTTTAATTTAAAATAAACAGTAACATTTTTAATTTCAAAGGTATAGCGGGAATAGTAATTCCTAGATATTAAACGTATCATTAAAATATTATTTACTATCCTTATTTATTATATGTATCACTCTTGTGAGGAAACACTACGTTTAAGGCTGTTTAACATTTAAGTAACTTAACTATTCATGTTTGCAATTTGGCAAGTTTTGCTTTATTATTAATGCGCATGCGTGTCTCAAAATGTCTTTCTATTAAACAAACGGGGCTCTAATCTTCGCTCATTGTACGTGAGTACTCAATAGAATTGACTAGGTAAAATGGTTTACATAAATAAGTCTAAGTCAGCTTTTACGGTCTAAAAAGTTTCTCTCCTGTCCATCAGTTTATTTGAATTGTTCCACTTCTTAGTTTTAGCCAATGTGAATAAAAAAAAAAACACTGAGGATAATCTAGATTAACTTTAATCAAGTAAAGTGCATTTTTCTTTAATAACTTATTAAAATTAAAATTAAAATCCCCTTAATTCAGGATGATCAATGCGACATGTGTTCTCCTCTTTATCCTTTATGCTACTTCCTTTGTATTTTGTTTCTTTGTTAAATCCTTTGTATTGCAGCCTTACGGCCCCCCCCCCCCCTCTGGGCTTAAAGGAAACTCTAATTGAATTAACTTTTTGATAGAATGTCCTAACTTGTTCAAGACTTATCTTATGTTCCACAAAATCTTTAACAAATTTCTCTCCTCCGTCCATTTTCTTATAGTATCGAATTTAATTAATTCCAAACAGATTCATTATAAAACTGTTTTATTAGTAATTAATTGTTTTTTGTAATGATTTCAATTTATTAAAAAATGAAGTTCTGGTAATCTGGACTACGTTTGATGATATTTTGAGCTTAAGATATCTTTGATTGGTTACTTACTTTTTTTTTGTTAACCATAATAACCATTAATTGCATTGACCAAATTTCAAACTTTATTTTTTCTCTTTCCCTACTTTAATAATTTTGTTTTCAATAATTCCAAACAACTTAGCTACGTATATCTCTTAGATATATACACTTAACTTCAGTTATATTCTTATGTCCTAGCCATAATTATAATTCTCTGTCTTTCGTAGGATGTAGTAGTATTATGTCTTCAGGCAGCGTTGTTATGTCTTATATTATTATAATTATATTCTCTGTTATTAAGTCTTATTCTTTATTTCTTTTTTTATATCTTATTCAATATGTCTTTTTATTCTATTCGCATTTTTTTAATCTTATTCTGAAAATCATTAAATATATAATACTGTTTATTTATTAGGTTTATTATATTCTTGATTTGTTTACTGTATTGTTTTTCTATGCAATTTATATTATTCTGCAATATTATTCTATATTATTCGACTAATTACGAATTATGGAAAGATTGATATAAGTAATATAAACATAATAAGGCACTGTTATATGTTATGTGTCTTCATTTGATATAATTGCGATATGATTACAAAACTTTTCACTCAAGCATTTTATAAAAAATTAAATCTGATATTGGATGGTTTTTAAAATAAATCGAAACTCCAGATAGCGATGCAGATACCGGAAGATTGATTTTGTGAAGACTTCAAAGAAAATGTTAATAATACCATGTTTAAACAGTATAAAAGCGATGTGCATTTAGATGGAATAGTGGGGGAGGGAATCTGAAATATAAATAGGACACAGAAGGAGATGACACGTGGGTGCGTCACATGTGGCCAACAGGGGGTGCACATCCTCCCCTCCTCTCTCCCTTGGGCCTTTCTGATTTATACACAATCTCACCTCAGCAGGATCTTGGAAACATATATTTCTAAAAATATCAAATTAAACAATGCTCTACCTTATTTGTTACTTTAAATGAAAATAATGCACTGCTTTAGTCTATCGTAGAAAAGAAATATATATATACATAATAGGATTAGAACCTTGTGAAAGATTGCTGAAACTGAACAACACAAAAGTTAGTTATATTAAAGGTCTCTAAGAAATACTCTTTACAGAAAATATCTCATAAAAAACTGAAAAGATTCTGGAGGCTGGATCGATCTGAAAAGAAATAGATCCTTATTTAAATAGAAATTTATGGTATACTTCATACATAAAACTACAATATTTCAGGCAATAAAGCTAGCCCATATAAAAATCGCTATTTTATTTCTTTTAGCAAATAAAATCGTAAAAGCCCGAGCCGTATCTCGAAATTGGAATAATGGAAATAATTACTGGTGAATTTAATACAATTTGATAAGCCAGATTTTTCTATTATTAATAATATATAACAATACATTAAACAATAAATTAAACAATATATATATATATATATATATATATATATATATATATACGAATTATTATATAATGTATTGTTATATATTATACACATATGGTATATATGAACAAGTAAATTTTAATACATATTAATTTGTTTTATTTAATACATGTTCATATGTAAGAAATTTTAATACTTGGATTCATATCATCCGAAAAAGCAGCAAGTCCTTAAACATCAGGCAAACCCAATAGAAACAGTAGGATCTATCAGCAATATATATTAAAGAAAACACCCAGAGGGCTTTTATGTAGAACTAAGACGAACAGAAGAAGAAAAAAAGACGTGGGTCTAATGTCCGTTCAAACAAAAATTTTTTTTACTTGTTCCCCTTTCATTCTTGATGGGTGATGTATATAGATATAATTATCGATTGTCCAACATTGATAACAAGAGGTAGAAGAATCCAACAGTCTACTTTCAGCGTCTTGTAGATCATGAAGGAATCCACCGCTGTCATATTTCATATTTTTATTAAATTGTAAGAACTTTCTGTAAATATACTTAAAGATTTAACAGAGATTGAAATGGGCTTTATTAGAGATGCTTGGGGTACTGGCGTCGGCATCCGAATTGCAACAGAAGGATTTTTTAGTCTTGTATAACTAAACTGTTAAACCGTTACGGTTCACGAATTAAGCCCCTACTTGACACATTGTTCTATATAATATTTTCTATAATAATTTATTTCTGTACATTTGCATTAAATATATTAATGTATATATTTCGCAAATGGATCACGTGATGAAAAAAATAGTAAATAAAAGTATTTTAAGCTATTAACTGGAAAGGGGACTAAATGTAAAAAAATAATAGCAGAAGAAACATGATAAGTGGAAGGTGGAAGTGCGTAGATTATAGCAGCGCTTTGGTTCAAACACTTTAATGGTCATGGTTGTTTAAAATAAAGCTTATGCTCAGTTTCTGGAGATATCATAGAGAGACCTTTCAGCAAGACAACTATGCTGCACATTGTTCATTATTGGCCCAGCCGAAAGTCCAAGAACTACAAGGAGTCAGCATCTGTAGTCCTGACGACGCGAAATTCGACCCTGGTCTTTTCTGGTCAATGAAACATTTTTTGAAAGGAGTGCACTTCAAAATCTATTTGAACGTGAAAGGACAATGCGGAAATGTTCCTCGAAACGAAAAGTGTGCCATCATTAGAAATGAAACTGCTGGAAGGAAGAGGAATGGATGATATTAGAATAAAATATACTCCTAGGAATATTTAGTCTTTAAGACTAAATTGTTACATGGATATGTTTATTTTTTTTTTTCAACTTAATATTATTATGTAAACCGGCATTTTTGTGTTCAAAAATTAGAATTGTAAGAAATACAGAAGAAATTGGTGAAAATGATTATTTTCAATAAACAAACTGTTACTAATAATTTACCATAAGGTTTAAGAATTAGAGTCATAAAATTATATTGGATATAGGTACAACTATTTTATAAAGCAGTGTTGCTGTTTTTCATATTCTGAATTATTTTTTTTATTTTTGTCGGGGGTGAAACTTTCATAAGGTGAATTAAAGTTTTCTTTAAAAAAAAAAGAATTTTTTTTTTAAATTGAGCATAATTATTCTTAAGTGGACGAGCAAAAAAGGTCATCCATATATTCTTTAATATCTTTCTATACAATCTGTTTCGGAGTTGAGTATCCATCTTCAAACCATTTCTCTTACATATTACAGTAATATAACTGTTGTCAATAGAATTTATAAAAATTATCTAGTAATAGGTCTGACTGAAAAGTTTTCCAAAAGCTTGGACTTTGACTCTAATTGTAAGGTCAAATACATTCTTGGATTTATTGAGTTTGACCCGATAATTAAGCTAATGGACCAAGCTTATGGCATATGTTTCAATAATATGACAAGATAATATTAATTAATACTTTTGAAAACAGTTATCTTGTTGTTATGTGTAAGAGATATGGAAATGTCAACATATAGTAAAGGAATATATTAACACTAACTTAATATCACTATAGACTTCCTACAAACTTTAGAAAGAAGATTATAATCAGTCTTATATTTATCTTTGAATTACTTTATCTTTTAAACTTTAATTATGTTAAATTATAACCAAAAAACTAAATATTTAATTTGTGTTTTTTTTATTTAGCGTAATATAGCTTATACATAGTTACTAAAGAAAACATAGCAACTAAAACAAAATAACAGCTCAAAAGAACAGATAGCTAGTAATTTTTATTATATTTTTTAGAACTAGCCCAACCTGTTCAATTTAAAAATAAGAATTTGCTAACCAGTAAAGCAGCCATCCCGTCTCAAGGTTTCAATTTTTGGATATTACGTTATTTAACAACATTAATAACAGCTAACAACTGCTGAAAAGGAATAAAAGTTAAAAAAAAATAAATCGGTTATTAACAATCCAAGTATATTATCAAAGCTGTATCAATAGACTGTATTAATATATTTCTTTAAATATATTTATTACATTGTTTCTTTATCCGTACCTTTTTATTTAGTTATTATTTGTTGTACTGTTTTTGGTGCTTAGGTTCTGTGCTAATAGTAGTTTAGGTTATGTGCTAATAGTATTCGAATTTTTTGTTTTGCATGTATAAAAAAAGAGAAAGCGTTATTTTAAGTTATGAAATGATTGAGAGTCACCGAAATAAGGGATGGATTAGAGAGTAATAGAAGGTCTAAAACAGACAAAGGGAAAATAAACAGATATATCATGGGTAATGAAGTGATAATTATAATGTGTTTAGAACTAGAATGAAAGAGAAAAAAAAAGTTATGAATATTATTGTATGTCTAGCTACAGATAGATTAGTATGGTGTGTATTTAGCAACCCAGTGTATTTGGGCAGCATTGCTGCAAATAAAGCATTTCTCTCCCTAGATTTTTTTTTTTTTTTAAACATTTAATTAGCAGACTACGATTTACAGACATTTAGATTTACAAACGTACGTCTAATTTATTTTGTGTTGTGACATTTGTGAGGATTAAACATAACATAATTTAGTATTAAACTTAATTTATAAGATTAAACATAATAGTGATTAACTTTCAAGAAAAACATGTACACTATTTTTAAAAAATCTATATTTTCCTACATAATTAGGCGAAGTTTCGAAAAATTGTCCATTTTCCAGCCCATTCTTTCATACATCTACAATAACATTTTTTTTAAATTAGATATATTTATCATCCTCACCTATAGTATATAGTTGTTATTTTATCCTACGATGAGCATGTTACTTTATTGTTTTTTCTTTTTATTAAAAATTAAAGCATCTACAACGTTATAACAAAATATAATGAGAAAATATTAATAAGTATTATATGTTTATTGTTCCATTATAAGCCTAGTAAAATTATTTAAAGGAACTGTAATTGTAGATGTATGAAAGAATGGGCTTACAAATGGACAATTGTCCGAAACGCCGCCCAAGTATGTAGGGAAATATAGATGATTTTAAAAAAAAGGATATATATTTTTCTATAAAATTAATGACTGTTATGAGAGTATATATAGTTTAGATAGAGGAGACGCAACGAAAGGCCGGCGGACAGATGGATGGACGCGGTTGACCGTACAAATAGGTTGGATCCATGGGTCGCTATATCAGGAGATAGCAACATCCCCTGAGAGATATCCAACATTAGTCAACCTCTGGCTATTGTTCCACTGCCTAGGTCCTATTCTGCGGCCAGTGTTGTACTGTCGCTATATCTCATAATCATCCCTACCGCTATATGAATATTTTTGAAATAAATTAAAATTAATTTCTTTATAAATTGTTTGAATCACATCCACAAAAATATTCGAAGTACGAACGACGATATTTAAAAAGAGTCTCTATCTCTAACCAATCCAAAAGAAGTGATACAACCTTTAGTATGATACAACCTCATACTACTACACAACTCAACAATTCATTGAAATCTGACAAATTTATGGAAACTTTTTACAAATCTGACTACTAAGTGTCAAAATTGACATCAAACTATCAGAAACTTCATCATCAGAACGATGAAAAAAAATAGGTGAAATCGTCTCAGACTACTACAAAACTCATCAATTCGTTGAAATCTGAAAAAATTATGGAAACTTTTCTCAAATCTGAATTCTAAGTGTTAAAATTGACATCAGACTACCAGAAATTTCATCATCAGAACGATGAATAAAACAAGGTGGAATCGTCTGAGACTACTACAAAACTCAACAATTCATTGAAGAGAAAATCAGAGAAAGAGAAAATCTATTTCTTATGGACTAAAAAAACACTAGAATCGTGTCAAAAATCCAAATTCAAATAAATTTAACCATTGAATCCAAAGTTAGGAGGCCTTCTTTGCTTAGGGCATTAGAAGGAGTGGTAGGGAAATTTCCCTAATTAGGTCAATGCCAAGAATACCGACGGCGGTGATTTGGACATGTTAGCCGAATTCCAGCAGAGAAAAATCCTTTAGGGAAACAGGACCAGAAGGAAAAAGAACATTAGGCAGACGGAATGATAAATAAATAATGATTAGGTACAGTCTGATAAGGTGAACTGAGGATCGAGTTCTAAGCTGGAGAAGGCACAACAGTGCAAGAGGAATATCGGCACATTTCATAGCCTGAATGTTAATCAATATGTCCAAATGCCAAGTCATTTTAATAGCTTGAATCTAAAAATATTTGACCATACCTTTATTCGACTGCTGATTTCTAGTTCATTTCTATACACAACACAACGTGTAACAAATTACTGCCTAAGAAATGAAGTTTATTGCCTCCAAAAATATTAGTAAGGAACAACTTCACTTCATAATTCAGAATATAACAAATTACACCAACGAATTTACTAGAATCTAGATTAAATCAAGGCACCGGTACAGTTAATGGTGAAGGGAACAAGTTCAGCATGTGGGCCTATTGTTTCTTTTTGACTACCCCAAAATAATCAATTCGAAACTTATTGCTCCACCGTATCGAACCTTCTAATTTTGCAAACCATAGCCAAAAGGGGCGACCATTCAATTGAGGAAGACTTGTGCTCCTGGATTCTATCTGAGTCCAATAGACTATATTTTAGTGACGCATATCGGTCACATTCTGCTATTTAGTGTAGGACATCTCTGGTCCTATTCCGCATAAGTGACAGCTTTCATCACCCACTACCACACAAAGTTTGTTCAACGTCATGGCATACCTGACGCGCCCGCGAGAATCAAGAATAATTGTCATCAATTTAGGAACATCTTGTCGTAAAATCGAAAAGTAATAATAGTATTAATAAGTCAAGAACAAAATTATAAGAAATATTGGTTTACTGTAACAACAAACTATCTGACATTCAAGTTGTGCCCAACAGAATGTAGTTCTTCAAAGTTGATATCAATTGATTTGTTATCAGTTGATACCAATGCTTTAACCTTGATACTATTTAAGAATCGACGTCTTTAATTTTTTTTCTTACGATATAGATAGCTTGTACAAGAAATTAGCTATTGCAAAATCCAATTACCTCATATAACATGACTTTTATGTATTTTTAAATATGTGATCATGTTGGAAAAATTAATTTAAAACAGCCAACAATCTTAATCTAATTTCCATGTGAACTAGTTAAACGAACAAACAAGCAACTAAATTACTTAAATCAGCGACAGATTCCATTTTAACCAGTCAATGAGGGTGTAATAAACGGAAATGACGAGGCTTCCGAAATTAAGGACTTTTTGGACTAGTTAAGAGGTAAACGTACTAAAAGTCCTGGGGTCTAGGAGCAGAGGCAATGAGAGGAAGAAGGGGAGAGATCATGGTTTTTGATTCTTCGTTTATATCTAGAAAAGGGCTGGTCCCAGCTTAAAAGATTAGATTTAACCATTTGAAGAGCACTAAATTCTCTACAAGAATGATTCTATTAATTTTTTTTTTAGAAATACTTAAGAAATATAAGCTCTTCAAATTAACAAATTTGAAAGAAAAAAAAACCGGTCTCCATTAAATGGCAGAATATGATTAATATTGAACTATACTTTTCTTAAAATCGCCTTTGCCGTTTAATACATTGAAGATCGCCTATTTCTTAAACTACAACAGGTATGAAAAAACATTATAGGAACATTCTTTTAGGAAATTTAACGTTGCTCAATTTATAACATACGTATTAAGCTAGGACCAATCTTTTTCGAAATATGAACGAAAAATCGAAAAACATAACCTTCTCTCCCCTTCCCCTCTTTGTCTCTGCTCCTAAATCCCAGGACTTTTAGTATGCTTACCTCTTAATTAGTCCAAAAAAGCCCTGAAACCATTTTGGCCCTACCGTAATTTCCGCCTACATCCCCCTTTTGAGCATTCATTTGCTGGTCTGTTTGAAAAGATCAAATACAAAAGATCGTACTTCAAAATAGTTTATATATATATATATATATATATATATATTAGGTTCTGAAATCCTGTTTTCAATAACCCGAACAACTATTGCGAAGCAATGTGGTAAAGTGACTGGGCGTTCACCACTCACTTATGCCATTAACTTCATGTACTGAATTATGAAATTGATTAAAATGAAATATTACGTTACAAATGTGGAAAAAAAAATTATAATTAGAATCCAGTAATGGATACTTTTATTTGTACGCACTTCACATGATTGATGACAGTTGTAAAAATCTTGGAGTATGAAATTCATGGATTAACATCAAAATGTCACGTAGTCTACTTTAATTGATTTAAGTTGTCTCATTAACTTAAAATTAATTAGCGATTTATAAGAAACAGTTTTAGAAAAATTTCGAAATTCCGATAATGTAATTTCAATTTACTTTTTTATTATTAAAATTGTATAATGCTTGTTTTAATCAATTAAAAGATTGGCTTAAATGACTCAACATCATCAGGACTGCTCCTTCAAATTCGGTTCATATTGGATGACAGGATTTGGTTAATCAGCTCTGCATATCCTGTTCGTGCATCGAGTAATGAAGGGCAAGCGTGATGTGATGGTGCACCTACCTAGCTTCATTATTCAATAGTACACCTGAAACTATGCCACTGTCGGTAAATTACTTTGATGCAGTCAATTCATTTTCACACTCGAGGCATAAGGTATAGATGGTGTATCAGTCTACAACTATCACCGATAGATGATGAAATGCCAATGCCTGAATAATCATTTCTTGCAGGTCTGAAATAGTTATGTCTTGCATTCCTGTTAGTTGATAAACTTTCTTAGATTTAATTATTTTTTTGCAACAAACTTAATTTTCTTTATCAATCTTAGTGTAGTTATTATTTTTCTCTTTTGTTCGCATTATCTCAATGACCTCTGTTTAAAAAAAAAAAAAACTAAAATCAAATACACCACAACACCCATTTATGAACTGCTCAGTAGGGGTAACAGGCCCGTACCACTAGCCTATAAACAGACTCATAGTCCCTCCAGCCCTTTAAGGGGGATAAATTGAAGGCGGAGACACTGAAGGATTAAGTTTGACAAGGATTGGACTAGGGAAAGATGGAAGGGGGTGGAGTTGGTAAATAGAGTGACGGCGTTGGCTGGAAGAGACAGATCTCCCCTGCCTGGAACTTATAGCCTGGATTATGCTTCCAGCTACGGTGTGGTCATCAGTTACGGCATCTAACGCTACTTAGTTACAAATCCTCGATCCGAATCCCCTTTGTATGGGGCCTCTTGTTACAATCGCCTCTCTCAGCCTCGATATTTTCGTTTGAACATAGTAGGAATAGATTGCCATCCAAACGAGCAATAAAGATTATCTGTAGGACTTGCACATTCTGTTGGCCAATTTACATTGATTTCAGCACTTCTTTCAACAAAGTACAAAGAAGTGATTCTATTGAAAAACATAAGTTTAATGAAACAACATAATTCCGAAATACGCAATATTTATTAATATTACAGAGGTTGAATAAATCCAGGTACTTAAATGTGACAAGAAACAACTTTACGATCTCCGGCTTCAATTACCCTTTAGATTATAGATAGAAAAATGGATTGGTGGGATAAATATAGATCAACTTTCGATTTTACTTCTAAAACCTCACAAGTATCAGAAGAGGCATCGCTAATAATTATGACATGGAATGAATCAATCGATTCTATTTTGATGTTGACTGAGAGACACTTTCGTGATAAGTGCTTATTTATAGACAAGCAAATATTTTTCTATACCATTCCTACAAACCTATTCGAATATAACACCATTAACAGCTTTGTTAACGAAACTCTAGCGTAATAAAAACCAACAAATAAAAACAAGGAGAGACAACCCTCACAAAAAAATAATTATATAATAATTTAAAGAGACCGGATTTATATATGAAATAAAAATTCAGATATGTGAATATGTATGTATTTATTTGTTTATAAATTAATGTGAATATAGAAAAAATTATTAATAATATATGAACACTTTCACACATTCTTTTTCTTATTTTGCTTGTGAAAGTTTGTTGAAATATATTGTGTTACCCTAAATCGTAACCTTTTTTTTTTCCACAGATATCACAAAATAAAACATGGTCTCCCCGAAAAGTTTCATTGGGAATGTATTTCGACACTAGGGTTCACAAGTTCACTAGGATACGTATCGACATGAAATGTGATAAATTATGAATTGTAAAAAGAGAATTGGTATGGTAAAAACTTTAAGGCATTCCCAGAAAATATAATTAGAATTTCCGGCTAAGCCATGGGGGGGGGGGGGCTTTCCTACCCCAAAATTCTCTGGATTTCTTGTTTAAATGTCAAAACACTTTCAATATAAAAAAAAATAAATTTCTCTATTTTTTTAAATTTTCAATATGAATTTTCTCTGTTGATCAAAATATTGACAAATTTAAGTAATATCTCCTCTAATATATGTAAAACTATGTAATGTCCTTCAAATATGCACAAATATGTAAAATAACAAACGCTTTATTAGCTTTTAAATTATATGAAACGAAAAATAAAATGTCCATGAAGGGTGTACAAGGCTTAGAAAAAAATGTATATATATAATCCGATCCCTATTAATAATGAACCGCTAATATGGTTTTTATTTGACGTTCATTATTCCTTACTAAAACTACTTCTTTATTCCTTGCCTATACGGCTAATTTATTGTTCGTTAATTTTTCTATTTTTTATTTACAAACAGGAAGTGCTGGATATTACTGTTATTGTTTTATACTACTTTATCAATTTTTTTTATTTAAATAAAAGAAACATATCGTCCAATGATAATATATACAATCTAATAAACAAGAAAAATAATTAAAATATTTAGGATAATATTTCGAAATTATCAAATATTAAAAAAAAAATATATATTTTTCTTTGATACATTATTTTTGTCTGTGAATAAAAATTTCGAAATAATTTGTTAATCCGTTATCAAACACTAATAAATGAATAAAATGAAACAATATTATGTTAAAAAGAAGGGATCACAAATATTCATATGCTGTCTTATATACGTATATGCACAAATTGTATATCTTTTTGTGGTGTCGAAACTACTGGTACAGCAAAAGAATGTTTCAAAGACCTCTTTTCGGATTAATATGGTAAAGGCTCCGCTTAAATAACTATCTAAAGCAACGGATATTGTATATTTTAAAAAAAATGAAACTAGTTTTGTTGAAATTGATTTTATTAAACAGAGCGTCACTTTTTTTTTTTTTTTAATTTAGAGATAATACCAATTGACAGTTATAGAAAGAACTGTCGGGGAAACAAAAGGACTGTAAATAGTCAGTCTCCAAGTGGAGAAGAGATCTGGCCAATTCCAATATTTACCTTTCGGTGATCAATTTCCCCCACCTCTTCTTAAACATTTATTTGTATAATGTTTACAAGCCTTTTTCATATTGACACTTTATTTTTTAAAGATCAACCTGTTGTCCTTCTGACTAATATTTCAAACTAACTACGTAACAATAATCTCAGCAGAAAAATACTTAATAAGAAAAGGCATAGGAAAAAAATATACATAAATTTCCATTCTTGAAGAAATATATTATAAAAAGATATACATAAATTTCCATTCTTGAAGAAATATATTATATAGTTCCAGTCGGATCTTGAATTTCGAAAATTTAGTTACGAGTTCAACATAAATAAACAAAAAATAAGACAAAAGATAATTAAAAAAACAAATAAATGCCTATGCCTTTTATTATAAATTGGTAAAATGAGCAAGAGTCTTTTATAAGATTTTTGTTTGAAATTTTTAACAGGTTTAAAAATAAAATATTAAAAATTTGGGCAAACCTTTCAGATAGAGTTTGTAAAGCTATTTAAATTTGTCATCAAGCAGTTCTCCGCGATTTCACTCATGTTAAATTTGGTTTCACCCATGTTAAATTTGGATTATGCTCCAAAATACAAAATAATCTTTAAAATAATAACCTATAAAATATTTTCGAGTCTCATTTATATTTATTAATAAATGTTGCAGACATTTTCTAGGAACGGATTCAAAACTACAATATGTTTTTATAAACAGGAATAAAGATTCACTTAAATAAGTTTAACATGTTCACACTTTTTCCCTCACCCTCCCGTTTTATTGACAAAATCACGACGTCACACAATAATTTCTCACTTGTTAGAAAGTTTGTGTAGTTAAGTTTTTTCCACGGGCATGAAGTTGTTATGACAACGAGACGTACGCAGGTTGGAAACTGCTCCGTTCCTACGAGTCGTAGCGTAATGTAAAACCTGAAGCCTTCCTTCTCAATACCTAGTCTATCTAACAAAAAGATTTTATTAAAATCAGACTCCTAGTTCCTGAAATTAGTGCATTCAAACCTGCAAAACTCTTCTGCTTTATATGATAGTGTACATAGATAAAGATTATTATATAAGCGACACTTTTCGCAGATCTTGGGCGTTTTATGTTTATGCATGAATAGATTCAATCAAAAATTAGGTTATGATCTGAAATAAAAGTGTGTATGTGACAATATTTCCCAAATACCTCGCCTTTTAGAAAATTCAATATTGCGGTTATGGTATGTTGTCAAAAATAAAAAAAAAGAAGAAAAAAACGAATAATAAACCGGATGGCCAGAGTTCGTTATAACGTCTATGCAGATAGGTATCTGAGTTGTATTTTTTAGTACGCTAATTTAAAATAATATATCCGATTTGACGAGGAAAAATATAAATAAATTATAAATAGCTTGCTAGAGAATGCCTGAGATGGATGAATTTTAAGCCAGACTTTTTATAAATTTAGAAAGCTGCATTGGATATCCTTATTTAAGAATTAGACTCATTGACAAAAAATGTATTGCTCATTTTTAAAGACAGTATTCAAACTCCCAAAAACCTGTTGTATTGACTTTGATATTTTCAGTCGATATAATTTATTCAGAAATTCTGATTCAGTGAGCGGAGGAGGATGGAGATTGTTTGCAAATTACGATTAATTGAGATGAGCTAGCGCTTTCTCACCATGACTCAACATACCAATTTCCGCAGACATTGAAGGGTCCGGGGTACACTTTCAAACATTAATTTGTTTGATCATGATCCATTAAAAATCAGAAGTTTTTAAAGCAAACGCTGCATATATCGGCGTGTAGCGCTAATTTCATTCAGTGAGGCCCGACCACTCCGTCTAGTGACTGGTCAGTTTATGTTATGTAAAGCAGGCTTAAAAGCCTCGGTCTACTAATTAATCCGGACAAGGAAACAGCGATGGAAATCGATAGAGTCTCGACCATAGCTGTGGCTAGGCAAGGGTTCG
This sequence comes from Rhaphigaster nebulosa, assembly GCA_948150685.1. Lineage (NCBI taxonomy): Eukaryota > Metazoa > Arthropoda > Insecta > Hemiptera > Pentatomidae > Rhaphigaster > Rhaphigaster nebulosa. The sequence continues at coordinate 46,700,014 of OX411308.1, read as the reverse complement.
CAGGCACCAAGGCTTAGCTACCACCTATCACCTAATTCTACATTCTGCAAATAATCAGCATTTCTCTCTAGCAACCGGAATAAAAACAAATGGATCAAATTTCAATCAGTAATCATGGAAATCAGTAAACTAATGCCAACCTTACCAACCTTAAGTTACTTGTTATTTTCTGCAGACTTAAAAAAAAAACTAAAAGAAAAACAGAAAATTACTTTTGTTACGCGTTAGTCATGTCACAATATTATTTACTGAACTCTCAGTTTCAATCATTAAACAGATTCATCTTGAAAAAAATTTCAAACTTATAAGAACATTTTAAATTGTATACTACCATTGATACATGTTATGCTTTTTTAAAAAAATTAAAAACACGATTGATATTTGTGAGGTTATGATAAAACAGGAACATCAAATCATAAAAGGTTTGTTTAAAAATTAGGAATTATAAATAATAACGAAATAATTTAATAATTAAAATAAATTAAATTTTGTGTTAAGTAAAGTATGCCTTCATCTTTTAGGATTTTATTAATAAAGTCTGTGAGCATTTTGGCCACCTTAACTCCACCATACTTCAACAGCTCCGCACACATTCCTCCCAGGTCAGAGTTCTTTGTATTCCTCATCCTTTTCAACTCCTCTTTGACTTTCTTTGAAAGTTAAGTTAAAATAAAATAATCTTTGAAAGAAAATAATCTTGACTAACTTTGAAAGTTAAGTTAAAATAGAATAATCTATGTATAAAACACATTCATATTTATGAAAAATATTTATATTCGGGCTTGGGTGAGTATGTAATAGATGAAATAGTACTTTGATAAATCGAAAAAAATATCGATATTTCGATACATCAGGCCTCGATGTTTTTAATGTTTCAAACATACATATAGATATTTCTGTACCGATATAATTAAGACATTGTTTTTATGAAATCCACATTTCTGTGCCGATAAAATTAAATTGTTTTCATGCTAACGAAATTTCTGTACCAATATAATTAAATTATTTTCATACTAACGAAATTTCTGTACCAATATAATCAAGATATTTTTTTATAATATCAATATGCATTCGAACACACCACGCCGCATGTTTTTATGGTTCTGTGTACGTCGAACACGCCGTCCTTGTAGATTTTTTTTATTTTATATTTTATCTCATTTTTTTTTTAATGCTCAATTTTGGTTTATTATTTTCAATAATAGACCTTTGGAATCGACCAAAGAAAATTTTTTTGGAACCCCCCTCAAAATTTGAGGTTTTACGTTTCAAGATACGTAGAATCCAAATATCGAATAAAAAAAAATCCGTCCGTCCGCCGTACGCCGTACGCCGTCCGCGGCTTTTCTCCGAGACTACTGGACCGATTTTCTTGAGATTCGGTACCAAAGTCACAGGTCACCCCGGGATGATCCTCGGAACTCGACATTATAATCCGTCTGTTTGTTTCAAAATGGCGGCCGATTAGAGATCTCATAAGTCCATAACTCGGTCATTTATAAAGATAGAGAGAAAATGTAAGGTGTTTTGGAATCAGCATAACGAGACATGAAAAAAAAAAATAAAAAAAAAAAATTTGAAAAACAAAAAATCTCTATAATTGCCGATTAAATATCTAATAAGCCCATAACTCGGTCATTTATAAAGATAGAGAGAAAATGTAAGGTGTTTTGGAATCAGCATAACGAGAAACCAAAAAGAAAAAAAAAAAAAAATTGAAAAACAAAAAATCTATAATAATTGCCGATTAAAGATCTTATATACCCATAACTTGGCCATTTATAAACATAGAGGAGAAATGTAAGGTGTCTTGGAATCAGCATAACAAGGCATTAAAATAACAAAAAAGAAAAAAGAAAAAAAAACGAAAAATAAAAAAATCTCTATCTGTAAATGCTTATGGTTTATTATTTTCAATAATAGACCTTTGGAATCGACCAAAGAAAATTTTTTTGTAACCCCCCCTCAAAATTTGAGGTTTTACGTTTCAAGATACGTAGAATCCAAATATCGAATAAAAAAAAATCCGTCCGTCCGCCGTCCGCCGTACACGGCTTTTCTCCGAGACTACTGGACCGATTTTCTTGAAATTCGGTACCAAAGTCACAGGCCACTCCGGGATGATCCTCGGAACTCGGCAGTTTTTTAATTAATACAGTTCGGCACTCTCACGGCGGACATCTTGTGACAAGCTTCAAATTTCTTTTCCTTTGGTACCTACTGCTTCATATTTTTTACATTGACAGAATAGATATTTTTGTGGAATAAATAAGTGGAAATAATAAACCATTGTGTAATAATTTGCAGCGTTTTAATATTGATATTACGATATGTCGAAAAACAAATCGGACAAAAATATCGATACATTTTTATTTTTAAATATTGATATATCCATATTTTTTTTTTAATATCCCTACTCAGTGCGCCACTGGTATTGAAAGCCAGTGGAGACAATGAGGGCGCAAAAGACATAAAACAGAAGTAGAATACGTTCAGAAAACTAGCACTTGTATCTTGATATTTTTAGTTTGTGATATAAGAAAATGTATATAACAAAATAAAAGAAACATATATCTATTTTAGAATAAATGAATTAAAAATATTAAAGAATTTCCAGCTAGAAGAGAATATTTCTTTTTATGTTCAGGATTAATGTAATAAGACGCCATAATCTAAATCTGCAGAGATTTCATTCCTAAAGAACAAAAAAGTAATATAAAAAGGGAATAGAAGGATAAGATTTTCCGGGAACTTGGTCAACTTTAGGGAGTTAACACAGTGGAAAAGGGAAGAACCGTAAAATTATCAGGAAGGTATAATCCTACGGAGGTAGGAGGCGTCAGGGAATGCTTCAGCCCGATCAATTGGAAACTGATTTTCCCTTGTCCTTCTTTCAGAGGCGGCGGAAAATTCTGAGGGGATTAAGCGACAAAAAAGTAAAAGAAAGTATTAAAATCACGGTTGAAGACCTCCTGCGGTGTAAGGGGGCCTCGAAGGACGGAATTATAGCATTCGAGGGTTGGTTTTGAAGGATTGAATTTATTGTATCCAGTGCTCCCGCTTCTATTGATTATATGTATTTTACTGCCCTCCTCCCCATTTTTAAATATAAGCCCTACCGTAGCCAGATATTGGCTTCAATCTCAAGATAAAAAATTCTTGGCAATTGGTTTTATAAATTTGGCAATAATAACTCTATTAACTCCTTCTTCTTTCTCTAACCAATCCCCTTCAATTCTAACAATTAGTACCGCCATACTTTACGGCCTGTAATCCTAATGAGGTTTGGATTCAACCACAATGATTTAACTTAATTTATTTAAGTGAGTTTATTCTGACATAATGATTTAATAAAAAATGATTCTGAAGAGTTTAAAACGAAAGTTTCAAATGCACAAGTAGAATTTTAAAATATTTTACTTAAAATGTTATAGTATAAAGCAGGGGTACGCAAACTTTTTACCCTGACAAGGGCCACTTATATTATAACTTCTTGCTTTATATTATTTTCTATGATTTAATTAAATTGTACGAAAGTAAACTATGACGGACTTTTTAGGCGGTGCTCGCTGGCCGGATTTCCGAGATCCCCATGGATGGAAAATATGCAAACGCCATGATGTTAGTTGGCGTGTATATTTTAAGTAATTTCTCAAAAACTTAATTTCGGTATTTAAGTTTCTTATTTCAAATACCTACTCGTTATTGGATTTTTTCGCTTCTTAATGTTAAAGATAAGCAATAACCAGGTAAATAATAAAATTAATAAACGAAGGTCTGATTTTAAAATGTAGCATGATTGTGTGATTTGCAATGTTTAGTTTCTTTAAAATATGTATTCAAGAAATTGTTAATTTTAAAACAGCAAGAGGAAGACTAAAATAAATTAAAAATAAAAAAGCACTGGCATCTGATTACCGTAATTTATTAATGGATTATTTTAATTTAATAAAAATAATAATGAGGCTAAGTGAATCTCGAAGTTTGACGCCCTACCATCAAGAATGATTACCCAAATACTCCCCTTTACAGAGCCCCTTCTAAATTTTAATTAACTTGATGATACTAAATACAATCCTCCAATTATAATATCATTTTATCCAAAATATTATCGCAATTATAGCAATTAAATTTTACAGACGATTAATCTTTCTGCTGACTAAATATTCTACTGAATACAGTGAACCCTCGTTATAACTTAAGTTAAGGAGATATGAAACAATCCGCGTTATACCGCAATAGCGGGAACAGAAAAATATTAAACATAGGAAGAACAAATTTATGCCCTAAAAGATGAGCTATTAAAAGAAGTTAATATTATTGTTTATAAATAATACGAAGTCATAAAAAAACATTCAATTTTATCAAATTTCATCCACTATTTTCGCTTACGCAAACGGAAACTTATTTTTACTTAATCATTTAAAAGGCAATTAAATTCCCTACTAAATGAAAAAAAAAATCATCCAAATCGGACCATTATTAGCAAAGATGGAGCGTATTGAACTTTATTCACACGTTTTTTTTATATAGTACATTTTTATTTTATACATTTTCCTTGCATACGGGTTCAACTTTGGTTTTTAATAACTCGAAAATAAACATTTCCTGGACATTCCAGATGCTGATTTGTAAGATGTTAAAAAAAAAATGTTATTTTTGAAGTTTTCTTTGATATGGGGACAGTATACTGGGTGATCGAGGGTTTGTAATTCCGTTCTTTTAGCCGGATAATTTACTCGCGCTTGTAAATTTTGAACTATAATTTTTTTTAAGTGTAATTTCCCGAAATAATGTCGAGATAAACAATTAAAACGTTAAATTTGTTTTTCTCTGCACATTTCTTTTAATCTTATGAATCCTATAGAAATATTGAGGAAGCTATACTGATCTACATGGTATACGTTTATTAAATTATTATCAGAAATATATTTGTTCAAGCCGTGAACTATAGTTGGTTTTTGTTCCGTTACTTTCTAATTTTTTAATTTCAGAATAGAAAGTTATTTTTTTTATGTTTGTTTTGAAACGAGAAAAAGTAAGTTCATATTGTATTTGTTTCATCGACACAAATATTATTTAGAAACTATCAAGAGATAACTGTGTAGCTATTACCATTTTGTCACACATCGAGCGTCATTTTTTTATTGGATATTGTCATAGTGCCCGACTATCGACGCTACCTGCTGCCAGCTATACTCGTCATTGGAAGTTGGAAATAAAGCCTTCGGCTCAAATACGCCAATCATTCGACTATCGAGGTAACAAAGACTTTTTTTTCGTCGCCATCCATACATTGGTGATACCAAACCTAGTTAACCTGAAGAGATCCGTGAATCTAATAAACTATTAAGTGAAATAGGTTATTAGTTTCTTTTAGTGGCCAATATTTCTCACTGAACAAAAAACGATTTGATGGAAAATTAATTTTGTTTATAGTTTGTTATAGATACTTATCTGTTTAATTTTATTACTTACATATTAATATTTATAATATCAAAACAATTTATTTTTCAAAACTAGTTAGTTTCAAATTACTTTTTTTCTCTTCTTTTTTGTATTAGTAATAGGATTTTCAAGGATAAATATTTTAATTTATGTGTAGCTGTAAGACACCTTTTGTTTATATTAATGAGTTTAGAGTTTTTTCATACTGTTCTGTAATTTCTCTCGTTTCAAAATTAAAATTAATTTATTTTACTGTTTCTCAACTATTTTTTTTCCAACATTATTCATTTATTATTTTTTTGAGCTCAAAGACCGGCGTTAGTAGAAACGGGGTCGAGACATATGTTTCTTTTATAACATCGCTCTCCCCAACAATATTTTTAAAATGCGAAAAATGATAATTTTTGATTGGCTTCTCTTCTTGTAATTTTATTAATTAAATTTTGCAGTTTTGCGACCCTCAAAATTTAATAATAATATCGAGAATAGTAACCGATCCTCAGAGATTGAATCGCCATTAGGCAACCAATAATGCTTTTTGTCGAGCCGTAGCGGGCAGTTAGCCGAATGATATCCACTACGCCAGCTCGCTTATTAGCGCCCAGATCTCTTCACCTTTACACAGGATAAATGACTCAAACGCAAACACAGTTTTCCATTAGCAGCAGTCATTGATTAGTTTGATATTTGATAGGTTACAGTTCGTGATACAGACCTGCCTATCCCAGAGCAGGTAATAATGTTGTGATATTTGTTTTATAAGAGCGTAGGAGTGATTACTCTCCCTCGTTTACCTAAATTGTGAATCTCGTTGTGGTTTTCCAGGATGTAAAATAGCCGGAGGTCTGGTCCATGGACGGTCTGCTTCGGGAAAAGCAATATAGGTCCTCGTGCACCTGCTGACTCCGAACAGCCATAATCCGTGGATCTAGGCAGATTTGTCACTGCCCTTGAACCCGAGTGAGTCGGAGCCCTTTCCTCTGGTGCTGTGGTTCTGCTTCCAAGAGATGAATGTATACTACAAATACCCATTACAAAACCTTTATAAATCGTAGGGTACCCATCTGAGGCCCCAGGAGGCACCTCCGACACAACTTAGGCCATTCACGGCTTGCGTCATCGAGTATCTCAGACCTAAGAATACTCGGGTATTCCGAAGCTATAAAAATAGTATATAGCGTTTTAAGAACAGGAGTAAGGAAATAGTCTTCCTTTGGGTTCCCTCAAACTGAGGTAATCCTGAGAACTAATCAGCTTATCAAGCAACACATTTAGGATAAAAAAAAAAAACAGAACGACTGTGATTGATCAATAGTGTAGAAGACTTTCTGAGAAAAATGAAGTAGAATATATAAAAAAATGGCTGGACAAATGATAAGAAACTGTATCAAAAGTAAAGGAGTTAATAGATTAGGGTTCTACATGGAATTCTTTAAACAAGGAAAGAAGTAACGAGCCTGTCACTGTGTTAAGCTTGCCTTACACGGTCAATATTATTGAATCAATATCGGATTTTGTGAATATATTGACTACATGAGGGTTAAATTGTCATAATTATATTGATACCTGTGATATATTATATTGTGTAATATTACTTCGATATTATTGACCGTAAGGATAGGACTTTGTGAATTCTCACTTATACGTAAGTACTGGATTCGGACCCCAACTTGTAAAAGTTGTGGTATTGAGAGATTAGTAAAACACATTCTACTTGATTGCTCAAAATTAAAACTAATACTAAGGAAATCGGATGTGCCGGATCGAATCGGATAATAAATGGAAATTCATACGAGTAGGTACGAAAAATATTGGAATTTTTTAAAATACCCTTTTTTATTGCTAATTGTGAGTCAAAGATGTTTTAGGAAGGGTATTGAGCAAAGATATGTCTGCCGAGGGGATGATTGTATCTAAAAAAGTAAGTATCATAACTTTTAATATCGCTCTTAATGTTAAAATCCTACTGAAAAATATTCTAATGCTTCTTGTCTGTTTAATACATAATAAAATATTTCTATTATTATCATTAATAAGTATCCCGTAGCCTTTACTAAAATATATATATGAAACTCCCCCACAATCTCTTAAGCTGTTTTCTGATACCGTCATGGGCCGCCCCACAAATTGACCGAGCATGATCTAAATCTAATCGTCGAACCCCTCCTAATATCGGATCCATTAATGAAAGGAGCCATGTCATCAATCATATTGGCCATCAGTCAATCTCCAACGTCTTAGTAAAGCCTCACAAAATCTAATCAAACACCCTCTCTGTCCCTCCTAATGTCTAAGCCAATAACCATGTCCCAATCAATAACCAGCCACCTAAATGGCTCTACTATGATTATCCTAATCTGTCAAATCACTGTTCCGCTATCTTGTTCGCTAAATACCAGAACCATCTTTACTAAAAAAAGAAAATCCCCGCGAATGTTTTTGTACAATTTATAAGTCCATTATTTCTGTGGATGCTTTCAGCTAATCTCTAGAACTTCTGTGTGGTCTTCTCCTAGATACAGCTCAGCAGTCACAGCGATGTTAAAAGTAAGCAGACTTCTTTATAAGCTCTTTATAAAGATAGCATTTCCTTAACAACGTAACATCAAATAAACTCCATTGTTTAGTTCTATACTTCCAAAAACTTCTAGGTGACATTCAGTTGGAACTCACTGTTAAATATTCAGCGACCTCTTCCTGAAGCTCGCCACTCCAGTTTATATACGGCCTAACTCTGTGGCTTAGGTGAAAATTATACAAAAACCTGAGTGGCAAGTGAGGGATGCGAGTTTTAATGCTACCGAAAAGAAAAATGTACACGAATGGATCTCATGTTTTTGATATAAATCATATTACTGTCTCAATAATAATAAAAAATGTTACTCGTAGCGTTAATGATATTTAAAGAATATTTAAGTATTGTAATATTTCATGAAAAAAACAAATTATTTTTTGTTTTCAGTTTTTTTATTTTGTTTTTTTTTTCTATGCAAACGTTTACATTACACGATAGGTCGTTTCTATGGAAAAAGGACAGTTGGACCTTGGCACAGAAGTATTTTAAAAGAGGTTTGTTGGTCTTAACCGTCGAATAATGTTGGAGTTGGGTGGTTCGGACTACGATTTTACCACAAGATTGTTAGATATACTTTTTGAAACAAAATAAACGATATGAAGGCTAGACATATTATTGATGAATATAATTCTCAGCATTAGTGGTCGCGTGTTAATTTATAATTTAACACATGAATTAAAGAACTCTAAACAGACTTTGAATACTGAATCCAAAAGTATAAGGAGACATTATTCTTACACACAACATTCTAAAATATTAATTGGCCCAGAACATTTTGACTTCTACTGCTTTCTTCTTGTAGGATATGGATTTTATAGGGATAGGAGTATTTCTAAAGATAGGAGAGAAGAGGAATCTAGTGGGAGTGTGGGAAGATGGAAGCAAGATATAGTTAATATATCTTGGAAAGTTTGCCTAAGCATTCTCAGAAAGGTAATGGAAGCTCTATTTTATCTGAAAGTGGAAAGGATATTAAATGTCACATTTAATTGACTTGTTACTAATGAGACTATAAACTATAGAGATATGAACGGAAAGTTGGCTTGAGTCTAGAATGTGGTCTGTAAGAAGAGCATACAGAAGTCAAAAGGCTATGCGCAAGACGTTCCAGTTGTTCAGGCCAACCTTAAGTGAAGAATATTGTACCTTCAAATCTAAGAGAAGCATATATATTAGCTAACAAAGTGGTGGAATATTTTATGAAAATAAATTTACAAAGCCACCTTAATGCGGGTATCAAACAAGAAATAATTTATAGCAAGTTTACTCCCCGCCATCCTAGTAAAGTAATTAAACTAAGAGTGTGGAAGATGATACCTCTACAGTGAGTCACCAGAGCACATAGAGAGTCAACGCCACATGAAGTGGAGCAGGTCCTAAAAGGGGCGGTATCTTTCGACTTCATCCTGCAAGAATATGTGACCAATACAGGAAATAAATACAGGAAAGAAAGCTTTGCAGGTGTTCTGGAAAATCTCTGGGTGAAAATTGTGAAGGATTCCAACAAATGGAAGATAATACAAGCAAACTGGGTCTTCCCGGGTTAATGGGTTTCATAAATCCTAACAGAGTATGAGGGTTTCCGAAATAACCTTTATAGCTCTGGTAAGGATGTTGACCCCATACTATCCACGTGCAGTGTTCTGGAGACAGCTGAGAATGTGGTCATAACCTGCATCACACTTGAAGCATCAAGAGACAAGATGGTGAGAACCGCGGGAATCAACGTCCTCACCGAGGAGGAGTTTCATAAGTTGGTGAATGAAGATAATTTCCTACGGTTCAAGGAGTTCATATTTGGCTGGAAGCCGCCGCGGTGATAGGACCACTTTAAGATAGTTAATAGACCGGGAATACCGTTGAAATATGGAGGCCATCCAGTATAGGAGTATAGTATACAAGAAACCATTGAACAATAAATGATCGGAAAATATGGCATCAATGCTACCACATTGCTACCGTCTCTGATTTCTTGAAATAAATTTTTTATACTCGTAATTTATTTGGACTTATAGTTTCATAACATTGGTAGTAACATTTTAAGAGATAGTAAGAAGACAGTCACGATAGAAGCAAACTGGCATTAACTCGGAATTATACTCCTCAGTAATTAGGACCGTGGGATAACTGAGACAAAACGACTTGGACTGTAGGCTATCTCTTCTCCTCAGCCTCGGTTCCGGCGGATCTCTCTATTGTCCAAAGTTTGCTAACAGTTGTTACGGTCCATTAGTCTTGCCAACTTGGGTAAACCTTGGCCTCTATAATGGAGAGGGGACCCAGAGGATCTACTCATTGTAGTGATCCCAGATGAAGTCGACCCAAGTCTTACAAGTTCGAGGTATCGACAGTAGACCGATGATAATTTTCATAGCAACCTACAGGCTAAAATCTGATTGGGTAAGATTTATTGTGTGACAACAATCATATGATGGGAGTGCCTCACTGGCATCAAAACCTCTGTCGACCTCATAGCTGAAGACATCGTGATATTGCGTTCCATCACATACTTGAAATCAAAATCATTATAATATCGGAATATAAATAGAGATATTTACATATCATTGGATACCGGCACAAAACTATGGTCATTTGTAAAAATCTCATCTTAGGAGTTATTTCATTAATGTAGCTTATTTTACAGTTCTTCATGCACTCATTTGGTCATAATTAAATATTTCTGATTATACTACAGTATTATCACAGTTGTGTGATGAACTTGATGATTAAATAAACGAACTCATTAAGTGAAGAGAGTATATTTATTATTTACATAAGAGGGTCACATTTACAATTTATTATTTATATAAGGGGGTCACACATGCAGGGAGATCTTTTTAGTGAAGGTATTCATAATTATAAATATTATAATAAAAAAATATTTATTTATTATTTTATTTTTTTTATTCACATCTGTCAATGTGAAAACCCGTGAATTTGCTGGCTAAAAGTTATTTTTTTTTTTTGTGACACGAAATGCATGAAAGAGAGTAATGCCCAGCGGTACCTCTTCCTGTCGTGATTATTATAAATAGTTAGGCTAGAAGATCCCTCATCCAGCCATCCTTCAGCCAACTGCGAGTGTTGTCAGGTATGTTGGTTGTAGCTATGGCTTGTATGAGTGTGTTAGGATGTCCGTGCAAGTTATCGTGAAATCGTTTGTAGTGGGTCCGTATGTGTTCGTTAAATGATGACATATTGAGGTATGCATGTAAGATAGATTTGCTAGTGTACCAACGTACTTTAGCGATAGTCTTAAAAGTTTTTGACTGAAAAATTTGAAGTTTTTCGATGTGTGTTATTTTGGCAGTCCCGAATGTGAAGCGTAGGTCCAGATGGGTTTAAGTAAGTAAATATAAGTGTATTCCATTTATGCCCAAGTTTCAATTTTGAACGTCTTGAAGGAAGTAAGTATAATAGTTTTAGTATTTATTTGATTTGATACTAAAATTTCATTCGAAATCAATAAATCCTTGTATAATTTTAAATTATATTCTTGGTGTTAACTGCAATTGTTTAACAAGGCATTGCACCAAAGGCTTCTCTTCAAGCTAAAGATCATACTGCCGTATACGTACTTTCCCATCCTTCAATCTTTCTTCTTCGACATGCTTTCTCGATCTGACAAGGCTCGGAAATTTCGTCAATTCGACCAGTTCTGGTAGTGCTGAAGGATGACTTGGGATCCACACGCCAAAATGAATCGAAAGACTAATAAAACGGCAGAAACAGTTACTTACTCATACCTATTTAAAACCATAAGTGCGGGGATACGCCTCAAATATTTCTAATTCAGCGATTAAGATGCACTCGCAACATTTTTCCGATCAAAAATTTTAATACTGATTTAGCATCCTCCTTGGAACGTGAATAATAAAATTAAAAACAAACAAACCATCAACTAAAAAAATACGTGTTCTTTATCTCCGCTTCCTTAATAAAATTGACGGACATGCTAACAGACTGATGAAAAGATACGGCTATGGATGACATGCCGATTAATATAAGGAAGCGATAAAAGGGGCTGGCTGAGAGATTTCCTTTCATAATCTGAAATCAAGATCGGAAAGAGATGCTACTGGGTACAGTCCTACCCCATACCTGACATGCAACAACATTCCTATTGTCAACAATCAATTGGCTGATTGTCAGTACAGTGGACCCTCATTATAACGCGGTTCAGTACACCGCAGATTCAAATATAATGCGAATCTAGCCCTGGTCCCAATCTCTTATTAGTCTTAAAATAACATGATAACATTATATTTTTTTTTGTTTCTCCACTGCGTAGAATGAAATAATTTATAGGGACTATAACATTGCCGACGGACTTGTACTTTCATACTTTTTTTTACCACTTCTTTATTTTTCATCCTGCAATCTCTTCTTCAGTCAAGTTCAACTTCTCTTTTATGTTTGATAATTATTATTTAGGGACCGTTCACAGCAAGAAAGATACATAAATTTAAAGTTAAAATCTCACTCCAATTATCAGTCGCATCAAGAAAAAAAAATTTAGAGCATAGAAGTTAAAAGACTCTCAATCCTCAATGAAGTTTGTTTTATTTTAATGCAAACATTTTTTGTTTGACATGTATAAATTTTATTCGACGTACACAAAGCATATTTTTAATGAATCTTCAAAAACGAATTAGCAAAGTAAACATCGAAAATCAAAATACATTTCTCTATGTTTTTTATGACCTCTTATTATATACATCTTGTTTTTAATTTCTCTTAGGTGTACATAGTTGTTCCAAAAATTTATATGTTCCCGGCCCCGCTATAGCGCGGTTTTTATCATAATTTTATCATAGTTGACTGTATTACTTGGGCATGAAGAGTTATGGTAAAAAAAAAAAAAAAAAAAACAGTATATGCAACCAACACTCACTAAACAATGACTCAGCGCTCCTCCTACAAGAATCCAAACAGAAGTGACTTTTATTATGATTTTATTATTATGATTCTTGCTCTCACATATCAAATCCCATACAAAAAAAAATAATAAATAAATCAACTCATAACTATAAAAAAATATAATTTGTTATTTTATTCTTTATTTTTTTAAATGGTTTTAACAGGAATTGATTAAAATACATAGAAAATTATAATCCTGCATAATGCTAATAATAAGCAGACAACTAAGCGAAATATGAGAAGGGTACAAAGACAATCAACATTACAGAGGAGAAATTAATTGGAAATTCATAGCAAGAGGGTTGAGTGGAGAGGGAATATTGACGACTAGAAGCAATATCCCAGCGATCCTTGTTCACATCACAGCATTGACCATCTAATTACTAACTGGTACTCTGGATAGCTAGCTTCTCTCTTGTCTTAACCTTGTCAGTAGCCTATATAGAGCCAGCCATTTATATATAACATCCTTTAGTTATGCTGTAATTCTATATTGAAAGCAACATATCGAGTTTGACAGCTAAGCATAAGATCCATGCTTATAAAAAAAAAATTGCATAATATTTATACACTTATATAAAACACATTTAATATACAAAGTTCAATTTCAAATCGGAGCTAACTTCATCAAAATTAAATATAAATTTATTTCTTGGGGTTTGATAATCATAAATTCAAATGAAAAAAATACTTATGCACTCTCGATTACATGCTAACTCTGGTGATGATTTATTTAAATATGAATAAAAAAAAAATCTATTTTTACTACAATGTATTTAATTTTTCAAAAACTGTAAAGAATTTCTACAGAATAGTTCCAAAGTTTCATGTAAAATTTTTTAAGTAAATAATATCTTCCACAGTTCTGTTTTTGTTTTGTTCTGAATTCAATGAGAAAGGTTAAAGAATTTTGATGTGTTTATGTTCAGTATTTTTGAAAAAACAATGGAACAATGATTTGAACTATATTTACTTGTAAACCGTGGAAATTGAATAAAAACACTTGTTTACTCTATTTATGTTATAATAAAATCTGCCACCCAGGGTTAATCATTTTATAAATGATTAATTCATTCATCATAGTGTATAAAAGATAATATGATTAATTCAGACTTCTGGAAATAAACCATTAGGATATTATTATATGCATTCCAAAATATATGCGGAAAAACAAATGAGAAAGGTGGCCTAAAATGATAACCTCGCAATTGACGTTTTGTCGTAATTAATTTATTTTTCCACAATTTGAATGAAATCATCTTACCTGGCAGCCACGAAGCTTACAAATTTTCGAATATAGGCTTTTCAGTTTAATAGTAGGATTTTTCAGCCAAAAAGCTATTCAGATAAGACGTTTTCATTCAAATTGTGAAAAAAATAAAATAATTTACGGTAAAAAAGTTTGTTACAAAAAAGTTTGTTACAAGGTTATCAAACGATGCCATTGGTGTATGGTGATTAGTAGAAGCGGTAATGTTAGTGGAGATCTTAGGGAACGTTTGAGTGCTTGAAGAAATTAAAGTATTCATTGTAGACCTCGAAGACCTCAGTTTCTTTCTAAATTTATTCATAATAAACGAAATTGTGGGCTTCACATTTGAGGAATCTTGAGAGAGATGATAATGAATTATTAAATGACGAAATGCGAACTGAAAAAATTAATTTTAGGAAATAATTCTATTTCGTTTTATTTTATATCTGGACGAAATAAATCTATCAAATCACTAGTCTGATCAAATCAATGCACCGAAATGTGTAAACGAAATGAAAAAAAAAAAAAATCAATAAACAATTGAACACTGGATAGGCTTATACTGCTGTGCAATTTTGTATAAATTCCTTTGATCTTGCCGGCTAGCACATAATCTGTAATATAACTTATACAGCCGGGTTATAAAAGTTTGTTAAACAATCTTTTTCCTGTGACTTAATAACAATGTTGTACAATTTTTAAAAACCTGCTACATAACGTGGTTTGTTACATAGTGTGGACCCAGCTTTACGTATAACATTTGGCCCGAAGAAGGATGAGACCAATGCATAATTCAGGAAATTATACAACGGAATTGCGGAGCTTGCACCCGGTTAATATAATTGAAATGATATCATGTAAAGTTGGCGAGCTTAATAACGATCGAATCTCGAATAATTTAATTGGTGCTGAAATGGTGGGTAAACGTCCGAGGGGTAGACCGAGCCGTAGATGGAAGATAGTGTAAGATAATGTAATCCAACTAATCCCCATTGAACGGGCTCCGACTACTTAAAACCCTGCAATGATACCATAAATTGTTTGTGTTTCTCACGATTATGAACTATTATTTACCATAAACCTATAGTTTCTTTGCAAATAATTCAGTAGTTAGAGATGTTTAGAAACGTGTATGGGGACGAAAATGACAGCGACATATTTCATAACATTTTTTGGACTCAAGCAACCTTGAAACGGACAAATTCAGTGAGTGTTGGCTGATTATCATACTTATGTAGGTGATTGAAAATGTAAAATAAATTATAGTTTCCTAACGTAACAAAAAAAATAAAATCATAAAACAGACCGATCATATCATATACATCCCCATATAAACTGCCTAGCTATAACGAGAAGAAATGATAATAAATAAAAAAATTCTTTCGAACAGCAACAGGCGAATCCGGGATGTAAAGAACTACAAACCGTGAATACTTGGCTTTGGTCCCAGGCTTTTTATGCGTTTTCCTCCGGACTTCGTGCGACACTTGAGTAAACAAGTAGAGGAAGTGTGAACAAATCAGTATGGATTACAGATTTGTGGAAAGATGTCCAGTACACAATAACTTTTATAAACCAAAAGTTTCTATTTATAGATTAATTTGACCACTTGTGCGCGATCATTTCCTCTATTGGAAGATGCTGCCGATGCAGAATTTTTAAAAAAGATAAAGAATCATATGGAATTTACAAGTAGGCTGATTTCCAAACAATTCAACTAAGGTTTTGGCAAAGATCGGAAGGGGTATGGGGGAGTAAGAACAGATGTTTCATGGGAGATGACGCTTTAGTTAACCAAAACTGCGGTACCTAAAAAAATAACAATGGTAGCTGATTTAATACCAGTGACTGAAGGGAGACGGCTCAAACTGAATCTAGTGTCCCAGAAAATGTCTTCAATAAGGAACATTTGCAATCGAACAAGAAAATAATTTTTTAACCCACCCCCTCAATATTTGAAGTATTACGTAACAAGATATGTAGAATCCAACACACATTAACACTGGATGATCCTCAGAACTCGACATTACCATTCACATTTCGTTTCAAAATGGCGGCCGATTAAAGGTTTCATCAGCCATATCTCGGCCACTTAAGAAGATAAAGGAAAAATATAGAGTGTTTTGGAATCGTTATTCCTGAGACTTATAAAAAAAAAATAATAAAAAAATAATAGTAATAATAATAAAATAATAAACCATAGTGTAATAATTTACAGCGTTTTTTTTTAACTCTGATGGAAACTTTTGCAATTACGAGGAAAAAAAAATATTGTATTGGTGCATTATTTTCCCGTGCACGATAAAATAAAATAGACATTGATAATAATCTGTCAGTTAAATATAGTTAGTGTTAACTGAAATGGTAATGTACTAAAGAATAGGAAAATCGGCTGTAGAAATAGATACCGTAAAATAATTATACAACAGGGAATTAATTCTTAGCTTAAACAAATGTCTTTTGTTCGCACTATTCGGACTTTTTTTATTCATAAAAAGAGTTAACCGCAATAAAAGGCAGTTAAATTAAGTTTAACATAGTTAAATTTGAAGTTACCTAGTCCAATTTAAGTTAAAGTTAAAGGGATTAAAATTAGTGTAGCTTATTTCTCATGGGTTGGAAATATAACTAATACCACATTATGTTATGCGCTTATATTTAGCATTTTTTTTTCTCACCATATTTAACTGCTTTGTTGGAATGTCCATTTTCAGAAAAGGAGTCCACTCATTGGAGTTCTTCTGAAAGATATGCCTGTGGAATTTCTCATATAAATATTTATTATAATATAATCAATATTTATATAGAAATTTATTACATTATTTGTATTGTAATATTATTACAAATGCAAATAATTAGGGAGGTGGCAGGAGTCTCGATTTTCTAATTTTCTCCACCATTCATCGTTGCTAACTTAACCAATCTAAAGTCTATTTAATTCTCATCAAACACTTACTGCGATTCACCTCGGGGTGTACATTCAGCTTAATGAAAGACGGGTGAAAAATGATTCAAATCGAGTAATTCATCCTGGAAGCATTAACCACATGTGGAATTGGGGTATACAGGTGGCATGTATTCCCGAAAACGGGCCAATATACAGGGAACCAGAACATAAATCAAGCAACAGAACAAGCCAGCGAGGTGTTGAAAGAGATTTCGAGTTAATTCCTAGCCATTAGAGTTACATCCGCTGAAGTTGGCAGACGGTCAAACGGAAATCCGCTCGTTAATCTTTTCCGAGTTTTCACACTTTGTCTTAGCAACTGGAGATTTATCGGTTTGGTCCAAGTCAACCTCCTTCCTAAGAGAAAAGTTGTTACGCTTTAGGTTTGAGTTAAGGCTCGAATTTAACCGATACTTAGACGTTAACTTGTCAGACCATTTCTTATATTTTTCTCTCTTTAGGGTCGTGTAACTTTGTCAAATACGATGATTAATAACTTAGAGAACAACGTTCAAATTTTGAAGCGCAGGTTATGTTACAAAAAAAAATAAATAATGAAAAATGCTGTTTATAGGGTTTATTGTAACAATAAGAATGTTAGATTATTTCGTAAAGCTCTAGTAGTTGCTGGGTGAATACAATCATAGATCATAGGACCTCACTGTACACACCAAAACTAGCCGAGTATACAAAACCTGTTATAAACTATTTGTTTTGGAGATTGGAAGAGTAATTATTATATGTAAATAACGGTACTTAGGTAGGTAGACCAGCTTCGGATTCGTATTTATGTGAATTTATGAGACAGCGCAAAAAATTCGTATTTATTGAAATCTTTAGTGATTATTAGAATTATTACTGATTTAATTAGATTGCCTCTGTCGATTTCCGCTCGTTACATTCGCTCAAGAGATAAACAAATCCCCAACGGATCCTTTTCACTTGAGGTCGGTGCCTTACCATAATTTAAATTTAGTTATTTAGCAAGACCCTACTAGTTTCGACATGTACTGTGAGGCCCTATGATCTGAATTAAACTAGCCTTTGGTCCTTCAGGTCCTAAACAGGCTAATTACTAAACTAACAAAATTAGGACTTATAAATTATAAAAACCTAATTTTTATTCGGTAAAGTGCAAGTGGATAAGACATGGGAACTCATAAAGAATAAGAAAATAAATTACAGCTAAAAAACCTTTGGAAACCTGAAGAATAGTAGGTAGTAATTTAGCAGTCAAAATTAGATACCGTTTAAAACATTTTCTTTCGATTCCTCGATACTTTATGATGTCAGAACACTATATTGTATACCACTATACCACTAGCACATTAATCGAGAAATAATAAAAATAAATATATTCTCTGAAACGCTCTCTTATCAACCCCATTACAAATCTTTAACCTTCAGACGTCCCAATAACTTCATTTGAAATTTTCAAGATTTGCTGAGTTCAGTTTTTAGTAGGGTTGGTGTACTTTCCAACCCTTATTAAATTCCATGGCATATTAATCATTACTTGCATATTTTCTTAAATGCCAAGCGCTGAGTTCAAAACAACTTTGTAACTGAATAACTAATAATGCAACATTTCAAACGATCTCATGAATAAATGACAGCACCGGATTCAAATAGACATACCAATTCTCACGGACAACGAGGCTACCATAATTATTAACACGCTCTTCCTGACTCGACGTTCAGGAAACGGACAGCCGTGTCCGTTATGCATATTCAGTCCAGTATTTGAATTTGAATTATAATTCTATATTATATATTGCAAACATATAATTAATGATTCCAGATAATAAGACGTTTTAAAGAGCTACGAGAACACTTTAACTCATATGAAAATGAAAAAATATTTACCAAGAAGAGGGGAAACGCGAGAAACAGGAATCCGTAGAGGAGTTTGATGTTAATTTTAAACTTATTGTTAGTTACCGAGTTTCTCATGGGCCGTATTGAAGTACAACTGTCTAATAAAAATATTTTTAATAAATTAACCGTTTTCCTTAATTTTTATATATTTATTTTTTCGTTCGGTATGAAACGGGGGAAGTTGGGGGGAGGAGGTAGCATAAATTCTTGAGGTGTGGAAGGATTTTGATGTAACTTGGTTAACGTGTAAGTGATCAAGAGGAGAGCAGCAAATCAGTGCTGGTTCGAACACAGGCTATATTAATATATATCAATTTATGTAATATTTTGTAAATAAAAAAAAAGTAGCAAAATACGAAAAGTAAACAAAAATAATTGTGAAGATAAAATTAGAAGATTTCAAACACAAAGCCCTAAGTCTCCAACATAGCAGTGCATAACTAATCTGCTAACTAAAGCACATTTCACATGAATAGCCAATAAAGACCTATCAACTAGAGACAGCACATCACTCCGAGACATCACAACGCATATATATATATATATATATATATATATATATATATATATATATATATATATATATATATATATATATAGGGCGTTCCCCAAAAATGGATAATCCTTGGTGTTTTTATAGTGAATATAACGCTGAAAAAAAGATTCCTATGAATAGAGGTATAGAGATCAGAAAATGGAGTTTTCACGCCAAAAATATGAAAAAAACACGTTTTTCGACACTTATTAGCAATCAATGAAGAAATGACCCAATGCATAAAAAAAAAATAATCGAAATTAACATAACAGAGAATTAGATTTGGCGTCGAATGAGACCAATAGCACCTTGATAGATGACACACACGATCTTTGGTGAATTGTCGGAGTTGTCATGATTTTCAAAATGACTGGCGAATGTCGAATTCAAAATCAACTTGTTATTTTTTGCAAAATTGGTTTTAGGTTGTTTTGAAAAAATGAAAAATATTTTAAAAATCTAATTTGTTCAGAAATATAAAATGTAAAATGCGACAGCAAATTAAAATACAAATCGAAAAAAAAAACAACAACTAAATAGCTAACAGGTATAGTCCGGGAACCCCTGACAAAAAAAAGTGACTTATTTCATATAAAAGTTTGGACTTATAAAAATGAACATGTCTACAGGTCTGACATGAAAAATGCACATCTACCAACTTATGGCCGCTTGTATACAAAATTACGACCAAAAAACCTCTATAGTATAAGCTGTACTACATTAAATTAAAGAACATCAAATTCTGCGTTCAATGAGTACAACATAATAATTTGGTTAACTGGTATGGTTAAAGACAACAGTCAAAAACGACGATTTTGTCAACAATAGAGATAGAATACTATCTATATATGAGTCTGCAGCTTAGAAATGAGTACTTTGCAAAGTGAGCACCTTTCTGTGTGATTATAGCTTCATGATTTCAATTATAGCTTAATAATACATTATACCATACAGATATAATTAATATTATATTAGTTTAATATTATAAATCAGACTGATATAAAAATATATAAACTCATTCAACGGAAGTTCTTTTATTACCTATAATAATCCAAATGCCTTTGTATACAACTCCATATTCTGGAACATAATATGTATATCACCACAAGCACGCTTAAGTAACGAATATGAATATAGCTACTTATTAAGAGGCCAAAAAAGAAGAAGTTTTACTTTTCACTTCTCCAATGCTAATAATTTTTTTTCCCTGAGCTTTTTCACTTCAATGAGCTCTAGATTTGTGTTTATACGATTTTATGTAGCAATTAAAGGATACTTCTGGTAAATGCATAAAACTAAGGAATTCGAAAAGTGCTATTTTTCACATTCGTAACTTAAATATGATAGAGGCGACATATTTAACAATAATCGACTTGACCAAAGCTACTTTTATTTTATTTACCTTTTTACCGCCCCTCCCCCTCTTCCCCACAGGAAATATTCGTTATTTATTTAGCAGGGCTACCAATAACTCTGGAAAGAGGTGTACTAGGCAATGAAACCTTTAGAGGTCATATCGGGAAGTAGCCAAGGAGAGGCAATAGCAGAAGGCAGACCCGGAGAGGTAGGGAATTGGATAGCCCTGGAGAGCGGTTTGGATTCTGGAGAACGTGATAGGAATGGATCTCTGGAGCTTCAGCCACTGGAACAGCAATAGTCCTCACATGGAGTCCCGTAGTCTTTGTCTGCTTCTGAGATTCAGTAGACCATTTCTCCTATTCCTCACTTTTTGAGTAATACAAATGTCAATGGAAAATTTAATAATAATAAAAGGCTTAGCGAACCCGAAGGTTCGATGCCGATACCACCAATCGCTGTCTACAAACCTCGGTCCACCGACTACCATCCAAATCCGTAATATCACTTTTAACGATATCCTCCCACCTACGTTTCGGTTTACCAGTCGACTCAGCGTATATTAACTTTTTAGGAATCCTTTCGTTACTGAGCCCAACAACTTTACAAACCCATTTTAACCGTCGCGATGATATCACTTCGATTATATTAACAGGGTGCATGTTCCGCTACTCCGCGTTGTGTAATCTCCTAAATTCTCCTGTGGACTCATACTTTTTCGGATAAAATATTTTATGCAATACTATATTTTCGAAGATCTTAAGGCGTTGTTCGTCCTTCAAGTTCAGCGGCCAAGTTTCACATCCGTACAGAACCGTAGGAAGGATAATAGTTTTGTAATTTCCAAGTTTTAAGTTTCTGGACAAAATGCGCGACCTAAGTAATGTTGATACTGAAAAATAACAAGCATTTCCCGCCTTTAACCGTGCCTTTATTTCCTCTTGAATTTCGTTTTTTTTTTCGTAATCAGACCCCAAATACTTAAATCTCTCAACATATTCAAACTAGCCGCCGTTTCTTTTGCTAACCATATATTTCGTCTTATTTGTATTTATTTCGAGGCCAACCTCTTTACCGGCTTTTATCAACGTTGTTGAATTCAGTTTTGTAGTTTCCGCGTCCTCATTTAACAATACCAAATCATCCGCAAACCCAAGCACGGATATTTTACCACCCAGAACTAAACCCCCTTTCTGATGACATACTCCAGTGCTAAATTAAATAGGACCGGAGAAAGCGAATCACCTTGTTTTAAACACGAGCGAACCCGAAATTATTCCGAAAAATAATTACCGATTCTGACTTTATTGAATGTTTCGGTCATGCACATCCCTACTAGCTCTACTACTTTTTCGTATTCCCTGCTCAATCAAAATATTATACAGTCTTTGGCCAACTATGGAATCATAAGCCTTTTTGAAATCGACAAAAAGCTGATGAACTACACCGCTGTATTCTAATTTTTTTCTAATATTTGCCGTAAAGAAAATATTTGATCGATAGTTGATCGGTTCCGTCTAAAACCACATTGGTAGTCTCCGATAATTTCCTCGGCGTATACCGTGATGCGACTAGTTAGGACCAACGAAAATATTTTATAACCTACCGAGAGGAGTGATATTCCGGGCAAATTTAATACTATAACAAATTATACTTTCAAAACCCGTACGATTGATAAACACCCAATATATAAATTTAGTTCAAATAAAAATAATTAATATTGTATTGAATCACTAATATTTCACATATAAAATTTTGGTATGATTATTAGCTTTTATGGTGTTAATAATTCAATTCAGGAATTAATTAATTTTTTTGTTCTCTATTTTTCTACCTAATGAGTAGCAAACTTTCACCACATCCAGTTCATAATATTATTAAACATGCCTTCTCAACCATTTCACGATAATAAAGGAAGTTAACGTTAATTAATGTGCAATAGAAAATGAGCTTTGTGATTCGTTGATACTCCTAAAATAAATCCGATATTATTATCATCAACTCAAATTCATTAATATAACCTCGCTTGTTTTATGTCATGGAGAGCTTCTCCAATTCATATTGTTTAGATACAAAATTTACTAATTAGGGATTGATAAATTATTTGCCTCATCCATGTTCAAATGTTCTATGTGTACTTCAATAGAAGTGGCAAATAATTTATCAATCCCTAATTAGATTGTTCTTTCTATACCATCATGCGGATGTCAACTGACAAAATTTATTTATTGTTCTTATACATATATTTAGCTGTAAATTTCAATAAATACAATTTTTTTTTTTCAATTATTAAAAGTAAAATAGCCAAATAAAAAAATATTTATAAAAACTTACGGATACCAAAAATGAAATTCTGGAAACTTACCTGAAAAAAAAATGTAAATAAAATTAGTTTGATAATACTGGATAGGTCAACTGCTAAACACAATAGTACTTATAGAAAACAACTATACACCTAAAGGTAACGATAAATATGAAATTACTTGGAGATTTTTTAGTAGAATGGGTCAAAATAAAAATTCTGAATTGAATATTCTTTTAATGATGCAAATACACGATAGGCACATTAAGAGTTTAAATTAAATGAATTTCTGTCCGGGTAAACACGAATAATAAAAGTTAAAAATGTAAATTTGCATTTATGATTACAGTATTGGGGAAGTGAGAAATTCTTGAAGGATAGATATTTACCAAAAACAAAATTGAATAAATCAAAATACTGAATACGCTCTCATCAACGCATTTTTTGCACAAGAATCAAATATTTCTGAACTTTCTTAAATTGCATAAACGGCTTGTGTAATTCGTTGATTGGTTGCCAAAATGGAATCAGTACATTTCACCCTTATAGGGTAACCAGGGGCGTCGTCATGGGGAAGGACGTTGGGAGAAGTGACACATCCACCTCCCCTAATTTATCCTCCAATAATTTGAAAACCCAAAAAGATGGGAAATTTGAGAATTGAGAACCTACTTATTACCATAGATCGAAAATTGAGGTAATCATTTTTCTCAATGAGCTACTACAATTTAAAAGCAAATACCAATACCGAATATTTAAGTTAAGAAATTAGGATTTTATCCATATAATGTTGTGTTTATATAAAGTAGTAAAGTGGTAAGTGAAAAGTGTAAATTCAAAAGAGTTGGGAAAATAAAAATATTACGCGATACGTTTTGGGGAAAATTTAAAGATATTTAACATAGTTGGGAAATCCGGTCCGAATAGCTGGGAAATTTTAAATTTTGCCCCTCCTCAATAAATCGTCGTAACAACATTCCTGAGGGAAATATACGTGAAATCCAGTTCTGACAACAAAACATAACCAATGTCCCCTTGTTTTTATTAACTGGCGAAAATAACCTACAATTTATTTTTTCAATACGTGGAGCCGTTAAAAACAAATTTTAAAACAGCAAAATATAATGGCTCTACTAATACACTCCTCTTATGGAACTTCGATGTTCATTCCAGATTTTTAAAAGTTTCTAAGCTTTCTAAGTTTCTAAGGTATAAAATTATAAAGATAATAATAACACGCTCCAGCAAAATAGGAAAAACGAAAGTTGTTACCCACCCATACACCCTTGTTTTCACTCAGCTACGTCATAACCACTTGGGCAGGATAGGCTGTGTTGTCTTTCCATCAACTTCAACCCTCCAGAAATGTATCCATTAGCTAATCCAAACATTGATATCTTTACTGCTATACGAATAGGATGAAGATGGCATTAGTTTAAGTCGAAACCGTTCAGACTACACGCTCACAAGCACTTTTGAAGGTGAAGTACTTTATTCCTGGAGAATAAGATTTCTCAACGAATGACAAACTTTAATGGACAATCCATAATTCATAACCGACTTCCTGAAAAAATAACATTTTGGGCGTTAATCAATGTATTATTTTATTATAAAATTATAATAGCTTCATAACATGCGTTTTAAAGTGATATTATTTTTTCCGATATTTTAGAAAAATTGGAGATTTACGCTTTATATACAGAGTATAAACCAAATGGAAATTCTCTTTTCAATGTGATATTTAGCTGTAGCTGAACACACTTGAACTATTATAGATGTTTAGAAAGATCCCAAGAAGGTAAAAATCATGGATGATTAATCCAGTTCAGTGATCATGGGAAAAAAAATCTAATGGTTTTTGAGATAAATGGGGGCGATTTAGCGGGCCCCCACCACCTCCCAAAAAAAGTTTTCAGTAATTTAAAAAAAATACAATAAGAATACTAACCGTGCTAAATACCGAATATGCACTATATTTTATATTGTTTTGAAAAATGTCCAGCTTGAATCTGTTATAAGAAATAATTTGAGCTGAGTTCAGGAGATAAGTTATCGGAAAAGTTTTGCAAAAAAAAAAGTTAAAGGTTCGTTTGAAAATATACGATCGGTAAAGAGTCAACAAATAACTAAAAAATATTATACCATCCATCTCATTTCAAAAATAAAGAAAATGATATTTTGAGTTATTATCATACAATTATTTGTACTTTGAATACTTATAATTATTTTTGTTTCTCGAAAATCTTTGTGTTCCTCAGAACTAACTGCTACATAATCCAAAGGACCCCAAAAGTTGTAAATCAAATGAATTTCAAAATCATTTTTACAACAGATTACTTCATTTTATTTCTCATACCCTCCGATTTTATTTACAAAAATATTTATTGATACATACATAGCGCAGTATAACAAATAAATGACTCTGGTCTCCCTTAAAAGCGAATAAATCATTTACCTTTGATTAAGATTACAAAACATTACAATATTTCCTTAAATTTGGGTAGCAAAACGAAAAATGAAGTTTTTCTAAATGAATAATCTGAATAACGCAAATAAATAAAATTTAATAAAATAAATTAAACATTTTTTCTCACTTAGAATTAGTAATTAGTAATAAATAGCCATTATAGATAGATACTGCTCTCAAGCATGCCTTCCTGTTCATTTAAACCTTTATAGATACCAAGGCAGGTGGGATTAAAGAAGAAAAAAAAAATCAACTAATACTAATGCAACATTCAACTTCCCCATAACATTAAGAATAGCATTATGTGTTGATGCCCAAAAATTAAACAAATAACAAAATATAAATATTAAATTATTTTCATTTAAAGTATTTTTACTCGAAAAAATAATCCGGTAGTGTATGATGCGTAATTTTTTTTATCTGGGAATAACAAAAATACTCAGATAAAAGAATATACATTTACAGGTTTTTTAGAGTAAAAATACTTTAAATAAAAATAACTCCAGAATTACATTTTATTACTCGGACCCCATCTTTTCTGACTTAAGTTGTATTTAAAAAAGATTAATTTGCCACGGAGAATTCCACAAAGAGAAAAGTAAATCGGATCACGGTAGAGCCGGAAAATACCAGGTCAGAGGTATTATTTATATTTCTTATAACTTAACTCTTGGCGTCAACCAGAAAAGCTTTTCCCACTTGTGCCTCTTACCGTCCCCACTTGGAAAAACTCTAAATTAACTTGAGGCCATTGGGAAAAGGTTTGTTTTCGGACTTGGATACGAACTGTGAACAACAGAGTTGGGAGAGCCAAAATAATGTGCCTTTAGGTCTCTTTATAGTTCTCAGCTTTAATATGACAATTGTCATATGTAGCTTTGTTTTGGTTTTGGTGACCTGATTCCAACTTTTTATTTTCAAGCTGTTGACATTTTCATGAGGTATACAGATTATCAGAAGTCGAACTTATCTTTTCCATGGTTCTTTGTTGAAAGAGGTCTATATTGAAAATTATCCAAAGATAATTATAATAGCATATAACATCGAGTTCCAACAAAATGCCTGGGCAAAACGTTGCCAATGCTTTTCTCCGGATTTTCGGCATTTCTACATGGGCGATTTGAAAATATTTTAAAAAATCACCCAAGTTAATTTTACTAAGATTAAAACTTAAAAGGACAACTTGCAAATTTACAATACCTTTTTAAAAAATCGATTGTTAAAAAAAGATTCATCGGAGCAGTGGTGACGAAACTGTGATGTGGGATGCGAGTAGACCCTCAGAGAACTGTCTTTCATATTCCAAGATTGAGTTTGACACTTGACCTGGTATACGATGTTTGCTTTGTTTACGTTTTAACCTGTTAATCGATCATTTTACTTTATTAATCTTCACTTGCTGAGTGATTTAATTTTCTTTATAATCATGCATTTATACAATTATGTAAAATAACTTTATAGTCCTCAATTATAAGTTGTATCATTGATAAAAACTTTTTGGGTTTCGCATGTTCGATTAGCCGGATAATGATGCTTAACCATCTTTTTTTTATGAGTAAGGATTTAAAAAAAAAAATAATTTTAGGTAAAATAAAAACTTGAAATTTCACCGTCATCTTTTAAAAGTATTTTAATATTTTCCAGTGCTATTATAAATTGAATTTTAAATTATATGATGTTTTACTGTGGGCTTATATTTTAATTTATTAAAGATTAATCTATCTAATACCCACTCTCGAATCTTTGCCAACGAAAATAAAAGAGGAAGGAACTGAATTTAAAAATATATGGTATTTTGGTTCACATTTCATTCAAGGTCAATTTCCGGCATTATTTGTGTTCGGTCTTCGGCAATTGTGCATACTCGAGGGGAGGGAGGAGGGGAAGGGGTTAGCGACGCTGCCTGGACAATATATCCAAAATAGTTTATGTATATTAGTCCTTGTAATATCCGATTGAAAGTTGATGTAATTAGATACATTTATATAACAAGAAGAATACACTGTACAGTATAAGAATGATAAACAAGTAATGTGTCATCAGTTTCTAATTAAGAATACTAAGCAAGAATGCTACCATTTCTTAACGAACTCGGAAGATAGTATTGATTGATTTTTCTAAATTAAAAGGAGTCAGGTAGAGACTACAGGAAAAAAAAATTCTGCATGCTATATCCATCTCATGAATTTCCTCGGGATTGCGGCGAAATACCGTATTCATATTTAGGCTGAGTTGCCGTTTCCCTCTGGGAAACCATTTCCCACAACGCAAATAGCCGAATCGAGAGAACTTCGAAATCTTTTTCATTCAGTAAACGCATAGTTTAATGGGATGAATATCAAGAGATAAGCGGAAATTGATTAATATCTCTTGGCTCAGCTTCCACCTTCGAGAAAACCGAGGCGGCTCGATCTATATTCCTGGCCACCGAGGAGGAAATTCTTCGTCAAGGAAACAGAAAGATCCATTATAGTACCTCGGGGGCTATTTACGTATTCATAACAGTTTGGGAAGCCCATGCTTTTTCGTTACATCGCCTTATTAACTTTCGAGGAGAATTTCTTTAAATTTATTAAAGGCCTCTTGAGACAGGAAATGGCTACCATTTAAATTTGAGAGAGTATCTTCAATATCCTTAAAGAGGCTATATATTTTATAACGAGCATCATTATCCCCGCTCCGTTTTGAAACTGATTTAAAAATCTTCTCGTGAAAATGAAAATAGTCAAAACTTCGTTTATCATAGAATATAAAAAATAAATGAATTAGTGTGTGTCCCTCAACGATGAATAAAGCTAGCTTTAATCTTGACATATAAGAAAGAAAACCTTAAGAGTAGTTATATATTTTTTGTTAATTTGTTACTTACATTTTAATTCAGTACAATGCTTTCGATTTTTTTTTTTAAATATGGCTAGATATGTTTCGAGGCGATCAGTTTTTACATTGATTAGACCAGAATATTTTAAATTCATTTTCTTGAAAAATACTCATTATCGGATAGCTAATTTGAATTAATATATATTTTTTTCATAGCGCCTTATTACGCTTCTGATGCCTTGATTGCTTGGATATTCTCCTTTTTCTGCATATTTGCAATTTAAGGAGATTTATATTACATCTTCATTATTATTTCTGTTAATTATTCATAATTTCTAATTAATAATTAGGTGATGAAATTCAACTTTTGTTATTTATCGAACTTAAAAACTAAAATTTAACTTCCAAACGATTGTTGCCGACGCTGGGTGGAGGAATTCTTCATTTTATATCAACTTTGCAACGAGTGAAAACAATGGTGCGCCATTCAATAGATTCGGATGCATAATAGTTTTATAGATAACTTAAACAGATAATTAAGATAACTACTTATTTACTACGCTAAGAGTGACATTTAATTTATTAATTATGTGGAAACACAAATCATAATAATATATATTATTATAATATTATATAAAATACCATGAATAAAATATAAATACAAAAATTGCGATATTTTTTTTTAAATAATTAAGGCAAAAAAAAAAAAAAGGCCAAGAGAGGGACCATATTTATTACGAAGGTCCTTTGAGAATTCACTTACCCGTGGTAATCTAAGATTTAGACAGATGGGAAAAAAATCCTTTTTAAGATTCTAATTTCCAAGTCGGCCTTTTACTCCCATCACTAGAGAGATTCCAACCAAAGAAAAAAAAGGAAAGAATTAGAAGAGGTAAGACCTGATAAAAGACACCATTTTTCCATTATCAACTTCCACAAGACAGCGTCTTGCTTTCTAGTTGATCAAGTCGTCCCTTCCTCCCTCCACCGACTCACAAAACTACCTAGACTACGCGGAAGAATATATTTTTAAAAGTTATAACATTAGTTGAAACTTATGTTCACATTTCTAAAAAGAAGAAACTACATTCATATTTAAACGAACCATTACATTAAAAAGTCAGTTAATAAATTTATTTTTTTAAATTATTTTTAACTTCATCTCTTTATTCGCACCGGTCACAGATGAGAGTGATAAACAGCAAATATGATGATAAAAAAAGATAGGCATGGAGAAGGATAGTATCCAACAGTAGGAGTCCCTAAATTCAGGAAAGGAGATCTTTCGTCCAGCTCCTTTTTGTCGTCTCCTAATGTGAATATCAGTCGTAGCCATATCGTTTATTAGCCTGTTGTTATGTCAGTGAAGTTTACGATGAAAACAGAAATAAAGAGTGCGTATTTGCTGGTCGATAGTCCGTTGTTGTAATTCATTTTGTTGTTTTACGTGCCAAGGGGAGGGGGGGAGAGGGGACAGTATACATTGCTTGAATTATTTAATTTGATTAAATAAAATTCATGCCGGTGCCGGGATTCGAACTCACAACCTTTGGGTTTGTGAGTAAGTGCGTGAACCCGCTCGACAATTTTTTGTTTTTTAAAATTGATCTTCAGAATTTGGAATAACGAATAGAACGTAGAATAACGAATTATAATCTACAAATCAGATGCTAAAACAGAAATAATTATTTTCATGCTTGACGACATTTTTTATTTTATTTATTTATATAAAAATAGAGATATAAAATTTCGAATATTTTTTTTTTCTTCAAACAGCTATACTTTCAATGAAATTGAATAAACTATTCTTTTTTTTACACAATGATCAGTTACTGTAAGAGAATAAATAAGTAATTAACATGAGATCTTTTCAGGAATTTGTCCAAAGACATTTTCTAAAAATACTAAAATTTAGAAATAAAACTTATTTTCACATTACCCGATTCCTTATTGTAACAAAATGTATTTTGTATAAAATATAATTATTAATTTATCCTTTGTTTTGTGTGATGCATTGATTCTCCATCTCCTATATTTTTTTGTTAATAAATAAAATATCACAAATAAATAAACCATTCAATGACCTAAATTTCAAAGAAATTTTCCTTTTTTGTGGTTAAAAGTCCATTGTATGATTTTATATGTGACCTTAATAAATCTGAATGAATGCACGCAATAAAAGATAATAGATGCCTTTTAACCTTCCTGGGTTTAATTTTAACCGTTAAGGAAAAGGGAAATCCATAATTGATAACAATATCAAAACCGAACAATATATTCAAAGGTTATAAGCCTAATTCATTAACAATTTGTACTAAGAGCTCTTTGAAAAGAAAGTGAGGAGAAAAGGTTATTTTGCTAATAGTTGATTTTTTTTTTTTTTTTTGATAGTTCTTTCAGGCTTTTACTTAGATTCTGCTCATTTCATAAGAGTTTATATTCAGGGGTTGTACACGTAATTGTATTGTTTTTTTCTTAAAAAAAGAGAAATTTATCTCGTTGTTGAATTGTTGTAAACATATTAACGAAAGAATTTATTCAATAACTATGAATTAATACATTCAATGATAATATTTTTTCTTCCGAGAGACAAAAACATATATTTTAATCGATCAGAGTTTATTAAATGAACTTTCCAATTGGGTTCTAGAGTCAAATTTATATTTACGAAGACTAAATCCAGGAGAGGCTTTGGCAAATACTGATTTTACAATATTTATTCGAACGAGTAAGCAATGATCCTATCCGTTTGAAGACTTTTACCCCCATCCGTGTTTATTTAAGCCAACCTCTGTTTATTCGCAACAAAAATATCTGTAAATACCTCTGATATCTGTAAATTACCGTTAAGTTAAAAGAGGAAAGAGGTAATGATTATGGGCCATCTGACTAGAAGAATAAAATAACCAGGAATCTGAATGTAGTGAATTGGAAATAGATTGCCTTGAGGTCAGATCCACACCAACGCGAACATACTTTGAAGTAAAAAATTGTTCGTAGAAATTTTAGTGGACAAGCGGTGCCCACACAAAGTTTGCAGCTTAGTAACAATTATGTATGAGAGGAAAATCGCATCTTGTGCAGTGTTTTGGCCACCGTGATCAAAGCAGATTCAGTAAGCAAAAACAAAACAAGATAGTGGGTCAAAACTCTTGATAAAGCGGTCAGGAATTCATCTTTCCGTTACATCTGACTTAAATCGGAAGATGACAGGATTAAAAAAATTCACAAGAATGTGTCCATCGGACTTCGATTATTTGATCAGTTTGTTTGGACCAAAAGTAGCTCGTAATGGTACCAATTATAAAGTTAGCGGTCACTCTGGCGTTTTAGACGAAATGAGATTCATTTCAAAGTTTTAAGTACCTTTTCAAGATCTCCAGAAAAAAAGAATATAAAGTTTCTTTTCCAAAATATACGAGCCTCTAATTGAAGGAACTAAAAAAAGGAAGTCCGTTTTGAATAATTTATTTTATTATATTAAGAATTTATTTTAAAAAGGAACCAAAAAAAAAATACAATAAAATAATCACTTTAATCTTGTTAACATGTAATACATTTAAATTTACCTCATTTAAGAATGAGAAATGTCAGACTGCTGAGTGGTTGAAGAAAGGGGACATAGAGGAGTGAGCTGCAAACATTTCTTTCTTTTGAAGTTTATCGCCTCTTGATGGAACATTGTATTTAGCCAAAAATTGTTTACAACAGTTCGTGAAATTTGATTTTCAACGAACAATTCTAGAGGGTATTGGTCACGAACACTGTTCGCGTTGGTGTGGATCCGCCATAAGATAGACAGACAGTGGTAGTGAGAGAGGGTTGGGCAAAGTGGCCAAAGGATTACAGAAATCGGTTAAGCCGGTCCTGTCAGAGGGATCATTTTAATTTCATGAGCAACAAGCTAACACCAGAATGTTTATTCTTAATATTTAGGTACTGAGTGGGGGAGGAGAATTTCAAAAGCTTTAATAACAAGCGAGTCTGGTGCCTTAAAGACTTTCATATATTTGAAAATCAAACACAAAAAATCTAGAAAGATTAAGAATATCCTTAGTCAAGTTCTGTATTGAGCGAGCTAATCTTTCATAGAAACATAATCTTGGATAGTAAAATAAAGAAATTTCAATAAAGAAATGCATAAAATTCATTCGGAATTTTCTAATTTACTCAACTGTTCTGAACATTTACAAGAATATTCTGAATCTATGTTTTAATGCTAATGAAACCAAAGCGGAAACAGAAACTTGAAGGAGGCATACAATATCAGCACTGTAAGTGTTAGTGTTACTGTAACTGTGTAGTTTCTCACAGTTCCTATCTTCCTTATCAGATCCTCCCTACCGAAGTGCTTCCAACTGATAGGGGCCTCTGTTCTCTAACGATCCCAGATAGGGAGTGCTACTCAATGCCTCTGAACCAGGTAATTGTTACTTCATAGTGAAAAATGGTTCCTGCCCGCATTAGCAAATGAAATGTTAACGCCTTTAATCCTAAAAGAGACTAAAGTAAACTGCACAAGAAATGAGTCAGTAAAACTAGATAGCATTGTGTGCATAAGTTCGTTTAACAGATAAAATCTAAAACATAATATTTTCAATGTTCAGTTAAAAAAATCTTCAGCTAAAAAACGAATTTTGATATATACAAACGAAATTTACAACTGTATTTACTAAAGAAAATACAAGTAAACGTGAACTAAGATATAATGACAAAGACACTGACTTGTAGAGAAAATACCCACCAATAACAATCCTACACAAGAATACTACGAGGCCATCTTCTTTCCAGAATCCTCGGAGGAATATCCGGAATCGAAGAGGAAGCAAGGTTTAAAAGAAGCGGGTTTGAGTGGGTATATAGTTTGTTATAGAAGTATAGGTATCTGGTTCGGACTAAATCGGCAAAATATGGAACATTAAGGTCATTATGGATTATTTTATTTAAGATAGGAGCATTGATGACGGATTTTGTATTGTAAGGATTGGATACAAAAGGATTTTGATGTTCAGCGGCGTCCCAAAGCTCAACTCCGTAAGTCCAAATAGGCCTCATTATAGTTATGTAAATGAGCCTTGTGTAATTAATAGGAACCTTAGAGCGTTTATCTAGTAAGCGTTGAAGTAGCCGGAAACGACGAGCAGTTAAACAACGAAATCATTTAGAAAAGCGTGCTTTATAATTTTATAAATATTAATTAATAAATCATTTGATTTATCTATAATTAAGCTACAATGGTAGAATATATTATCAGAATCCATGTTCCACAAAAGCCAGTGCCAAGAGCCCTAAATTGGGTTATTCCTGAAATATGCAGTAACGGGTAGCAGAATAATAGGTTCTTAAAATCACTCCCTCTTCAGCTTCTAATTAAGGTAAGAGAAAGTGGATAACTAAATAGATCAATTAACTGGTCGATCCTATTTGTTTAAAAAATAAATTAATCAACAAGAGAGCTTCCTCTGACTCTCTAAAGGTAGGAAAACAAATTAACTACTAAATAAATTCACAATTTACGCAGAGGATACAATTTACATAGAAAAAATTACCCTCAGTATTTCTTTATTTTGCTTTTTAAATGTGTAATAAAATATAACCAAAGACATCAATTCAAAATTCATATTTTACAAATCTATCTTTACCATCGAAGTATTTTAATTTTTATAAACGAGACGTGCTTTCTAACTTTCACAACTATTTAATAACCCTGATTCTTCAATAAGGGATAAAAAAAAAAAAATTCTTTGCAAAAAATAGATTTTAATATATGAATAAAAGCAATCTAACCTAAACTAGAAGTAATGATAAAATCTAAGGCCCAAGATATAAGTTTGTGATTTGGGCCATGCACAATATCAGTGATAGATCATACCTCTTGAGCAAGGATTTAGAGTCATCAGTCATGGAAATATATTGCAAGCAACTAATGGTCTGCTGGGTTTCCATCAAGATCTCCCGACTGGCATTTGCATATATTCGCGTATCTGACAAAATATGTATTCGGTAAATCATAGATATTGTGATGTACAGTTTACTGATCAATAAACCTTCCATCATTACATTCATAGTGATAAGATAAAAAAAAAAAAATCAATCAAGTGATTAAGATTTATTTTTCAGCATATCTAATGAAACATTCAAAATATCCACAGCATGAATTTGCATTTTAAATGCTTCAAACATTTCAAGTTAATTTAAATATAAAAGAAGACGTATGATAGGTCTCATTTGTTTTAGCTATGCAAACCAGAAATTCGATTTATTTATACATTTACGCTTCATAAAAATAATAATTTTTATTATACATACATGCTATAAAGGCTACCGAATCGGTTTGCTTCCATGTATGGGTATCTTGATGTTCTCTAGGCCGAGCTACAGCTATTTACAAGTAGCTACTCATCCACAACATACCAGGTTCCACATCTTAAGCCGCGTCTCACCATGTTCATAAGCGGCGCGGAATAGAATTTTGAATCTATTTGGAAATAGTTTCTTTATTATTGTGTAATGTTGGAAAGTATTCAACCTAGTGGAAATATATATAAATCCTGCACTTATTAATAAGCTTATTAATTGTCATGGCTTGGAGAACGAGGTGGTTCGATGCTGACAATTTTATGCTTAAAACTGATGTTTCAGTTATATACCGACATCTATGGTTTAACCTATCTTAGATAAGAGAACAGATACTCCTTTAATATTGGTAAAATGTTTGCAGAGTGTAGAAATCAATCTGACAATAAACATTCCACAATTCAGAAAAAATATAAATAATTTAATCAACATTTTCATTTAGGAATGATTTCAGTGTTCCCGGTGAAGTTGGACAAATCTGAAATTTTAAATACGTTTATCTTAAGGAAGCGCTGGAACATCATAATCTAAACACATTTAACAAGGAACTGTATTTTAAGATATAAACCATATGTCGGCAGAAGGCCTTGATCACTATACAGTGCTTAGCACCCGTTTTACTGCCCTTAAATCCAAAAAACAGGATCACTTCAGTAAAGAATTTTAAGAGGTAATAAAAACAAAGTGATTTTTACGGCGCGAGAAGAGAAAGAGAAATGAAGGGATCTGTGGAGGAATGAGAGGGTACTAAATCGCTATTTACGGCTGGCTATGTGAACATCCTCGGTGCAGCGCTGAGCGGCCCAATCCCGGCCAGCTCAACTCTCTTCACGGCCCCGGTCTTCGCCATTACGTCCCGCAGTAAAGGTAGATTGGATAGGGGTCATATCCTACTTTGGAATCGAGTCCTTCCTCGCTATGTTTCAACAACTTTATACATGGACGATCATGTAAACATTATTTAAAATGTTTTGAAAACGCGAAACTTAAAAACATCAAACTTTTATAAAACTGGCCTATAAATGCATTAAAGTCTCATGCCTAATTTAGTACATGTGTAAAATTAATTAATGTTAGTATAGATTGTAAATTAATAATTATTTTATTGCTTTTCCCTTTTATTATACCAGCTATTACTTCCTAGAGAAATATCATAGAGACTCGATTATAAAATGTTCTCTTTTTATTAATCTTCGGAGATACGTAAAGGTTACTTTATAAATGCTAAGAACGCTTAGAGCTTCAAAAAAAAATCAACGAGAATGGATAAACAGTCATTCGAAGAAAAATCCATAATTCGATGATAACTTTGAGTATTATGTAAGAAATAGTTGACCCTGGCGATACATCGATTGATGTTCAGGCGAACAGTCAAACCGAAACACCAAATATAGGAAAACTGTATGTCGACGTTTTGGCCGACTTCGTATACTTTCTTCAGGGTTAAACATACAAAATGCGAACGAGTATTAAACTCGCATACATATGCTCCGATAATAACTATAAAAAAATGATAGCACATAAATAGTGGTAAAACAAAAATCGAGTGAGATAAATGAAGTCCAGGTCATTCATATATCTGACAGAACTAGATATTGAAAATAAAATAACATAAATAATAGAAATCGAATCTATGCTTGGGAAAAGTCAAAATTAGAGAATATTAAAAACTTTTTTGAAATTTTCAAGATTTAGTGGCAAATATCGGCTCTAAATATTAGTTTATTTGCCCAAAGCTGTTAAACTAAATGCAATTAAATGTTGTCCTTTTTAGTAAAAGTGGTGAATATAAAGGGACTTAGAGGAACTTGACGCGACAGCAGCGGAGAGGGGACAGTGCATTAACGAAAATAAGACTGCTTGTAAGCAGTTAAGAAAAGAGTTCAAGTACCTTGGCTCCTTGGTGACAGACAGTAACAACGTTAAGGCTGAAATCACCGCCAGAATAGCCGTCGGGAACCGATGCTAATTTGACCTTCAGCGGGTAC
Source organism: Rhaphigaster nebulosa (assembly GCA_948150685.1). Lineage (NCBI taxonomy): Eukaryota > Metazoa > Arthropoda > Insecta > Hemiptera > Pentatomidae > Rhaphigaster > Rhaphigaster nebulosa. Next base: position 46,663,169 of record OX411308.1, on the reverse strand, counting down.
TTAAATTTCGCGGTATGTCAAGGAAGGCACGAAAAGTGGTGTACAAGACCATGATACGCCCCATATTAACTTAAGGAAGCGAAACGTTGACGATGACGACCGAACATGAAAGAATGCTGAGAGACTGGGAGAGGAAGATCCTGCGCAAGATATATGCACCTTTATGTGAATAAGGAGTCTGGAGAACCAGGTACAACCGGGAGCTAACCGCACTCTACGGTGAGGCTGACATAATCACCTTCCAAGGCGTCCCGGATAAGATGGCTTGACCATGTGAAAAGAATGCCGAAGGAAAGTGATGTATGGACAACCTGTGGGAGGAAGAAGGAGAGGCAGGCAACCACTCCGGTGGAAAGATGACGTGGAGGAAAGATGACCTGAGACGACTTGGTGACAGGCGGTGAGAGCTACCGCAGTGGATCGAAAAAATTGGCGAAGAATACTAAAGGAGGCCCAAGCCCCAACCGGACCGTAGCGCCGAGGAAGATAAAGAAGAAGATGAATATAAAAAAAAAACATAAGCATCAGAGATCCGCCAGTAATGTTTTCTTTTCAATATTAAAATGGCCAGAGTTGTAGAAAAAAGTCACTTCTCTAACACAAACTCAATTCACATACACTCTAACTCAATTTGAAGGTGCTGTAAACTAAAAACGCTTCAAATTATTACACAATGGTTAATTATTTCCACTGTGACCTGTGATATTAGTACCGAATCTGAAGATAATCGGTACAGCAGTCTCGGAGAAAATCCGCGGACGGTGTACGGCGGACGGACGGATTTTTTTTATTCGATATTTGGATTCTACGTATCTTGAACCGTAAAACCTCAAAATTTGAGGGGGGTTACAAAAATGTTTTCTTTGGTCGATTCCAAAGGTCTATAATTGAAAATAATAAACCAAAACCGGTTGGTTAATGCCGTAATAGTGGGGACATTTTGAACCGAAATGTATGGTTTTGTTCAGCCAAAAAATAAATAATAATAATTATGAAGATTCATCAGAATTAAACCTATCATTGAGTTTTCTTCTACGATGCGTTTTTCTGGTGAACAGAGCATAACAAAATGCGGTAATTAGACTCATAATACTTATCTTATTCGTTTCTTAAAAATGTCTTGTTCATTCGAATGCAATATAAAATTAATTAACCTCTTTTGGGTACGATGTTCCCATTTTATTCGACAATTATCTTTAAAATTTTAAAGGGTAATTCCCGTTAAATAGTGTCATTTAGAAAAATAATCTCGAGAAATTATTAGCAAGAATTGAAAATATAATGGACCCTATTAACAGAGAAAATATAAAGAGAGATAATAAAGAGACTGATGACTTCATTAAACTGGAGACAGGAGAGACGGCTTTTACTAATTTAGTTCCAGCGCGATGGGCCATCAAACTCTTGAGATATAAAATGAAAACTGCCACAGCTTTCATAACAGTCGAGTCCACTTCCAGTCCCCGATATTTTTATAGTTCTGAAACAGTATTTTATAGAGAAGATAAGTTATTTTCAATTTCGCCTTTCCATTATTGCAAACGTGAAAATTCTAGGCATTGTCAGCTTTCTCATATTCCTTTAGAAATATTAAATCTCTGTTAACTCTCTCTGGATTATTTTATAAAAGAGTAGGAAATAATAGTAAAATTTTTTATTTGCAAATTTTAGGGCAGTCCTCGGCAATCCTAAGTGACCTTCAGGAGGCACTGGAATGAAATTAAAGTATATTTTATATACTTTTATAGCTTATTCGCACAAGCGAATTCCCATATGTCAGAGTAAAATGTACACATTCATGGCGATTCGTCAGCTGGATTTACTAAGAGGAGTAGAGTAAGGAATATTTTATATGAAATGCGTACATAAATGATTCATTTAAAATTTCAAAATTAAATAATATGAAAAATAAAAGAGTTCGGCTCAAACAGAAGTCAAACAAGATACATACATACCGAGTTGTTGATGGGAGGATTTGATTACGACTCATCTCGTCGATCTGGACTTATAGAGTTAATAAAATATCAGAGAGACGAAATATTAATAAATTCCGTCGTAATAGAGTGACTCAATAGTTAATAAGATATCAGAATGACGAAAATACCTGATAAATTCTAATAAATACCTGTAATAAATTCTATCTTAATATCAGAGTTACGAAATAGTTAATAAAATATCTAAGTGACAAAATAATAATAAATTTCATCATAATATCTGAGTGATGAAATAGTAATAAATTTCTGTTTTAACTTTAAATTAAACCAAAATTGTTGAATTTACTCGAATATAGGAAGGTATGTTGAGGCGCAGAGGGCGTGGCCGCTTACTAGGAACTCATCCCCTCTCCGGCCTCAATCTACACAATGCATTTGGGTACGTTTGTCATCTCCATTACTCCTCTCTGTCCTCCTAGACTGATCTCTAACCCCCAACCACTTCATTCAACCAAGCCTTTAAAAAAACAATAAAAATAAGATTCCAACAAAATAGATTAGTATAAGTCAGCTTTGCAGATGCTTTATCATTCTTAGGAAATTAACAAAAACGTATTAAGAATCTGATAAGAGATAAAAAATAAATTAGGTAATAAATAAATAAAGCTAACACAATATGTATGAGCCCGAAAGAGGGCTCAGTGTGGATGACATGATAGTAGGAATTATTTTTTGGGGGTTCGCTAAGCCTTTTATTATAAAAAAATGATTTTTACTAAAATAATCAGAAACACATATTTGCCCACAAATAATTAAACATATTTATTTATTAGTATTCAGCAGACACTCGGTAATTAGATACCCGATACCCGGCTGTATTTTTGGTACCCGGCATTTACTTGAAACCCGGTTACCGCAAGTGCTACTCGGACCCGGCTAATATTTCATAGGCATATTTTTTTTTTTATCCTCCGTTTATTTCACATGCAATATGAACAATAATGATGTACAATATACTTTATATACCATAATTTCTTCATATACCCTAGGGTATTTAATATATCGTCCAGGTACCCAGTAATTTATAATGTAATACCGGGTATATGAAACCGAATATTACTTTTTTAAATTAATTAAATAGTATTAACATTTTTTATAATTTTAATTTCACTACTTTTACTAATGAATTTTCACGAAAGTTGTAAAATATTGGAATTCGCCTTAAAGGAGTGTGACGCATTTCTTTTGGTCTTATCAGATAGATTTCTAACATCTCTAACTCATCTCTACACTGGATATCGTTTATAACGACCCTCAAGCAAGATGACCCTATTTTTCTGAACAACATTCGGAACGCTTTTGAAAATTCGCCTCTTCTAACAAACCAAATATCCTGCCCGTAAGGGTTTTAAAATATGTACAAAGGAGAATGGCTTTTAATATAAAAAAGAAATAAGATTGTGCTATGGTTAAGTTGAGAAGGCATATGGTTTATTTGAATGAATATTTTTTATCAAATTTAAAAATCAGAACAAATATCAGGATAGTGAAGAAAAATTCGGGACGGAGGATCACCTTATCCTGAAGGGGCTAGTTTTCGATCTGATAGCCGGTGTTTTTCACAACCGATGCCAACTCTGGAAGAGGGAAAATATAGAAAATTAATTCTGGCAAGAGATATTGTTTGAGCAAGCAGCGCTAGTTTGGTTTGGACGGGCAGAATTGTTGAAAACATGTATACATATACAAGTAGTTATATCCAACAAATATATTGCCAACATCCATCAATCATTTTGTTGGCTTGTCTTAACTTACCTTTAGGACGGGTATGATTACAACATCTGAGAGTTATTTTCGTGGTCGGTTTTTTATTTTTAATGAAGATTTTTTTTTTATATTTACGTAATAATAAATCATATAAGGATTAAGTTTTGTGAGAAAATTCTATAGTGTACAGGTGGTACCCGGCCATTGAACGACCGTTACACGAAGCCCCGTAACTCGTCATTAATCCGGTATCTGGTGTACCATGAAATATATTGCCCGGCACAACACTAGTATTTATGCAAAGCGAAAATGGGTTCTATTGCTTATAAATGCTCTAATTCGGATAAATATTCGGAGAGCTGCTTAAAAAAAGACAAAAAACCACACTAATTATGCAATCCATGAAAACTCGGCCTCATATCATTGCTAATGGTACATTTACAAAGGCCTATTTAGTTAAATCCTACTTTACGGGATTATAACGGCGCAGCAAGTATATATTAGAGCCTCCCACTTCTACCGGAAACTAATTTCCATACCATTATACTTCACAGAGACATATATTTGGAGAAATAGCACCAAATTTAAACACCTTGTTAAGCAAATGAGGTCCACAAAAGAAGTTTTTTAATTATATCTTGGAACAACGTGTATAAAAATATAATTACAGAGCTTAAAGCAGTGTTTCACTAAGTGTGGTATGCGTACCTCCAAGTGCATGTTAAGCGTTTTGTGGAGGCACACGATGTACTGGGCTTTAAACATAGAAAAATAATAGAAACACTTCGTTACTTGTTAGTATAGTGCATTTGTGGTTTTCACATCTACGTGAAGTTGCTTTTTCAGCATTTGTAGACATTAAGTCGAACAAAAGGAACAGCCTTTTTGATGTGGAACTGCATTTCGGATTCAAATTAACAACCCGAGAACCAAGTCATGATGATCTGTCGCCTCAGCACAAACAGGTTTATCCTTCTTATTGTTCCTAATAAATGTTTATTTATAATTATTATTATTATAAAATTTATTTATATATTAATATTATTATGAATGAATTTTATTTGTTTTTGTTTTTATTTTTTTATGTGCTAAAAAAGGAAAAATAAAATTATTTTGTTGCATAAAACATTTACGAAAAGTTTCAAATTTTATGTAATAAAAATAAACAAAAACAATATTTTTTCATTCAACTCACTCATTGATATGGAATGAGGAGAAAACGACAAATATATAAAAATCAACACGCTCTAAAATATAGCATTTCTTGGCACATACTTTGCTTGGAATCGCCGTTTGTTGTTCTACTTTTCTTATAAGGTTCCGATTTTTAGAGAAGTATAAATATAATAGGGAATTTTTTTTTGTTTTCTAATGAAAATGGTTCACATTTAGTTTTGTGATGATTAAAGGAACAGAGCATTGATATTGTAGAAGTTTTCAGTAAGTTTTATAAAATTGAATGAAAAGTTCTATTTTTCATTGCGAATTAACGATTTTTCCTCCATGAATCCGTATACAATCTTCCTTTCCAAACTTCGATGTAGCGAGGAAGGAATAGAGACATAAAGAAATGTTGAAAGGAAGATTTTTTTTTCACTATAAAAGAATAATTTAGTATCTCGAGGCTTTGATTAGGAATCTTCTAATGGTAGTATTGTTAGTTGTTCACTAGAAAAAAAAATTAAACTGAAAATCTTTAAAATGCAAGGCAGTTACATTTGAAGAAAGAAGAACGTACCTAATAAAATTAATTTTATAAAAAATTTGTCGGGGCAAGGTATGTCAATTTTAATCTCTTCTTCAATTCCCTTCATATTTCTTCATTATCAAGAATTTCTTGGCGCTTCTTAGGCGTGGCACCTGATGAGTGTGCATGAGAAACATTGAGAGCTAACTGATCCTAGCCAGTAAATGGTTACGTAAGAGCACAATAGACAATGTCCGGCAGCCGATGAGACGGCTAGATAGCGAATGATATCGACTAAACACAACTGCGGCGCACAATAGTGACCGGCATGTGCTGAGGACGGCGTCTTATCTGGCCGTCGACACCGCCCGTGCAGAGTTGCGTCACACCTTGCACTTCAGACGGAGGGTTCGATATTTTACTTATGTAGCGAATAGTTTAGTCACGGCAGATAATGAAAGTATTCCTTTACGTGTTATCTATAGTAGCCGTCACGAAATTAGGAACTTGGATTGATTTTTCTAAAATGTTTACATTCAATTCAATTACATTCAACTGATTAGTTTTTGAAATTTAAAATAACATACATGGGGGAGAGATTAAATTCCAAAATACACATAAATTTAAAAAAAAAACTAATCATCTGTTGTGTGTAAACATTTTAAAAAAATCTATCCCAAATATCTAATTTCGTGACATCTATCATATATCTGAATCAGGAGTTTTAATAAGAATATCGTTTTAAGTCAAAAGAACTCTTCTCAAGTTAAAGGAATACGGACACCATTTTTTTGCGAGTTCACTAAGTTTGCTTGTTGTACATGCATTATAAAGTAGTTCTACAGCGTTCAAACTGTTATTTGTAAAATTTGCTTGCTTTCTTCTCCTAAATACAGAACCTCGTTAAAACTTTTAGGATTTTCTCCTTGGTTCGTTTGTAAAAATAACGCAATATCAGGCTAATTAGCTTAAATTATTAAATTTACATTTTGGCAAAATAAACTATATAACCGGTAATTTAAAGTTAGCTATAGGTCGTGATATAGGTGATACAAGTATAGATAGTTTCGAGAAATTGGTTATTAAGTAATTTGCTAGATTATGGTATAAGAGTAAGATATATTATTTTTGGCCAAATATTTTTGAGTAAATCTTTAAGTGGCTATGAAATACATTGGTAATTAAAAAAAAAACAAAAAAAAAAACTCAATATTAAATCTTTTAGATAAAATAGTCTCATAAGTGGTAATAACAATCAAATATTAAAATTATAATTTTAATAAGAGTTCATAGGTCTGGTCTATGAGGTGTAACAATCTCGGTTAGCTTTTTATGGAACATTGTTTACCAGAAGCGCCTGCCGGCAGTGGCGTAGGCAGAGGGGCAATGAGGGGGTATATACCCCCCTCCCTCAATATGCACGAAAAAATATTAATTTCATACCCACCATCATAAGGTTAGTATTTTGAGTAATATTTTCGGGAATTTTTAACAGTAATTGTTTATCCAATTTTCAAAATGACGCCTAATTTGGCGATTATAGGCCTTTAGGTGATTATTTAACTTCAAACTAAATCTCCCACTCGAAAAAATTCTGTGTACGCCCCTAACTGCCGAAGACATACTATTACTCCGAATAATAAATATTTAAAACACCAATTACACCAACAGAAAAATACGCAATTTTTGAGAGCAACAAAGATTAACGTTTTTAACCTATATTAATACTATTGTATTTATATTTTGATTACTAAGTAATAATAAATAATAAAACATGGCTGGCCCTAATAATCCTTTGTAAATCCCAGCTAAGCTTTTCTTTACTATATTTTCCCGGCCTTATTGCGGTAGTTTGTTATAGGAACATGCCCATTTTTCCGTCCAGCATTCTCAACCCGTTTGGTAAAACGTTTTTCCTACAGACCATTCGTATCTAACTGATTCATTTCAAAGACAGATCAGTTTTAATACTAAATATATAATTGGATGTTAACCTTCATTGTAAGGAAAACATTTGAGTCTTGTCTGTTCAGTTCTGAGTCGTAAGCTATTTTTTTTTCAATTTTTAAATCTATTAATCATTAATTGATGACTATTAACTTGATTAATTAATGACTATTTGTCAGTCTATTAAATGATGCGTAGCATGTCACTGCTTACATTATTTAATTGTGAATTAAGATCAAGACAATAGATGTATGCATCGCTGGAAAAATAAAATATTAAAAGTAATTAATAGTGGAATGAAGAATAACTTAATTTCTTAAAATATTTTACTAATTATCATAGTAACATTTGAGATGGTATCGGCATCGAACCTTTTATTATCGGGTTCGCTAAGCATTTTATTATCATTAACATCGAAACAAAATTTATAGGATTATTCCATATGACTACAATTAATTGGAAATATAATCCACAGGTAGCTCAGTAAATCATCAATATTCCGTTTATCCTAATTTAAATTAAAATAATTATTTAGGTACAGAAAACGGATAATGGACATATACAAATACCATAACAAGTGAGCTCGCGTTACAAAATTTTGCATTCAAACCGAACAAGTTATGAAGTTTAATCTGCCTAAGAGAGGTCATAAACTTTTACCTTACAAAGAAGGCAACAAAGAGGAAGAAGTGCCAAGGTAGAAGATTATGATGAGGAGGAAGAAGAAAGGAGACAGGACAAAGAGAGGATAATGTTGTTAGCTCCTGTTTAATGGATCCTGGCTGTCGGGACTAACACCACTCCTTTCGGGCAACTTACTGGAGCCTTCCTTAGTCTTTCCCATGCCAGAGCGGCTATTACAACCTTCCTCGATAAACATATATAAGACACTTTATATAAGATTTTTGTATACAAGACCTTTACAGCGCTAAATAGCGAAATATTAGACTGTGTAGAATATTAGGGGAAAACCCGTCCCAGGAGTCCCGGAAAAAAATCAGGAAATTTGCATGTGCAAAACCAATTTAATTTTATACTTCTGGTTCTGATGAAGGTGTAAAAATGAATTTAGTACCAAAATGCCCCTGTTGCCAAGTGAAATAATAAAAGAAATATGACATCGAAATATTCGAGTATTATGCTTGGCATGTTTTTTATTTTTGTGTTTTGGTTTATTATTTTCAATAATAGACCTTTGGAATCGACCAAAGAAATTTTTTTTGTAACCCCCCCTCAAAATTTGAGGTTTCACGTTTCAAGATACGTAGAATCCAAATATCGAATAAAAAAAAAATCCGTCCGTCCGCCGTCCGCCGTACGCCGTCCGCGGCTTTTCTCCGAGACTACCGGACCGATTTTCTTGAGATTCGGTACCAAAGTCACAGGTCACCCCGGGATGATCCTCGGAACTCGACATTATAATCCGTCTGTTTGTTTCAAAATGGCGGCCGATTAGAGATCTCATAAGTCCATAACTCGGTCATTTATAAAGATAGAGAGAAAATGTAAGGTGTTTTGGAATCAGCATAACGAGACATGAAAAAAAAAAAAAATTGAAAAACAAAAAGTCTGTATAATTACCGATTAAATATCTAATAAGCCCATAACTCGGTCATTTATAAAGATAGAGAGAAAATGTAAAGTGTTTTGGAATCAGCATAACGAGACATGAAAAAAAAAAAAAAAATTGAAAAACAAAAAGTCTGTATAATTACCGATTAAATATCTAATAAGCCCATAACTCGGTCATTTATAAAGATAGAGAGAAAATGTAAGGGGTTTTGGAATCAGCATAACGAGACATGAAAAAAAAAAAAAATTGAAAAACAAAAAGTCTGTATAATTACCGATTAAATATCTAATAAGCCCATAACTCGGTCATTTATAAAGATAGAGAGAAAATTTAAGGTGTTTTGGAATCGGCATAACGAGAAACCAACAAAAAAAAAAAAAAAAAAAAAAAAAAAAAAAGTCTGTATAATTACCGATTAAATATCGGTTTAATTATAATAAGTTTAAGTATAAGTTTATATAAGTATAAGTTAACCGAGTAATAAAAAAGCGGAAAAAAAAACGGGAAATTATAATATAAAAATAAATAGCAGCTTGTTTTTATATTTATATTATTTTATATTATAATTTCCAATTTTTACTTTTTATTAGTCATATATATTTTTTTAGTTATTGTTATTACTGTATCAGTTTAATCTGTTATTATTAATTGCAAGTATTCTTAGTCAGTTTAATTAATTGTTATTGACTAATTTATTTATATTTATAATAAAAATGTTATTGCTGTTTCAGTTTAATCTTATAAAGTTTTATAAATTCATGACTGTTTTTATTTGTTCTCATTATGTTCTTTTTATTTACTTCGTTAATTTTTAATTTTGTTTCTCATTGTATTTTTATTTACTTTGTTAATTTTAATATCATTCACTGTTTATATCATTATTTTATATTTTGTATCTTGTTTATTTAGCTCTGGTGAAGACCTGAAAAGTGGGTGGAAACGTTGATTTCTAATAAATAGTGTTTAACTATTTGTTGTCCATTTTATGACCGCCTCCCGGACCATCTTATTCCTTCATAATAATTTTTTTTTTACTCGAAACTATACTCATAGTACTGACATCTGTGAAGTTGACCATCAATATATATAAACATTAAAATATTATATAAATGTAATAATAAAAATATAATATAATACATAAACATCATAAATTTAATAATGTTTTGATTAAAACTAATATGTTTAGGAACTTCTGGTTAAGCAATTCTTATAGCATTAAAATGCAGTACTTATTGCCAAAACTATATTTGAATCTAATGAGAATATTAGAATATTTTAAAATTACAACAAATCCGAAATTTCAAAATTATAAGAAAAAGAAATTTATGTTGTGAGGAATTACTCTGAATAACGTTGACAATCAAACACCCTCACTATCTCGAAAAACATTTAGTAGGCTTTTAACTTTTAAAATTTACGAATTTAAATCACAATCTCGATTTATCAAAACTTTGGTTATTTTATAATTTAACATATTACATTTTTTTTTCCTTTTAACTTTACATAAACATAAAATAGTTCTTATATTGGATTCGAAATAAACTAATAGAACAACGATGTAAAGTGTGCTTCCTGAACTCAACGACACTCAGACCTTTCCTTCTTCAAAGTCTTTTCTTCTCAAACGGGACAGAATTCTTCTCCTCTCTCTCCCCTTTTTCCGTTCTGGCGATCACAGGAGCCCTTTATTCTTTCATTGCTAATACCGAACTCTTTTCCTTTGACACCGAATACGTTTCCTACGCCGTAGCATCGCTCTGCCATTCGTCTTCCTAGCAAGCCATTTATACTTCAATAGAAGTTCACAAATAATCGTGAAAATAAGAGTGACATATTCATTGATAATATTACAACAGTAAAATTGAGCCGAAAACTGCTCCAGAAGATAAAATGTTCTTCTAATCTTGCTAATCTGGCAACAAAATGGTAAATCAAATAATAAATGAATGAATTTCATATCTGTTATAATTGATATAATTGATAAATTTTCATTCACGTACTATGAGGTATTTCATTAACGAAATTAATAAGTCGCATAGAAGATGAGCAGCGTCTCGCGCAAACAGCATACATAGAGTTCAAGCCAGATTTCAAAAATGAAAATATCCTTGGCCATACATTGGAATTTGATTTTCTCTGGTTGCTGTTGAGAGACTGTACGGGTGTCAATGGCCAATTTCTATTCATGATAATGTATTAATCAAGCCGGGAATGTCACAGGTCACATCCTGTGACAACGAATGGAGGTGTTTTTAATTATAACTAAATTAAAGAAACTTTATCAGTTATAATCCTCTTTAGCTCAATGAAAACCGTTTCAACTCAATAAATAAATTCCTCATTTATTTATTGAATTGAACGGCTGAAACATGGAAATCGTTTAATTCAATAAAATATCTCGATATATATATATATATATATATATATATATATATATATATATATATATATATATATATATATATATTTTCCATAGACCTTTTGTAAGATCAACGATGACAAACGTAAAACGACGTTCTCCATCTCCCGATCAGCGAAAACTGCACTCTTGATTTCAAATCTGAAAGGGTGGACCTCTTCCAAAGGAAAATAAATTTAATACAAAACCATAAATCATTAAGTAGATAGATTTAGGCACAAGTACTTTAAATCAGGATTCAAAAAGTAAAAGTTCAACACAAAAGAATCTTCTGATAAAAAGTTCCTTAAGAACATATATCATTAGAAGTTCATGATAAAAGTTCTGTTATTAAAAGTTCTTGCCAAAACTTTTTTAATAAAAGTCCTGATAAATTCCTATTAGAACATTTTAAATTTAAGTATTCAAATACTTATGGAGCAATACTGAGGAGGATCTTCAGGGGGCTGAGAAAACCTCGGGATACAGCAGTATTGTTTAAAAATTGAAAAATCTTTTAATTAGTATGAACCTAATTAGATGAGTTCACAGACTCACAAACACACATAAACAAACAAAAAACATTTGGTATAAATAAAATTTGAAATACAAAAAACAAATAGAAAAGCTATTAGATTTTTATTTAACATTACATTTTTTTTTCAATTTTATAGAAAAATTGCTTTAATTTTATTAAAAGCAACTACAGAATATTTATTTAAAGCTATGACATTTAACGATAAGAAGAACTGCCAAGAGACAATTCCATAACTATTCTCTACATTTAAGTGGGAACTTTAATAACGAGAACTTTTATTATAATATCACTAAAAAGTTCTACCGAGATATAACTTGTGTAAAAAAGTTCTGGCTAAAATGTTCTAGGAAGAACCTTTATTATAAAAATTCATAGGATAAAATTCTCGAAAGAACTTTTACTATAAAAGTTCTTACCTAAAAGTTCTCGTAAGAACTTATATTAAAAGATCAAGTATAAATGTTCTTGCATTAACTGTTTCAAAACGATTCCTGAAAAAAAGTCAAGTAAAAACAAGATTTTTTCAAAACAAAAGTGCACAGCTATTTGGGAGCCCTGTTTTAAATTAACTGATAAATTATGAATATACTAATTAAATATAAAATATGAATTTTGATTAGCTATTAATCAAGTTAAATTAAATTATACCCATCGTGCTGAAAATAATAAATTGTGTCATAAATGAAAATCAGGAAAATCGTAAATGAATTCATTTCTGATTTTTTCCACTGACTGGACAAACGGCGATAAAATTACGAGGCGCTGATAAGGGAATACAGCAGGCACATTAATCATTGATTTAATTTCACTCTTCATTATCATTTAATCCCCACGATAACTCGGAGGGCTCACAAAAAACAAAACTTCAACTAAGGCCCTTGTTGAGATATAATCTTCAAAGGGTTTTTGCTCCACACCAACTTCGGTAGGCCGAACTTTACCGCCGACGGACCCATTCAATGAATCAACCAGCGGTTTTTGTTCAGGTGGTATTTATAATGTCGTGTGATTCACAGGAACAATGGTGTTCAGGGTTGGAATTTCTAATACCGAAATTAAAACTATCACATTTTTTTTTTTTCTCCGAACAATCGGTTGTCCAGATAATTAAAAGTAGTATGGAATTAGCAAATAAAATTAAGCAAGGAATTTAAAAGAAACAATATAGAGGCTATAACAAAAATAAAATAAAAATTAGAATTAGAAGAAAAATTGTATCACTTCCATAAAAATGTTTAACCATCGCAAATAGCCGCTACTAAAGGCAGAACATTATACTTGAAGAGTGTAATCAGAGGAGTATACTAGTAAATCGGGGGAGCGTTGGAAGGGGAGGGGAAGGAGCGGAGGAGAGAGGGAAGGGGGCCAGTACCCCTCCAACTTAACTATAAATAATTTCATTTTGAATTTATTTCAGTATGCTTTTTACCAGTTGAGTACTTTACGCCGCTAACAACTTAGAAGAGCTTAGCGGCCGAAAGTACTCAACAGATAAAATAATTTTACTTTATTGGTCATGTTTCATAATATCTCCGCCGAATTCATTTATCATGTTGTCGATGAGAATTTGGGTCCTCAGATAGATCAAAAACATGTTATGAGGTTTTTCAATTTCGAAAGAAAACATAATATTTCATATTTACAATATTCTTGTAGTCAATGTGCGGAAGAGACACCTAATTCAATTCATGCCCTCCTCCTAAAGTTGGAAGCACTGGTGAGCAAGTGGATAGTATAGAAGAAAATATTGAATTAATCTTAAGGGCCATATTGCATAAATATCTATTTTTTGTATAAAGTTTAACCAGAAGATCCTCTATGATATATAGGGTAGTGGTTTCCAAACTTTGTCACAACTTAGTAGTACTCCACTGAGCATACCACTACCTTATCTTATTATATTAATATTAAAGATTTGTCTTCATAGAAAAATACAAACTGATTTATAAAATTTATTTAACAAAAAATTAAAACAATATAAATATTACAGTAAATTTGCTTATGAAAATAATAAATTGAAAATAAAGTTCGAAAATCCAAAATCAAAAGTATAACAATTTCACATTACAACGGCAACAGAAAGATCCGCATAATAACACCAAAAATGCTACAAAATAAAGTGTATTAATCAAAATTAAGAAATTGACATTGCAAAGAAAGCCATCAGTATTTTTCAGTTGGAAGCATGTTGCTATTTATTTAAAATCAGATCATCAATGCTAGACTTGACAGAGCGCAACTTGATTCTCAAGTTCTTTTGCTCTGTGTGATTTTGTCTTTACTAAGGTAACCATTTTTTTCTACTGCTATTTTTATAAGAGAAGAATGCTTCATATTGTCAGAAAGTAGCATTATTATTCAAATTATACGATTATCCTCAAGATTTTCGATAACAGATGGCTGGACATGAACATTTATACGGCTATGATCGTATTGATCTCGGCTAGGACCATTGGAGGGAGATAAGTAAGCAATGAATTGGACTTCGGAGTTCGCTTTCTTCCTCTTCTCCTATAGGCCTCTTAAAATCATGGGTATAACCTATAGAAACCTTTTGTCGCAATGAACCATCTAAAATGCGGAGCTGCTATCTTCAGCTAAGTATAATGGACGTAGATGAATGGGATAACATATTTGGAGACACTGCAATAAATAGATTTATGGGGTTTCTATTGTTTCACCCACATGGACTAGTAGAGGACCGACAGTAGACCGTAGACGGCTGTCCGTTATGCCATCGGGAGGACCGGTATAAATCACTATATGAAAGATAGCCGAGAGGATGGGGTTATTGGGTGGTCATCAATAGCTCTCAAGTGACAAGTGAAGGATATAATGTGGGCCCCACTTCATCCACTCTCAACGAGCACCACTTACGTTTTTATATTTATATCGAGCAGTCTTCGCGGATCGAGACCTCTTGTGGAATTTAAATTAATACTTGAAAAACGCTTCAAGTGAAAACATGAGATACTCTCCAAACATGAAGTATTATTCACTCATTGGATATTAATAAAAAAGTTCTGAGAGATTCAATGATAGCCTTTACTAGAGCGATGCCTGATGTCATAGAACCTGGTTAACGAAAAATTCTTAGTTTAAAAACAAGCATCACTTCAAAATTAATTGTCATTAAAATTAATTTAAATCCTGGATCCTTAATAATATCTGCAACTTTTTATATTAAGTGCAAATTATCCACAACAATTAAATATGAGAAATATTGGTACCTTTTTACTTTTAATGAAGATTGAAGAACTGCAATTAGAATTTTAAATAAAAAACATACTTCTTCAAGAAGTATTTACAGATAGTCACGCCACTCTCCACTAAATACTTTAAAGTAAGTGATGAAAACCGAATTAGTTTGAATATTTTGCTGGAGCAACTCTCCGAAAGTCTCAACTGAACCTGAAAAAAGTTATTACTTTACCTAGAAGGAATTCATATTCCTAAATGGATATCCGGCAAAGATGGGTGTTTCATTATAAACCACTTCATTATCGGAAGCTCTCTTGAAAGAGGAAAATTCTCCATTATTCCAATTAAAAGATTTGAGTGTGGTTCATACTTGGCCGAACGATCACAAACACTAACCGGGACTTCAGGGGCTTTCATTGAGAACCTTCCCCAGCACTGGTGTTAATTAAATTCTAACCACACAGTTTCAAAAGGCTGATCCTTTTTTATTTTTCCACTCGCAGAAGAGCGGCCTGTTTAAGAACTCGGCTAAATTGGTTAAGAGCAATTGAAGTGGGATACAAGGACGTGAAATATAAAACATCGAAGTGAGTTATTAACTTCACCCAGTTTGCCACAGGGCGTAAATTGTTTCTGCATACTTTTTACACATTCTGTTTGTATATCATAGTCGGCATCAGCCTCCACATAAATTAATGGATTCCTTATGTTTATAAATACAAATATTTTAATTTTATTAAAGTAAACTAATATTAATTTTGCGTATTTATAGGTGACCGTATGGTAAATGAAGTAGCAGAGGGTCCAGATGTCGGTCAAGAATAAAATCAAATAGTTGTAATTCTAAAAATAGTTGTACTTTTAAATTAATATTTAATTCATATTTTCAATCAAATTTCTTGTTACAAATATAATAGGCAATGAACTAAAAATGTAATTTTTAATGGTCTGATAGATATCATCCTTACTTGAGGTAATAATTAAGTAACACAACAGCAAAGAAAACTTCCCTGTTTTCCTCCGATATCGCTGTCACTTAGTAGTATCTCAGGAAAGTTACAAGATATTGCCAATTGACTATCTGCAAATTTTCAGGGACCAACAATAGTTTAAGCCTTGCTATCAATATTCTATATTGGTTTGCCGAGTTTCTGAAAGTCAACAGCAAGCTGTCGGCCTCAGGCGAGAGCAAAGTAAACATAGTTCAAACTAGACGAAGGTCAATGTTACAGCCCAATAATGTACAATATCACAATTCATAACTTTCATCCGATAAATTACAATATCTCAGCATTGCTTTATTAAGATCAACTTGTTTTGATCTATTCACTGTCGCTAAATTACAGATAAATGGAGGTAGATCAAATCGGCGCTGTCACAAAATAATATCATATGTGCCATTTTGGTCATTTTTACATTTTGGCTCCATTGACACTACGACATCTATTATAATCGATTCAAATCAATAGGTTCAATTTCAATTTAATTCGCTATCAGTAGCGCATTAATGAAATGGCCTACATGAACTGGTGAGTTGACATGAAAAATATCCTCTATGTCTATGGGATTCGTTTACCGCTAATAGTATGAAAATATTCAAGAAAATTTGTTTTTGAAATTAGACATGAATCATATGCATGTTGACAAATATACCAAAGCACAGATTAGACTTATTTGGGAGTAACAATTTTATCCAGATTTTTATTTTGTTGAGAACTGATGCATATAAAAGGTATAGATGATATTAAGATATGATAGATGATAGGAGAAAATATTTTCAATGCCATTGATCACTTTTCTTCAGAACCGAGCATTAAATGGTTACATACTGAGATTCTACAGCACTCTCTAGGAAAGGTTCTTGATTGATTTTGTTGAGCTCTGAGGTGAGGTTCATGTATTTCTTTTAGAAATAATACTTTTAAATCCACTAAAAGATTTAGATTGGCTATAGCAAGGCAGTTTACTTAACAGATTTTTGGACATAAAAATGAACTAAATGTGAGTCAGCAAGAATATTATGTGTATATCCTCCAGCGAGGAAGACAAGCTTGAAGCAATAATTAAAAACTTTAAAATCTGGACTAAACCTATTGAAAAAAAAATAGTTTTCGAAATTTTATACGGAATTTAATTTTTTTTGTTTTCAATTATGAGTAGTTTCATAACAATGAAAATACCTGGCATTGTTTTTTTTTTTATGTTTTATAAAAATAAAATATTTGGGATTGTTTTTTTTAAATAAGTTTTTTTTTTTTTATAAAAATACTTTACACAGCATTAATTCATTTAAACTTATTAAACTCATGTTAATTTTTTTTATATTTATTCTTATAGATATCCTTTGTTAAAATGTATATATCAATTTTAAATGGTAAGTAGTATTGTGACAAGAGGAAGTTAGGGACGTGGCATGACCGATTTCAATGAAACTTTTTTTAGTGATATTGGTCGAAAAATATTAAGTGTCCGAAGGTTCTTGCCAATGTGCCATAGGAGCAAATTATTTGCCACTTATATAATTTTGTTTTTATTGAAAACTAGTTTCTAATGTTCTACATTCTTCTTCAGTTCAAGGTTTAAGTAGATTATGCCCAACAGAAAGGTTTGTATTGGCTAGTTCAGTGCTATAACAAACCAATACAAACTTTTCTGTTTTATATAATCTACTTAAACCTTGAACTGAAGATGAGTGTATAACATTCGAAACTAGTTTTCAATAAAAACAAAATTATAGAAGTGGCAAATAATTTATCAATCCCTAATTAGATTGATCGTTCGATACCATCATGCGGATGTCAACTAAATACCAATGAGACCAAATCCTTTCTCGGACCAAATATTCTAAGAAATACTCTAAGGCGTTGGTAGAAATTATTCTTATGCACAATAAAATATGCATCTAATCAGTAAGGCGCCCCAGTTCATCTGAATATTCCTCCCAAATCAAGGGTTGAAATGTTTTAATTAAGGCTGAGCCGGGTGAGGAACACAAACTGAAGGAAGTTCCAATAAAAAACATGTCTAAAGGTTTACGAAACAACTTTAGAAACTTGGGCCTGTGGAAGACTAACCTGCACGTCTTAGGCAACTTTCTTAACCCTGCCAATTCCCCCAACAACCCCGGAGACATTTTAGGCCCGCTGCTCTCACAGAACTTTTCCCAATGGTAGGCCGTATTTATCGATATCGGACGATTTTATTCTACCTATCGGGGGCCACTCTCTAATAACTTATAAAGTTTATAGGGCTTTTCTCCGATTTAAGTAAATGGCAGATGATTAATGGTTAGAAATCTAACTGGTTATTATTCATTTCAATATGGCTAAAAAATGATTATATATGTTTAAAATTAAATGGAACGAAATATTTAGAATATAGGCGGAAAACGGCTAGTTAGGGCCAATTCGGAAACAAATATACATTAAATCATTTCTGGAACCAGTTACACTCAGTCAAAACCCTTTTTAACAGGTGATTTCCCAT
Organism: Rhaphigaster nebulosa; assembly: GCA_948150685.1. Lineage (NCBI taxonomy): Eukaryota > Metazoa > Arthropoda > Insecta > Hemiptera > Pentatomidae > Rhaphigaster > Rhaphigaster nebulosa. The sequence continues at coordinate 46,644,638 of OX411308.1, read as the reverse complement.
ATTTTTAAGTAATCAATGTTATATACAGCATTGTCTAATCTATCCGTCAGATATTATATTGAGACATTGTGATGCACAATTTTCATTGAGCCAATGTACCTTTTTTATAGACTATACCAAAATTCAAAAATAATTAAACTTGAACTAGAAAAAATAAATAAGTCAAATCTTTGTTGTGATATTTTAAAAAAATATTGATAACTCAGCATGGTCATAAACAAAAATTCATTTTTCATTTTATAAAGCACTCAACATAGCTATCAATAGAATACAAGGACTAAAAGAAATATTTTAGTTAATTTCATATAATTGTAATTGTATCAAAAACTACTAAACTGAATCCGACGAAAATTCGTATGAATTTTATTGATAAAAATCTGGTGCGCGCATCTAAAATAAATTTTAAAAGTTTCCATTTAGTTTCAAAGGAAATTTCATTTAGTTTCCAGGGAAACATTTAGCTTCTATTAGATGACAAAAAAGTATAAATTATTATTTACAACAATCACTGAAGTTTATACGTTTTTCGTCACTCTCCACTACCTTCTACAACTTTTTATGTTAAATATTAATTTTTTTGAAATCTTTAGCTTTCCAATGGTATATTATACTTATATTTTACTACTATTATTTCTAGAAATTTGTTTTTAATCTGAGAAAATATTTTTCCTTTAGTTTAATATCATATTCTTTCATAGATTATATTTATCCATTTTTCATTGCTACAAACAATAAGATAAGGTTAATTATTTAAATAAACAAAATTTAAGGTACTTTAGAGGAAGCCATTTTGATAATCCGTCATTCAAGTGCTGTCAGACTATTTCAATCAGGATATGACCTAACTGATTAAAGATAATTTAATTTTAAATTGGATAAACGAGCTTTATCAAAAACGTTAGAGGCATTTTCGAAAAAAATGTAAAAAAGTGTTAAATCAATTATATACAGTGCCACTTCCAAGTGCTGTATCCCAAGCACATACCCACCTTAAATACGTAATTACAGTTTCGTGTAAATCGATGATATTAAGTGGCACTTCTATTAAGTCCAATACGCTATATCTTTGCTGATACTGGCCCGATTTCGATGATTTCTTTTTTTATATATGGAATTTGATTACCTTTCATATAATTATATACATCACTTACCATAAAATGTATACTTTCGAGCTATATGAAAATAAACTTAGACTACAGACTTTTTTCTCAGCATTATCTAGGGGATGTACTACACATATAAACAATTAAAGTGCTTTAAGGAGAAGACTTTAGGCAAGTTTTATCAAAATCGTTACAGCTGCTTTGAAAATTGTAATTATAAATTGTAAGAAAGTTGTAAATAAGTTTAAAATCAGTGATATAAAGTAGTACTTCCGCCAAGTCGATTTAAGCGAAAACGTTGATGTGACATCACAGGCAAATACCTACCGTAAATATGTAATTTCAGTTTCTTATAACTTTTCGTTTTGGAGCTACACTGATCACATACACGTACACGCACAGCTCCTTTTGCGAGACTTGGTTAAAACGTGTATTTCCGTTGAAAATTCGAATTCGAAATTTTTCACGATCGAAATACTTTCTCATACTACATATTTCATAAATAGGTAAGTGAAAGTAAACATTATAACAATCAAAATTAGGAAAAAAAATCTGTAAAAATAATAGGTATAGGTAATATCAAAATTTACTGTTTTAGTTTAAATTTTAATTTAAATTAAAACTGTTTAAAATAGAAAGTAGATTATATGCATATAAAAAAACAGGCTAAAAAGAACCATAACACGACTTAAAAAGTAGTTTAGAATTTACTCCGCAGCCTCTATTTTATCAATTAGCATCTTTCTGTTCAATTCATATCTTTTTGATAGGTATTGAAGATAAAATTCTGTTTTTCCCTGCATTGTTCTTTCTACTTGGTAACTTTTTTTTAGTATGAGAAGTAAAAAAAAAAAGAAAAAAAAAGAACCTTCAAAAGGCAAAGAAATCAAGACAATTTAAAGTTATTTTACTAAGAACCTTTATGATTAAAGAATCCAGGAAGTGGATGAACAGTTTTGTCATGGCTTCAGAAAAGAAGAAGAGGGTGGTAGAGTTTTAGAATTTCTGAACTGGTCCGCGAAGCATCTGCAGTAGCAGATTACACAGAAAAAAGTAAAGAAATGCTCGAGGAAGAAATCACAAGAAGCAACGGTAGCACTTTCAGAACTCAGGACGGCGGAGTGGGAGAGCGGATATTGATGAATACACCAGCCATAAAATCCAAAGGATATCCTGGATAGATCCCAATATAAAGGGTCTATCTCGCCAGGTTATTTTATATTTCTATTGGAACTTTTGTTTCTCGCTGCATGTATACAAAAAATATTATATATATATATATATATATATATATATATATATATATACACATATATATATATATATATATATATATATATATATATATATATACATATACATATATATATATGTAAATTTGCATGTGCCATTATGATAATCCGCAAGTGTGACTGCCAACTCCAGTTCTAAATTTGAAAAATTAGAAAAATTAAGTGAAAGAAAGGATAATCAAATGTCTCATTAATTAAGAGTCGAGAGTTAATTATATTGAATCATAATATAACAATAATGTTGTCTACCTTTTTTTATTTATATCACATATTTTAGGAGCACTTTTACTTGAAGTACCAACATTACTTTCGTAATGTTACGCGTCATCAAAGTGGTCCGTGAGACCATTTGGATTGGCCAAACCTAGCCTCATCTCTCTCATGTACTATTAAATAATTAACCTGTGAATTTTTCGCCAATTCAGGCGTCAGCAAGACAGAAAAAGGCAAAAAATCGCAAAAAAACAGAAGAATGATAGCACACCTTACATCAATAGTCCAAAATGTGTTGAGATGTCCTTGGATGACATGCTGTCTCTAGTTAATGGGTGTTTGTTGGACTATGATTTTTCTATTTCTGTGACATACGTCTTTTTCTATCCTGATAGAAACGTTGACTAGTTAGTGATCTACTGTTATATGAGAGACATAAGGCTTTGTTTTTCGAATCTTCCAATTATATCCTAACAATTTTCTATTACTTTATTTATTAATTAAATATCATTTGACTTTGATAGGGAAAATAAATCATTCAGAACTACGTGAACATTTAATTGGAAAGAAAAAAAATGTTAAGAATCGGTTAAGAAATATGAAAAAGATTTTGAAGAAAAATATATTTCAAAAAAGGGCATTAGGGAAGACGGAGGTAGAAAGTAGGGCAGGCCAAGGGTTCACTAATTAGTGTTGGTGGGCTCCGCTGCAATAATGAACCGCCGTCCTTATGTGGGTGTACTCCAAGGGCCTGCCTTAGTCTGGAAACCTGCCATCCTCTCGTTAAGCTCGAATTCGAGTTTCAATAGGCTACCACATCTTTCATTTAGAGGTGTTGTTATTGCAGAAAATAATGTGATTCTTTAGATTATATAGCATTCCTTAACTAAGGCATATACAGGGTGTCGAGCGATATAGCATGAAAAAAAATCAAGAATTTCAAGGCTGAGAAATTTAAACTCGAAGCTGTCTGGATCTAATTAGCTGCAATCCTACTTCAATACAGTAGTGTATTAATACATTATTTTACCGTTCCATAACATCCCTAATTCACTAAGAGACAAGTTGAGCGACCCGGTAAGGTGAGACAGAACAAAGTTAGTGGAAAGAGACGTTTTCTAGCTTTTAAGCGATTATGAGGGGAACAAATACGTCAACCTTCTTCTCAAAATTTTCTACACATGTTGCTAAGCACTAATTGAAAAATAGAATTATTAGACCAAACACTAGAAATTCTCCCTCTTCAAGGAATTCAAGGCTGCTGGAATTAAAACCTTTTATGTAGTTTTAAACATAAATATAAATATAAAAGAACATAAATAAAAGAAAAAGCATCTTCACTATTCATAACCCATTGTGGTAATAAAATATTTATCCTTTTATAGTTCAAGTTAAGATATTAAATCCAACTTTTAAACAATACAGTTAGAAAATGAACAAGACCTATACGATTAGTCATCAAGGCAAGAGCGTCTCAAATTCAAACATCTAGCTCAAAACAGAAGGAGAGACATTTTTCTAAATTTTATTCTTTCATATACAGACAGGGTGTTCCTTGGTGTCATGCAATAATTCATAGTAATATTAAAACAACACAACTTATTTAAAAATAAAATCAAACAATTTTTCAGAAATTTGTTATTTATATTTGTCGTTATTTTATTTGAAATTTTTCCACCCTGGAGAGTAGCAACTAAAGAAATCCTCCATGGCAACCTCTGGATAGGCAGATACACCTCGCTATGTTCTTACCTCGAAACTTCATACCGGATTTTTAATTAATTAACTCATTAATTTTTTGTTCATATCCCTATTTGGTAAGAGTAGGCCAGTAGCGGATCCGATATATAATTTGTTTTGTGGAGGGAGGAGGAAGGAGTATGTAACAAAGAGATTATGGGGATAGAGACACCTCATACCAACAGGGAGGTCATCCCCGGAAATTCTTGAAGGTCTCTGATCAAAACTGCGATTTTTTTTTTTTTTTATAAGTTATACTTATATTATAAATTCAATTTTGAAATTTTTTCTTAATTTTTTTAATGATGGTAATAATAGGAACAATAATGTTTTTAGGGAGATTTATTTTTTCTTGACATGCTTACATTTAGTAGCTAAAGTAGCTTTGAACCCATCATTCAGATAGACTCCAAGTTTCTGTTTTTGGTAAGTCAATATATGAATAAGAATATATGACCGCCAACACTGAATACGAGAAACATGACGATCTCGGCCTCAGCTGACAGATTGTCGGCTTTGACGATATGTTACAGTTTTGCTACCATATCCTTTTCAACACTAATTATCCCTCAAAGCCGTTTACCGTGCGGGGCGCCAACGTGTGAGAAAATTGAATACGGTCATGTTGAATGTTAGAACACGAGAAGTAAAAGTTAATCGTATAAAATAGTATAATTGTTTAATTATTCCAATCAGATCATTCATAGAAAGAAAAATATATCAATGTAAAAAAAGTTGTTTTTTGGGGGGGAAGAAAAAGAGGTTTAGCCCGAATGCCCTTCTCCTCCCCTCTCCTTTGAATCCACTAGTGGAGTAGGCAGTCCCATTCAGAAGGTAAGATGATTCGAACTGCTAATCATAGGTTCGATTAATAATATGACTAAAAAAGCTATGAATAGTAATATGAAGAAAGATTCGCAAAATAAAAGGAAGGACTTTCCTTAATAGTTCTAAAAACCTAATACCTATGAGTACTATTTTTATAAATCATTATTTTTTAAAGATTTCTGATATGATAAAGTACAAAACGAGATGGGGTATGAGGATGCCTAAACTCTGTAACACTAGAGCATCTGTAATGACACCCATCGCCGAAGACCGACCGGCAGACGTGATACAGAGACAGAGGCCTGAGACAGCTGCTACAAAGGTCCCACACATGGACTGATAAGATCCCGATAGCTGACACACTGGCTTCCACTGTACTCCTATCGCAGCCCCCTCAGTACCTCCTCACATCCTCCTCTGGCACTTGGTTTAATAAGAGCGAGATGGCATACCCAACTCGAGGCATTAATGCTGAGTACGTAATGCACTATCGAAGTAAGATATCCTGCAATAAGAAGTTTGAGACATCCTTAAACAAATAAAAAAATTATGTCAATTTAAGCTTTACGTTTTAAACACTTATTGCAACAATAGTGCCTCATTATATTTATGTTAGAGTACTCTAAATTATAGTTATACTATACAAAGAAATCTGACAAAACGTTTATGTAATATATTGTAATAATATCATCTTAACCTGATGTCCTAGTTTGAAAAATTTCTCAGCATAAAGGAAAGCGCAACATATTGCGTTTAGTGTTAAATGTTTTGTTATTCTAAAATTAAAAAATGTTAAAATTACCTTTTGTTATTTTGGGTATTTTTAATAAATATTCATGAACGGAGAGTGAAAGGAGATTTAGCATTTCTAAAGTGAATCCCTCATTTAAAAGGTCTGGAAAAATATCGTAAGAAACAAAAAATAATCGATTGAAATCCATGGATTACATACATGGATTACAATATAAGAATCTCATTTCGAATGATACAAGCCGCATTACGAGAAAAGATGAAAAGTTATCGCTATTGCATTTGGGCGGAAGTCAAAAAGTTAAGGTATATGGAATAAAATCCCAATTAAATGTCATTTAATTCAAGAGTATTTCATTAGAATGGTAATTCGTAACGGAATAAGATCATCTCATGAAGGTGGCGGGAGTACTCGAAAGCCCCGATGATTTGAAATTTCTTCTAGTACGATAATGGAATATCTATTAAATTATATAAACAATGTTACTGGTAAAAAATATTCAATTTTATTGCTAAATAAAATGTATAGTAGTAGAGAAACCAGGATTTGAAAAAGGGGGAAGGACTAACGATTTTTATTATAACTCACCTATTCAAGCGTAAAGATGGCATTCCGATCAAATTTTAATAATATATAATTAATTGGAACTAACTATCGAGTAGTTGTTATAATAAAGAAAAAACCGGAATGAAGCTCACTATGGTGAGCTCATGCTTGCCAACGTCTGGTTTATACCGTTGATAAAATACTTTTTGTTGAGTACCAACATAAATAGCATCCTTTTAATAGGTATCTAGGTCATAAATCCTATACACCTTATGAATAAATATGATGATACAGAAAGCTAAAAATATAAGAGTAGTGCCCTTAAAACCGACCACGATGTGGAGCTAAAAGTTCGCGAGCATAGTAAAATTCGAGATTTAGTAGGGGCAGGTAGGACAGCTAGAAGGGTCCTGCTTTTAGCCTAACACGGCGCCATATCAGCTCCTACCAGAGCACTCCACTCTCCTCGTCATACCACCTTTTCTACCAAACCCAACCAAAAAAATTACTACAGACCTCTTGGTATCAGATATCAGCAGAATATATTGCATACAGGACCGTTAGACAATACAAAATAAAAAATAAAGAGATGAAAAATTAAATTACTGATTTACAAAACCGCATAGTTTGGCAAAGCAAAGCTCATATCGTCGGTGCAATGCCAAAATGGCGTATCTGCAAATTTTGCTATTATTGGGTTATTGGGTAGCATTTTAACCTGTGGCTTTCTGTTCCCTCCACAATGATGAAATACCTACCTTAATTCGTGACGGCACCAATACAAGATACTTGTGCAAACATAATGGAAGCCCAATGTTCTCAGTTCCACAAATTTCAGATACGCCACTTTGACGTTGCACCGACGAGATGCGAAAACTATGTAATACAGATAACAAACGTAAGGCTCAACGGACCAGATTGTTCAATGCTGAAACTTCATCGGAACTTCACCGAATCTCACCAAAACCGAAATTATTTGACAAATAATCTTTCAGTTTTTTAAGGAAATTTTTCCTATTCAGATATAAATACAGAAAATAGAACGTAATAGAATAGTCAACATAGAATGAAGAACCCCGAGGCTACTTCTAATAGAGAGAACTAACCCCAGATCAACATACCAGAGAAAACGCGTTCAACTTGGACTCAACTATATGTTCTTATATTATTTCTATGATATTCACGGGTAAATCTATCCTTATACACCAATTTAAACAAATATTTTTTACTTATCTAATTTTTACAAATGATAAGTGTATTACAACCTAAACACTTCCACTAAACTTAGTTTACTTTTTGTGATTTAAAATATTTTAATCAAACGTTTTTACGTTTTGAGCGTGCTCCGACTTTATGAAATCCATCAGTTAATACGATGGATAAGAAAATAATCATCTTTACATATTATTTTTTTGAAAGGTGATCTATGTAAATATAAATTTATATTTAATTAGTATTAAATAGTCATGATGTTTAATTAATAAAATGCGATAAAATTTTAAAATTAAAATTAGAGCTGGAATATCGACACGCGATATATCGATATATCGGAGTTGAAAAACCGATATATTATATCGATATCTTAACATCCGATATATCGATGATATCGATATTTTATAACGATAAATCGATCACACCATATACTAAACTATATTACAGTAGAATCTCGGCAATTCATATTCCAGTAATTCGTATAGAATTTTGGTCGATTTAGCCTTCTTTTTTTTTCTATTCAGTTCTCTTTAAATAAAATTGTAAAAAAAAACCTGTAACCATACTGGTTAGAAGATTGAAGGTTTTATTATTAAAAAACTTGTAGGAGACTTTAATATATAAAATATGGCTAAAAGTCTTCAGAATAAAAATATATTATAATATTTTTTTTTCTTAGAAGTATAATTCTTTTCTATCTTTTTTTATAATGATTCATAGCTAATAAAAATATTGTTTTATAAATAATAATCATTATATTATTTCATAACCTTCTTCACAGTTTAACATTATAATCATTTGATACACTTTCTTTGCTTTTTCGTCCATTTCTTTTCGATATATCGATATATCGATATTTTTCTAGCGATTATCGGTGGATATCGATATTTGGTTTTGCGATATATCAAAATATGGAATATCGATATTTTTCTTTCCATGTTCCAACCCTAATACCAACTCATAATTGTAATTATTAGTTAATAGAGCTACAACTACAATTGTTGATGACAGGGTAGTTGGAGTTGGTAAAAAAAGGTTAACGTGGTATACACTGTATAAAAATTGAAATAATAAATTTTATCAAATCTTTACCGATAAGTTATGGACAAACAAATCACCCAGCTCAGTGATGAACCTCGGGAAAAAAAGAAGGAGAGGAGTAGAGATTATGATTTACTAAAAAAGTAATTATCCCTCAAAGAGCTACCATTTTGTTTGTTCCCAAGCTCTAATCTCTCTCTCAGAAAAATTAACCAAGCTCTTTGGTTCAGATCAGGAGCAGACCATCTCTAAATTTCTGCAACGCAATTACATCAAATATTTTGAAATTTTTCGGTCATAGGGTTCAAAATTTACGCAACCCTCTACATACGATCTAAAGAAAATATAATATAAAGAAAATTTTATGTGGGCTAATTAAATAAACAACATTTAGTGTATTAATGTATAATACTGATCAAAGATGAAATTGTTTCATTCAAAACTAAAGAAAACCTGTTTAATCCATGCATAATCATTTCCATTAACATAATAGTCATTGTTAAATAAAATAATACTAATTATGAAAATTTAAATAAGGGTCGAAAAGAAAATGGAAAAAAAAAATGTGTAATACACGAGCAGGTTTTTAGCCGGGAGTATGGGGCTCTAATCCCAGAGGAGAGGTCCCAATTTAAATTCAAATCCCACCTCCCCAGAAAGGAGCTAATTAGTGGCTGCGTCCCCTGTGGCCGCGAGACTGATGGGGCCCAGCGGGGCGGAGTCCCCAATATTTAGCCTTTTATATGGCACCCTCACATGGGGTGTAATGAAACTTCAATCTCATAACTAATTGGAATATATTGTATGACCTGTGGGCCAATGTAATTTAATATGAATTATAGATTTACTTGATATTAATGATATTCAGTATTTTAATTTGAAACCTGATGTTTCTAAATTTCATAAAAAATAATTAAACCTGTGTTTTAATTGAATGTTACTGAAGTTGGACCATCAGCAGAGTGATTCAGCGTTATAAATCATCCAGATGTCCTCTGCATGAAGCCCCGTTATCTATAGTCTTTGTCCGCGGCGTCTGCATAGATCACGGAGAATTGTGCGAACAACGATCTGGATCGTACGTGACTAACGGGCAGGTGAACTGCGGGCTGGGTAGAGCGTTATGTGGTCTACGGTGGCGAGGATATTGGGCCATTTGTAGTTCATATTGCCCAACCACATCGGCTCCCTATTGGTTTTTAATTGATAAGGATCGCTGTGTATCGAGATAACACAATTATAAAACTAGGGATGTCGGTGTTCGTGGTCAGGTAATATCAAGTAAACTGTGGACTATACAAATATTTATGATTTGATAATTATTTTTCATGTGATGAGACATTAAACAAGAATTATTTTAATAAGTATCCAGATCTAAGTTTGTATCAACAACAATAATTAAAGATAGAATGTTGGTTTTGTAATTAAAATATTGCTTATATCTAGTTCAATATTGTCGTCTCACAATATGGTGAGCGTACAAGTGTATTATTTGATATGGGCTCTAATTTACTCGGGAAATTGCGAGTTTGTCAGTTTCTATGTTTGAGGGTATAGGATTCGAATTCTTAACCATTCGTTCGACAGAATGAATGCAATAGAGCATTTTAATAAAATAATAACTTTTTTTAATAATGAATTCAATTAATTCTATACGCTCTAAAATTTTGGTTTAAAAGTTAAGATAGTACATATGAGATATTATATGTATGTACAATTGCATGCTGCTATAATCTTCTAGTATAAAATAATCAACCAACACTAAATAAAAATTATTGCTTTTTTTAAAATCTGAACTAATGAAATAGTTGATCTTGAAATATCTTTACCTACTCTGGCCATTCCACTAATTCAATATGTGTTAAAGGAATTTTTTTTTGGTTTGATAGCTGATTTGGCACACAAGGTAAGTTATTTTTAAAAATAAATTTTAATGTTTATAATTAGCTTTTCAAATAGTTTATTTTTCACTAGTTTCTAGTCTGAAATTTATAATTTTATGGGATTAATTGATCTTGTAAATTAGTTGACGTTCGAATTATAGAAGTGGTAAATAATTTATCAATCCTTAATTAGATGTTGTAATTGATCTCATAAATGATACACAGTATCTCATATTGGGTAACCCTATCCCAGAACAACATTTTTAGATCTTTTATTTTTACTGTTTTAAACACATTTGCGACATTAACACAAACGATACCATTCTTTAAAAAGTTTCTTAACGTTCCTAAAGACTATAAGTTATAGAGTAAAAAAACATATTTGGTAAATGTTATACAGGGAAATCCCCAGCACAATTTTACAAAATTAGTTCATAATAGGGCACTTTCCTATATCTGAAATGGAATTATTGAAGCACGAGAGGATAACTAAGTTGCAATTTAAATAAAGATGCAGTCGTTCAGTTTTTAAAACTGCGACAAGCTATTAGGTAGTCCGAAACTTATTTCGAAGGGAAAAAAAAACTATTTCGAGTATCATATCAATTCATGTTTAATGCTTTAAAAAAATATATGAGGGCAAGGTATAAAATCATGATAAAAAGTATCGCTATTAAAAATTCGTAAGTTTTATAGTGGTAAATGGTTTTTGAAATAAATACTGCTAACCGCTGATTTTATAAGCTAACTTTGAGCTCAAAATGAAATTTATAAACTCTCGAAGCGATTTTATAACGTGATAAAACAGAGAATATTGGAATTCTTTCAAATATTGGGATAGGAAGTCCAAATTGAAAAATTCTGCAGGAGTTGACTACAAAACATTTTCGATTCCTATCCAGATCGTTAAATAATTATTTCCTATGGAAAAGATCTTGCCATTCTGTGTTCATCACCGTAGCCCGCAGTATATTAGACCAAATATTTTCGCAATATTCATCTTTCTTACACAAGCATAGTCCAATACAAGGTATTTATACATCCTGGTATCAATACGACATTATACATTAGGGGCAAGTTAGGATGAAGATGTACCCAATAAAATTATCTATGGTATAGTCAAGAGACCATGGCCACATTTGCAGCTACCAGTCTGTTACCGTGTTCTAGAAACATTACAGATTGATTAAAGAGTAATACAAAAAGGCAATCACATCAGCCGCAAGGGGCCCTGGAGGTGACAAACAATTAAGTGTCCCAAAAGAAAAGAGCCGAGATGGGTGAAGGGGTGGGAGGAAAGGACACGAGGGGTGGTTACAAAAGAAAGCCGCAGTGGAAGTGTTGGTTTACACAGACTGGTGGTGAAAAAGCCACCGCCGCTAGGAGCACTGTTACAGACAAATGCTCAGCCATAAAGGCAATGTTTTTATACCCGCTCACTGATTCTGACTTTTTCCCCCGTTCTTTTTTAATCTTCCCTCTTTCACTCAAAACCAGAGGGGGCCGCCATTTTGTTTCATCAACCCTCCCTGATAACTCTTCCACGCTCCCGCGGTGCCCATATTTATTTGTCACCACTTACCATTCCCTTTTTCCAGCGCCCCCATCATTTTTCTTTTTTTTTACGAGTTCAGCTAATGTCTCTTCCAATACTTTCATTTCGCAACTGTTCTAAAATTGTAAAACAGGATATATATCAAGTGTATAATATTTCAAGTTTAAAAACAAATAAAATGTCTTCAAGAACTCTACATGTATACCGACCCAGATAACTTCAACTTGTATTCTCCAAGGTTCTCCAAACGTTCCTTGAAATTTAATCAGTTTTATGGTACGGTGACAGGAGTTTTTCTTAATTTGTAAGAACAGGCCAAAGAAGGAAAAAAGTTTCGCTAAACTTTTTCAATAAGTATTATTAATTAAAGTCTAAAACTTTATTGGGAATACAGTTTCGTAAGTTTTAAAGTAGGAAAAAAATTTCAGCGGAAAGGAGAGACTTACTCCTTTTGAAGCGAGGGTTGTACAGAATCGTTGGAGCTCTCTCCAGGAATTCTTTTAAATTAATTTTAACTCTTACAAAAGGGGATGAATAATTATAATTATTAACAACTGCCATTAAAAACCTGGTATCACCTACTAGTGTAAGTATTGTAACGGAAACTAATTAAACACAGACTCAGAGGAATCTTTTATAACTTTTCCAAATTCTAAAATTTAAATCGGTTCATTTCCTTAAGCGTTCGTCTGCTGAGATTAAGCAGCATTAAACGGCTTTATTACCATTAAGATGAAGGAGTCAATAAAAATTCTGTCCATATACAATAAATAAGTAACACCAGGAGGTTTAATTAAAAATAAGTTATATAATTTTTTTTTTTAACTGAAGATGAGAAAAATAGCAATATACCTGACTTTATAAGGTCAATTATCTTTTAAAAATACTTTCCAGTCATTTATTGGATATCTTGCTAAAATGCTTGACAATCAATAATAATAGCATATAGAAGTATAATCAATAATAATAAATGTGCTACATTAAATTTTAAAACCACTGATGTAATTAATTGGAGCACCTTTAAAAATCTCGATTCACTTTTTTATTTATCCAATGTTTTATTCGATAAGCATCAATTCTAACATTACATTTAGTCGATTAAATTGTATTTCTAAACAAGGTGACCCTGAAATGCTTCGCTATACCTAAATTATATTCGTTCATTCATTATAGGCGCAAAAGACGCGTGAAGGGTTCCTTGGCCAGCTCAACCACTCTTCCCCTGACCTTGTCAGTAGCACATCTGACGGATATCCCTGTTTTCTTCAGATCTTCGGAGATCTTGTCCTTCCATCTTTCCTTCGGTCTTCCACGAAACCTTACTTCATCGGGGTTTCCGTAATACAGTCTTCAGACGGTCCTCTCCCCACCCATTCTGATTACTTACCCCAGCCACTTAACTCATTGTACTCTTATAAATTGGAAAACACTCAGGTAATTATAAAGTGTGTACAGCTCTTTGTTTAGTCTGAGTCCAAACGAATCATTCTCCCATACTAGTTCTTCCTTTCGAGATTGTTATTACGTTCAGCTGATGCATAACTCAATGTCAAGGTTTCAGATACGTATTTCACGAGTGTTTTATACAGAATGAGTTCGGTTGTGCGACTGTGTAGTATATTTCTAAGGAGTTCAGATAGACCGAAATAAGATCGATAAGCTGCCACTATTCTGCACTTTATTTCTTCTTACGCATCCAAAGGATCGTTGATTATCGATTTCAAGTGCCTACTTAACCCAAAGTACCTTTTAATTCACTTAAATCTGTAGTTTCTAACTATTTAATGCCTCTGCGGTGAACTGGATGTTTCTTTTCCAATGTGAGGATTTTCGCCTTATTCTTGTTAATCTTCTTTCCATCTCTAGCACCGGAAATACTTCCATGAAGCTCTCTTAAGTCTTCTCTGCAATGACAACATCGTTTGCATACGCCATCATCTGTGCCATCTTGTCAAAAATTGTTCCATTGGACATCAGTCCTACTCTTTATATAATTGCATCTGGGACTATTTCGAACAGCAGTGGGGCAAGAAAATCCCTAGTCTCAGTCCTGAGCTCACTGGGAATGAGACTCCAAAATTTCCACCAACCTTGATCATGCGAACTGTGTCCATTATATACATAGTAAGTCGGATTAGCTTAGCTGGGATGTCAGTTTCTCTCCGAGCTTGATATAATTCCTTCCTTGGTAAATTATAAAATATATATATTAAAGGAACACAATTGAAAATTTGTTATGAATTATAATTTATATTATCGAATTTTAACAGCATTTAATAATTATTAAATGCTGTTAAAATTATATATTTATATAAACTTTACTATTTGTTATGTTTTGGATCATATATATTGTAATTACAGTTGTATTCAATTTTAAGTTCATTTCAATACTCTTGGATATGCAACGTTTTTGGTGATTCAATTTGGCATATGTTCAAACAAGTCCTTTGGATTTTCTTGCACGGGAACATAAAACGGAATTGTCCATCCGAAAAACATGGATTCTCCAAATTCAACGAGATACTTGTAATGATTGACTTTTATTAACGATACAATTATAGCATTTATTTCAAGAGAAAAAATAATTTATAGGACTTCTTAAGTATGTAATATTACGAGTTTTGTTTCCCGTTGGTCAAATACATGATTCGATTATTAGGATTTCCAAAAATGTATGTTTGAATTTCCTTATTTTAAACATTGAGCGACGCTGTCACGGTGTAACCCAATCCGTTGACTCATTGTTTCAGTGTAATTTACATTTATTGTCACTCATTCTGTACTAACTCCAATAGCTGTACAAGCTACAAAATATCGGGGAAAATGAAAATATTTAAAATAAAAAAAGAGTTTAAAGCGGACAGAGGTTTCCTGAGGCTAAACTTGAAGGATAGCGTAATTTTGAATCTCGATATCAAGCCATCGAAGTTGATTGATCCAGGACAAATCCCCGAATTTCCTCTTCGTGGCAAACATTAAGAATCAAATAGCTTCAAGAATTTTCATTTGTCTATTCGTCCTAATATGAATATCACATGTTTTGGATAATTCATTTAACCTAAATTTGATTTTTAATTTTAATTTACAAGTGATTGATATAAATAATAATAAGCATTTTAAAATACTGTATTACTTAAACATAATAAACGGGGTACTCTATCACGAGTTAAATTTAAAATTTAAATTATAATTTTACATAAGAAATTAAGGAGCTGAAAATTTATAACAAAAAATAAAAGCAATGATTTTTCATTTATCACATCTCAGCAATCGAAATTCTTTTTCCTAAAACAATTTATGGTATACTATCATGCTTCTTCTGGTTGAAGGGAAATATAGATATAGAGGTAAGTTAAATGAAGCGAAGGTGCAGCAGATATAGCAGAGGCGAAAACCACATTCTGATACAAGCATGAACAAATCCAAATCAAATTGTGCAAACTCAGCAAGCCGCCAAGAGTGATCTGATACAGCTCGGTTATTCTGAGATACGGTTGAAAAAATATCAACCCCGAGGAAAGGAAATCAAGGTATCTTCAGATGGGAAGGGCGAGGGATGAAAAGGAGAAAGATGATCCCACTATATCGATTGCTCTGTTATCAGTATTATCTAGGGCTCAGGGAAGCAGCTTGCTTTTCCATGGAGACATCTACCCTCAATCTAGAAGAAATTGGATTTACTTAAAGCAATTCCATTTGGCACAAGGCCAGCAAAAGCTGTGATAACTTCCAGCTTATAAATTTGGTACGCATTATCAAAGTATTTAAAAATTAAAAAATTATAAAACGTTAATAGTAAACACATCTGAGTCGTGAATAGCAGAAATCTTACATGCCCAAATTTATGGGATTGGGCCATTTTCTATAGTTGAAAATTCATTTGGAGATCTCTCATCATGCCATAGAGATCAATCTGCCGTGATGTCCGTGAAGGTTATTATGAAAAAGGAATAAAGAGTACGAATATGTTGATCGATGTTGGATTGTTTAAAACGTAGAGTTTGTTGTTTACGTACCAAGGAGCTTTTGTTATTAGTCTTGAAATTTTGGATTGAAAAGATTGCAGTTTTTGTGAATCTTTTTTGCTGAACACTAAATCTGTAAGTCCACATGGGTTTAAGTAGGTTATGTGTATGTATTTAGTAACTGTCTAATTTTCAGTTTTGACAATATGGAAAAAATAGAGTACAGTGATTTCAGTCGCTTGCTTAGAATCTTTCATGAAGTCATGAAATCTCAAAAGGTTTAGAACATGGGCTTATATGAAAATAAAATGTTACGTAAAATGTAAAATATTTTTTTCGTGCTTTGGTATACAGCATTTTTATCAAATGTTTTAATCATTTAAGGCTGCTTTAAACAAACGAAGAAAACCATCTTTGGGATTGGCTCGAACATTTTCTCTGCTTTTTAGCGAGAGTTCATTAAATAACAAGAAGAGAGCAATGTTTATTGAAAAATATGATAATAAAATTTAAAATAATCCAAATAATTTTCTCTCAACATTATGTTGAAATGTATTATCCTCTGTAAGTCCACTGCAACTTTCCAAACAACTTAAATACAACATCGTTTCTGTGTGTAAATAAAGTAAATCACACAAATACAAAATGAAGTCATAGCAAATTTGTTACAGGGGCAAATACCACTGCCAAACTTGCAAGCCTTGTTTTATTACGGCAGATGAATACTAAACAGCATTTGACAATACAGACTCTGGTAGGGTATGATTTATAAATTGCAAAAGGCAAGACTGACGCTCAGGGCCAATGTTGACATTTTGTGACAACATAGAATAATATACTGACACTGATCATTGGCAAACAACCAAGAACAAGTAAATACAAGAGGCATTTCCCTAAATAGAACGACGAATTATATCATCAAAGGCAATTTGTATGCACATGATCAATGCTTAACAAACATTCGAGGGCGATGAGACCTATGAAACAAGACGAACATGGAACGTGGAATAAGCGGCATTACGGCTTAAAATGCAATCATCAGAATAAAACGAAATTTTAAGGTTGCTCCTTTAATTCTGGATGAAGCAATGCACTCAAAATAACATTTTATCTCGTAAATTCCGTAAATCAAGGAAATTAAATCCTTGTTTAAAGCCATTCTTTTGCATCATTAGCATGCATTTGTAAATGTATGGACATGATTAATACACATTTAGCCTTTAAATATTTCCAAAAAAGTTTCGTTTATGGTTATAGCTTCGTTATAGTTTTTTTTGTTTATAACTTCTCCTAAAACTGTTTCCTTTAACTTTGACACATGGCGTAACTAAAGATGGCCCTAATGCAAGCGTTTTTCCTATGCACCCCTTTTCTTCACTCTAGAAAAAATAACTAACTTTACCTTTACCCCCTTGGCAACATTAATTTTGCCTCGCAACATTTTTCAAAATCATTCCTAAACATATTAAACAGAGCATAATTACATTCACGATAAATTAATAAAATATTCTTCTATTTTTTTTTTTTTTTACATTTAGTTGAAATATTTTTCACTATATCAGTTTATACACAGAATCTGCGCCCCAATGCGTCGCATCTATTGCCTTGACGTTATTTACACCACTCATTATTTTACACCATTTTACACCAATTACACCATTTAATTTGTAAATTACTAAAGTGGTAGAAACACATTAAACATAATTCTTACTAACTGAATGATTTCTAACCAAACATATTTTAATAAAAACATACACATTACCTAGGTTTTTAACAGCTCAGTATTGTGAAATAAATTGTTTATTGCGATAAACTTTTATAAATGTCAATGTTTCATTTATTATTTTATTCATGACATTCAAATGAGTAATCTATGCATGATTTATTCTTGAAACTCTAATCTCGTCTGGAGATAAAATTTAATTGTACCCAGGAATTTCTCATCAGCTTCTTACTAAATTCTGCGAACGTATATTTTTTTTTTTTGTTACAGAGAAATCTATCAGATTGAATTTATTCCAAGGAAATAAATTCAATGGATTGGTTGTGTTCCATTCCAGTCATTGACTGCATAGTTTATTTGCAGATATTAATGCCAAATAAATTTAAAATAATTATAATAAAAACTATACTCTTATTTTATTAGTCCCCTAAGATTCCTGTAATGATAGATTAAATCCGCATTGAATATTAATACGGTATTAAATTTTATGTTAAAATGTGATATATTTTATGGACAATTTTACTGACTTTTAAAACATGTATAATATGACATTAATCCTAAATCACTAAACTGCTTTATGATTGATCAAGAGATCAGTTAGTTTCTGCCCCGTTATACGATAATAAGATCCTGCATTGAAATTCGAATTGAATAAGAGAATTATTTGCATTTTTACTAGCTTAGTTAACTACTAAATTAATAAATTTCCACACTCTGGTAACTTGGTAATATGGGCAACAAATCATAAACGATTTAAAACAACTTTAGCTTTTGTTCTTTTATTTATATGTAAATAAAATGAGATCTCAGCCCCAATCATTAAATTGGGTCATATTCAGTCTAAATTTTTTTTAAAAATAAGTACCAATATTTATTTGCTATATATATGTACTATTCATACATGCAATAATTTTTTATTTATTTATATACAGTATTTATTTTTTTAGGCGTATACATTACATCTGAACTAATTCGAGTTTTAAATTTGTAATTATATTTAATAATTATATTTCTAATTCAGTATTTCTTTTATAAACTAGGCGCCTTCAATCAATATTCATTACTATGTAAGCTTAGATGCTCTAGTATTTATGAATATATAATGACTTATTATAGTCCAACGATAGATTTTTATCGATTCATTTTTATTGTTTAAATTTATATATGTTCATTAGTTAAAATTATGGTTTCCATTAATTGATTTTCTGTATAAATGTTTGCCCCTTCCCTAATGCGTTACATTTTCGTTTTCAGGGTACATTAAACAGTGGCTACTGATTTATACAGTTAGTATAATTTTTTAAATACTCTTGAATATTTTCTTTAAATATATCTTTTCTTTAACTATTTTTTACTTATTATCTATATCTATACTTTGAGATATTCCTTGATTATTATTTCTTTCGATTACATTATTTTGCCATTCATTTTTACGTTGCTTACTCATTAGTACTATGCACATCAATCCACACCCAAGATCAATCCACGTAGATAAGGATGTCTGAGTCCTAATGCAAAGTTTTTCTATGCACCCCTCACCCCTACTTGGAGAATTTAGTCACTATTTTACCTCACTATAAATAATTGTTTTAAAAACATATTTTTTTTTCATAAGGAAGAAGTTGGTCGGAGGGTGCGGTCAAAGACTAACACATTAATAAGTAAGACTTATTTATTTTGCGCCAACGTTTCGGCCTAAGTTTTAGGCCATCATCAGTGCTAAAAGAAAGACCAACATTGAAAACGCCAGAGGCAGTACCAGTAACAGTAAAAAATGATAAAAAAAAAATTACAAGCAAGATAAAAACATATGAAGTATAAAAAGATGATATAAAAGATCATATATAAATTCTATAAAGGAATATATCATATAAAAATATGATACTATATATTGTAAAAAATGAAAAAGTAAAGTTAATTAAAAAGAGTGAAGGAAAGATTATGAATTACATGAAACAATAAAGTACATAATCCAAGATATAATAAAATATATGAACGCTATTAATTGAAATGACTGCAAGTATGAAGATTTGGAAGTATATAACGCATATCAAGATAATTATGATATTGTAAGTTTTGTAAAGGATTACATTGATGTTACTTCTTCCTTAAGTACCTATATATCTACGGTCAACCAAACTCCAATTTTATTTTTTTTGCATTTGATTAAAAGGAATTTAAGGAGGAATTACATAACATTGTATACCCGATTCGAAAATAACTGAAATGAGAATCACATCACGAAAGATTTAGATTCATCTGCCGCAGATATTAAAGTGTCATTTTCATATAAACTTATGTTTTCGTCTCACATATAGGCGCAACTGCTCTGTACGGTCCTTGGCCTCCCATAGAAAATTTACCCATTCCTCTCTGTTTTGTGGCATGGTCCACCACCTCGTTGCACATAGTTGATAAGCCTCTCTGGTCCATCAAGCGGACTTCCGGTCTCCCAATCTTCTTCTTTTCCACAGTTATGTGATTAGCGACCCTAATCGGTTTACGATCTTGCCTCATTATTTTTAGATGCCCTGTCCAACGAAATTTGTTAGATTTACAAAATCTACCACAGGCGTGTCGCAGAATCCGGAGTAAAGCTCTGTGTTTCAACGCCTCCTCCAACAGCTAGTAATTAGCGTACATTAAAAATGCTAGACAAGGCTATAGTAGCTTCTTTTTGCCGGTTCTTCTTTCTATCTTGTTGGAGAAACGGTTATTGGCATCCATACGGAGACCTAAATAGACAAAATCCAGATCAGCATCAAATGCCTGCGGAAAATCTCCCCTCGTTTCCGACAGCCATGAACTTAGTTTTTTGGTTTTAATGACTTAAAATGTTTCTTAAAATGCCCATGTTTCTGGCAGGAGACTCTAGATGCAAATGCCTCATTCGAGCTCACTTCTTTTAATGCAATCCGATCAAAATCGTCCGCGTAAGTCAGGCTCTTGTATTTCAGACCAAGCCACTAATGGAATAGGCATCAGAGCAAGAGTTTCCACACTTTTGCATGACTAAAACATAGAGCTAAACAATATTCTACCAATAGACGATGTATTATTTTATCCATGGAGCACAACCCATATAAATATTGACAAAACACTTTCAAAAAGAGAAAGACATTTAACAGATCACGTTTTTGTAAGAGATCTGTTTTGGAAGTTACAACAAAAGTATATTTTTCGAATCATATGCAATCCAAATATGGTCGATCATATTAACGGATTCCTCTAAAACCAATGCTGAAGTGCTGCGGTAGGTGAAAGTTCAGGTGTTGTGTCTCAAATTCATTTTGTCTGAAATAAGCAGTATATTTACAGGAGAACTATTTTCAATATACTAAGTTTTACTTCTAATAAAGCCGATGAAAAGGAAACACTTTCTCCTTGCAACGGGCTCATTAAGTTCATTCAAAACAATTGCTGATACATCACCAAATAATGCATTAGTTCGGAAATTAAATAACTGTCTTTGGGAAATATATGAGTCACTGGGCAAGAAAGTTGTGCTTACAAGGGTACATCACACTATGGTATTGCAGGCAAAGGAACCGCCGACAAAGAAGTAGAGACCGTGGTGAAAGAGAGTGTTAATGAGTCGCCTTAGCAAAGCTTTGATTTATACGCTGTAGTAATATCTTGAACGATTTCTAAATAACATATTCGGGATTTGTTAATCAAGGTTAACCACCATTTCGATACAAAAACATTTTTTTTTTTTTTAATATAGAAAAATATTCCATTTCTATAATGTAATTCCAAATATTGATATCCTGCTATAACAGCATATTCTACCATTGACAAGAACGAGATGAGAAGGGAATCAAGAACGCTGAAAGGGATAACATTAGGAAATCCTTCATGAGTGTGCGGCAATAAATTCTCCCAGCCCCAACCCTTTGGATCAATGGAAACCCTTCTTCCTAATTTCATCTAAACTTCCTCTAGCAATATCTATATATATATATATATATATATATATATATATATATATATATATATATATATATATATATATATATAGGTTGCATTTCTATTAGATATAATTTAATTATTTATTTTACAGTATTCACAAATAGCGCAACTACAAGTAGTAAATGCGACTCAATCGAATATTTACAAAGACAATTATAATTAAAACGATAAAAAAATAATAATAAAGCAACTATAAAATTTAATATTCATGAATAATAGAAAGAAAAAAAAAAAAAGGCCTTAGCTTTGTGTATTAGTAAAACTATAAAAGTTATAAAAAACTTAATGTCATTGTATACTCCAGGCAACAAAGGCCAAAAATCGCCGATTAAAAAAAATAAAGCATATAGTTCGGAATTTTGGCACAGTTATTCTTTGAAATAAACAACATAACAAAAGTCTCCGCTACATGACTTTTTTTTTCTTATCGACAATTTTATATAATACAAATAATTTCTTCATGTGGCTCTTGTATATTATATATAATAAATAGGTATGTATTGGGTTATGTGTAGAGTTAGAGCAGTGAAATAATGAAAAATACGAAAGCTATGTTTTTCTGCAAAATTTCAGAATTAAAACAAAAGTTGGAATTGCTCTAACTTTTGAACCGTTAAAGATAAAATCGATAACTGCTATATATCCTTAAAGGAAATTAATTGGTCTACGACTTGTTTTTGTTTGAATTTTTCGTAGAGCGAAGGGCTGAAGAATTAGCTAGTCAAATATGGCAAAAAACCTGAGGGAAATTTTTTGGAGGGGAATTTTGAACAGGAAACTATACAAGATAGCGAGAAAAAAAAATCCGTGAGCAGCAGAACTCCGTGACTAAAGTCCTATTTCCACTAAAATAAAAATATTATAAAAAAGGGGGAGTGAGAAAAAATTTGAGACTCACAAAAGACAGTTCTCCAACATATCGAAATTTGCCCTAACTTTTATTATATTGTTCTGCCTCTCCGCTGACCTTCGAACCCTTCATACCGAATTTCAGCTCATTTGACCATACGGGCTCCGCTAGAGTTGAAATATCTTTGGTAATGCTGGTCTAAGTAACTTAATTTCCTTTAAAATGCAACAGTTTTTGAGGCCCCTAATTCAATTTGGTGGGGTTTTAAAGGTGCGCAAATATTTAAAAAAATTGAAAAACTCGCGAATGTTGGGGAACCAAATTGAGA
The DNA here is from genome assembly GCA_948150685.1 of Rhaphigaster nebulosa. Lineage (NCBI taxonomy): Eukaryota > Metazoa > Arthropoda > Insecta > Hemiptera > Pentatomidae > Rhaphigaster > Rhaphigaster nebulosa. The sequence goes on along the minus strand of OX411308.1, from coordinate 46,621,636 downwards.
CCCCCAAAAGATACTTCCATAACACCAACTTAATTCACATACAAATTTTCAGCCCCATAAACTAATATGGTGGAGATGTAGAAACGCGCAAAACTTTAAAAACGCCGAAATTTCAGGTAAACATACCGAAATTTTGACTGGAATTTACCCATTCTTTAATCCTATCGTTCTGCCTGGAAGAAAGCCCTACATACCGAATTTCAGCTCATTTGACCCAAAGGGTCAAATACCCGCTGGAGGTGCTCAAATCAGGGAGAAAAAAAAATATATATCAGACATCTCCAAAACTTCCATAATCGTGCTCTAGGGGTTATGAAACGGATAAAAAACTCAGTCCCGCTCACCGTCACCACCGATCTTCGACCCACTGTAATAGTCTATTTTTTTCGGGGAAAATACGACTAAAAAGTATGAAATCAATCTTATGACACATTTTTTCAGATTTAATATTGTACAGAGGGGTCGGGTCTAATCGCTAGAACGAGTAATTTCCGAGATATAGGCGAAAATCCAAAAAAATAAACTTCACACTACACCCCCCTTCTTCGCCCGATCCCCACCGGCAGAGACTTTAATATATTGTACAGGACACTCCCATGAATAACAGTACCAAAATTCCCAACTAGATGACTTATTTTTTGTATTTTTCCCTTGTTTCCTGGACTAATAAAGTATAAATTCGGTTAGTTTTACAGTTTTAATATAACCCAAAAACGTATCGACATTAATTCGTTCAGAATGCATTTAAGTCCATTTTAACCTAACTAAAAAAAAGTTTTAAATAACATTTTCTTAGTTCATTAAAACTCAAGTTTTTTTTTTTTTTTTTTTTTTTTTTTTAATCATTTACAAGTAAATAACATTTTTATTCATATTAGATTTCTCTAAATATAAGAAACTTAAATTATGAAGTTATTCAAAAATAATATATTTTTATACGGTTAAATTTTGCATTAAACACATTTATACAATTGCTCAATTATTTAATTCAGATATTTTTTTACGAAGATAACGCCGTTATAATAAATGCCTTAGGAGAAAAAAGTGAAAGGTAGAAACGATTTTCCCAACATGAAATTAAAAAAAAAAAACATTGCCAAGGCGAAGGTGCTGCAATGCAGGGAAAACCGAAAGATCAACATCCGATATTGTTTTCGTTCCAATACAGGCTTGAATATTTCAATTCCAATTTCCATTCAAAATATTTATATTGTAAAAGTTAATTCAATAAAGTACTGACGAATTGAAGCTCAGTAAGTAAAGAAGCCTATATATGAAGAGTTATGATATTAAAAGTTTAAATTTTTTAATTAGAAAAAAATGTTATTCTCTCCCTCTCTCTCACTCTCTCTCTATATATCTATAAATATATATATATATATATATATATATATATATATATATATATATATATATATATATACATATACATATTTACATCTGGTTCGGTTCAGATAGGTATTTGGTAGTGGTATTGGTATAACTATATCCGGAGTTTAGTGTTATAACGTAGGAAAATTATAATCCTCCAAATTTATAATATATAGTTGAAAATAAATAAATATATGTAGGCGATTGATAATAGCTTGTGGATGCCGACGTGGTAGAAATGAGCATCTGGTTTGGCTTGGATGGATTCTAACGAAATGGTGGAGAGGATACCTCTTGGTGACAAATCAGGGAACAGCCAATCTGGATTTTTCGGAGAGAGTATTTTTTGTGTACAAAGCGTCGAGAGAAGATGCAATAAAACATATGCTTTTTATTAATTCCGATGTTTTTCGATGCAATAACCTAATAAAATATTTTATATATATGGCAGACTATATTATATGACATTTGAAACCATTTATTTATACTGAGAGAAAATCTGTGACGAAACAGATTTATTTATAATCCAGCCAAACAACTTTATGCAACAATTTAATTCGCCACGAGACTTTTATACATCAATTATATTTCTCGGGTGAGTCACGAAAATTGTCCGTTTTTATCCTTTGAATTCTTCAATTAGCTTATTTTTCTTAGGCTCAATAATTACAATACTACATTTTCAAAAATTTCAACAACATTTAGGGATCTAAATTCTATGTCTTTGGACAATAGGCACGGTTATTATACGATAGAAAAAAAAAAAATTCCCCGTATTTATTTCTTCATAAATTTTTTTCTCTTAGAAATTATAAACCACGGAATCTTAACCGATTCTGCATATTCAACATTCTCTGTCAAAAATAAATTAAAATCATAAAATTAATCGCTGTCTCTCTCTTCTAACCATCCGTTTTCCTTAATCGATTTTTTTTTTTTTGAGTCTGAAATACGACACTTTCAAAATTTATTATGATATTTACAAAAAGCTAATAACAAACAGGATAAGCGGAATGATTATATTTGATGATAGATGAGTAAACTAAAAGAAGTCTTATCAAACGACGTATTTATTTTCCAGGCCTGAAAAAATTAAGATAATATACAAGGAACTGCATCCATAAAAAAATTGCTTCATGGAAGTGGGTTAGGAGGGAGATAAAATTCCCGGACGTTCCCCTGATAAGCAGAACTGGATGGGAATAACAACGAACTCTTTGCAGCTGCAATTTGTGTTTTCACCTCCATCCTAGGTCGAGCCATTCTGCGCTATCGTTATCAAACTTTTCCACAGCTATTTAGCTGCTCTATTGAAAGTCCAAAACAACATACGGGCATTTTTAATTTTTATAACTGCAATCACAAAATACACTTTAATGAGTTAAATAAACACTGAAATGTAGAAACATGATTATTTTTTCATCCAAATTAGTTGGTCTAAGGATACTTCAAACGAATAAAGACAAATTTGGTCCTCTAATAATACTAGCCCAAACCTTTGAAAAAAACTGCCAATATTTTGTTGATGTTAGGAAAAAAAATAGCTCATATATATCAGGAAAGAAGCTCAAAAGTTTTTTTTAACTTCATTTTAGTTTATAGAAAAAACAGATAATATTCATTTTTATTTGGGTTCATTGTACTTATAAAATTATTTCTGATAAAATGAAATATTTCTAAGAAAAAAAAAGTAAGAAGTAATTGGGATTATAAAAAAATAAACATTTTAGAAAACGACTCTCTTGATGAATTAGTTGAGTTTTTCCAAGCAACAATCATTTTACGGTAAATATTGATATCAACATTATAAACTTTTTCTTTTTGACGGGCAACCTTAATTTAATTGGTTATTTATTTTCTAAAAAAATTACAACTCTACAATCAATTCCAACTATTACAGCATGTTAATTTCACATTATTATAAAAAAAAAATATTTATCATAAATAACTTGTTTTACCTTCAGCAGGTTAACTATAAACATTTCTAGTTACGTTATTAATTAATATGGATTAATTTATAGTACCATTAACTTGTAAATGCAAACTTACATATTTAATTATTGCTGTTTTGAAAATAACCAAATATTGGCAAATATAAGAAGTGTAGAAGGAATTGCCTAAATAAAGAATATTGAAGTATATATTTGCCAGAAAAAAAAAAGATATAGAAAAAAAATATAGTATTTTACCATAACATTCTGGCCGTTACTGCAGAATCAAAATTCACAAAAGCGTCAATTTTTGGTATGAAACGAAGCAGTGCAGTTTTTTTGGTGGTTTCTCAACGATCAGTTATTATTAGATTATTAATCACGATTGTATATCAGAATAGAATGTTATCAATTCAATAGAAAAAAAAATACAAATTTTCTTATATTCATTTATTTTATTTTTACTAGGCAACAATTTTTTTGCGAAATAATAAAATTCTTACTTTTCATTTAGAACTCACGATAAAACGTATATAAGTCTTAAACATTATACCATGGGGTTTTACAATTAGGTAACTGCATAGAAAATCGATAATAAAAAAAATCTCTTAACGACCTGTGGATAAAGCGGTGATAAAAGCTACACATATTGTTATAATGTCTAAATATCACAACTACTTTTAATTTGGTATTGTAAAAACATTTTCCTATTAAAAATTTGGAGTCATTATTTAGGCTACCGACCTGCTAAACTTCCATTAGGTTAGTTCCACAACATCTTCAATTAGATAACAGTTGCAGACGATCCATAGGTTTATCCTTAAAAAAACATATAATTCATCAATCAGGACAAAACCCCATCATACTAGTATAACTAGGAAAGTTCAAATATCTAGTTTTCTCGAAACGCTGAATTGTAATTATCTAGTTTTAGAATTCACCCCACGATATTATGTTCAGTATTATCAGGCCTATTCATTCACTATTCTGGTTCAAGGCTTGAATTAATGATTGCCTAAATTTATAAAATACACATACGCGCATTCAAAATTCCACAACAAATGCTCCAGCCAATCAATTTATTGTTTAGAAAGCGGCGTTCTGACTATGCCCACCTTTTCTGCTGTAGAAGTCTTGAGAGTCTACGGTTATAAGGCCCTTATTCAGTCTCCACTGGCTTAATAATACCAGGATCCAGATCTTCTGGAGTCTTGCTTTGGCCTCCATAAAGGTGGGACAGGTGGTAGATTAAGAATTGTCCAAGTTAATTCTAGATATTGTGCATACGTGTGTAGTAAAATAAGAAAACATCAGAAACATAGTTATGTTTCTGATGTTTTCTTATTTTGTTTTAACTTTAGTTTTTCTATTAACTTATTTTTATTTTGTTTTGTCTGTATGGTATGAATGGATTTATATCTACTGCAAATCGTATTTATGTACATATCGATCACCATAATCTCTGCAACTTATAGCCCTTAAATGTCCTCAACTTTTAATTGTTTACAGTAAAAACAGTTTAATATAAATATTTATTTAAACAATGATTTATAGGGCTAAAAATGGCAATGATCAAACCATAAACATATCAATTCTACAAACATATCGAACTCCAATACAATACAATAAATATGTTTATTGATTTAAGGTGAAAAGGAATTTATATAAATAAATGAAGGCTGAAAATATTTCATCACTGGTTCTTTTATTTGGATTCTAGGTTTCGGCTTTTAAACTATACTCTGGCGTCTTTGAAAAGGCTTTCAAACAAATAAGTTAAAAAGCATAACAATGTAATTACATTAAAGTCCAATCTGGACCAAGTGCAATTATACATGGTAGTAAAAAAATAAAAAAATATTAAGGAGCTACCTCTGTCATAATAGCTAGTACAAGTGATACTCCAAAGTACAAAGTCAGAGAGAGAGCCTGAGGATGACTTAAAGGCCAAAGCGAAGCATCCAAATGTCAGAACCAGTGGTGAAATATTTTATTAACTTCATTTATTTATATATAAACGTAACTAATTATTTATGGTCAAACGCACCTATCCACGATGGCTTTAATATCCTTTCAGGCCATTTAATGATCAGGAATATATGTCCTTCCATGATTTATTATTTACATATTTATTCATATTCTGCACACTCTTCTTTGTTACAAATAATTATGAGCTATGACAGCAGACGTGAAAATCATACAAAGAGAATTGTGTAATTTATTGTACTGGGGATACACATCGATCAATGTTGAAAACTTCAACAGGAAAATTACAAACCGTGATAAAGGACCGAATTCCAAAAATTCCAATTCCAATACAAACAAATTCCCATACCAAATGGACAAATAATAAAATGAAACCCGCGGCCGCTAAATGGAATTTTTCATCACTAAATTTTGCGACAAAACAAATTTTCCTCGTATATTATTCCAGGAAAATGTAAAAATAAATAAACGAGAGGGAAAACCCAAAGGCATAATTACAAATTAAAACTGGACGTTGAAAAGGGTTAGGTCGGAACCCCTAATGTGGGGTTGTGTGTTCCAGCATTGCGAAATGGTTGGAAAAGCTAGCTACCAACAACATGTCATAAACATTACTCATCTGAATTATTAACACATCACAATATTTATTTTAATTTTATTTATTTAAAGTGTAAATATTCTGATCAAACTTAGAATTTTTATAAAAGTCATAATTGCTCAGAACAAACAGCAGAGAACATCAAAAGCAAGAGAAAAATTGAAAATATAAATGCTGGGTAGGTCTTTTTAAATATTATTTTAATTTATTTCTTTATCTTTTCCTTCTAAAATAACCATGTGAATGGATATATCACTTAAACACTTGCATGATTCTTAAACGATTTTGCATCTTATTAAATATTATTTTCAAAACTTGTTATTATATATATATATTTTTTTTATCTTTTCCTAATACAGAAATTCTTTGGAAGAGAAATTTCTTTAAACCTTTATATTTTCCAAATGATTATAAAATATGATATTTTTACTTTTACAATTCTTCAATACTTTTAAAATAGCATAAACAAATGCCGATAACAAAAAGATACATTAATATATACACCCTCTAAATAAAATTCCTTAAAAAAAACTCACAATATTTGATGACTGCAACAGAAGAGTGTAATATAAGCTTACCTGAAACAAAAAAAGCCAATATAAGATATTTTGAAGTCTAAGAATAAAGGCTTAAGTGGAAGAGAGGTAATATTGAAGAAACAGAGAAAGGTAGTTGGGAACAATATTGGAGCTGGCCATGGGTCTTGGTCTTCAAACTTATCTAATATGGCCAGTTAGACAAATAGCCTGTCTGTGTCTCCTCCTCACGATGTGGTTAAGCCGAAAAATTTATACCAATATTTATAATATCATATTATAATAGTTTTCATAAATAATTATACAATATTACACAATACATTTGCATACAATAATGTTTAAAAGTGTCCTCATCGAGCAATTAATGGTGTGAATTCCCATAGTGATCAATCCACTGGTTAATAAGATCCGAGGTCGAACCTAATTATTATACGAAATATGACTCGGCGTTAAGTTATTAGTCGCAAACCCTTGTTTAGGATGCCTGAATAAATATTTTATCATAAAAAAAAAAATACTGCTAAAAAACACAAGAATAAATAAAATCAAGCCTACTTTCCACATTTATTGACAACCTGTGTATTTATTGAGAGAAATTCAGAAAATCCTAATGTTGTTTATTTTTGTAAACGTTGAATGTTGTAGTTAATCTACGAACAAAAAATTCATAAATCAAACTCAGTCAGAACAATACGAGAGGCCATGAACGTCCACGCCATTTTAAATGAGCTTTCATGTCCGCCGTGTTAACTGTGGAAAAGCCTGGGAATATCATAGTATAGGAGAAGGTAGACCACTGTTCAAAGCCTTGACGAAAATACAGAATGTAGAAAGATGTTGATGATTACTACTTGAAAATATTAGTTTAAAAAAAAAACTGTTTTTTTACTGACCTCCTAACAGAAAGAGAACATTGGGAATACAGGTTCTGATAAAATGAATACAAAAAAAAACCATAAATTATTACACAATGATTTATTATTTTCAATTAGATAGATGATGCAATTTTTTTAATCTTTTTCTAAATGATTACAAAACATTTTATATTTTTTCCTTCATCTTCATAAATGGCCGATGCCTGGGTGTTTGAAACTTATGAACGCCGAGTTCAGAGGACCATCCTGGGATGACCTGTGACTTCATGGTTAAAACTGATTGAAAATCGCGGCCGCCTAGTCTCGGATAGAAGCAGTGAACGGCGGACGGACGGACTTTTTTTACTCGATGTTCGGATCTAGAAATTTAAAATCTCAAATTTCGAGAGGGTTTTTTTTTTTCTTTTTTCTTGGTCGATTAAAAAGGCTCATTATTGAAAATAATAAACATTATGGGCGAATGTGTTCGGCACCACTTGCTCTTCTCTAATAAAAACATTGATACTGAATAGATTCGTCATTTATGGCAAAAGGTTAGTGTTTAAAGAAAGCATCAGACCTTCTGAATGAGATTTAGCAGAAGAAGAACTCAATTATTATCCGAAACCGATTACTTGAAATAAAAATAAAAATGTATGTTTAATGTTAGGATAGATCGCTAGGAAGATTTAGTATGTTCTTTTACTTTATGAGCAATATCTGCGAGAAGTATTGCGTTCCAATTGATGCAATTAATCGGAAACTGGCACTGCTAAAACCCACTTTAGTGAACTGAAAAAGACCAATTACTTTTTCAGAACAATGCCTAATGTCGCATGCTTCACTTAGAAAATACTACAGGAGTTTGAATACAAGGACCTATTTTATTCAATCCACTCTCCAGATAGGTCCTAACACCGACTACCGCTTTTTTTAGTTGGACCATTTCACAGAAGAAAATAAATTTATGGACTAAAGTAAATTATTCTAATAGGCTCTAAATAACTTTATAACTTTCGATTTCTAATTTTAAAAACAAATAGAAATATTAAATTTAATCATTAAACATTCAATTTTAAGTATAGGTGTATAACAACATTATTAATATATTTATCACCTGTATATAAAATACAATGGGTGCTGCAGTCATCGGTGCGTTATAAATTTTTTAATCTGTAAAATTTTTCATTCGTCTCGACTTCTCCAGGTTTAAATATATGGTGTACTTACTATTGAATTAATTTAAGCATTTAAATAGCCTGGTTAGTCCAGGAAAGTTACCAGTTCCAAACTGAAAATGTCACAGATATATAAAAACCAATAAGCGATGCCTAACCAAGTCAAATTTGATTGTTCCTTACATTGTTCCTCTCCTAGATCATCAGGATGGACTTAGTTTCTAAATCAATAATATTGCGTGATTTAAATAATATGTACTTATCAACCAATCAAACAAATGCTGTTAAATATAAGAGAAACACTCTGGTCCTAATGGCTCTTGATTTTTAAAAGCACAATTAAAAAAAAGTCAGAGTTCGAGAAGAAAATCTCAGAAGAAATTAATTGGACGAATTTATTACATAACAGTGCTTATTATATAACAGAAAAGAACAATTGATGAAGAAATAATTGACAAAAGACTTGTTTTGTTCTTTTCAGGGTGAACAAACCCTTACAAAGTAGCGACGAAAACTGAGAATTATGTTCAATGTTAATCCAAGAAAATTAATATGAATCTTATTTATCCATTAATAATGCACTGCTACAAATTTCCTATCTCAACTCGTTCAAATCCCGTTGTACAATTATATAATATAACATTAACAAATTATTATTAAGAATTAAAACAATATCACTTTCAAGATATTGCTATTAATTCCGGATTGATGGTTTTAAATATTTAACATATGAGTAAAAAAATTACAATTTTTTATAGAAATATAATTGAGGGACCAGCAGCATTAAGAAGGCAGAGAAGAAATATATATATATATATATATATATATATATATAGAGAGAGAGAGAGAGAGAGAGAGATAGATAAGAAGGCCATTCTACAAAATCGTGGTAAATTAAAAAAAAAAAGAAGTTTTTCCAATTCAGTTTTTGAGTTCAGTGGGACATCGATATAGTCTTAGCAGATACTCTCTAGTGCAATTTTTTTTTAAAAATGTAATAGTGGGCAAACAGACGAAATATTGTATTATGGAAAAATGGACCTTAGAGAAGTACTGCTAATTATTTTATATTAGAAAATATAGCATATTTAAGAAGAAAGGAAAACTAAAAAGATGGAAGAGAATTTCGAAACGTTGGTTGTATGTGGGTAAAAAAAATTTAATGTAGAAAATTAATAAAGTGTGTTCACAAAAATAACAAAACTATTTAATATTAGCTTTATTAAATCACACTGGCTTATCGGGAATCCGCCATTCTTTTCTTAGAGTGAAGGAGGAACTTAAAAGATTGGAGCTGCCTCTTTATAGCACTAACGCTCAAAATAACACATAGAATTTAAGGAACAAACAAATATAGACAGAAATAAATGTTAAAAAAACTCTTAACTTATAAATACAAAACATTATATTACAAAACAATAAAATAATGAAAAGAAAAAAATAGTCATCGTGAATCTCGGTATCCATCATGTCGACGTACTCAGTTTTTGTTGATGTAAGATTGAAGAAGTCTGAATTTTATCCATTGGTGTCGAAGAAGGATTCAGTTGATAAGGTCCCTTAAAATGATAACAACAATGAAAAAGCTCTCCTAACACTCAAGAATACCTTGGTCACTATATTCTATGTCAAGCAAGAATACTTTGCTCTTAATTATCAAGTAATTGTCTCAACGTATGAGTTTTTAAAAAACAGTAAATTTGAGAATGTTAACAAAGTTTAATCATTTCCTTTCGAGCATTGAGGACATTAAACTACCTGCATGTTTTTTTTTTTATAGTGTCTACATACTCTTAGTTACTTTTTGTCACTCATATCGGACTGAAAAGGAGTTACCTTCAGAATCTGCATCGTTCTTAGAGCATTAAGTCAAGTAGAGGTGTTGCTATCCACCAAAAAATATTTAAGCTAAAGGACGGAGCTACTCACTTTGTGCATTATTAGTAATAACGATTTTTTATTTGATGGTAATCTAATCTAACTGAAAATCGGTCTCCTTATTGCTGTAGATTCCTCAATTCTCCAAGTCTTTTGAGTTCTGATGCAATTGCATATAATAAGAAATATATATTTAATGTTTTTCAAAAGAATCGGAAACGTTAAATGCTTCAGATGTTTATTTACTGATGAATTTTAACGATTTCATGTCGCTGATTTTCATTGATCGTTGATCGATCTCAAAATTCAGGAAACTTCACAAGTAATTACTAAGAATTACAACGAAAATTTCTCTTTAAAAGTCCTTCAGTATATTCAGTTAGATGAGGGCGGACGATATAATGTTAGGTAATTTCACAATGGTGCTGGAAGAATAATAAATTTCGATATAAAAAGGAAAGAAATAAAGGCATGGGGGAAGGTATAAAGAAAAATAGGAAACGATACATAAAAGATTGGTACGGCGGAAATGGTCTTGAGTAGCGGATAAGGAGCTCCCCTATATCCCAGTTTATCAGCAATCCACATCTACGGATCCTTCTTTTTGTTTTTTATCAGCCTCCCCTTTATTGTCCCCTTTCGTCATTCCTTTAGCACCTAATCGTATTGTAAATATTGTCATTCTGATTGGATATTAAAAATAATTCAAGTATAATCCTACTGCTACTCTTTTAAATTATTGTCAAAATCGACCTTCAACTAAGTACAACGAACGAATAGAGGAACACAAGGTAAAGAGATAGTGAAAAGGGAGGTTTTATGGTTTTTAGGAATTAGTACAGAAAGAAACAAAGCAATGTCGAACGCGAGCAGGCGTAGATACAGAACCGTTGTTGAATTCGAGGAAATGAGGAATAATGTTTGCACCTACCAAAGAACATGAGACAAGGGGTCACAAATCGCAAGTTTTAGAATACCGACTTGAATATCATCTTGAATTTCCCAGCGTTACCAAAACATTCGTTGTCCTGTTTGGAAAAGTTGCCATCTTCCGTTCTAGAGAGCATCAGCCTTTCTTAAATTTAATATCCATTCGGGTTCTTACTATGTACATATATTCTTAGACTGTTGAATAATAAAACTGAAGAACGTTTTGAGATGACATTCAGTACAAAACATGCGTAACCTACTTGGCAAGATTTTTCCGAATTCGTTGCGCAGAAGATAGTGGAAATGCAATCTACTGTTTTGATATCTAACAACATAAGAATCTCTTCTTACACTGACGACAAGCGCGAAAAAGTCTCAAAACAAGTCCTAATGACCAATACAAATGCAGAAATCGTTTGTCTTATGTGTAAAAGCTTATATCGCATTACTGATTGTTCAACTTTTCGGAAGATGAATCTGAAACAATGATTTGATCAAATGAAAGTTTTTATTCGATGTTTGAAGTGCTTTGGACTGGGTCACTCCGTAGTCAAGTCTCCCTCAAAATATTCATGCAACCATCATAGCTTGCTCCATTTTCCGACCGATGAAAGACCCAAGAACAATATCCAAAATAGCCTGAAACCAGATTGTTCTCGATCACTCATCCAAGCCACAAATCACTCTTCAAATAAAGATAATATTTATCCCCAAGCATCACATCAGCTGTCCCAACTGCAGCCAAACTCCAGTAATAAATCCTCACTACCGAATAGAACTGCTATTTTTTCCTCATTCACTACTGGTAATTTTAATGTTCTTCTTGGAACAGCACAAGCTAGAATTAAAGACAACTTTAGAAAATTTCATCCCTTAAAAACAATTATAGATAGTGGTTCACCTCAAAGTATAACCCGGAGATGCGTAACATGGCTATGGTAATTGACCAAATCAGTGCAGATATGCCCTCTACTCCAATTCTCCATCAAGTGATAGATAAATTTAAAGATTTACAACTGGCAAATCCAACATGCCATCAACCTGGGCAAATCGATTTTTTATCAGGCGCTGATTTATTAGGAGATATACTATCCGGTAAACCCAAAAGACTGTTGATGAACTGCCTATTGCCTTTAATACGGTATTTGGTTGGACATAAGATGGACCTATTTCCAACGGATCACCGAACTCAAGCTGTAAAGCGATGCTTACAGTTGCTGAAACACATTTCGAAGACGAAACGCTGCCAGCAATCGTGAATAGATTTTAGAAATACGTATTAGAAAATATGTATATTGACGATTTGTTGGCCGGTGCGGAGACGCTTGATGAAGCCATGAAACTACAAACCGAACTTATGGAACTGTTATTGAAAGGTGGTTTCAGATTGAAAAAAGTGTTTTAACAACGAACATCGGCTTATCAAAAATGTCTCATTTGAAGACGGTGACGCACTGTATCACTTAGTAATATGGAAGACAGAAGTATTAAAATCCTATGCATGCATTGGGAAACCGACCAAGATCGGTTATCGTATCGGGTCACACCGAAGGACGCCGTTTATAAAAAAAGAATGATCATGTCAAGTGAAGTTTTAAATTATTACCAAGTGGTGAAGAGTTCCTTTCATGCATCGGCTAAAAGACCCTCCCCAGCTCCTAGGTATTCTAAGGGCCACATGGGATCGCCGCAAGGGTCAGCGCTCATTACGGCCTCCATTCACGTGGTTTTGTCTTTCGTTTCCCACGGCACATCCTTGCCTTTAAAATTCCATGCTGCTAGCACTTACTTTTATTTCATTCAAAATTTAACACTACCGTTTATATCCTTTCGACTACTTTTATTTCTCTTCGTTTGCCATTTTATTGCTCAGAGAGAGCACTGAGGTAAATTGAAGAGTTAATATCATTTATACTTCAAAGGTTACAGCCTTGATATGTATCCACTATAGCAATTACAGTTTATTATAAAAGTAGCAAGTAAGTTGTCAAATATCAAACACGTGCAAACCAAAACTTAATATGATGAGGAGAGAAAAATATGTTCTTCTTATTAAAATTTAACTCAGATAAAAAAGCAATAGTAGCTAGTAATACTTCAGTAAGTTATTCAGAAGACTGACTAGAGGAAAACGCATCATTAAAACATTAAATCACAGACACATAAAAATAACAGACACAAACACTTTAAATCCCTATCCAAGATTGCGCATCAGATACCATGAAACAATTCATTAATTTATCACGAACGTTATAGAACTCTATAGTTAAAATAAGTGAGATAACTTATCGAATATCTAATATCATTAATTGAAATATAATATAACGGCTTCATTTTCGTATTTAAATTGTTATCATGCCATTTGGTCTTGATAACATTGAACTATGCTATATCTAATACAAAAATATTTATTTGACACTATTCTACTTTGGAATTGATGGTATAGAACATATTTTACATAACAGTAACTATATCATATTTGGCCATGTAACTCGTCGAGTCATTGGAGAAAACATTTTTCTAAACAATATATTCCTTAAATAGTCATTAAATCACATAATATTTACTATAACCCGGCTATCTAAGAGTATGTGGGCTTTGTAATAAACCTCTATTTCCAAATTGAAGCCAGTGGTGAGCTAATACTTCCTTTATTATCGATTTATCTATTATACATACATTTGCACATTATATTTCATTAACGTTTCGGAGCTTTTTTTCCCCATTTTCAGAATGAAATAATCCTTAGATTATATCTTAAGAAATTGGTCGGAGGGTGCGGTAAGTGAGGAACACACTAATAAATTGTACTTATTTTTACTGTGTGCCGACGTTTCGGCCTAAGTTTTATGCCTTCATCAGAGCTCAGAATAAACAGTATAACAGTAACAGTATCAATATCAGGAATAAAAGACGTCAACAGAACAGAAATTACTAGTATGATAAAAAATGGATTATAAAGAAAAAAAATATGTTAATATATAATGTAAATAATGAAAAAGAGAGAAAAAAAGACTATGAATTATTTGAAAAATAATCAAATAAATGAAAACTATTAATTATAGTTGTTTTTAAACAGCCCTTAATTAATTATAGTAAACAACTGAAACATAATAATTATTATATCCTTATTAAATAATTACAGTTTTATTTTTTAACAGCCCTGATGATGGCCTAAAACTTAGGCCGAAACGTAGGCACACAATAAAAATAATTTCAACTTATTAGTGTGTTCTTCTTTGACCGCAACCTCCCCTCGACCAACTTCTTAAAATTATATCTACGGTCAACTATACCTATACCTTAGATCATATCCTCGGCTTGGTAAAAGTGGTCAACTGCAATTTTTTCCAAGATGAGTTTTGTAGCTTTCAAACTGTGCCTGAGCCAGAATTTACGCTTCATTACTGATAAAATTGTGAAATTATCAAATGTTAACTAATAATTAATGAAAATTTCACTATTTTGTCAATACTGACACATAAATTTGGTTTTGGCAGAGATAGGAAGCAACAAAACTCGTCATCGTAAAATTTCCAGTTGAACACTTTTACCTACAAAGCGACAATATGTACGATTTGTATATATGATTACACGTAATATGTGGTCATTTATAAATAAAAAATAGTAGAGGAAAATAGTGTTTCAACTGAACTTTTGATTTAAACATTTGTATTTATCAAAAAAAATTAAAAATTCATAGTGGAATTGAGAATTTTACAAAAACATTCCACATATAAATTTAAAACCAAAATGATTAAATACATAAACCTTCTGGCAGGCAATCTTTCTCCCTTTCTCTATTCTCACGTAGTAGATCCACAATCTCGACGTTACTACAATCCTTCCCTCTTTGTGCCGAGATTAGAACGACCAAAATTTCAACTCCGCCCGACTTATTAACTACGTGACCTAAGATTTTGGGAATCCAATTTGGTTCCTTTGTATTTTTATGCTGTTTTATTACTAAAGTTAGAGCAAGTGTAACGAAGCTAACCAGGATCAGAGGTTATGTCTTTTAGCGAAAAAACTAATAATTATTTTTCGAAATCAGGTTCAGATAAATTTACAAGCAGTTACAATGCGAAAACGGGACAACCGTATTTGACTAGACAAATCATCCTGGCCCTTGCTTCTGGGCCCACGAAAGCCCAAAGCTTCGACAATAATTAACGATGTAATAGATTTGCATATATGCCTATTCATGGGCGTGTATTGTAGAAAGGTACGAAGAGATTCGAATTCGCAAGGGCTTTGTAGTTAACAATTGTGTGGTTCTAACAAGATTACAAGCGGAATAATTTTAAATCATGGCCGGGATATACGTTTAATCATTTTTTGTTAAATGATGATAATATGTTTAAAGTTATATAAGATTAGTTATAGAAGATCTGACGCAAGAAAGCATAACTATTGCAAACAACGACATAGCCTGGCAGGTAGGATAGGGTATAAATAAATAATAAGAAAATTTGACTTAATGCTAAATTATTATAGACATAAGAAAAAGGAGGGGCCATCAGCATCTTAAAATAGTTGATGTGCTAAATTCTATTTCTGTTATAAATTTGTTATATTGTCTTTGAAAGCAATAGAAATTACCTGAATACGATCATATAATAAATTTAAGATTGTTTTGGGGGGTGGGAAAAAGGACCGGAAAAAATGAGAGCGGAAATACCGAAGCTGAGATGGAAGTACAAAGAGCTAAGTCAACACTGGTCCATTTTCGATGCGCTTTCATTTTCGACATCACAACCTAACCCTCTCATTCCTTGAAAATTTGAGTTCCTTATATAAATTATTTCATTATTATCATTACCTATTTCATTCCTCACGTTTTTTTAAAGTAACAATTCATTTGTATTCCGAAATTATCCCAAAACAATAAATATATTGTTTTTTTTTTACTTGAGATGAAGTTTCAGCCATATGTAGGCCATTTTTAATTATAAAAAATAAGTTTTGCTCATAGTGTTTTTTATCATTTGAGAATTAATGTATATCGCATTGCTTTCTAATTTTAATTAATCGAATTTATTAATTAATGAAAAAGCTAAAAAATAAGAGATAAATAGACAAAACCCATAACTTGTATATTACTGTAAAATTAAAAAAAAAAAAAAATCTCGAGTCGCCGACTACTAGCCGACGCACCAAGACTAAATAACATAAGATCACATAAATCCTAGCCAGAGATAGCACATCTCACATCACCAGCTATAAAAAAGACTGACCAAATGGACATACAATATTACTCTAGCAAAGTTTAAAATATTAAATTGATTGATACAACTTTTTTACCGATTGAAGATATTATTTTTAAAAACCTCACTAATTAAAAAATTCGATTAATTAAAATTGGAAAGTAATGCCAAATATTTTAATTTTCTAATGAAAAACAATACTATAAGCAAATGCTTATTTTTTACATTTAAAACTGACCTATACGTGGCTGAAATATCATCTAAAGTAATGACGAATGAAACAGGTAGTGATAATAAAGAAATAAATGATAAAAGGAACTAAATTAGGTTAGGTAGCGATGTCGAAGAAAGCGCATCGAAACCGACCAGTGTGGACTTAGCTTATAATCTATGAAGGAGATTCGACAGCATAGTCTCTCATGATAGACACGAGAGACGTATTCCGCAATATCAGCCCATAGTGGTCAATCAATACTGGACTGGCTTGATGGAATGGATACTCATACGGACGGATACCTATTTTCTTCCGTACATACTAACAGAGTCAGAAAAGATATTTCAGAAAAGAAAAAAAAAAAACGATAGCTTTGATGTGTTGGCACTGTTCTTCAACGAATCTTAATCTTTTTCTTTCCCCAAAAAGTCAGGCATATGCTAAGAATGCGAGAATATTTCGGAATAACCAATTAACAGTGATAATTTATCCCGTTTATTATTCGATTACTTGGTTGTCTTTTTAGATAGCCAGTCGAAAAATGTTTCATTTTTTTCTCTTCGGACTAAACGGTTAGTAAGAAGGAAAATTACGGACTTCTGTTTGGATACCGATTGTTTTAAAACTGTTTATTATCCTAAGCAATAAATCTTCTCCTGATTAATAGGTTTTTAGTATCAATTATTACTGATTACTTCAAGAAAACCAGTAAACGAGAAGAGGGATTACTTTTTTTACTTTTACTTCATGTGCATATCTTTTAAGATTTTATCTATCAAAAACTTAAAGGATCATCACTCGTTCATCCTGGTATGTCATTAACAAAACATTACATACAGACTGAAAAGGAGGGTTATCTCAGCTTAAAAAGTAATAGAAGATATCGCTTGAAGGAAGACCGGCACAACTCAAAAATTAAAAATTTTCCGACCTTTGTGTAATCACAATCAACGAGATGATTATTTTTTTTATGGCAAAAAGAGCCACAAAAATATTCATCTTATGACTGCCGGAGAGCAGTAGTTTTTTAAACAAAACTGACACAAGTAAAAAAACTTAGGTCTAAAACTATGCTTGGAATATAAAAATACCTTAAACAAGTTACCTCCATTTACTTGCAAATGGATTCGAGAAACTATAATAATCAGTTGAAATTTGATAAGGAAAATTTCAAGCGTTTTTTTCTCAAAAGTATAGCTTTTGTTTTTATTTCTTTATTATTTTCTGAAATTTACTCAATTTCCCAGAGAGAAATCCAGGAATATGCAAATTTCTAATTTTGAGAAAACGAGGTTTGGAGTTTCATTTAGGTTTCGAAAACCCTACATTCGTGGTACTTCAGTTACGCAAATGATCTATAGAGGTTCATTTTTCACGTTCATGGTTTCGCCTTCCAGAAATTTAGCACAAAAATAAATTTAATCTTACTTTAAGTGAAATTTGACTTTCTTTCACATTCGTGTCTTTGCTTTAGGACAGACAATACAGTATTTAGTAAAAATTAAATAATCTATAAACCACCCAAATACAATTAAACAAAATCGAAAATTTTAAAAATCGTTTGTTGTTATCCAAATTTAACCATTGACTGAATACACGAAATTCTGTTCGTACTAAAAAATCTTAAAGAGAAAAAATGCCGAGCCATTGCGCTGTATTAGGAAATTATTCTTGTTTAGAGGCGTACTACCCAACAAAATATGGAAAATTAAATAGTCAATGCAAAAGCCAATAATGAATAATTACATTGATTTATATTTGAATAAAATTGGATAGTACAACGCAATACCATAATTGGTGTTTTCTCTTTAGACTACAAATTGATACTAATTGATGATTGTACAAATAAGGGTGTGAACTGCAAAATTCCTTACTTCCATTTCTTATTAAAATCTAGCTAGCAATGGTTATTGTTACTTAAATGTATTTACCGAATGAAGATTCTAAATCTGTCTAAGCACATCCCTTTCTTGAAGGGATGAATGCTCTACGCACCCTCATATAGTATTCCTTTCCTTGTAAGGACATATTTCGGTGTATTGATTCTCTTTCTCCATGTTCCTACAAATAACACTAAATAATCGCCGCCATTTCTTGTTTTGATGTCTGGGTATAAACACATTCGACAGAGCAAGAACCTTTTTTTACGTTTAAAAATATATGTCGTTGTAATACTCTCTCCAGCAACCAATGGACAGCAAAACTACTTACATAAAAATGCCAATTGAAAAAATGGAATTAGAAGTTTTGCAGTTCACTCCTATAAACAATCCCTTTTTATTGTATTGCATTCGAGTGATGTGAAAAATGATATTGACTATTGAATCTTCTTAATATACCAGAGTAACTATTTTAGCAAATGTCAAGAAACAATGCAAGAACACATACCACTAAAAGCTAATAGAAGGCGCAGTGGTGTGTGGAAGCATTCGGCATGATCGTGCATATGTGCGGCGAGGCGAAGCAAGGGGATCCTTTGATGTGCAGCATTTAATTAGGAAAAGGTCGGGAATTAATTCCTATTGTGTAGCGGAAGCTGCTTAAGCACTGAGGACCAATCAGAGAACTGGGACCGCAGCCTTCAGGAACCTCTCGTGCCTTCCCAAGGAGAGGTTCCGCTGGCGAAATGAATGCTCTGCGCACCCTCGTGCAGTATTCCTTTCCCTTTAAGGACCTATTTCGGTCTGTTGATTCTCTTTCTCGATGCTCAGACAAACAACACTAAATGGTTCCTGTCACTTTTTGTTTTGGTGTCTGCTGTAAGGGTATAAACACATTTGACAGAGCAATATTTTCTACAGTTTAATGGAGAAACACTGCATTGCCAGACATGCACCCTAGAAATATAAATGCCGTAATAGCACCATGACGGGTAGGTCGATAATTATGAATGTGTCAATCTTTCGGAATTGGTTTTTGACGGGGGAAGGGTGATTGGTGGACGGAGATATAGGCAGCTTACATCCCTACTAATGGAATCAATCCTTCGGGTTCACTTTTATTTATTTATTATTATTCGGGAGGCATTTTATTTGGTATAATATTTTTAACACAGTTTATTGTTTTTCAATAAATTCTTTTGGTTTAAAATGTTTAAACTGTTATATCATACAACAGGCAATACATCTAAGCTCATGGTGAATAAATTGTTTTAATTCGACTTACCACATCAGAAGTCCACCGATTGATTGACTTCTACAATATGTATAGTCAGAAAAAAATGGTGGACGAAAATTCTCTATACAGTGATTTTGGTATGGTAAGGTAATCAAACTTTGTATCTGCTTCTAAAAAATTGCGACTATACAACTTGTCGACTATTCCTGCATGGATAATTTATAAATTTATTTTAGTAAAACGGATAAATATATAATATATAGAGTAAGTTGACGGAATCATAATTGAAATACGAGACTTTTTTTTTGTTTGTCAAAAATAAAGGTAAATAACTTGAGCTTAATTTTATTCAAGATTTATTTTTTTATATTTAAGAACATCAAAAGTTTAGCTCGTTATATTTTACGACGCTAGAAAATCCAAGAGATTCTTTTGTTTCTAAATTAAGTTAAATAGAAAGTAATTAAATGGCACAGAGTTACTTTATTCGTGCCGGTGTAGCCTCAGCAACCTTTGAAGAATTTCTTCCGAATCATGCAAAGCCCTCTAGGAAAATCTTTTCTGAAATATGAGAGGTCTTTGTGGAGTAAAAAAGGGGAAAAACAAGTTAATAACCCAACCCAGGGGAAGTGGAGTTGGGAAGGGTTTTTATCTGAAGCCGCCGAGCATTAAAGCCACCTAAATCATAGCCCTTATTAATTACTTTTGCAATTCGGTCTCCATTCTCTGTCTTTTTCAACCTTTTTCTTATGCACTTTTTGACATTGAGAAACCGCGTATGGTCGCCTATCGCCCTTAATGACGGTAATGAAACTACAAATAAAAAATGTCGTAAAAGAGAAGGGGTTGTAAATTATACGCTGATAACCTTTAGTTTAATTAATATAATACCTTAATACAACAATTATAAGATTTTAGCACTTCTCATTATAACCTTATAATTTATTTTTGGATGTTAACCATTTCTAGTAATTATTTATTCACTGAACTTAATTTCCTTCTATTGTTCCTGAAAATGCATGCATAAGGGCATGCATAACTATAGCAAATATAGTTGTATTAATTTTAATAGATTTCAAACAACGGGGATGATACAGTCATCCAGTGTTATATTATTTGAAACCCGAAATTTTAGTGGTAGTTATTATGAAATATCCGTGGGATGGCCATTTATCATTTTTTGTTTCAAATATATGCCATAGCATCTGATTATTACATCATATTATTATATTTATTTAGTAACCTTTTTTTAAGAATATTTTTCAACTTGTAGACCTATTCTAATTGAGGGGCTAACTTGGCCGTGTGATCGCGGGTACATTCCGTTCCTGCAGACATGGGTCGGTATTCAATCATATGATGTTTACCTCGCCAACCATTCCTGTAAAACTTAACTCCTAGAATGTTTGTTCATAATAGAGGCAAAAAAAACCTTAGATGACCTGGTACTTGAGTATAACACATAGTGTCATGTTAATTTATGAACTCTAAGCTCCAATCTAAATTTCCATTTATTTTTATGTTATTATGTTATTTCTTTTTTACTATTTTTTTTTACTAAGTCAAGTATTGTTTGAAAGTAGATAGATACCTCATGTTAATTTCCTTATATTTCCTCATACCATTAATATTTCTTGTCTAAAGTCCTGAGAAGCTGTTTAGATTTTTATTTAGAGCATATCAGCATATGTACGATTATTTTTACTATAAAAAAAAAAAAAAAAAAAAATCAAGGATAAATAATCAGAACTTAGTCACTATTAATTTTTATTGCAAAAGCATAAATAATAAAAAATGCAAGTGATGGACGAAAGTACAATAAAAAATAATGATGACTGAGTCCTGATTCCTTAAACCATGATATACATCAAAATCGATCATCTGCTACCAATAAAAAAAATCTTATTTTTCGTCTCCAAAAAGAATTCGAAATTTATAATACGTTTAAGGACGATTATTTTTTCTGGACTACAATACTATAGCTAATATTATAGTAACTATAGTACGCTATAGTATTACTACACTAATTATAATATATTAAGTAATATATTAGTAATATATTAAGGGTAACTCCATAAACCATTTAAAAAACAAAATACAATCACCTTTCTCATTAATTTTGTTCTGCCTAAGTTATTATTGTAAAGTTCAACACAAAGGCTTTAATCTCTCAAATAGCAGATAAAAACTAATCAGTCAACGTTTCGCCAATTCATGTATTATTTGTAATAAAAATCGCAGTACATTTTACTTCAGTAGCCTAACACAGACTCATTAGAGGAAGTAAATCACTACTAAAGAGTCCTATTTGCTTTAAGTGTATAGTGTAATAATAGTACCTTTCCTAGTGCGAATTTCAAGTATATACTCATATTTTATTTGGTTAATCATGGCCTCAGGCGTTTCTTCTCTCACATACCAAATATGCTGACTGATGTTAATTTCCTTGTATTTCCTCATACCATTAATATTTCTTGTCTGAAGCCCGGAGAAGCTGTTTAGATTTTTATTAAGAGCCTATAAGCATATGTACGATTATTTTTATTATTATAAAAAAAAAAATCAAGGAATAAATAATCTGAACTTAGTCACTATCATTTTTTTATTGCAAAAGTATAAATAATAAAAAATGAAACTGATGGACGAAAGTGCAATAAAAAATAATGATGACTGAGACCTCATTCCTTATACCATGATATACATCACAATCGATCATCTGCTACCAATAAAAAAAATCGTTTTTAAGAAAAAGTTAAAAGTTAACACGTAATTGTGAACGTGAATGAACTGCAGGGTATGGATGCTCTGTGTTGGGTGGTATCTAAAACTTATTTCTTACAATATTTTTATGAATGACTCGCCGTTTTCATTGTAAGGTACGTCCTTTTTTCTATAATATCTATTAAAAGTGCTAAACCAGTGATCCGTGGTACTTCCATAAAAGAAATATCCATCGAAACATGACTAAACACTTCGCCATTGAACCATAAATTGCCCGACAATCCGTAAGACCTAAGAAGCCAAAGGGGGAAGAAGACGGGTAGATAAAGGCGTGGTAAATCGCGGTGCTGTAGACATTAGTTACTTTTGATTGACAGCCTCTCTTTACTTTCTGTTTCAGCACCTTCGCCAGTTTTGCTGTCTAATGTAGCGGCAATTCCACCACTTCATGGCAAGGGACCATCCATTTCTGTCTCTCCTCCTATCATTACTGTTTTGGAAGGCATGTCTTCTTCGGCCTGGTATATAGTTGATTAAAAACTCTTTACAATTAAAGAACTAGGTATCTTTTCATAAAATACTTTGCCAGCGACCCAAGTTACATCGTTTAATGGCTTTCGATTATCAAATATACATATACTAGAGATATGGGGGCTGAAAACAGAAATGAGTAAAAAGTAATTGTGATAAATCAACAAATTAGTAACTGCAAAACAATAAAAATATTAATACAACAGCATTTATGTACATTGAAAGACCGATTCGAATACAATAACCCAAAGATATTATATTTAAGGAAGAAGTTGGTCTGTGGATGCGGTCAAAGACTTACACATTAATAAGTAAGACATATTTATTTTGTGGATAAAAAGCTAATGATATGTCTTACTTATTAGTGTGTAAGTCTTTGACCAAAAATGAAGTGTCCCTCAACACATTTCAGACAATTTAAAAATGCAAACATTGTTAGTTTTAAATCTACAAATGACATGTATTGTGGTAAATATGTTTAATTATAAATATAATTTGTTTTTTAATTAAGAACATAATAAGCATTAAATTACATATTCTGTCTGTTTTTAATATATAGATGCAATACAGTGACCTGAAGATGGGGCATTTG
Source organism: Rhaphigaster nebulosa (assembly GCA_948150685.1). NCBI lineage: Eukaryota > Metazoa > Arthropoda > Insecta > Hemiptera > Pentatomidae > Rhaphigaster > Rhaphigaster nebulosa. Next base: position 46,597,992 of record OX411308.1, on the reverse strand, counting down.
CCAACGAAACGTTGTCATTATAAGTTAATTATGCAAGTTATATAATAAAATACATTTGGAAGATTCACTTCACATATCCTATAAGTAATTGTGAAACTTTATTGCAGTCATTAAATAAAGTAAACGCTTCCAAGTGTTAAAGTTGGGTTACGGGGAGTGTCACGTTGTACACGTTAATACCGTAAACATCTGAACTTTCAAGCAAGAAATTTTTTGAATAATAATTTGTGTATTTATTTTTTGTCATTATCAGTGAAAGTATTAATATAATATCAAGGTTTGGCACACCGACCAAAAAAAACTTTTGAGAAATAATATATAATAAAGTATAAAATATCTATAATTCACTTAAATTTTATACGTATATGATTCAACAACAAGTATTCAACATTATTATTTAATCTATTTCTTGATTTAAAGTGACGATGTCATGCATTGGTCTCAATAAAATACGTAGACGGAATAGTTTTAAGGTAACTTTAGTCTTTTGGTCTCTAAAAAGAATTCGAAATTTATAATACGTTTAAGTACGATTATTTTTTCTAGGCTATAATACTATAGCTAATATTATAGTAGCTATAGTACGCTATAGTATTACTACTCTAACAATAGTACTATATTAATGGTAACTCCATAATCCATTTATCGCCACATAATACAATTACTTTTCTCATTAATTTTTTTCTGCCTAAGTTATTATTGTAAAGTTCAACAAAAAGGCTTTAATATCTCAAATAGCAGATAAAAACTAACCAGTCAACGTTTCGCCAATTCAAGCATTATTTGGAATAAAAATCGCAGACTAGTAACAGTACATTTTACGTCAGTAGTCTAACACAGACTCATTAGAGGAAGTAAATCACTTCTAAAGAGTCCTATTTGCTTTAAGTGTATAGTGTAATAATAGTACCTTTCCTAGTGCGATTTTCAAGTATATACTCAACCAAAGTATTTTATTTGGTTAATCATGGCCTCAGGCGTTTCTTCTCTCACATAGCAAATATGTTAAGTAGCATCATTGATGACCTCTTAAGCCAGTATTAAAAGTTTTTAGACATGTGGAATGAAGGCCATATAGCTTATGCCATGTAACGAATCCACTATGTTTGTGAAATTAACTGAACTAGAAAATCCCACAAGCGATCACATAGAGCTACTTATCCTGATGTACCCGTCCCATAAAAGAGATGCTGATTAGCGAACTTTTTTTTAAAAGAAACTAGATTGAATTTATATGGGGGCTTAGTCAATTCACCATAACAGCGGGATCAATTAAGCAGATAAAATCGGCTAAACCGTCGCCTGTAATGGAATAATCCTGAATAAGAGAATTAAGAGTTTAAATATTTAATTTAAACTTTGCTAGAGGACTGAGATATTTGATCTGTGGATCAGCGAATTCTCGTTTGATGAGCAAATGGAAATGTAAATAGCACTGTACATCATCTCCCAAGATTAAATGTTACTCTAAGGAAGCGTTGGGTGATGATGCAGGGGAGTGGAGGGTACGCCGGGACAAATTGTGGTTGTTACCCCATCCAACGAGCGACCCTAATTGGGCCTCCTGGCCTACCCTGGGGCTCTCGGGTAGCCCTGTCTTGGAAGGTCCTCATCAGCCCGGGGTGGAAATTGAAAATAATTTAGCCAATAAGGGCTGTCTCCTGATATTATATAGCCTACTCTCGTATCGATTGGAGGATAAATTTGCATATTTAGTTTAAATATTCCTAGTATGACCTATCCCCGAGTAAATTTATTATTAAATAGTTTTATCATTAATTCGCCCATAACTGAATAATGAGATTATTCTTTATACACTGTAAATGTATTATCATGCTGCTTAGTAAAATTGGCATTCCACCAGCACTAAGAATGTTAGGAATTTAAAGCATAGCTAGTTAAATTGTTAAAATTTAACTTAAATGTGTTAAAAAACCAAAACAGGAATCAAGTAAATGGCTTAGTTTATTAAATAAATAGAATCATTATACGGCATAGCAAAAACTACGCACTTTAAAGCAATGCAATCTTTTCAATCCAAAATATTAAGACTAATAACAAAAGCTCCTTAGAACATAAATAATAAAACTTTACATACAGACTTTGACATCTGTATAGCACTCTTTTTCTCCGCTTCCACAATATTCACGGTCATGCAGACTGATAAAAGATATGACTGGCTTGCTTATTGATACGAGACGGCGAATAAAAAGGATGACAGATCTATTTCCATGAATTACAGAACTGAAATCAAGCCCGAGAAGAGGCGCTCTGCCTGGAATACCATAACTTTCATCACGCTATCAAAGTTGTTGATTATCACTGTTATCTTTTGACACATGTGAATTATGATAAGTGAAAAAAAAATTAATCACGTGCTTTCTCAACTAACTATGCACTGATCATAATTGAATTAACCAGGCATTTTTATAGTTGTTATCTTAATGAATTCTAAACCAAAATCATGAAAATAAAATTTTTAGAGAATAATATTTACATTTTGGTAGAACTTTAAACGAAAGAAAATCATTAATATTTTGAAAATTTAAGAATGCTTTAGAATATAAATGTATAGGAGTGGGGTAGCTCAATGGGTAGGACTTCTTCTTTTTTTTTTTTTTTTTTTTTTTTTGCAATAATGGATTTAAGTTATATTTGGTTCTTTTCAATGAACAGTTAAGAAAAATGTCATTAGTTACTGAAACAGCGTTTGAATTGAATGTGAATACTGTTCCATTGACTTGTTTCCTTTTTCTCAACGGTAAAATACATTATTACTAATGAAATATAATTTATATAATAAAATAATAATTTCTATATTAAATATTCTTTAAAAAAAAAAAAAATGTACTAACATATATTAAAATGAATGATCGTTGGAGTTGACGAATAGTCGAGGAAGAAAACAGGTATATATTTTTTCCATCAAGGCGGCAACTATTGTTCTAAAGCAGATAAATTCCAAAGGCCAGCGATAGCGACACCAGCGAAGGACGTCCCATTTAAAATATTCACTGGAAAGCGGCGAAGACAAGAGCCCCGTCCCCTTCCTGGAGAACACTACACCCCGAAACGGTCTCTATCCTCGAATTTATAGAGCTTCTCCACTGTGGAGAGGTTCATCCATTATTTATGCAGTACAGTATCCTTGCAGATATCGCTAACAATGAATCGATGCTGCCATCATCATTATCTCCTGGACAAAGGGAGGTATTCATCATCGTCCTTTCATTTGTAAGAGAGAGGCTCTAACCTCCTGAGTACTAAGCCGTTATTGTATAGCCTTTGGCCATAAATTAAAAAAAACGTGAACACTTTCTCTAGTATATGAATCGCTAATTATATTCTTTTTAATTTTAGGAATGAAACTAACTTCAGGTATTTCATACGTTTCCACTAGAAAATACGAACATTTTTGATTTAAAACTAACAATGTTAGCATTTTTAAATTGTCTAAAACGTGTTGAGGGATACTTCATTTTTGGTCAAAGACTCACACATTATTAAATCAGACATATCATTAACTTTTTATCCACAAAATAAATATGTCTTACTTATTAATGTGTAAGTCTTTGACCGCACCCACCGACCAACTTCTTCCTTAAATCTAATATCTTTGGTCTATTGAATTCGAATTGGTGTTTCAATGTAATGCTGTGTTGGTTAAATGCTGTTGTATTAATATTTTATTATTTTGCAGTTACTAATTTGTTGATTTATCACAATTACAACAAACAGTTTAGGGTTTGGGTTTAATCAGACGATTTCGCACTTATCCCAGATTACCTTATATCGAATTCTAATTTCATCCAAGACACTATTTAAACTATCATAAAAAGGCTCTTGTATGTTGAATTATTTTTAATTTTGGAGAACAAATATAACCTTTTGAGGAAAACATCATGGATCACGACATCTTTTATTATGGGGATTTAAATGAGTAAATTCATGATATCTAGAAAAAAAAAACTATCTGGAGTTATTGTCCTGCTTCCTCAGCCTTTGGCATTTGAAGACTACAAAAAAAATTTAAAGTGAGATTTATTCTTCATTCGTCAAATTCTTCACGAATGCAGAATCTGTTCAACTGAAATAAGTAATAATCCTATTCTATAAGTAGGACGATATTAATCCTAATATTGGGGAAATTGCTTAAAGAATGTATTACTTTATTCTATTATAACCAAGGCTTTAAAAATATATATAAATATCATATGGGCGTTTTCGTACGGTCGAATATATCAAATATCGGACAAACATCCGGTTTATTGAGGAGGCGTGAGGCTGCAAGAAATGAAGGATCCGACTCCGTAAAGGAACGCATGCTTTCTGTGTAAACTAAATCGGTGTTGGATCCGAAATTTATCGGACCGTGTGAAAACGCACTTTAGCTTGTTGTATTTAGCTTTTTCCTTGCAACTACTCAAGCAAACTTCTTACGGAAAATAACAAATTTTGGATAATCATACATGCAAGTAGTTAACTTATATTATTTTATAGCCTTAGAAACTAAGATTATTTTCATAATTTTACTTTAAGTTATTTTTCACATAAATACATAAAAATATTATTCATAAGTTCATTAAGTTATCTCCTTATTTAAGAATAATTTCAGATAAATGGACTACTATCTAAAGTCAAATAGAAATCTCTCCCTTTCGATCTGGATCATTCTAAAAAGAGAGAATACGTTAAAACCAGCGAATAAAAGTAAATCCAGTTGCATCGCATAAATTCCCCAACCGACAGAAGGATTCCATTTAAAAAGTTTTCTGGATTTTCCAGCTCAGTTGCGCAGACGTTTTTATTTAAGCGCCTGGAAAAAAACCTGATGGTTCAATTTGGAGTTTTTTTTTTGTTATTTAAACGTTACTGTAGAGTTCAAAGGAAGCAGCGGAATGATGTCATCTGTTAAATTGAAAATTGAGATATTCGATTTCAGGAATATTTTTACATTAATATTGGAATATTAGTTAAAAATTTATGCTCCGTAGGATGAGTACTTAAAGATTCATTATATTGATTATATTTATCTTAGAAACCAATTTTACTTCCTGAACTAACATAAGTATAGATAGAGAATCATACTGTATTTTATTATGACTTTTAGAAAAAAAGGTTTTATTTAATTTACATAATTAAATCTCTTGATAATCTATCTTGCGTTCTATTACTTACCCTATTTTTCTAAAATTATATGTTTTTTATAGTCGTTTTAATATCAGGTATGTGGTTTGTGTGGAAATGAAATATTCCCCATATAAAGTCTTGGGGCAGCTATAAGTAGTCAAAGTTCAAATAACACCTCGATGGCTTTTATCATTTACGTGACTTCGGTTTTTAGTATTTTTTATTTGTAGAATATTGATTGGTTGTTGTAAGTTCTAATAAATAATGTATCATTTATAACATAATTACGTTATGTTTTAAAAAGCCGTTAGCAGATGTTTTTTAAGTGTGGTTTTACCGGAGAGCCTTCTGACAAACTGTGTTGGTTGTCCTTACCTCTGTGGCATCGAGAAACTAACTGTTGGATCTCCTGACCCTTGAGCAGGCCACGTACAGTAGAAGCATTCTGTCCCGCTGAGTTTTGAACGAAACGCAAAGATAAAGTAAGTAGCTTCTAGAGAGCAGTGGCTAGTCTCCCTCATGTACTCCGTGATGTTTCCGATGACCGGCTGTGGCAGGCGTGGTAATGTTGTAAATATTTAACAACAGACCAACAATGATCATAGGTGCTATTGATTTGCTGTTTTGATAAATAAAGTAAAATAAGTTTTTAGTACGTCAGCCATTTTCCTCAAGATTATGGATAACAGTTTTATGTTGCTAAATACCTTTTCGCGTCTCTAAATAACAAGAGTTAGAAGTTTGGTCCGATTTGGTTATGCCGTTATGTTGTAAAAAGCAGTCGAAAAAGCATTACAGATAATGAGAATTTAGAAGAATTACTTTATTTATAAGATAAATAAAACTTAGTTTGTAGTATTTTTCTATTCGCAATTCACTGATACTTTTTAAAACTTGGAAATAATTATTAAAAAAATAAAATAGATTTAAAAAATAAATATATTACAAAAAATAATCATTAGAGAGAGGAAGTAGTTATGGAAGTACAAACGTAACCTGGCCAAAGTTTTTATACCGGGTTTCTAAGTTTCCCAATTGCCGCTAGTGCCGAAAATCTACAACCGCTAGGCTACCAATCAAAGTATACCAAATATTGTGCAAGCCTATCCAAATGCCCAATTAACACGTTTGGCCTTGTGGGTCTTTGCCGTTGGTTAGCAAACGCGTAAAACCCATTTTTAAGCATCGATGCGTTTCTGGAACACTTGGGATGCGCTCCTGAGTATACACATATAGCTTTAAATAAAATAAATTGTTTATAGCATTACGTTAATCATGAACCCACTCTTCTTTGTTCATTACTCGAAATAATGTCAGGCGCCCTTAAACGTACCGTGACCAGCGTTCTAACTCCGATCATAAAGTTGCCCCTAACAAGATGTGAAGAAATGACACAAAGGGCGGATACTGGAGCTATTTGTTTCCGCAGGTTTATAGTGACGATAAATTCAAGCCCGAATCCCTGTTCCTGCGCTGGGTTGCTCTTGTTGCTAGAACCAACAATAAAACAGCCACCCAGCTACAAATTATCTTGCTCCTATGTCACGTTCGCCCGCCCTCGTTTTGGACATTTCTGCGTATCTCCGTCCCGTTAGTTATATTTTTCAATATGAAGCTCTGCCGCCAACGCTCTGGTTTTCTTCCAATACTTAGGCAATGGTTATAGGCTTCAATACAATTTAATTTTGAAAAACGCTGCAAATTATTACACTATTATTATTATTTCCTAATTTTAAGCTTTGGTATAATTATTCCAAAACACTTTATAGTTTTTCTCTATCTTTATAAATGACCGAGATATGGGTGTATGAAGCATTTAATCTGCCTCTATTTAAAAATTAAATGGTGAATAGTAATGTCGCATTCCTAAGATCATCCTGAATTGACCTGTGACAGTGATGCTAAATTTAAAAAAAAATAATATCAAATAGAAGACTATGATATTAACTAAAAAGGAAAGTGAAAAGAAAGTCTTCCCAGTATTAATATTTATTGACGATCAGATTAATGAATAATTAATGTTTCGGAGTTCTTCCCCATCATAAGGACCATTCTTAATACATGGTATATATCCAATGAATACAGTCATGTGCAATAGCTGCACTATTTCAATTTAACATTAAAATAACATTGAGATAGTGCAGGTAATTTTATAAAAGAATATGCTATTGACAAAGTATATATATATATATATATATATATATATATATATATATATATATATATATATATATATATATACCTACAGCTTACATTTTTTAAAACACTATGACTGTATTAATTGCATATATATCATGTATTAAGAATGATCCTGATGATGGGGAAGAACTCCGGAAAGTTGATTATTCGTTAATCAATTCTTTGGAATCTGATCGTCAATAAATATTAACACTGGGAAGAATTTATTTTTACTATCCTTTAACAAAATAATGAAGGAAATGTGCAGCTTTAGGTATTTTATAATTCTGTGCATAGGCATACGACCAATACTTCAAATTTGCATATATTTACTTTATTTCATAATACTTTTCCGTTTATCTACACATGCATTCTTACAAAATAAAATTAAGAAAAAAAGTAGTCTTGTAGAAATATACAAAGCATTTTCCGACTATGCACCTTGAAAAACATAAAAGAAACGAACACCTCAGTTCTATGATCAAGAAAAGTAAAAAGTTAAAAAAAATACCTTCAACATAGTGAAAATTGGTTTAAAATGAAAAATGCCATTCCACTCTTAATTTGTCTTGTTCTTTTAGGCAACTTCCCGTTCCCATCTGCTTGTTAAAGCCGAAATCACTTCTAATACCTAAACTGTTGCTCCAGAACAAACGCTCATCGGAAAAAACTTACGGGCAAGTGTTGTATTCTACAGCTCTGAATAAAGCTGTCTCAACGGAATGTATATAGGTATTATATTTTTTTAAATATCAGCAGGGTAAATTATGTTTTTAATAAAATTGTCTTAGTACGGTTGAAACCTGTCAGGTTGGAACCTGATCTGTTGAAACAGTTGCTTATGAAGTGACAGCGAGATTGCCATATGGTGAGCCGTGTAATATGCAAAGTACCTATATCAAATAATTGGAAAAATATCAGTGATTTATTAGGAATGGAAATAGAGCTGCAACTCAAAAGGGTTTTTCCTGCTAAGTTGTAGAAAGTCTGGACTGCGGTTCTAGAAAGCAGGAAACAAAGTAAAGATGATTTGATTCCAACTTAATACCCTTAGCATTAATTTTAGAGCCAATCATTGGATGGAAAGGGTTGGCAAGTTATTTGCACCTGAGGCGTTATTTCTCAATTGACAAGTACTTTTGTAATTGTAAAATATTTATTGTGTACAAATATGTTAAATATTTCATCAAATGTACATTAAAACAATTTTAATAGTTTAAATATTCAGAGAACGAATTCCATAAATGAAATATGAGCCCGTCAAGCTAAATTATGCTCTGATGGAGAAAATCCCCGGCGCAATATAATTGATAATGAAAAAGCATAAATCTTTTTCATCAGCCATGAAGAAGATATTAAATTGGAGACCATAAAATTTGTTTAATGCTTTTGCCAAACTAGTAACTGAAGGAGAAATTGGATTAAGCTGAAATTAAAAAGGTCAATGGAATGAAGCCGACAGGGATGATCGACGAGGGCCTCCTAAACTGATGAGTTTCAGAAAGTTAGCTTAGTCCGATAACTTGAGATCCGTCAATCCATGTACTCTCCCGTCGCTAGACATATTAATCCGATACAGCAGTTATAATTATATAGATACCAAATTATCATTAATACATTATAGAAGAGCTTCACATCTCAATTAAATTCAAGTATTTAGTAGGTACTACCTCAAAAAGATTTCATGTTTAGCTAGACAGCGAGCGAAGTAAAAATTACTGCCGTTTCCGTTCTGATTTAGGTGTGCCTCCGCATTGTTAGAAGAAAGATCTTCCCAATAAAATAGCCAATTATGTTTTAGATAGGTGCTTTAGATAGGCCTGACACAACTACGTAGGCTATTCCTCAATGGCAGTCCAGCCTCTGTAGGTTATTAAATGTTCACATTCGTTCCGTGATATCACCCCCAAAGCAAATAATATTTCGCAGTCGCCAAAAATATAATAAAAACTGAATACGATCGAACATATATTTTTTCATTTCTAAGCTATCGGATTATAATATTTTTAGGATTATAAATTATTCGAAATTATAAAGATTAGATAATACAGCTCCAACCATCTCTGCAAACCTCCTCGAATGTTGTAACGGCATTGGCCTCGAGCTCATTCATGAATACGGAGAGTCAACGGAAGAGAGAGAGAGAGAGAGAGAGAGAGAGTCTCAATATGTTTAAATCTATCAGTAGAATAAGATGCTAAAAAGAGATAGCTGGAAATGTGGACGGTCGGTTTGTCAGAAGCGTTTGAAGAAAACCCATGGACAGAACAGGGGTGGAGCTCCAAACTTTAATACTTCATTTTAATGCATCACGGGTGACATGTACCCTTCTTCCATTGACTCTTTACATGCTATAAGAGTTCTTGTAATGGCCAGCTTCTCCACTCAAATCCTGAAGTACCCTCGACTCTAGCACACTCACTCAGTCACCACTGCCTTCCGATAATCGTGACGCGGCTAGGAGAGAAGTCCTGGAATCTCCTCGAGTCCTACTTTTCCATCTATATGTCAGAGGCAAAGGTTAGTTTCGGAGTTGAGAATGTAAATATTGTTCATAGGAATGAATGTGTTCAAGATTATTTATTTTATCAATTTATTTGTGATATACTCGTACATATATTATTTTAATTATTTTTTTTTAGATCGCCAGAGACTGTATAACATTTTGATTGAGCAGGGAATACCGAAGAAGTTAGTAAATCCAGTAGGGATGTGCATGACCGAAACATTCAATAAAGTTAGAATCGGTAATTATTTTTCGGAGAAATTTGAAGATCGTTCGGGGTTAAAACAAGGCGATTCTCTTTCACCTGTCCTATTTAATTTAGCACTAGAGTATGTCATTAGAAAGGTAATGCGTACCGAAAGGGGTTTAGATCTGGGTGGTAAAATATCCGTGCTCGGGTTTGCGGATGATTTGGTATTATTAAGTGAGGACGCGAAAACTATAAAACTGAATACAACAATTTTGATGACAGCTGGGAAAGAGATTGGCCTCAAAATAAATACGGATAAGACGAAATATATGATTAGCAATAAAAACAGAGGCGATTTTGAGGATATAGATATAGGAGAAAATAGGTTTGAGCACGTTGAGAAATTTAAGTATTTGGCGTCTGTGATTACTAGAAAAAACGAAATTCAAGAGGAAATAAAGGCGCGGTTAAAGGTGGGAAATGCTTGTTATTTTCCGGTATCAATATTACTTAGGTTGCGCGAAACGTAGGTGGGAGGATTGTATTAAGAGTGATCTAATGAATTTGGGTTTGGACGGTAGTCGGTGGACCGAGATTTGTAGACAGCGATTAGTGGTATCGGCATCGAACCTCCGGGTTCGCTAAGCCTTTTATTATTATTATTATATTATTATTATTATTTTTCTTTAGTCTGTATACATGTATGGTATGAATGGGCACACTCAGCTATAATACAAATTGCCTTCGAATGTGGCAGCTTGTAGTATTTGTCAATAAATAAATCCTTAGAAGTGAAGATTCGATAACGATATCAGCGACAAAGGTCACCAACAAACCTTTCTGAGCTGAACGCTAATCTACAAGGTCAGACCTAACACAATCCTCCCACATACGTCTCGCACGTTTACTCTTCTGTTCAGCACTCATTACCTTTGTTAATTAACAAAGGTCCAACAACTTTACATGCCTATTTCCATACATAGCGCTGCTGAGTAACTAAACTTTAGTAACTGTCACTCAGCTAGTCATATTTTCAATTTGAACGTTTTCAATGCCAATTGCGACTTTCAGTTCCCTAATACCTTCTTCAAGCTCCTGCTTAACTTATCTACAATCAGAAATATGTGGGGAAAAAAAGAGGTTCGCCATTGTTATACAATCGTAATTTTAAAAGTAAAAATACATGTAATATTCAAAGAACACCGCTCAAGAAATTGTTGAAACTTCACAGATTTATGAAAGCAACGAAAATTTTTAATTTAGAACGTTACTCGGAGGTCGTTGGGGCGGGAATTGCAAGCGGGAGATCGCACCGTTGATGAATTATGAGTTAACTAGAATAATTTGTACATACATAAAAGATAAATTATGTTTACTAGCAAACATTACTTCCAGCCTTGAGTAAATTAAGCCGCTATTTCATTCTTCCAGCCCCCTCTACTCTTCTGCATCTGTGATTTATTACACGGTAGGGAACATGTAAATTTCCTTCTTTTTTTTGCTCTCCTACCTGTCATTTGTAATATGAATAATACAACTTTTTTTTAGCAGGTGCACATATTTTCTGATTTAATAATATACAGTGCTCCAAGGAATCAGGGATAGGCGCTACTTAGGTTAATAAAATTGTAATTTATATAAAACTAGTTAGTTCTCATTATTAGTAGACCTTAAAGTTCCTGAAAGAATTTGCATTAATTGGTCGAATAAAGAAAAAAAAAAATTTTACAATAGTTTTTCAAAATAAAACATATGATGAGTCGCAGTCAATTATTTGGACAGATGATAAGAACTAGAAGATGTATTACTTTACCTGACTAAGGATTATAGCAAACATTTTGTCCTGATTCAGACATCATAAGGATTGTTATAACATACCTAAAAAAAATTAGATTAACTATAAAATAACTAGAACACGGTATGTTTCTCAGCCTTCTACACACCATTTCAATAAGATATTTAATGTTCTAGATCTCCAAGCATTTTGTTATGTAATGCCCATAAAATCCTTATACAATGGAAATCGGATAAGGATTACTTTATTTCATTTAAAACAAGTATTTGTATTCATTACAAATCTTTTTTTATTTATTATTATTAAAATTTCAAATATTTATAATATCTATAATTTAATAGACAATAAAATAATTCAGTTCTAGCGAAAGCATAGGTATTTGATGAAACTCTGTCCTATTGCTTTGAGAAACAGGAAATAGCTATATCGTTTCCGATTAAAAATCAATTGAATAGCATCAATCTCCACAGTTCCACAGACATTTTTTTCTTCTCAGTTTTATTAGTTTCTAATTCCTAATTCAAATACTAATGTCTATATTAAAGTCCTGGTCTAGACAATAGAAGTTCATGTTGTGTGGGAACGGAATGAAAAGTGTCTTTCTTAAAATGTTGGGTATAATGGAGTATGGAACATATTCCAACTTAGATTCTAACATAGAAAAGTTGACTGGATTACAGTTAACGTACGTAGGTCTAAATAGATTTTGAACATGAACTCTAAACGTTCGGCTATACTAACTTAGTAGTTAGTATAGTTACCTGAATCTCCGGGTGAGTTGTTGTCTTCTATGTCACGTGTGAGAAAGTAAATATTGATAAGAATTTTGAACTAATCACCAAGAGGGTGGTGCTAGTGCTAATAGACATCCTTCCAGACGGAAGGTGTTTGAGAGAGATTTTAACGAGTCCAAGAATTTCGATGAGCCTCCTTTTGATAAATTCTGGTACTGCTGGGAGTTCTTAGAAGGGCGTGCGTGGAAGGTTAGAACAGCGACGGTATTCAAACTAATTTAACTTTAAGTTTATTAGGGGTTGATAACTTATTTGCCACTTCTATAATTTTGTTTTTATTGAAAACTAGTTTCCAATGTTATGCATTCATCTTCAGTTCTAAAAGCACACACAAACAATTCAAAATACAGTTTGGTGTTATTATACACATTAAATTAAATGATATATAAATTAGTATTATAAAACATTCATGACAGTATTATAAGACAAGAAATCAAATACATGTTGGCACTCACCAAGGTTTAAGTAGATTATATCAAACAGAAAAGTTTGTATAGTAATTGTTTTTTTCTGTTATAGATCTGTTTAAGATCGGACTATTGGAGATATTTATTGGTCCAATCCAGATTTTTGCTTAAATGACCAAATAAATATCTCCAATAGTCCAATCTTAAATTTATTCCCATCCATAACAGAAAAAACAATTACTACTAATAATACAAAACTTTATTTTGAATTGCTTATTTTTGAATTTTTGTGTGTTTTCAGAACTGAATATGAACAACATTCGAAACTAGTTTTCAATAAAAACCAAATTATAGAAGGGCAAATAATTTATCAATCCCTAATTAGATTGATCCTTTTATACCATCATGCGGACGTCAACTGTTTAAGTTTATTTTTTATTTCATTTAAATCAAAATTCAAACCCAAATATTATGGGATTAAACTATTACTAGTATACCCGGGCGAAAACTCTCGCATTAGATATCAATCCTTCTTCTAATCCCAAATTGATATAAAGTTGCCATGAAAACGGCATAAGGCCCGTGCGGACCTATATCGTGCGTTATCTCGAAAACGGTAGGTCTATAAGCTTTAAAACGCTAGATCAACACGATCTTTAAAACCCAACTTATCCCGTCTCGATCCGCCGACTATCAGTCGTCAAAGTTTTGAAATCTTCCAGTTTTTTTATCACTTTTATTTAAGTCCTTGTAAGATTTTAAGGAACAAAATTGGAATTCGTCACATCTCCGTGAAATTCTCTTTCTTTTGATACCTCACACGTCAAAATCCATCGCTCCTGAGAGTCGGAAAAGGGATCTATACGACCGTAATGATATATAGTAGTGATAATTATGGTTGCACTGAAATTAATCTTCATCCAAATACCTCCCCTCAGTTAATTTTTCATGCCGGGTGATGAAGATACTTTTTTCATCCAAAACGATCCACCAGATCTCTAGGGCAGATCTGCAAGAATAGCACCACCATTCGCTAAAAGCAACGCCATTATCCAACATGGAAAGAGATAACGGGAACATAATGAGAGGTAAGATAAAGTTAGGGAAGGCTAAACTGATAACGAATGCCAAGGCAGGAACCCGGCGGTCAGATTGATGGAGGCAATTGTAGAGATGTATCGGTCCTCGCGACCCCGTGTTTGTTCTTTCCTCGCTTGTTAGTCAGCAAGGATTTTGAATCCCTGTAGTCCCTTCCAGTTTTTCTAGCAAAATAATCATAAAAAATATAAAAACAGAAAAATATATATTTTTTTAATTCGTGCAAGCACTATAAATATATTTAATTAAAAAGGTTTCATTAAATGTTCATAATTATTCATATACCCGAGCAATTATTAAACATACATATCGTAGTTATGATGAGTGCCATCATTAGTATAGTTATCTTTAGTATAGTTATCTTAGTATAGTTATCTTCTCTTTAGTATAGTTATCTTAAGTGTCATTTTGGTGATTTTAATATTTTGGGTACATCTTGTTCTTTTGCACTACCGGTATCTACTAAAATCGATTCAAACCACTAGGTTCAATTTAATTGGCCGCAAGCGGAAATTAAAGAAATGATCTATGTGGGTAGGTGAGTGGTCATGAAAAATATCCTATGTGTCCATGGGATTCGTCTACCGCAGTGGTCTGGGAGTAGTCCAGAGAATTTATTTCTGAAATTAAGCATGAGAGACATGTTTGCTTTACAAAAGAACAGATATATCTCAGAAATTTAATATGCTAGTTTTTTAAATATATATTCGGGAGTGCTAATTTTATTAAGATTTTTTTATTTTTTGTAAACTGATGCATACAAACGATGATGATATCTTTATAATATTATTAAATGGGATAAATGTGTTGAAATTACAAGCGATGGCGTTGGAGCCATGTCCGGTTATAAAACAGAGTTATTAGTCAAGTTAAATGCTGTAGCACCACGTACCAATTGAGCACATTGTAGGATTCGTAGGGAGGCTTTGGCGGCAAAAAAAAATATGCCAGTAACTTTTAAAAATACTTTTGTAAAAATAAAACATTTGTGTTATTTTTTTCTTTATTACAATTTTTATAAAAATACTTTACATTGTAATTTTTGTTCTTATTTTTTTCTATATCCTATTTATTTAAATGTTTATATTAATTTTAAATGGCAAGTAGTAAACTAAGTAGAAATAAGAGTTTAGATTACCTATCGAAGTAAAAGAAAGAAAATATCATATGAGCATTCAAAATAGCCTATGTGAACAAAATCACAATAATTTTTTCATCGCTTAACACTGTTTAATTTTTTAGTGTCAAGGTTAATTTGAATAAGACTCATCGACTATGAACTAAAACATATTTACTATTCAAAAAACTAAAAAAATTGACATAATTATAGTAAAACATGCAAATTATCAATAGTTTAAACTGTTTTCAAAAACAAGATATGATTAAAGGATATTTTCTGATAAAACGACGATGTACATTCAAACAAGTATTTTGTATATCTACCACAATAACCTGGCTTTCAAACATGCTTTCATAAGTTTCAATTTTTCATATGATAATTTTTTTAACTTTTACCGTCTATGTCTTCCCTGTGGAATATTTGTTCTCGATATTCTGGTGAAGAATTCACTATTTGTATTTGAATCAGATAGGCACATTTACAACAGTGTGATTAAAAACTGTTCATTAATTAAATTAATGAGTGGGCTACGACAACAAATACATCTCCTAAGAACTATTGTTAAAAAACTGGCGGATTAAATAAGTTAGCAAAATGTTGAGAGAAACATTTTGACTTTTACAACTTTGAAATAAGTTTGGTAGATCCTGCACTGAGGTGAGAGATGTACTTGACTATATACAACACTGAATACTTCGTATGAATACTAAGAATATTTAAATTAAAGCCCTATGCTTAAAATCGTAATTATATGGCCATCAACGTCGAAGTCAATTTAGAAGACGCTTCCAGATAGTCGGTTGTATCTTGGTTGGGGCCAGGAGGAAGCTCCCTTCAAGAAAGTCGGGATCACCGACCGGGAAGAAAAAAGTTCCCCACGTCCACAGCCAAGTCAAGGGACTTCATTCCATCGTGCCGTTACTTCATCCGGGGATTTCAGCCGCGTAGAGTCATCGCTGAAGAACAAGGAGGCGATAGTTTAAAATTATATTTTAGGTGTCATTCAGGGAAAGCTGGAATCATAATACGTATGACCTTTTCCAAACCTATTTTTTATTAGAATAAAATTTGTTGTGAATGATTATATCCAATTTGAAATAGTACGAAAACAATTTATAGAAGTTAATTCATATAAAAGAATAGATAATCTTTAAATCTACAAACAATAATCCCTCACTATATCACAGGTCAAGTAGGGAAAATTTCAGGGTTAAAGATAAAAGTTCAACAACCTACAGTAACAGATTCTATTTTATGAATTCGATCGACTGTCCATTATTCCGATATATTATAAGATTTATGTATAAAAATTTCTATCATAACTTATCACATCCCACTTTATCACTTTACCTGTATTTTTTTTTCTAAGTTACAACTGTGTTGAATCATCAACAATATTTTAATACCAATTAGACCTTTTTACTACGTAGATTTTGTAGTAAAAAACTGTTAAAATCCTTAAATTTTAAATTCGATTCTTACATCTCAAACATTCGTAACGAGATTTCGAGCATTAGCAAGCAAGACCCCACTTAGCAGGTCTAAACATGAAGAAAATTAAACCACAGAAGTGACCACACCGAAAACCAGAAGTTATACTCCCAACGGATAAACCTCGTGTGTCGCAATGCGGATATTTAATTCTCAGCTTAGACAAATATTATTATTTTTATCATTTTCCTTAGCCGTGTTTCCTGATTTCGCATAGTGGTAGTTGGGC
The DNA here is from genome assembly GCA_948150685.1 of Rhaphigaster nebulosa. Lineage (NCBI taxonomy): Eukaryota > Metazoa > Arthropoda > Insecta > Hemiptera > Pentatomidae > Rhaphigaster > Rhaphigaster nebulosa. The sequence goes on along the minus strand of OX411308.1, from coordinate 46,581,054 downwards.
AAAGCTAGCATTAAAATCCAATTTAGAGCTTCGAAAATGATCAGGAATGAATTTTAGTAGTGAAAACGTGCAAAACTGCTTCAAAATAATATCTCTTCCAATGCATTGAAGACAATTTGCACAATCAATATCCCTCCTAAAATGCATTAAAATAAAAAATAACAAGAAGGAAAACAGTCAATAATAATGTAACAATAATTTGACAGTTGTTATTACTAGTTATAATAATAACGAAAAGGCTCAGTGAAACTGAATGTTCGATACCGATACAAAGTTTGCAACACACACATTTCTCTCTGCCAAAGTGAAATTACGAATGAAGTATTATTTAAAGTATTAATAATAATAATAATAATAAAAGGCTTAGCAAACCCGGAGGTTCGATGTCGATACCACTAATCGCTGTCTACAAATCTCGGTCCACCGACTACCGTCCAAACCCAAATTCATTAGATCACTCTTCATTCAATTCATTAGATCCTCCCACCTACGTTTCGGTCTACCCCTCGGACGTTTACCAGTCGGCTCAGCGTTTATTAACTTTTTAGGAATTCGTTCGTTACTGAGCCCAACAACCTTGCAAGCCCATTTCAACCGTCGCGATGATATCACTTCGATTATATTAACAGGGTACATGCTCCGCAATTCCGCGTTGTGTAATCTCCTAAATTCTCCAGTTGACTCATTCTTTTTCGGACCAAATATTTTACGCAGTACCTTATTCTCGAATACCTTAAGGCGTTGTTCGTCCAAGGTTAGCGGCCACGTTTCACACCCATACAGAACTGTAGGCAAGATAATGGTTTTGTATATTCTAAGTTTTAAGTTTCTGGACAAAATGCGCGACCTAAGTAATGCTGATACCGAAAAATAACAAGCATTTCCCATCTTTAACCGCGCCTTTATTTCCTCTTGAATTTCGTTTTTTCTAGTAATCACAGACCCCAAATACTTAAATTTCTCAACGTGTTCAAACCTATTTTCTCCTATATCTATATCCTCAAAATCGCCTCTATTTCTATTGCTAACCATATATTTCGTCTTATCCGTATTTATTTTGAGGCCAATCTCTTTCCCAGCTGTCATCAACGTTTTAAAGTATTACGTAGTTCAATTTGGATCTTATGTATTTTAAGCTACAATTTATTTTCATGCAACTGTAAGTCACTCTTAATGCATTGTTCCTCTCTTAACGTAAACGCACCACGTATCTGATCCACTAAAAACATTATGAAGTAGAATGGACACACTTACAGGTTTCAGGAAGTTCTTACCGTTTTACTTTTAACTTCCCCATTTATATTTCTTTTTATATTTTTTATATTTCTCGGCCTTATTACTTCTCTGAGCCCTTGATTTGTGTTTCTAAGACAAGCATATGCTTCTGATAAATTAATAAAAATAAAATATTTCAAAAATGCGATTTTTCACGTTCTTTAGTTACACGTGATTGCGACGATATTTATTGTACATATTCGAAAGTAACCCTTATATCTGCATTGCCTGAGTCATCATCATAAATCATATTTTTTTTTTGCGCCAACGGATATTTCAAGACTCAATTCTTTAACAACATAAATTGGCGTTTTCGCAATTAGTTAAATAGTTTTGACATCATACTTCAAGTTTCATACGATAAATCGTCGTCACCATGGAAATACTATGTGCCAAAACCAAATCTTTTTAGCAGGGGTCATAGAAGTTTCTAAGGTTAATCGCCTTATCAAAAAACCAAACTAGCCTCAATCTAACTATATGATCTGAATATTATCTGCGGTTGAGGAAATCTGTTGACAGCGGATTCCCACTCAACAAAGCCTATGAGTAAAGGTTCCAATCAAGAAAATTTGTCTCGAAAGATTTATAATAATAATACGTACATAGGATATTTAATGTTTCTCATTAAAAGGAATATTTTTACACATCGTAGATTACCTTGAATTAAAAAGATAGGTTTTCCTATGAAAGAAACACACAAATATGAAAAAAACTTTAAGGAGCAAAAAAAAATTGTCTTATTAAATTGTTTCTAGACGACATCCCCAACCAACCTTCGCCTACAAACAAATACTATAATTACAAGTAATATTCTGTTTATCTACATCTTATAGATTAATCAAAAATTAATTTTTAATTTAAAAAAATGCCTATACTATATATAGTTTTGATCTGGAAACCGGGAAACAGATTCTAGACCGAGATGCAAAGAAGGCATTATTTGGTTGGAGAAATGATTAGCAATGTTTACGATCCGTTTTATTGCAGCAATAATAAAGCAAGCTATCATCCTAAACTACCTCAGAGCTCCTATTGCCTGGAACCTTTTAACCGGCAGTTGGGCAATAAAGCAGGATATTGGCTGCTCTAAAGTTTCCACCGTTTTCTCAAGAACCTCCAGAAGAGGACCATCGCAGATCTGAATCTATTAAATTCCGACTGGATTATTTCCCAGGAGGTGCCAGTTGGTCGGTCCGATTAAGGAGCTGAAAATCTTTCTTCCCTTCCCTAATGGACTTTTCCAGTTATCCTGACTCGGACGATTTAGGGAGGGCAAACTTGTGCTCCTGCCTCCAAGAGTATAATTGCCACTGCCTTCCCATCCCTCCCAATAATTCCTGAAGAGCAGATTTCGTGGAGCAGTTTATATAACTATCCTCAAAGTCATCTCTGGATCCAAGATCATCCTACCGTTGTCGATTTAAGCACTTCCCAAAGTAACCTTGCAGCTAGAGTAACTTTAAGGACTGTTTAGTAACAAATAGATCATTAATCATAAAAGAGTAAGTATAAAGATTAGAATTAGAGTACTCCTTCAAAGTCATCAAGGAAATTTTTCAAAAGTGTCACCTAGATCTAATTAAAAAACATCTTGATAATAGTGTTAGGATTGCTTACGAGTTAATCATCCTTTTCTGGACACAATGAGCATAATTGAATAAACTGGAAAGACAATAACTACTAAGTTAAAGACAAATAAATTTATCTATCTATGATTAAACTTCATTGCAATGCACTAATGTTATCGAGCGAACGAAAACCCTCGTGCATAGCGATAACGTTCATCCAACGCTTATTTGGAATTGTTGTAAATGGTAAAAATCTACTTATAGAAATATTATCAGCTTAGAGAAAATCTTAATAAATCATAAGTATATAGAAATTAATTTGTTATTAAATTTTTGCCACTGTAGAGCACTTGAAAATTACCGCAGTCCCTGTTGAAAATAAACTAAATAATCATTACACGATCAAGACAAATAATGTAATTAATTTAGAAGTTATTGTTAATAGAATATCAGTTTATGCTTTGTTCGCTGCCAATCAGTCGATTTGATGAATTCAATAAAAGGGCAGAATTAGTCTTTATTGAAGACTAATAAGACATACCAGAGTTTATTTGGATAAAATGATGTAATACGTATTGTGATAAAAGATGTTTTTGCATATCATTTTAGTTTTTGTTTTTTGAATGTTACTGTTTATTTTTTTAGTTCTTAAAAATTGTCATGCACCGATATTATAGTCATTGGTTTTAAATAAAACATTGTGGGTTTAGCGTTCAATAAGCTGAAAGCTAATATACTCCAACTAAGTACAGCTCATCACTGACTCTGTTGACTTTATAATGTCGAGTGAATTTATAATGGGCCATTGCCACCGAAAATATAATTTTTGTTGGTTTCAACAATTTTTATTTTCAAGTAGTAATTAATATACATCATGTGATAATAATTAATAATGATATAACAATTAATAAATTTATATTAAACAAAAGTTAATTAATAAAGACAAATAAAAAAAACATCCGAAACCCAACCATACATATACTCTATATTGACAATCAGTGTTATCACACCTTCCATACCTTATGGCAGGGAATGCAACAAAATTCATAGGGCATCAGGAAGACCACCTCTTTCTTAACGGGATCACTTAAGTAAAAACCAATTTTGTTTATTTTAGATTAACAGTAATTTGGGAAATTAGAACCTAGCAAATGGTGCATTAAGACTTTTAAAAAATTGAAAATAAAAATTCTAACATATGATCCCATTGATGATATGCCATCCCTAATTATCCCAATTCCAAAGTAACAAAAAAATGTATTCAAAATCTATAAACGGCAACTTTTGACAAACAACTGTCACTGGTACGTTTGGAGCTTTTACAATGCATAATACAGCGTGGGATACTTAAAGTAATTTTAAATCATTTTTATTACCGGAAGGTGTTTTTGCACTCCAGAAGAAATATTCCTCCTATTTTTCGGTCCAAGATATGCATACTAATCCTAGAATACCTCAAGAAGCAAAAGCCCCAACTATTTTCGGAACCAATTGAAACATTAAACAGAAGATCCAAACGCAGCAGGCCCCGAGTGTTGTGTTTGGCTTTAGTCTATTTTGGATGGGTGCGCCTCCAAGTTACCTAGTCTATATGCTCCTCAAGGTTAAATACATAGTCCAGAATGTCAGCAATCCGTTAACTCAAATTATTTGCAAGCCATCACAAGCCAATTATTTCTCAGTATAACATTTCTGATGACTGTTTAAGTTCAGGTATTTTTATAAATTACGTACCAAACCCAAACTGAGATTTTCAAAACATCTCCGGGAAAAATGAGTGGATTTTGAATGATGATTCTAATTATGTCAGTACATAAGTGCGATACAGATAGAAAAAAAATGATCTTTGTTTTTGAATAATCAAATTTTCTAATATACCATCACAAATACTAAAAACTTTATTAACAGAGAAATATATATAAATAGGGAAATATATATATATATAACACCCGTTTACTCATTCAGCCAATGAGAAACCAATTTTCGTAAGAACAGATTCAATAGGCTAGCCAAGTATTTCCGTACAGCTTCCTTACTATTTCTATAGGCTAAATAAGGATAATCAACTGTGCAAGAAAAACAAATTTAATGTTTTAATTTTTTATATGGGCATATTTCTGAACATTACACATTAAAAAATAATAATATAAAACGTACATGCGCGATCAAATATCCGTTCAAAAAACGGAATCGCAACTCTCAATTACCTAATATTCGATCCTTATATCGAAGAAAACTTCAACAATTAGAGTAAATTGAAATACGCAAGCTCCATCAAAAATCTGATACAAAAACAACAAAAAAAAACAGAAATAACAGAACCCTCGATTACCTAATAATCGATAAAGATTAAGAAAATTTAAAAAAATAACAGTAAATCGAAATGGGCGTGCACTATCGAAAAACCAATTTAAAATATCTCCCTTTCCGCTTCGGTACTTTCCTTTCCGCTTTGGGCGTTTTGATATATCTTACCTAATATTAATCCGATTAATATTTTTTTTTTGTTTAATGCCTATATTAAACGTAGTTGACATTTAAATTATCTTTCAAATGAGCTAAGTGGAAGGTCCAGAAGATGTACATTTTTCGAGTTGTCAAAAAACTAAGCTAAGGTAAACTGGTATCCATAAGAACGTGTGCATATTACTTTATAACATGTGTACAAAGTTCACTCCATTTCTGCTAATACTGGTCAGATTTGGATGTTTTTTTGGTTTGGTTTTAAAGGAAATTTAATAAGGAAGATCCTATGATTTTCGAAAGATTTTGCAGTAATCAAAAAAATGTATACTTTTTGAATTATGCGTAAATGAAGTTTTATTTTATTCATAACTTTTTTCTGCTTTTTCTCGGGGATGTGCTATATAGGAAAATTAAAAGTATTTTAAAGTGACGATTTCAGGAGTGTTTAATCAAAATCTTTCGAGCCGTTGTGGCGCTACAGTCTATATAGTCTCGATTCCTATAGTATATCAAAGAAAACTTTAACAATAACAGTAAATCGAAATGCGCGCGCGCGATCCGGTATCCAATTAGGAATTAGCTCCCTTAAAAACTCACTTTCTTCAATTTTGGACGAAATCGGATGAGCCGTTTTGGAAATATATATGTAAAGGAAAATAAGTTTGCGCATGCGTAAAAATGTAATTCGATAAAATTTATATGGGACTATCTAAGTACCAATTTCATCAAAATAACATTTTCGGTAGCAAGTGTTTTATACCTTATATGGATTTTACCGTGGATAGACAGATACGAGACCAAATTTGTTCCTTGATGTCTAAAACGTAAAATGCAAATGAAAATTTTCGAATGTGAGGACATAAAAGTTTTTTCGAATGCTGCATGAACAAAAGGCTTTCCAACCTTCGGTATTGAGAAAGCAAAATATATGATAGAGAGACTTTATCAATGTGAAAGAGTTTCTTCCATCGCTATCATATTGCAAACGTTTTTCTTTCTGTAAGCAGTGGATAAAAAGTATTGGAAAATAATCAGTCTCCCATCGGACAGGCGCGATGTAGGAAATATATCTGCAAAAGAGAATCTATACTTCATAACCTTAATGATAATTTAATACTAATATTATAAAAGAATTTGTATCTTTTTTCAGTATGAATGATTTCAATGATTTAAAATATAATTTTTCGAAAGTAGTTTTACACTCTTAAGCATAGAAATTTAGTACTTGCGAATTAAGCGGTGTCTTTCACGAGAATTTATGTAGCAACATAAACAAAATAAATTTAAATTGCATTTCATTCCTAAATTTCTTTATTAAAAAAATAAATGAAAGCAATAATTCCAAAATTTTGAAGTTATGCAGCGGTGTTTGTACAGATATAAATTTGTACTCATTGGGATTTTAAAAATAATTACAGCTTTAATTGGATCACAGCTGTTGACTTCCAAAAACATACCCCCAACGATTCTTTTCAGTTGAGGTCGGGTCTTTACCGTAATTAAAATTTATTTATTTTTGTAATTGAAATATCATGTCCATTCTCACAAAATTTGAAAATACTTCACTGTATTTTCTTCCACGGAGGGTAATTTCGAAAGGTTTATCATTTTTTGTGAAATAAATACATAATTTATTAATAAACAAAGCACAAAACTGATAACAAAAATTACAATGTAGGCTATAACCAAAACCAATAAAATATACGGTCGACCGTTCAATACCTAAGTACTTTAAACTTTCTGTTTGATTTTAACCATTCACTCACTTCAATTACTGATCTTTTTTTCATGACTAAAAGATTCATCCGATTAGGATCAGATAAGCAGACTTTTTGGGAATCAGAGGTCATTTAATTCTTTTAACTCATGAAAAAAAAAAACTGGCCTTTTTGAATCAATCAATGTATGAGCTGATGGTCCACAAATAATTATGATTCAAATACACACGAAATATATTGTGTCCTCGCATTACTTTAGAAGATTCATTTCAGATTAGAGTAAAGATTAATAAAGATCAATACAGAGATCAAGACAAGCTGTAAAAATTTCGGAGTCCCCCAAAAAAGTTTCAAGAAAACTTTAATTACTTTATATGCAAATAAGAACAGCAATCGAAAATTCCATTAAATATAAAATTAATGCTTAAAATTTCCTGCTCTGTATATAAATATCCTCTAGCTTATTCATGGCGATATTTTTTTATTCTTATGATAAATTTAAATTAGAAAATATTCGAAAAGCTTCAACAATAACTTCTTTCGTATGACTCAGTTCTTCGGGACAGTTCCGCCTTTGTGTTTATCAAATATTACATTAAATGAATTGACTATAAAATTTTCTTTTATTGTAAATTCATGTCTAAATTATATTTTTCGCCAAAAAACATTTTTCTCATTTGTTATCTAAGAGTTTGAATGATTAAACGATGAAGCCCTTCAAGATCAGTTACCTCTTTTTCAACTTCATCTCTGAAAATTAAAAATTTAATATAATATAAAAATAATTCATATGACAACTATAATATAATTTGATAAAATTGTCTAAATATTTCAGATTAGGTTTTTCAATACTTCGCACACTACTGACTGCAGTAATTTACTAGTAGCATTTATTCTAAGTAAAATACTATTTCAAATCACTACCATTCTGAAGGTTTCATATATGAAGTCCATGGTTACTTTTTTTTTTCTTTTTCTGAATTATAAATTTCAATTAAAGTCTCTTTTATATGGGAAAAACAAATTTTATAGCTAATATAGCATCTCCTCTTGCTAACCATCTTATATTAGGAACACTTTTCACAGTGACGGAATGTTGACACATAGCTAGATTTCTGGTAAAAATTTTCCAGCGATGGAGTGGCGCAGAAAAAATATCAATAAATTCTGCAGTTCTTTTTCTGCAGCGAAATTTCCAACGAAATTTAAGGAATGGTTACCACACGGAATAAAAACCACTCTTGGGCTGTTATTGTGCTGGTAAACCTAAGTACTTCTCTGAGATATTAGAAGCATTATTAAATGAAAATCCTCGAGAGTTTTTAATATCCACTATAACTCAAAATCCTGTTATAGAGTTTTCTTGTGCCCATGGAGACTTTTGTTCAGAATGACAAGAATGAGTTTCTTGCAAAATTGCAGAACATTTGATCGAAACCACTTTTACTATGAAATACTGCGAGGTCCTCTCCTAAATTTTAGATTTGTTAGATTATTTTATGTAGGTTTTTCAGACAGGAAGGTTTCATTAACCTTTAGGTTATTTTCAAAATCTTTAAGTTAACATACTTTAAGATCTCGGGCTCTCTCTCCCGCTTACTGCCTAATCCGTCGCTAGTAAGAGACGCCTTGATATTTCAGATGAGATACTATAACATATCACTATCCGGCAAGTACATTCATGTCGATAAACGACTTGGTAGATATCTATAAAAGATGATGAGCTAAGAATTCATTTGTATTATTTTTAAAACTATTTCTAAGAAAATTGCAGAAACGTTTAAATTATATCCAACATCAATTAAAATTCCTGGTTCCTTTATTACTGGTCAAATGATAGAAACCAAAATACCATGTTTCCCCATAAAATTTATCTTTACCAAGTACAAATTATTTACCCACACGAAGGCAATAATATCAGTGGAGTTCAATAAAATATAATTTATTGCCTTGCACCCTCCCCCATCCTCTACTTCGTAGACCTCTGCCAGCCGAGCAAGGAAATTTATTACTCAACAGGGTAGAGATTAATTTTAAACTGAATTATTACTAAAATTCTTTCTAAAAAAAAAAATTAAAAAATTGAAATATGAGATTGGTATTATTGCCTCTTAAAAGTGAAAATGAGGCCATAATAACACTTGCACAGAAAATAAGAAAGAGATTCTATTCTATGGACTCATCATTAAAGCTTACAATAAAAAAATTATTTGATATTAAATTCAAGATTTATTAAATATAAGGCGTATTAAAAGTTCACATTTATAAAATAATAACTTCGATTCACTGCATTTAAAAACCTAAAATTACATTAAAAACTTAAACCTAAAAGCACCTAAACTTAAAAAAACAAACGTAAAATTACATTTAAGTATAGACATATAATTAAATATTTATATAATATATTGTAAGAAACGAATTGTAAGGATAAAAAAATTGTATTGTAGTTACAAAAAATTGTAAGAATGTATTGTGTATATATATATATATATATATATATATATATATATATATATATATATATATAAATTATATAATTTATTTATTAATAAAAGGATATATTTATGATGGAAAAGGTTTAATAATTAGATGGAATATTTATCTCAATAAACCCTTATGTGGAATTTAATTATACAAAAAGAATTGTGGAAGAAATATTTTTTCCGTTCTGTAACAAATAATCATTAAATATAATAGTATTAACTATAGTTATTCAAGACAAATAATATTTTTGATTTGCATTGATGTCATAAATTATAATTATTAATATTAACAATCAAATAACACTGCTTCGGTCGGGAAAAAAAATCACAAGTTCATTTATTTATTTCACAGAAACAATGTTCAAAAGTATAGAACTTAGTTTTTTTTTCTGTTTTTTTTAATCGAATTTTAGCTAAATTTTTACCTAAGTTTTATTAAAAAATAAACATAGGTATTTAAATTAAATTAAGAATAAAAAAAAAACTAAATATTCGAGGCACTCAGTCGCGAAACATGGTATCTAACATATTTTGTGAATTGAAGTTTTTAGTAACACTGGATTTCTTACAAATGATAGGTTGTTGAGAAAATCAGAGGGAAATTTCTTTTGATTTTTAAAGAATAATGTTGGTATTAAGCTATGGTAAGTGACTGCGTTATAAGAGCAAAGGATTGCAACTAAAAAATATTTTAGCAGAGTAGAATTCTTCACTTTGTTAGTAACCATTTTACAATCATTTATTGATCAATGAGTTCCTAATTATCATATGGCTTAAACAAAGCCAATACTTTTGTCAGCGAGCGAATAAACATTGTATTGTGAATGTATTGTTTCTCTTGGCTATCAGCTGGAAGTAATACAAGTGAATAAACTAAAAAAAAAACGTGCTTTTGTGCATTGGTCTGTTCCTCACGATTATCTTTTGAACGGGTGAACTAATTCTATTTTGAACTTCAATTAATTTATGCATTTATGCATAAAATAATTTTTGGCAAACTATCAATTGCGTTCATTTAATCTATATATCAATTTCGTTTTTTGAAAAAGGTGTAAGCGCCATTACATGTGTAAGTAAACATTACATGAAACAAATTTTCCCCAAATTGTACTATATTTTTTTAAATTTTATTCTTTATCGTGTAGACTAGGAATTTATAACGGTAGCAAAAATTTAATAATTCCAACATATTTTTAAGACTTCTAGCACTGGTCCATGCCAAAGTTACGTCTGAGAGTCGTCAGTATTTGGTACTTACGCCATCAATTGTAGATTTTTCGACCATTTCCAATTTTTTTTTTATATATGTGAGTGGCAAATCTAATGTAAATATAAAATCGATAGAGGTGGTGTTAACGCCCCTAAATAAATTGAAACCTAAATTTCGAATTTTTGGTGTTTAAGCTTATTTCAAAAACGACAAAAAATTAAGCTTAACGACAAAAAAACGGTATTTACTATTCAAATCCAGCAATAATGAAGTATTGCCGGATCAGCTAGTTTTATATATTTAAGTAGTTTTATCTTATATGCTATCTTTTTTTTTCTTTTTTTTTTTTTGTGTGTTAGTCACATAAGTTCTTGATTTTAATTAAAATCAAAATATATGAGATTCGGACTTTGTTTTTCTCAATTTAAAATCAAAAAGAATCTAACTTCCACCAAAATCCTTCCCATATTGCCTTGAACGATTTCCCAGATATACCCGGCTATGATATTTCAATGACAGATACCGATCGAATAATACGGCATATAGGCATATAGTCTTGGAAGTAGTATTTCATAAAGTTTTAATTTTCATCGCAGCCGTGTGCAAGAGTACCATTTATAGCATTCCTGCTCTAACGTAACAACCTGTCATCTATTATATATTAAAGACATTCAACTTCCTTTTGAACTAGAAGATTGGGTAGGAAGAAGGTCACCCCGCTTCGTTTCCCAAACCCCTGCTCACTATGGATGTATGCATAAGGTGGGCGGCACAGGTGCACAATTCAATGGACTTGTTCTCTTCTTTGCAATATCCTATTTACTTCTGTACTGGTCAGCTCCCGAGGATTCAGAAGCTCCAGGATTCTCCAAAGCAAATCTGTTTATATACTTATTGCTCTTTTGGTATTTACTATTTAAGTACTAATGAAATGTAAATGTCATTAATAAAATTCATTTAATTAATCACATCATGAGGGTGATTATCAACGTGATTATATGAATACCAATAAAGTTTCACGAATCATATTACAAACATTCAAAGAATAATAGACAAGTAAGAACTGCTAGAATTCAGGAGAGGAGAAGTGACTAATTTTAGTGTGATCAGCACTCTTTTATCCTCTCAAATTATAGTTTCAATCCTCGCATTAATTTAATTCAAGAGAAAATGTAGTGCCAAGTCAGGAATTTTAACAGCTCCGTTTAATACAGAAAGCTAATGTTTAACTCCTTTGTAGGTAGTGGCCGTATTGTCCCACCTATTTCCCTATCAAATCAGTAGGATTACACTCCTCTATATGACAGAAGGCACAGAAAAATAGCTTTAACAGCTTAGAATAGTTTGTCAGCGCGCTCTAGCCGGAATTTGTTTCAGCTTGGACAAATACGGCCAATACCCACATGAAGTACCATTATTGGTGACGAATGTACAACGTAGTGAATAATTGTTTTCAGTTTATCCATTTACTGTCAGTTTTTTCCATGGGATTTGAGATTTTTTTTTGTTGCTTTATTTCTGCATTTGTTTGAATCTGTGAATATTGACAACCAGTGAATTTCCATGCCTTATATCAATGAGCTAGGAAGTTCATGTAAATTATCGTGAAATCGTTTGTAGCAGGTCCGTATGTTTTCGTTAACTGTAGGTATATTAAGCTCTGTATGTTGGTAATGTTGCTGATGTGCCACGAGGCTTTAGTTAAAATCCTAAATGTTTTTGGTTTTTGGTAGTATTAACAGCTTAAAAAATTGAAGTTTATATAGGTATGTCTATTTGTGCCGTATATCTGTGAAGCGTAGCTCCAGATGTGCTTAAGTAAGTAAGCATTAGAGTCCAATTTCTGTCTAAGTTTCAATTTTGAACGTATTGAAAGAAGTGAGTATAACAGTTTTAGTCTTTGGTTACTAAGCCTATTGTAATCTTCGCTCTATTCCAAATCACGAAACAGCATTTAACAAAAAAATTTTGTAAAACTAATTGATACTACAAATTCTAGTTACAGTACTAATTATTGAGCATAATAGAGTTGTGGCCTCAGATCTGAAAGAAGCTCAGAGAAGAGACCCAGGCACGGAAGGGGTCTCTTGAGCCGCTTATCATCATTACGAATAAATATGAAGGATATTTTTACACCAGAGTAAACATAGCACTTATATCTATATAATAAAGCCTTTAGGTGCGTCCGACTATGTCCCGCAGTTTAGCAGCTAAACCCTCAGAACCATTCAGCATTGCGGGTGCTGTATAGGTATCTTCGAAAAAAACTTGCTTCGTGTCTTTCTTTAAGTTATAGTAGTTATAGTCTTATATAGTTATAGTCTTAGTTCTTTAAGTTATAGTCTTTCTGTAGTTTATTGAGGAGGACATTTATAAAAAATTCTAATTAATCAATTAATAAATTAAGGCTAAATATTATGCTTTTTATTTTTTTCCAGTGATAACAACCGTCTTCTAGTTGACAAATAAATGACATATGTTTACTAAGGTAGCAGTAATTTTTCTATTACCTACTATCATTTCCTCATAAGTATCTTGATTCACTAACCTTCAAAATTAAGCTTATATAAATTTATAAAGATAACTATAATTTATATTAACCAACATTTAAAGTATAAATACAACAAATATCCTCTTTGCTATCGTAGAAAGCACTAAAACAAGTAAATAAAAAAACGGATTACTTCGTCCATTGTGTAAAAAAATAACTTAAAAAAACGACAACAAAAATTTATTGTGATGGATTACCCCACTCGGCTGATGCAACATTCATCAAACAGAGCAGATGTCGCTAGTTTTAGAGAAGATCTCGGAAGCATTGATGAGAGAAAAAGCTCACTCAAGAGTGGCAATAAACTGGACAGATGATGCTGACAGTTATCTCCGAGGGGATTTGTTTTGAAACGGTTTTTCTCTGTATCAATGAATCGATGAGCATTAATCTTATGAACTTCACGAGCTGTCGGAAAAGGATATCCCTCACAGATAGAAATTATATTGCCAACCATGGTCATAACAAATAATCCACATGATGAAAAACGCATTAATCATCTTTTATGATGTTTTATGCGACCTCTTGAAAAGTATAAAGTAATGAATTTTACAGAAACTGAAAAAAAAACCTAAAGGGAGCTAAACAATCGTGATGGTAATTCCGTATTAAAGTTACTTGTCAAAGTACAACTATGTGTGTATTTGCGCATATATAATGCATATGCACTGTCCATGCAGAATAATTTACGTATATGAAGTAGTCTACTGATTAATTGGGATAGAATTAGGCAGTAATCTACAAAATAACGGCCATTGAAGAAGTGTGCTTTAAACATCACACTACAAAAACTATGGCAAAGCAAAGAATACACATTACAAACTGACACAACTACTGACAGAACAAAATGATTAATTTTCGCTAAAAAAGATAAATGAAGATGTGACGGTACAGCTCAATTCACTAACCGACATATTTCATCCTAAGGCAGTCTATACGGCATACAAAAATTAAATAATTAAAACAATAAACGACAATGGTCAAATCAATTTAATGCGAATGTTGTGTTGTGGAATGCGTTTGGAACGTAGTATCAGCAGCAGGAATCGGTAGACAAAAGGTATAGCTGATTAAAGAAGACACTCATGGCCTCTCGAATTCATACTTTATTGAATGCAGAAAGCAGTTGCTGAATTTTATTATCTCGATTGACCTGCAATAAACTAACAAAAAAATCTCAGCTAAAAAAGACCTTATGATACGCACAACCTTCTGAAGAAGATAACTATCTGAGAAAAAACATTAGGAAAGGTAGTAAAACACGACCTGAAGACAACCGCCGTCCACCATAAATGGTGCATTTTTCTTCTTTAGATTCTTAATTTTGCTTATGGTAATTAATTTTTCCTTTTTTTTTTTTCTATTTCTTTTATTCCTTCTGCTGCTCATCATACCTTCTAAAATTTATAAAAATTACTCTTCTTAAATCATAACTAACTATTGAACTCATTAACTTGTTGACTCCATGGAACCTACAAAATTATCAACTTTATATGCAACAAAATTATATCCAGGTATAATATAGAAGGGAGGTAGCAAAATAATACCTGTGAAGAAATAAAATAAGAACGTTACGACTTCGGTACGATAAATGGCAGATTGATTCTTCACCAAATTAGATGCCCAATTTTGAAGGTGTTCAAGTTTTTCGATTTTCATCAATGAAAAATAATAAAAACGTACAAAATAAAAAAAAATCTAGATAAATGTTTTATTAATTAAAATCAAAATTAAATTACTTCATAAAATACTCTCTCGCCAAAATTCATACCTGACAAAATTTATTTGGAAACATATCTCGGAGTGAACAAAAAGTTATTGAAATATAAAAATAGGTACTATATAAATCGTAAATTTATAAAGGCGAGAAATAAATGTAAATATTTTTTATCAAGAGAAAATCAAACCCGACGAGCATTCAATGTTTCGAACCAGAAAGAATTTTGTCAAGTAGAAATTAGAGCGAAAATTGCTGATCACATAAAATCACCGAGCTCACCAAAAATTATATTTTTGTATACTCTATTTATATTTTACTATAGAGAATATTATTGTATTATAAATACATGAAGCATCTCCTAGAGGCAAAGAGAAATTAAATAAATAAAATAATAAACAACAATAGTCAAATCAATGTAATGCGTACGTTGTGGAATGCGTTTGGAACGCAGTATCAGCAGCAGGAATCGTGTTCAGTCGGAAGCAGATAATGTTATCTCTACATTTTTTTTTAAATACGAATTTATGCAATACATTTCCAGACAGCTCCTAGAATTTAGAATTCCCAACGAATCGATTCGCTAATTATAGTGTAGATAATATTAAAATACTGAATTTCAATGAACTAAATTAGAATTCTTTGCAATGGGGGTAAATGTTATGGGGTGGATACGTGGAGAAATTTCACCGAATTGAATTCATATAAATTTTCGCTGAACTAAAGCAATATCAATAATTTCATTAATCTATCATCACCGAATTAAAAAAAAATCGAAAAATGAATTACCAGAGGATTAGTCCATATTCATTTTTAATTATTTTATATAATTTTAAATATTCATTTTTAAAATACTGCTATACTATAGAAATTCCAAACTATTATAGTTTCTTAAATCTCAATCGATGCCTACTAATAGATGAATTGGAAGTCTTTCTGAAGTATAGTGTAACTTTAAAATCCGAATTCCTAACAGAGGATTTTTAATTATTACTTCAGTTGTATAAATCCAGTTTTCATTTTTTTTTTTTCTTATGAATCCTAAACCCCTTCTTAACTCCAACAAGGAGTTATGCAACAGTAATCTTATGGTAATCCAACGTATCGAAATTTATCCCGAGGGTCCGCCTTAGGATAAAATTCACCCTCAGAGGTCTGAAACAAACCAGCATTCGTTTCTGCTCCAATAAGCTCTGCCACCAAGGTCTCAAAAATCTCTATTTAATAAATATAAACATTTAAGATTAATATTATTGAAAATTAAAGGGAGGTGTATTATTGTGTTATGTTCTTTATGAAGGATATTCCGGCATTTTTTTTTTTTTCTGAACCGACTAAACAGATGAGTTAATTTGTAGTCGTTTGGTTTTAAAGGCATAAAAGTTCAAAGGGTTATTATAACCCTTGTAACTGAAAAACATTATTTTGTTTATTTATTGTTTAAATAGTAATGAAATGAGATAAAATAAACCAAAAGGCAAGGATGAAATTAAAGTATAAATAAATTCAATATAACGAGATTATAAATATGTATTTCTGTACCGTTATAATTAAGTTAATGGTTTCATAATATCGATATTTCAGTGCCGATATAGTAAAGATATTTTTTTTGTAATATCGATATTTCACTGCCGATATCATTAAGATATTGTTTTTATTAAAATCATTTAAAGCAGACATTAAATATTAACAAACAGGCAATTTCCTATCCTCCTTCCGCTCCGCTTAGAAAAAAATTGATAAAAGCATAAACGATATTTTGAAATATCGATATTTCTCTCCCGATATCATTAAGATAATATTGTTATAATATCGACAGTACTCTACCGATATCATTATATAGTTTTTATTATTATATGCAACAGGATCTAAATAAGAAAAAGCAGATTATCTGTTAATCTCCTTTCAATTCGTTTATGTGTTTGTTTGTTTTTTTTAATAAAAGAATTAACGATATTTTGGGTACAACTTAACAAGAGTAAAGTCATCTTACCCGAATGTCGCCGGACTTACATACTCTAGCGCCATTTGTGCTAGCTGCTTTGCATTCAATTGAAACATTAGTATTCATTGCAATTATTAAAATAATTATTGGCTTAATTATATATTATTTAAAATTGTTAGTGATGTCGACTTCCGGTGACCCGGGGAAGTTGTAGTAATAATTTAAAGGAGTGATAATTTAAATTATGGTAAGATTGGGAGGAACATGTGATAACGCGCCCCTCTTGTAAAGTTGTATCATATTTTGAAATATCAATATAATTTTGTGCCGATATAATTAAGATGTAGTTATTATAAAGTTCTATTCCAGCAGGAGTTAAATATCAAGAAACAGGTTATCTCTTAACCATCTTCCAATTCGTTTACATTTTTTTAAATTTCAGAAAAATATTAACAATATTTTTAAATATCGATATTTTAATGCCGATATCGGTATCAATATCGATATTTTGCTTTCGACATTCCATCCCTAGAGCACAGCCACTATAAGTAGTCTCCACACAAGTTTTTATGGTTCTTTGTTTCTCGAATCCGTCCGTCGTCCTTGTAGAGTGTTTTTATTTTATATTTCTTTTTTGTTGAAAAATATCGGTTTTCGATAACCAAATTTTAATATCGATATTGCTTCTTTAATACCCTCTTGCTTGCCAACTAGAGTAGTATAATACACCATTGGCCTTCCTCACAGAATTCAATATCTTCTCATCGATCCTCGCATTGTTTGTGAACATAGAAGCTAAATATTCAAAACCATCTAAAGCTTCTAGGATCTGGCTATTGCAAGTAATTTGTAGATGATCTTAATCCCTGCCAACCTTCATCCTTGCTCTTTGATGGATTGATGATCAAGCCTCTCCTCTTAAGCTCCTTGTTACATTGATCCACAGCTATCTGCAACTGATGAGTGGAATATGCGATCAGGTCTATGTCATCCGCAAAGACGAAACTCTGAACCAAGAGAGATATTAGATTCCAGAAGCCCAAATTTGCTCTGGGTGTTCTTCTCTTAAACATTTTCCAAACATAATCCGCCATCAAATTTAACAAGAGGGGGCTTGGGCTATCTCCTTGATTTACTCCTCTATAAAATCTGAAAGAAAGTGAAACTGATCCGTTACGCCTTAAATTTCCTTTGAGGACCTGCTAAACTGATGAGATTCTTTTTATTTTGAGTCATATTACTTATGATAGATACATAGAGAAACTTGGAAGAGCCAGAGGAACCAGAGGAACCAGCATGGAAAAGATGAGAAGAATGGCAGAGGACAGTGATGAATGGAGAAGATGGTTCGAGTCTATTCCTAGCCTAACGGCACGATGGAGATAGAGCAAGAAGAAAAATGTATGTATTTAGTATCTTATAATTTCGATCATCAACAAATTTATGGAATCTTTATTTTATTAAAAAAAAACACAAGAATTCGATCGAAAATTTTCGATTTTTAAAAAATATTCGTTGAAAAACCATATTATTATAAAAAAAACTTACCCAACTTATTTCGATGACTAATAACATGAGAATTATCCCAAAACTATTTATTAATAGCCAGTAAATATCCAATTATAAATTGTATGCTTTAATAAAGTAAGCGGAGGGTAGCTTTTGCTTGCCTGCCATTTAAGTTTGCCAGACTTTATGAAGCACTTCAAAGCCAAGATGATTGATTTATGAGGAGTTTGAAAGATGGTTATTGCCTCGAAGCCATCGCTTCCCATCCGCAAGCTACTCTGGTCGAGTCGAAACAGTCCGGAGATGGAAAAGCAAATACTTCATCTTCCGTATTATCGCGGACAACATTCAATCCCAAATTCGGAAACTCGCCGAAACGTCAAGTTTGGAATCCCGCGGGGACCGGTTGAGGTATCATTTTTTTCGATTTCCGATTCATAATTTGTAGAAAAAGCATTACATAAATTAAAATTAAAATTTAGTTTACTGCCACTGTTTCTTCACCAATGTAAAATATAGTTCCTTATCCTAACGCCATTCGCGGGAACAGATCATTTTGTAAAGCATCAGCAATGAAGAAGTGTCGATTGCAGAATGGAGACAGAACGCGTAAGACAATAAGTGTTATAGCATTGCAGGAATTTAAATGGATGCTGAGCTTTACTAAGAAAGAATCTGTCCTTCATACACGGTCCTTCTCGAGGGATTAGAATTTATGGTAGGATAAATTAAATTTGAATATTTTGTTAAATAAATTGTTAGGTTTTGACGGAGCTGATAAGTAATAATAAATAATAAGTAATCAAAATAATAAGTAATCAGTAATGGTCGGAAATAAGTAGGATCGATGTTATCGGGATTGAATCTATAAACCATTAATTAAAACTTCTAATACTGTTATTTTCTTAAACAATGAATTTTGTTCGAATCGAAAAATCAGGTAAAATGAACGCATACATCAGTTTTCCTATTTATCTGTCTTTTCTATTCTAAAGTTTATCTCTGAAGACTTAGCCCTATTTATGATATTTATTGTATTGTTCATATTAATAAAAGTATTGTTTATCCAATTAATGAGCACAATTTCAGTATTTTTTAAAAATAAACGTATTCGGTGAAAACTTAAGGTTCAAAAACTACTAAGTTCCGAGTAATAAATAAAGTAATCAATAACCTCATGAAATTTGGTGTCTATACAGCGGTTCGAGCTATGTTTATGACCATCGTCGATAAAAATCACACTTAATCTTTGTGGGAACTTGCGATGGACATGAAACATATCATATAAAAAATTATTTTCTTAAGGTTGAATACACCAATAGATTATATTCAGGCCCACCTAAAGACAAGGCCAGTCCCCACACATCGTTAGTGACCCGCAAAAAACAGCTAAGTCTTTGGGACGTTTTGCCCCACCCTCCGTATCCGTCGGACCTGGCACCAAGCGATTACCACTTAGTCCGATCGCTGCAGAACTCCACTTACAAGATGAGCAGAATAAATAATATCAATATCAGATATTCCACTAAAGCAGAACTACATAGCATCATACAATGCATAGCTGATTAAAAAAAATGATTTTCATTTTTGCTTGAATAAACGAAAGCATCGTAAATTACAAAATAATAATATCTTCATAGTAATAGTAATATCTTAACGACATATGCCAATTTAATATCAATTAATTCGGTCAGTAAACGATGGTGTTTTTACATCTTCCAGAGTAAAAAGTAATGAATACGGACAACCTAAAAAAATTGCCAATATAATTAATTTATAAATGCATTAACCACAAAACGTACTAGCTACTACCAATTAAATTAGAAGTCAATATTTAATAATTATAAAATGCATCCATAAAACATCAAAGCGCAGAGATCTGGACAATACCAATGCCGGTGAGACCTGTCATTCGTCCAGGTAGCTTCTAGTAGCCATCAGACAATTACCACTCTATTTGGCGTTTATAGATAAAACTCATTCCATCCATCTTCCATTACTGACCTTTAGGTCATATAATATTATTTATAATATAATCTTTATAATTTATATAAATTATTATAATAAATAAGATATACATAAAGCAAAACTAAGATGATTCTCTAAAAAAACACTCAGGAAATACATCATAAATATATAGATACAGATAAAATAAAGTAGTTAAGATATACACACCCTTTTTTAAAGGTTCATCTCAGATCAGAATACAGGAAAGGAAAAAAGTATAAATGATTTTTTTTTTTTTTTACAATATTCTAAAGACATGATTACATTAATTGCTCTTTTATAGGATCTTTTTTTCAAAATGAAATTAATAAAATTAAAATATAATCTTAATAAATAAAACATGTAGTGAAAAAATAACTATGATTAATTATAGTATTCATAGGATTATTAATAATTCAATAAACAATAAATAAATAATTAAAAAACAATTACAGTAAAATCTTTACATTTTTTAATTATTACTTTAGGTTTTATATCAAAGTGCAATAAGTTATTAAAAGGCATTTTTGGCATGTATAGACTTATGACATTAAATTCAATGCAATCTATTTTGAATTTTATTATATTGGAGGAATATTTGTATAACGAATGATAAGTCTTCCTTTTCAGAATTTTTCAGATTTTTTGTTTTTCAGAATTTTTTTTCTTTTTATACTGCAGAGATGGAATCTGCACTAAAAAAAAAAAACTGTTCGAAACCCGACGGTGAGTTCGCCAATTACGATCACCTGAGCTTATTTGACATAAACAACACATGGACTCAAACAGCCTGTGTGGCTTCAAGTCCCATCCGATGGATTCGGACCAGATTAAAGATACACAAGAAATCACCATACTGTAATTGTTTTGTTAGGTACCCAATGCCGGATAGCCTAATCTAAGATAGGATCAAAGACATAGTGAGATAATCTGTAGACTCACCTCGAGATGCTGACAGAGATGCTGAGAGGACAGACCGCCGGTGAAACACAGCCCTATCGATCTGCTCCTCTGTTTGTGTGTGTCCGTCGAGGGGGGAGTGGGGAAGCGCGCGCAACCATCCCCACCCACAATACCTAGTTCAGTCCTAGATAGGGATTTTTAGTTATAGTTTTATCCTAATTTTTTTAAGCACTAAGGTGGCTAAGCTGTTCTTAGAAAGAAATAGCGATAGTTCTTAGGTCGTTTATATCATCCACTATACATCATGGATTCTGATAGTGATGATATCTTGTTTAATAGAATGTTGCAAAGACAATTAAGTCACGTAATAGATTGATAAATACATAAATTTACACATATTGTCAGTATTAAACAACTTATGCTGAACCGACAGGTAATCGTCCGAAATAACCGAAAAGTATATGGGAGGATTGGCTGATCTTCAAAAGGGCAAGGGGGAGTGGACATAGTATAGGGATCGAAACTTTGGATTTTCTAAGGGTTTTACAAACATAAATTGTATGTTGATTTTGATTTGCACAGTAGTTGGTGGACAGAGATTATTATTACTATTTTATTATTGTACTAGATTGTTACAAAAGTCCTAGTGCATGAACACAACCCTTAATTCCAACTTTCATAATTATCCTATAAGAATGTTATTGTTCCTACTATTTATATCAATGTTTACTTTGACTAATCCTTTAATTCTTTGTAGCTTGAGTTGGCTTTAAGAGTCATTTACATTTTTAAAAGCCACGTGCAATGTCAGAAGAAAAAATCGTGATTCGCGGTCTGTTGAGACATTACTGGAAAAAAGTTGAAGAGCAAAGGCTGCCACCGAAGAGATTTTTGCCATACAATTATCCATCGAAATACTGCCGCACAACTCAGATCATGTCGCCCATCGGTCGTTTATGATGACGTTCTTTTTGAATGTGTGAACCAGAACTCACATTCAACTACTCGTGATTTATCGCCCGTAGTAGGGACTCAAGCCTCTACTGTGAACAGATAGACAGAGTTTATGCAGTTTTGAGTGCAAACTACCCCGCTTTGGTCAACACGAACCAAGCCATCTGGCAAAACGACAATGCCCCTCCACATCATTCCCGTTTGACCAAATTATCGATACTGCAAGAAATAAAGGTTTTGCTTCATCCTACGTATAGCCCAGGTATTGCACCATCACATTATGGTTTGTTTAGATCAACGGCTCATTTTTTAAAAGGTCGGATCTTTGATAATTATGAGGACATAAAAATTGTATGTGAAGAGTTCATCGCCTCAAAAACCAAAGGAGTGGTAACGGCATCAAATCCAATTACTGGCAGAAAGATGGATGAAAGTAGTTGAAAACAATGGTATTTACTTTGAAGAGTAGTACTCAATAATGTTTAAAATATGTAATCTGAAATAAAGCTATACTAATGCCAAGGACTTTTGTAAGAACCTAGTATGTTAGAAGATTCGAAAAAGAGAAAAAAAAAATGATTCGATAGCCGATGTTTAGGGGTGGAGGATTAAATATTTTTTTTTATTGGTCGATTACAAAGGTTTATTAATGAAAATAATAAACCAAAAGGAACTAAATATTTGTATATTTAAGGAATTACTAATTGAATTTTTCATCAATCCATTTCTTCTGTTTACTGAAAATATAAATACAATTAAGTTTTGTTCATTATTCTCCAGTGTTCATTTAATTATATATTGGTTAGTTTATTGACTATGCTCTATAATCCTAACCATTTCATATTTTCAACGCTTCCTTTGGACTGCAAGCCATCTTTTGTCCCATAAAAGAATAACTTGAGAGTGAGGAAATAAAGTAAAAATGTATTGTGTATGAATCCTAATGTAAAATTTATCACATCGTGATTAAACAAGTTATACATTAGATAGTGTTCGGGGTAGTTTTGTGTGATTCCAACTGCCTAATCTTCTCATAACAACCATCCTTATTAAATGTTTCAATTTTAAGCGGGTTATTAATATTTTGTATTTTGTAAACTCCCCCTAAAATAAACCAGATCTAACGGGGTAGGAAGATTCTTGGAACAGACATGGTATACTATAAAAAAAAAAAATGTATTTTGAAAAAATAAAATTCAACCATAATATAAGGCACATTCCATAATCAATTTAGAACGGATAAAAAAAATTCTGGTAATTTTTAGAATGAGAGCCTAATTGGAATTTTAAGATATGACTGTTAGTAAATTGTTTCAGAGTAGACAGAAGTGGCCATGTGGGAATAAGGTGGAACATACCTTATAAAAGGTTTTCTGCGGAAACGTTTTTATTTAGCTGATGTGGGATGAGATACTTTCGAGTTTTCTTCTTTCACTAACAGACTTTCATCAAGTTAATGGACGTGGTCAGTGCTCTATGAAGCTTCATCACATTTCCTCGCCACGAAACTGTATAATGGTTCCTTGAAAATTATTGAGGACCGTTTTCCAATAGTTACATGCTGGATATGTTTCATTAAACCAATCGAATGACAAAAAAAAAAAAAAAAACTTCAAGACTACATTTTGTTTATTTTCATGTCCAGTATTCGTTCAATCGGGATTTTCTTTGATGTGGTTCTGTAGAATCACTATCTACAAATTATCTCTAGTCCAATCGAATCAAAATGTTCGGATACTGAAATTGTGTTTTATATATATATATATATATACTATATTATATTTACTAATAAGTGGACACTAATAATCATGACTGTAGGCATGAAAAACTAGATGATTCCTACTAATATTGAATTAAAATGGCCAGAGCTTAAATTATAGATAAATGAAAAATTAGATATTTAATTTTTATATATTATATAATATTTAAAAAAAAAATCAGAATTTCAGATTCTGGTCTGGAGCTTATTTTGTTTTCTTAAAAAGTTATCGATTTCGGTTCTCCATTTTCAGATTTGTATATTGTTATTGTGTTGATTTGTAATCCCCCAATAAAAATAAACAATTTACTGCCAAATTTTTAGCCGCAAATAATATTTATTAGCTTAAAATAAGACATATTTAATAAATAATTATAAATACAAATAAGAAATGTAAACTTGTGAGAATGGTTAAGTTGTCATTTAATAGTGAGCCTCAAATAAGAATGAAAACGCTAGCAGATTTTTTGCGGTTAAAGACCCGAGGTTTAGAGTCTTAACTAAATAAATAAAAGCCTACGTGTACCCGGAGGTTTGATGCATAGAACATCGTCCTTTCCTACAAACTTAACTACACTACATTTCATCAAACCCCAAATCCAGAAGGTTGGAACTCAGTCCTCCCATCTATGTTTCAATCGACCCCTAGGACGCTTGCCTGTCTGATTGATGTTAGTTATCCATTTAGCCATTTGTTCGATATCTATCCCGATTTCATTACACGTCCATTTCTTGTGCCACGATACTATCGCCTCAATCATATTCACCGGGCGCAGTTCACGCGATTCGGTATTATGCAGCCGTCTCCATTCTCCAGTTAGTTCATGCCTCCACCGTCCTAATATTCAACGCATTACTTTATTTTTTAAGGACTATAGTCGTTGTTTTTCGCTTAATGTAAGCGGTCAAGGTTACTAGAGCTCGACATTTTAAGACCCTTTTTGGTTTTTCACCTATAATTCCTCAACGGTGCATTCTATCGGAAAAGCTCTGGTATATTAAATTAAAGAACGTCAAATTTCCCGCCTAATTAGTATCACAACATGATAATTTGGTTAATAGTTGTGGTCGAAAACCACGGGCGAAAACGACGGTTTTGTCAAAAACAGTGATAGAGTAGTATATATAAGTTTGTAGCTTGGAAAGACTACTCTCAGAGAAAAACACATACAATATAAGCTGCAGACCATTATATTCCATGTCCATTGAGCACAAAATTTTTCAAATCGGTCAAGTTGATTTTTTGAAATTGACAATCTCCCTATCTTCGGCAATTGGCATTTTAGCAAAGTTTGCTTTTTATATTTTTGTTTGAAAAAAAATTGAGTAATTTTAATTTTCAGATATGTTAAATGTATTTATTACCCCTCTTGAAAAAAAAATCCAAGTTTTTGACCTCCTTCTTGTGCGTTTTTCGCTATCTTATCGCTAAGAAAATATTTTCTTCAGTGTTTCCTAAATAACTCGCTTCCAGTACATTTAAGGTAAACATTTGTCATTACCAACTTTAAAGAACTTGTAATTTTCTGCAGATATGTATATAATATTTTTGTACTTTATAAGTACTCTGTCTCTGTTTTTGACAAAATCGCCATTTTGACCGATGTTTTCGACCACACCTGTCACCTAAATTATTTTTCTGTGGTAATCATTAGACCCACAATAGTCAATAGCTCTGAAATTTCGAATTTTTTTTTGCCCCATTTTGTATTCCACCGGCTAAGTTGGCAGACGTGCATTTTTTCATTTCAAGCCTGTGCCCATGCTCATTTTATATGCTCAAACCTTTGTGTGAAATGAGTCACATTTTGTGTCACTGGCCCCCGGACCATGGACTGTCGAGGGACTGATTTAGTTTATTATTGTTAATTTCTATCTTCAAAGTGCATTGCACAGGGAATTCAACTTTTTAAATCAATAATTGTCGCTTAGTGTCTATATTTTATTATTCAGAAGATTGAGACAGAATAAATTAAGATTGTAAGAAAAAAAAATTGAATCCTTTAAAATATTTTTTAAATTTAACTTAAATTAAATTAAATTATACATGGTGATTCTACTATAAGTTGCAGCATAAAATTATTAACTTCTTCTTCACTTTTAAGGGTATTCTATATTTGTAAAACAAATATTAAAATTTAAATTACGATTTATAATACTTTGGAACAGTTTTGGAAGAAAACCCAGCAGTTTTTAGTGAGAGAAACTCGTCCTGGTAGAGGCTCTGTTTAATTCGTTTAAGTAGTCTCCCACTCAGCAGCCGTTCAATCTACTGAGTGTTTTAAACAGAGGAGGCTCTTGTCCTTATGCAGATGCAGATATTCATCCAATGTTCCCTCACGTGGCTCTCTTTACTTCGGTATTCATTTCAAAGATAGGCTAGCGATTTACATTTCAAATGAAAATAGTGTTGAAATTATCACCGACAAAGGGTCCATTGCCAACAAGTCAGCCCAATCTGCATAATCTTTCCATGGATGAAGTGGATAGGTACACTGATCAGTTGCAGTGCTGAAAACTTGATTACAATCAATGAAAATCGAATTCATTTTACCTTATTTCTATCACGGTCATTAATGATTTAAAGATCATGTTAACTTCATGCACATAGCAATTGCATCATTGAAAAACAATTACACTTTTTTAAACATAATAAAAGGCTAGAGAACTCGTAGGTTCGGTGTCGATATAACCAATCTCTGTCTGTATACCTACAACCACCACTGACAAAAAAAACCAAATCTGCAAAATCATCCTTAACACAATAATGAGCAGAAATGAGCTAATAAAGACTAGAAAATCAAGAAAGAAAATCTGAAGAACATAACGAGTAACGAACTTCTAGGAAGGATACAAAAACGTTTGCTTCCACCGTTTTTATTCATGGTGGTTTATACTTTTAACATTTATTTTTATTTTGTTAATATTTGTTTAGAATTTTCTATTCATTTACTCTTATTCTTTTGCTTTTTGTTCGGTTGTTTCTGTTATGCTTTTTTTTTTCATACTTTCTACTTTTTGTGTTTCATTCATAATCGTCCTTATATAAATTTTCACTAACAACTATTCATATCTAAAGACACTAAAGTATTCAATGCAAATAATATGCCAATGAACAGCATATAACCTGTAAAAGTGTATCAGTACATAACACAAGGTTACTATTAAAGAGGAAAAAACATTTAAAACTAGATGTTAAAACCTCACCAATATTGTAAATACTTGTTTCAAATACAATTCAGAGGAGCAAGAAAATACACTTTATGTGATAACTAGATGAATAGATTAACATGCTATATTAAGTTAGGGGTGATCTGATAGGCATAAATTCTGTTGAGGGCGGTAAAAAGGTCAAATGCCCAAAATGTCAGTTTTACAGGAGGACCAAATGAATGTTTAGTAATTAATTAATAAATGGACATTTCTCCCGATTCGTTTACATGGAATTTAAGGACGTAGAAGATCATTGAATTTCATTTTTTATTTTATAAATCATTTTTTTATTTAAACTCAATTTTTCTAAAAAAATCGTGTTCAAAGAGAATCATAATGGATTAAAAAGTTATTTTTATGAAAGAAAGGTCAAATTCTGAAGTCTTATTTTCAGGGAAGATTAAAATATATTTATATTAATAGTCTAGTCAATGAGTGGGCTGTAAATGGAAATGATCGGACGGTCTAAATTGACTTCAGGACTATTTTTTGGGCTAATTAAGAGGTAAACATACTAAAAGTCTCCGGATCTAGAAGCAGAGGCAAAAAAGAGGAGGGGAAGGAGAAGATCAAGTTTTTCGGTTTTTTGTTTATATCTCAAAAAAACGTAGGGCCAAGCTTAAAATATTATATTTTACATCATAAGGTTAAAGGAATGTAAAATTCCTTTAAATAAATTATTATCTCTGGGTAATAAGGAGAAAACGGCTACGAAGATTATAAACTTCCTATCCAAAAAAGATTTATAGATAAGCATATAATGACTTTTTATATTTTCTTTTTACTTTTTATATATTCACATTTTATTATTTTATTTTATTTGTTTATTTTAGTTATTTATTTTTTATTATTTTATTTTATTTTTTATAATATAACATTGGAAAATAAATGAGAATAAAAAATAACTAAAAATAAAAGGCGTTGATGACCAATAGGTTTTATGCCTTGACCTCCAAATAACTGAGCGAGGGCGCTACCTACATCCACTGTCGCACTGCGTTTGAGTGGAGAATCTAGCCATTACCAGAACATCAATATACATATTTACAAAAGATCTCGGTGCCACGAGGAGGATTGTAGAAATGGGTGGAGCTGGATAGGGATTGTGCTAAAGGATTAGGATGATGAGTAAGGTTCTGGTGAAATTTGGAGAATTCGGATGGATTAAGGTCTAAAACAAGTGGGATATTAAGGCCATATTGTAGGATATTGTTGGTTACATAATATGGAGCATTGACTATTGTTCGAAGGACTTTGGACTGAAAGGATTTAATGTGTTTGATGTTCGAAAAATTTTCTGTCCCCACAGTAAAAGGAAAAGTATGGTGCAGGAGTCAAACAATTTTTTTTTTTAATTTGTTGCTTTGTAAAGCGTATGTTTCTTAAACTATAATCGTTACGAAACAAATTAAAGAATGTTTTAAGGTAGGACCAACCGTTATAGATATATAAACGAAAAACATGTTATCCTTCCCCACCTCTCTTTGCCTCTGCTTCTAGATCCGGGAACTTTTAGTATTTTTACCTCATAACTAGTCCAAACAAAGTCCTGAAGTCACCTTAGGCAGTCCCGTCATTCCCGTCTAAAATCCCCGTTGACTGGCCTGCTTCCATTAAATATAATTTAACTTCTCTGGAAATAAGACTTCACAATTTCACCTTTCCTTCATAAAAACAGCATTTTAATCCATTATGATTCTCTTTGAACATAGTATTTTTTAGAAAAATTCAGTTTAAATAAAAAAATGGTTCATCAAATAAAATAAGAGCCCTTAGAAAGACTACGTCTTCAAGAGAAACTGAAAGATGATTCGGAAAACTTAATAGAAACAAGTCTATAATCATTAAGAGTATTGAAATTCCAGGTAACACTTTGACAAAATTATATGTACAGTATTTCTGAATTCAGTGAATAAAGTATTTCCCTGAAAGCCTTTTCCAGATCTAAGTTAAAGGTAAGATATGTCAATTGGATCATGTTATCTTACCATGGCACCCGTAGTGAAGTTTCCCTCCAGACTCTCAGTTCTTACAAAATAAAGATTTCTTTCCATCTGTATTGAGCTCACAAACTGATGATTTTATCTTATACAGGTAGAAGAAAGTTCAAAAGTTCTAAAATGGATTATTCGGCCCACTTTCCAGCTTCCTAGCGTGAGGAGGTAGACCCAATTAAATTAAATATGGAAATTTACATTAGTTAGATTGGTACAAGTCATGCTATTGGTTAATTAGTTACTGATAAAAGTAAATAAACTGTTATTATTTTTATCAAGCACGATTATTTTACAGGGACAATAGAAAACCACTTTTGTACAGTAAATCTCCCATTTTGTTACTTTAACTAGATCTCTATTCTTGAATACATTCAAGTCAGTAGAGATACTTACATTGGTAAACTCGAAAAATCGATTTGCCATTATTCAATAATGAACCAAATGTTTAAATAATAATAACCATATCATCATACATACATTAATTATATATATATATATATATATATATATATATATATATATATATATATATATATCAATATAGATAAGCTACCATCATAGAAAAATATAATTCTGTCTAGGGCGATAAAAATGTCAAATGCCCAAGGTTTTACAGAAGATCCAATTGGATGTCTCGTAGTTTACTATAAATGGGCATTTCTCCCGATTCCTTTAAATAAAATTTAATGTTCTCCTCTTCCTTTAAATTTCATGTAAGGGAATCGAGATAAATGTCCATTTATAGTAAACTACTAGATTTTGACCTTTTTACTGTTCACGGCAGAATTTATGCCGATCAGCTCACTCCTAACTAAGTGCAACTTGCATCTAGTTTGTAAATAAACTCTTTCTCTTCTAAATTGTAAATGAAAAAGATATTTTATATAATATCAGTCAGGTTTTTACATCGGGTTTATTATTTATTTATTTTTTGTCCTCTTATATATTAACACTATGTTATGTATTAAATTATTACATATATGAATATTAATATATGAAAATTTATATAAGGAAAATAAACATTAATGAAACACAAAATGAGAAAGTATGAAAAAAAAAAGATAAAAGAAACAACCAAACAAAAAGTAAAATTTAGTTTGCCTTAAGTAAAATATGTAGCAAATATTTACAGTACTGTTGATATTCGGACTAAGACCTTTTGTGATAAATTTTGAAAAAGTTTTTGAAAAAGTTCCTTCTAGCTTCAATTTTAAATAATTAATGACAGGGTTTAAAATAAGGCAAAATGTATTCAACCTTCTCCTTCCCCTCCTCTCTCTGCCTCTGCTCCTAGATCCGGGGACCTTTAGAAGGTTCACCTCCTAACTAGTCCAAAAAAATCCCAGAAGTCAATTTTGGTCGTCCTGGCATCCCCCTGGTCGTCAATGAGCTTTCATTGACTGGGTTTTATTCTTTGGTTTGAGTAATTTTCAACTTATTTTAGAAAATATCCGTACAAAAACGCGTAAAAATTATTGATCAATCAGATTAAAGAGACGAAAAAAATTAATTAATTAATTAAAAGAAAAATCAATTAAAACCATGAATCGGCATGAACCACGTTAAAATTTTACATGCTTGATTGTATGTACTGATTTTATGAAAATTAGATTTGAGGAACAGTCAGAATAATACAATATGTATTATGTTGACCAACAGGCTTTGAGCAGAGTGGATGGTCCAGAGTAGATTTTTTAAGGTAAATGGAATATTATCAAATTAATTCACAAACCACTGTTGTTAATTGAAATGACTCCCAAAACTTACAAATGACCGAATTGCGTGTGTTTGGGCAGCCACACCTTCTATCAGAGACGAACAGCTGACCGCTTGTTCACACCTGATATCTATCTTTGACAAGCCTAATTAATATCTTAATGTATTAATTAATGAATTATTGTGCTTTTATATTTTGTTTTATTGCGATTAGGAGGTGAACACGAAACAGATGTTTAACAGAGCTGCCTTATGCGCATTAAACAATCATGAATGAAACAACTTAGAATACATTGTTTTAGAAAAAGTTAAATTTATAATTAATTAAATTAAATATATTTTAAGAAGTATCCTTTTCAAGATTAAAGATTATAGCCTTCCCATTATCTTATCTAATCATTATACCAATCCCTCTACTGATTGCTAATAATTGTAATTGGCAGGTGCGGATTTAAAAATAAAAGTGAAAAAATAAAATGTATAAACCAATAAAAATTAAATTTGATAAACCAATTATGCCAAGGTTGTGGTCAGAAATATCAAACTCTGCAATGAAATTTACAGCTTAATGTGAGCCGACGTTTCGGCCTAAGTTGTAGACCTTCTTCAGGGCTATGAAAAACCAGATACGAGTAATAGAGATGAGAAGAATAAATATAGTGGAATTTCAAGGGGGGATAAAAATATTAAAGTCTTGTTTGAAGAAAAGATTTAACAAAAAATAATGCACGGTAAAATATATTGAAATTTAAAATCTATATGAGGAACTTTTTTATTTATTTTGAAACTTTTGAACAATCGGACTAACATAATAGTTGAAGTTGGCAAGCATTAATACCAGTTAACCAAGCCAGAAAGCTTTTGAAAAGAATTCAATCGAAAACCAAGCCTGGAAATATGAATAATTGTGAATGACACATATTTACAAATATACTATACTCTGCTAGGGAGAATATATATTTGTTTTAAGATAAACTGTTTTTAACTATCAAATAATAACCTGCTTCAATTAAGGATAATATGTACTGGTGCTACATGTGTCCAGGAGATCCCAGATCAGAATGGACGCTATGAGCTGAGAAATTGGTTATTGTCTGAACTCCAGTAAGCGTATTTAAAAAAGGCCTCGGGGCCACTGCGTTTCATCCTTCGAGGATGATTGCTGATGATTGCCGGGCATTTTTCATGTGTCAAGATGACATCCTAGATTCTGAAATGCCTCGGAACCATCAGAATTACACCCACCAGAAAGATCGGTTATATAATTTATTACGTCAATATTGGAATCATTACTCCCAATATTTTTTTGTATTTATTCAACGCCCACTCTTGGTATATTTGCCATTTGTCGCCGCGCAGACCAATATATATTGGACTGTTTCTTTTATGTAGATGCCGCCTGCAAAGCCGAACAGACCTGCAAGCTTAATTACTCCCAATATAATACTCATTGAAAGTACTAAAAAACTTTTTCCGCTGATGTCATGTGGTTTTAACATAATGTACACGTTGATATGTATTGATGTGTGTTATTTTTGGACAATATTATTATTAGGCACAAATTATATATAACAAGCACAAGGTTCGAACAAAAGGTAAGGGACCTTTTGGGAAGGCAATTCACCGCAACACTTACCTACCCTGTACCCTTATATATAAGAAATAAGTTAATTTAAAAACCTACCGAGAAGTGGGCAGTGTGACAAAGACAAGAGGTGGCCCATCCGGGAAGATGTAATCAATTTTTGGAAACCTGTCAGCCTGAGATACCGGCGGGCGTACCGAAACGGTGGAGGCCTGGGAAGGGTGTCATTCGATTAGAGCATACTAATGGATTCGGAGAGATCGTACCACCCCGAACAAGAGGTGGAACTATTCGTTGAAATTCCGGAATTTCCTCCCTCTATAAAACTAGTTGGGCAATCCCGAAAAAGCTGCCGCCCAGTGCCGAGGATCTAACCAACCAATAACGTCTTCGACCCCCTCTTTGGAAGAACAAGGAAGAAAGGGGGACAGAAGCCGAGGAGGCAGGAAAAAAGACACTTCTTCTCTGATCTCGCTTGAGTGCCGACTTCGAGGACGACTAGTCTTCACTCTGAAGATGACAGATGCTCTGGCTCTGACTCTATGACTTAAGATATGCAGAGGAACCCGATGGAGAGATGTTGAAGGACCATCAACACCAATTATTACAGATAAGAGATTTAAGTTAGAGCAGTTAATGGCTAGGTCTTGTTTGAATCATTTCATGTTAACAGTTTATTGTAACAGTTATTATTTTCTCTTGTAACAGTTTATTATTTTAATTTTTACGAATAAAGAAATGATAGGAAGGAGGCTGTTCTTTAGTAACCACGCCCATTATTAATTTAAATATATTTCATTAAGTACGATAGCAATAAACTTGATTAGCATTAAGATTGTTAGCATTATTATTAAACTTAGAAGGTGGAACATTATCTTGGTTAATTATTGGATAATCACAAATCAGGCCCTTGGAAAGGTATCCAATTTAGAGGACAAAATAAGTAATTTATATTTATTTATAATCTTACATAATTTTGGCAATTGCATCCCTATATATACATAATAATATATTATCAGATAATATATATATCAACCAAATCTAGATAAAACATTGCAACGTTTTAATTGAGTTAGATATAATTATTTTTCATTAACCGCGTAAAAAAAAAAGAAAAATCGCCCATTAACGTTCTAAAAATCTTAAAACATTACACAAAAATAATTTCAAGTGTATAAAAATACAGCAGGATGGGTTAACGTAAGTTTACAATGATAATAATAATTAGGTATAATGTTCAAAAATATTGAAAAATAAATAAATTATTAAGCAGATGCAAAATTAGGAATGGAAGGACTGGAACAGATACCTTTATATAAGCCCTGACCCTGAATGAAGAAGGTGAGTCGCTTCCTTCAGAGTAAATTTGCGATAAAAAAGAGCATCGAAGGGTGAAGAAAGGAACAGATAAAACAGGGGGAAGAAGAATTGTGGTCGAGCTCACCTGTAGTTTCCATTTAGCCATCAATCGATTCCTTTTATTACACCACCCCTGGTCCCTCTCCCCACCCCTCTTCCAGTCCCTTCATTCACAATTCAATACTGTCAAAGGTTTTTTCGGGAGCAAGGCTGGAGCAAAAACGTTTAATCTACCATCGAACTGAATTATATCGGGCGTTCCTCCTTCGCGGTCCTTGCCATTCCTCTCGGTGAATTGTTTTTCAGTGTTAGGAAGGACGAGGGATATGTGGACAGCAGCTGCAAGACCGTTTAAATAATTCCCAGTTGGAACGTCTCCTCCATTACCCAGCAGCTCCTCTATATATTCTTCGAAGGATCTTCCATTCAAATATTAACTTGTAGTTGTGCATTTATTTCATCTTAAGTTTATTACATTTTTGCTATTGCAGATCCAAAATAAATTAACTTCTAAGCATTTTTAAAATATTTACCATTATATCTATTTAAAAAATATCTAGTGCGTCCTACGACGTTATATATTTCTTACCGATCTGGGTTAAAGTCCAGTAATAAAATATTTGCTATATCTTCGCTACGTTTTTAAAGATTTTTTTTTATCTTTAGTTTTGTAGACAATCAAATTATGTTTCTAATGCAAATGTAGAATATTTTAGGAAATTTATAGTTTCGAGTAATCAAAAAACAGAATACTTTATTAACCATGTATCCAAAATTAAATATGCTGTATCTTAGCTAATAACGGTCCGATTTCGATGGGTTTTTTTTTTTTTTTTGGTGGAGAATTAAATTGCCTTTCAGGTGACAATATGAATAATTTACAATAAAATGCATACTTTTCGAGTTATGCTCAGATAATATTTTCTTTTCATCGTAACTTTTTCTTGCATTTTCTTGAGAATATTCTGTTTAAGAAATGCCTTATCAGTAGCGGCCATAGCACCGCTCTCTAGCGCCATTTGTGTTAACTGCTTTGCATACAATTGTAAAATTCTTATTCATTGGAATTATTAAAATTATAACAGCTTTAACTGGATATCATTTAAAATTATTAGTGTTGCCGACTTCCTGTGGTCTGGGGAAGTTGAATTTAATGCAGTATTAATTTAAATTACGGCGAGGGTCCGACCTCAATTGAAAAGAATCTGTTGGGGGTTTGCATATCTCTTGAGCGAGCGTAGTGAGCGGAAGTCAACAACTGTGATCTAATGAAATCAGTAATAATTCAAATTACGGTAAGGGTCCGACCTCAACTGAAAAGGATCCATTGGGGTTTTATTTATCTCTTGAGCGAGCATAGCGAGCGGAAGTCGACAGTACTAATAACTTGAAATAATATTTAATTATAGAAGTTTTAACTAATATTAATAATTCCAATGAATACGAATTTTATAATTGAATATCAAGCAGTTAGTTACCGCACAAATGGCGCTAGTGAGGCAACCGCTACTGATAAGGTGGCTGCATCATAAAGTTGTACCGGAAAATTTTTAGTGCTTATAAAGATAGATTTTCGGTAACTTTCATTAAAATCGTTAGAGCCGTTTTAGCACTACAGTCTATAGGAAAATAGTGTTTTCGGTCATTGCGCAGGCGCTATGTCCACAAAACTGTTTATGGCAAAAAAATAAGTCCACCCGTTCAAGAGATAATTTTGGCGCAGACTAATGGCTAAAAATGCGTTTAGTGTACTCAATCGCATAGATACGTCTGCACATCGTATATTTAATCGGATTACAATACACTTTCCTTACATTTTCCTCCGGTAGGAAAATAAATCTTTTTACCGGTTTTACTAACTAATATTTAGTTTTATCTTTATGAATTTCAAGACTCAATTCTCTATGAACATTCATTAAAATTGTTGCATTCCATTTAATTATTTATTAATTTCACTTTAGTTGGAAAACTCATTATTGATAAGAGCACAAATAAGAATCTTAGTGTTTAGGCCTGTCCAGGAACTTAACAATTAGAACGTATAAGACTATTATCCATCTAAGAGTTCTCAAAATGTAAGAAATATTTCCGCCTAACGTTAAAGAAAGAACAATGTCTCAAGGTATTCAAAAATAAAGTGTTATGTAAAATTATTGTCCCAAAGAAAGAGGGGTCCACTGAAGAATTCAAAGCGTAAATTGTTGGACTGGATAAGAAATGTATTCCTGAAAGGTAAATCATGTTGAATCGACTAATAAACGCCCGAGGGGAAGACCGAGACGCAGATGGGAGAATTGTAGATTGAATAGATTTTAGATTAATTTTATCATGAGGAATGACTTTCGGATTGCATTATTCTGCAATCCTACCAGAGGGCAAAATAAAATATTTGTTTCTCCGAAGATTATATTAAGATGAAATATTTTTTTAATATTGCATAGTCAGTTCGTGAATAAGCTTGCAAATTATGAAAGCAGAATCGAGCGATCAAGGTTCATTAACGTCTAGAAAACGCCTGTAATTAAATAAGCAAATAAAATTTTTCACCAGGCAAACTAAAAGGATAACTGAATACTAAGAAAGTTTTAGCCATTGTAATGGAGCTATGTTATAACGCGGGGAACGGGAGCAATGGATGTCGGACGACACTAAAGAGCTCTCCAGTTACATGGAAGTCCACTTAAAAACAGACTAAATCAGGTGTATCACCACCTTTGTTTCCGA
The DNA here is from genome assembly GCA_948150685.1 of Rhaphigaster nebulosa. Taxonomy (NCBI): domain Eukaryota; kingdom Metazoa; phylum Arthropoda; class Insecta; order Hemiptera; family Pentatomidae; genus Rhaphigaster; species Rhaphigaster nebulosa. The sequence continues at coordinate 46,544,413 of OX411308.1, read as the reverse complement.
TAAGCATCATGTTCTTGGTTTTGACCTCAATATCATTATGCTACCACAGTTCTACTGTTAGTAGCACCATTTATTATTTTTTGTAAATGTTGGCATCTTCAAATAATTAGGTCTTGTATAAATGACTTTCAGCTTAGTAATGCGCTGTTTGAGTTCTTTGACGAACACAATTCTTTTGTTTTGGGAGGATTTTTGTTATCCGATTTTTGGTTTCTAAGTATCTCAAATTTTGAGAGAGAAGTTATTTTTTTTTTCTTGATCGATTATAGACGTTCAATATTGAAAGTAATAAACCAAAGGGTGCGATTTTAATCACTATAATGATAACTAAAACGTCTTTCACTCAGCGCAGCGTTAATAATTTTTTGTTTAAATATAACGGCTAGATGGAATATCATATTAGCCTTTGCAGAAACCATCGTAGTTAAATCATCTAATTTGTAACCAATACATCTCAAACTACTCCTTCCTTATACGAACGCTGGAATTTCGTTCAAGAATTCACCACGAAATTATCTGCGTTGGAGCATCTGTATCTTGTTAGGATTAATACCCTCGATGGAGCTATAACTGATGATGCGGTTAATATCCAGGCCAACCACTCCGTCCGACTGACCAACTATCCAGGTCGATGTCATCCAACTAGGATTGACGATGTCACTCAGTAATAGATTATCGATTGTAATTTGTTTAATTTTATATTATATTCAGAAATATTTATCAGATTGTATAGGGCATATAAACACAACAAAAAAATTACAGGATGCACTTGCTAAAAAATATTGACAATATAACAGTCATAACCCTAGTATAATATCGAATCCTAAACAACTAAAACACCGAAAGCGTTCATTGCGAGATTTCCACTAATCACAAAAAGGTATTGGTAATGAAACAATAACTATTAAAAAATATTAAGGTCAATACTGGGTATGAGAGCATAGCTAAAAAAATAATTAAGTACTTAATTATTAGCAAAGAATTTATAACACAAACAAATAAAAGTTTAATTCATCACCTCTAATCGATTTCAAAAGGTTTAAGAGTTAGCTTTACAACAAGTGGTTTCATATTTTGTAACGATAAAGGTGATTGATGCTTTTCCTCAAAAACGGGTAGAGAATTGAAAATATTTCGGTTATCTGCTCAATATACCTTGGCAGGGTATGCCCACTCCTGTTTGGTAAGGTTTTGATCACTTCGGTCATCCCGTAAGTTATACTAATATAGTTATATATAGTTATACATTCACTAACATGGAGCTCACATACCAAACTTAAAAGATTAGAGCTTAACCTTAGATATGGCCAGATATAAATACAACAGAACAGAACATCTCATCCTTCAATTGTTATTGAACTATTAATAAACAAGACCATTCTGAAACCTATTGGACCTAGGGGCTTGAACTGTGGAAGACAACTAAATTTTCGAACGCAAATTCTCTATCTAGCTCCAACCAACACTATAACCCTCCTCCTCTAATCTTCCTCGAAGATTGAAACGGCAGAAGATTTTTATAAATCTACTATTGGAGTTCTGGCAATGGCTCATGCAATCTCCACTGAAGTCCTGAGGATCTGCGGCTCTATTGCCCTCATTCAATCTCCATCGGCTTTCAATACCAGTGACGAGGCTGGGAGAGAAGCGCTGGGATCTAATAGGGTCCTGCTTTGTCATCCATATCTGGGGGGATACAATGCTTAGTTTGGAGTTCTCTATGCAGAATACAAATATTGTATATGTAGGTATGAATTTAAGATGATTTATTTTATTTTTACTTAACTTCATTTTCTTTATCTTAGTTTTTTACTTGTTTTGCTATTATTTAATTTATCTATCTGTTTTATTTTCATTTGTAAGGTACTTTATATTTTTTATTTATCTGTTTTTTTGCTTTGTAAATATGGTCTGAATGGATACTTTTAGCCCTGATACCTATTGCATTTGAGTGCGGCAGCTTGTATCATTATTCAATAAAAACCTTTTATCTCAAAAAATTTACAGCACAAAATCTTTAAAAATTAAAATTCTAAAGAATGTTGAATAACCGATTAAAGGTAAATACATTATGGCGTAGCTGTGATTGAAATTGGACTTAAGATAATTGACATCTAGACCTGATTTAGGATAACTACATACTTGATATTCTCACAAGATTTATTGCAATATCTAGATATAAAGAAGAAAAAATAAACTACGGATTTGATAGTGCAAATTAAATGTTACATTAAAAAAAAAAAAATCGAGTAATATTATACTTAAATATTAATGATTCTGCCTGATCTAGCAACCATTCACAGCCTAAGGCAGGGGTAGCCAATCTTTTGCATACAATTCCCCAATATTTTCACAAACGAATTCAGATGCGACATATAACTCGTGCACTATCAATACCTTCTTACCTTCGTGGTTAGAGAATATAAGATAGATTGGATCTGCTTCGCTTAAAAGAGGAAAAGGATGAGCTTAATCACGCAATTAAGTTAATTATTTTACGCCAGATCCCTAAAGCACCTATCTACAGTAGCCAGAAACGATATCTTGTACGAGAGGGTGGTCGCTTTGTGACGGTGCTACAGCTACCAGTGAGTCTCATTTGGTGAAGATAACTCTGGACCACAGTAGTTGGTCTACTGTTACCACAAGATATAGATCTGCTTGTAAATTGGATTTATCTGTTCTCTCTGCATGGAAATTGGATTTATCTGTTCGCTCTGCTTAGCAATTGGATTTATCTGTTCTCTCTGCTTGCAAGGATTCTTGTTCCTGGCATATATTTATTGATTTTTTTAATATAATATACGTATTGACATGACGTCCAAAGAATATAGTGAAAGCCACGATATAAAAATACATATAGGTGCAAAGATGCAATGCGCCACTTGTAATCATCTTTGGCCTAATGTTTACACCCTGTAGAGTAGATACCATCGCGCTCTGTCCGACGAAGATGGAACTATGGCATTATCCTTCTTACTGGTATCATAGAACATAGATGTGCCATGTCCGTTCTTTAATACTTTTGGAAAATTTAAAATAAAGTTTTAATATGTGCATTACGCCAGTAATGGAGCTCAATTCCTTCTGATATTTGCCAAGTTTAAGGTCTGTAATACTATATCATTGTATATAATTGTATATAATATCAAAATACATTGAGCCGCATTACTGGAGTAATGCACCAATCAAAACTTTACTTTGAGTCATCTAAAAGAATTTAAGAACGGACATGGCACATCTGTGTTCTATGATATCGGTAAGAAGGATACTGCCATAGTTCCATCTTCGTCGGACAGAGCGCGATGGTATCTACTCTACATGGTGTAAACCTTAGGCCAAAGATGATTACAAGTGGCGCATTGCATTTTTTTTATATCGAGGCTTTGACTTTGGCTTTGAACATGTGTGCTCTAAGGTATCGATATTATATCACTCGGTGAACCCGGCTTAAACCATCTTAATGCAGATAAAATATCAGTATTGTAAACAATACTCATTCTACATAACGTTGCACCGAAGCCCTCATTGATCGAGAAACTTTTTACGATCGGATGTCTTTAAATCAAGACAAATTTCTCGGTTGTGTTTATACTGACTATGTAAATACCGAATTAATGAGGCAGTTTTAGACACGCAGTCTCGTGATGTATTTTTCCTACCCATACCGTTAGCATTTCTTCTTCATTCGAAAAAAAAAAAATATTTAAAATTGAAAATAATACCAAATCATTAGACAAGATACTTATGACGTTAATTTATTTATGATGTTAATTTTTATCTTATCTGTAGTGAGAAAGGTTTGAACCGTAATTGCATTGTAAATACACAATGCAAAAACTATAATTGAATTTTATACCATAGTAGTGAATAGTTTTAAATTCATCTGGAAAACTGCCTCAACACTTGGCAATATAATTCTCTCACAGCCCTTATATAAATATGATATCTGATAGGATTTAGGTCAGACAAAGACGAGACAACTCATAGCGTGCCTTATCCAATCTTCTCCAGCCACGGTTCCATTTTCAGATTGGGGAAGCTCTTTTCTCTGACCAGGTCAATTAACCCAGATAAGACCGAGCTTTAATGGTTTCGGAAGCATTTAAGACTGAAGGCTAGAGCTCTAGTATTAAGTTAATGAGCGGGGTAGCTATGGGCCACTGGGCAAGCGATAATAATTAACTTGAGCAGAAATGTATTTGTAATTGTATAAGTATGTATTATGGCTATACTGTTTATATATATCATACTATTATATAAAAGAACAGTTCGTTTTTCGTTTGTAAGCGCAAACCGATCTTCACTAAATTTTAAAAATTTCATCTTCCTAGATGGTTTTTCAATAATAAAATCTGCCGATATCGATATAGCGGCAGCACAGAAGGCGAAAAACTCCTTCTTTCCTAGAGTGTAGTGCCAAAACGGTTCAGAGGATTTTAATGAAACTTGCCTAAAGTCTACTCCTTCAAGCCATTTAACCATACTTACATGAACTAAAAAAGTTATGACGGAAAGATTATTTTATTGGCGCATAACTCTAAAAGTATACATTTTTCGTTGTTTATACGAACAGTAATATGAAAAATAACTAACCTAATGTACACCGTAAGAGTTGAGAAAAAATAAAATACGTTGAACTGCTTTATTTTATAAATCGATTTTTTAATACTTCATTTATACACACAATAATTTTTATCAAACTTTCAATTGTGTTCAATTAATCTAAATATATATATATATATATATATATATATATATATATATATATATATATATATATATATATATATATATATAACTTAGCGTTTCTCGAGAGAAAAAGATCAAAAAAAAGAAAGGGTTTAGTAATAAGCGCAACGACTTCAAGGTAATAACTGACTTTATTGCTCCAGTAATCCTACATATATAGCTTAGGCTTATTTACATGGAAGCTCGTTAGGATTAACATGAATATTGTTGGTCTCCAGGACTTAACTCCCCCCTACCAGTTTCGAAAAAAAATTCGGAAACTTGGAGAAGAGGGATACCAAAGGCCGGAAGGCCAACAACAGCCAACGTACAGAATGCTAAACCATACTTATAACAAAACAAACAAAAAAAATGAATTTACAAACAAAATTCTCTTTTTAACTTTCGATTCACTGCACCACTCATGTTTTACACAGAAATAGAACACACACTATACACAAAAAGAAAAGAGAGAAAAAATAACTACAAAATAGAAAATAGATACTTCATATAGTAAAAACATAGATCCGCATTATATATACATTCATAGTAACAAAAATAATACAACAAAATGTATGCTTCTGTGTATGGCGACCAGGACACTCCAGGCCGTTACGAATGGTCACACTACTCCAGTGGAAGCTTAAGCTGTTCAATATGAGCATTTCTACGTTTTCTGGGATCTTTAATGTGCTCAATGGTTACAAGGTTATGTTCCCTAATTGCTACCACTCGGAATGGCCCTTCGTAGCGAATCAATTCTTTCCCCCGGTTGGAACTCCGCTGTCTATACACGACGGTACCGATTTTGATCCTCCCCATGGCGTCCTTGACCCGGAGATTCTCTTTCGCTACGCGACTCCGCTTCTCCCGTTCTAACTTATCCTTCACTTTCTCCCGTAACTTCGCGATCGATATCCGATTAGTAACTACCTGATCTCTTATTTCGCCCTCAACGGTTGTAGCTCTAATGTCCCTCCGCCGTTGTCGCAGCCCGAAAATAATTTCAAAGGGAGAGAATCCGGTAACTGAGTGAATGGACTCGTTATACGCCGCGATCGCCTTTTCCATCGCCTCATCCGGCTCTAACCCTTTATCCAGCTGATAAATACGCAGATGGTCGCTAAGAGTACTGTGTAATCTTTCGATGACTCCTCTGCTCTTAGGGTGTCCCGGGGTGTTAATTCTCCAGACGATGTCCAGCTCCTTTGCTTCTGCCCTGATCTTGGCGTTGTCAAACTCCATTCCACCATCAGAGGCGATCCTATCGGGTACCCCGTATACCTTAAACCATGCCCGAAGAGCCCATAGGACTGCATCCGCCGATTTCTCATTTATGAGATGGGCCGCAGCTACCTTACTAAAGCAGTCTATTAACGTGACCCACTTATAGCCCCTCCAGGAGAATGTATCGATTTGCAGGTCCGACAAAGGTGATTCTGCAGTGGGCGTCTCCTCTTGTACTCCTTTGGGAGGATGCCTGTCATATTTAGTGGATAGACAAACGTCGCATGCCCCCACGACCTCCCTGACAGTCTTCTTCATATTCCACCAGAAGTACCGCCGCTTAAGCGCTTGCAAAGTTTCGGCGATTCCCCTATGATTTGTTTTGCCCTGGTGATATGCTACGGTAATTTCTTTCTGACGTTCGCTCTCTCGGATCGTCTCTACCATCAGGGTACATCGAATGAAGGTGCGGTCCACACCCAATCTTTCTAACCGCCATAACCGCTGCACTTTCTCCCACACGGTGGCATTTCCGATATATAAGTGGGATGTTCTTCCCGGCTTGGAAGCATCTTTCAGTACCCGACAAATATTTTCGTCATTGACTCCGGGTTGTGACCAGATGGTGATGATGTCACAATTGCCATATTTGGAGAACTCCATTTTGAGAAGTCCAGAGGTCCTGGTTTTCCAAATGACCTGGCGTCGCTTGTCATTAATGATCTCCTCGAGTTGCGTCATCTCGATCGGCCTGTCTCCCGCTGATATTTCTTCGACCTGGTTCTCATCCTCTTGCTCGCTACTGTCAGTACTCTGTTCCCCTTCTCCCTCTGGAGTCCATTCCTGTAGAAATTGCCTAATGTCCCGTGACGATCCCTCTCCCGCCTCGTCCACCGCGTTTACCATTATGGCCCGGGACAGCCAATCGGCTACCACATTCTCTTTGCCGGGTTTATACTTGATTTCTAGGTTGTACTGTCCCAAGAACTCCTTCCACCTAGTTATTCGAGCGGATGATTCCTTCATTTTGCCCACCCACTGCAGAGGTCTGTGATCCGTATGCACCGTGAACTTCCTTCCAAATACGTAGGGTCGGAAATGGTCTATTGCCCACACTATTCCTAACAGTTCGCGCTCTAATGCACTATATCTAGTCTCGGCTTCCGTGAGGCGCCGACTAGCATAAGCAACAGGACGATCTCCTTTTTCCCCATCCTGTGACAAAACCGCTCCCAGTGCGTACTCGCTGGCATCTGTCGTGAGCATGAAGGTCTTCTCAAAGTCCGGGAAGGCAAGTACTGGTTCCTCTTGCAGCCGCGCCATACATTTGCGGATGTTATTCTCCATCTCTGGGGTAACAAAAATTTTCTGTCCTTTTTTCAATAGGTTGTTGATAGGGACCAGATATTCCGCCATTTCCGGGACAAAACGTCGGTAGTAATTCAACGAGCCTAACAGACGACGTATCCCCTTTACATCTCTCGGTACCGCCATTCTGGAAATTGCGTCGACCTTGCTCTTATCTGGTTTCACTCCTTCCTTCGTAATGGTGTGTCCTAAGAAAGTAATCTCCTCTTTTCCTAGCAGTGACTTTTCAGCGGAGAGCTTCAGGCCAAATTCCCGTATCCTGTTGAACACACTCTTGAGGTCTTCCCTATGCTGCTTCTCAGTCTTGCTAAACACCAAGAGATCGTCCATATAGACCTGACACACGTCTTCATCCACTCCTCGGAGGAACTCATCCATTAATTTCTGAAAGGTAATGGGCGCGTTTTTGAGTCCGAACGGCATTCTAGTAAACTCATAATGTCCTCTTTCGAACGTGAACGCCGTTTTGGATTGATCTCTCGGGTGCATCTTAATCTGATGGTACCCCGCCTTCAAATCTAGGGTGCTGAACACTGTTGCCCCGCTCAACCTATCTATGATGTCCTCGAATCGCGGAATGGGGTACTTCTCGTCTACCGTGTTTTCATTCAGCCTCCTATAATCGATCACAACCCTATACTTTTCTTCCCCAGGTGCGCTCTTTTTCTTCACCGCCCAAAGTGGACTATTGTACGGTGATGTGCTGTCCACAATGATTCCTTGCTCTTTAAGATTCTTTATCTCTTCCCTTATGTGCTGCCTCAACGCCTGCGGGTATCGCCTTTCCTTCACATATGTCGCACGCGCTTCCTTCAACGGTATTTCGTGCACGGTTTCTCCCGTCGCGCCTAACCGCTCGCCCTCTTTGTGAAAAATATCGTCAAAGTCCCGCCTGATTCGTACCCTCCAATCCTCCGCCTGGTTCACCGCGCCCACACACACCATTGCGTCTCTCACCCTCCCGTGACATTTGTACGTCTTACCCCCTATCTTAATGGACCATCTACCATCCTTATTTCGCGCGCGCATTCCTAATCGATTTAAAATATCGCACCCGATTATCCCATCATAACCACGCAACATATTCTCCACTACGTGAACTCTTACTTTGGTCCCTGTTCTAAACCACGCCCCCAGTTCCATCATCACCTCCCCCTCTACTGTACAAGGGCCACCCAGAGTAGTTAATTTACATGAACATACCTGTACCTGGAGTGTCCCTTTTCGAACCGCCAACTTCTCCACCGCCTTCCGACTCAGGATTGTGCCGGAGCTCCCAGTATCTACAAGGCACCTGACTCCTCGCTCCACCTGGATAATAGGCAAACCGCCGCATTCTCCTCTCACACTGCAGTTCACTATTATGCGGTCGCCTCTCTGCCGACACTCCCCTCAGTCCTCCGCCAGCTGCCTCCTCCCTGTCTTCATTCGTAGTCGTCCACTCCTGTGATTACTCCTGTCTCCTTCGCCTTCACTGCTCGCCGGTCCTTCTTCATCTGTCTCAGAAATCTCTGTCGACACTGGGGTCGCCCTATGTCTCCGTAAAATTCTCTGGGCGTTCACCTCCATGGGTTCCACCCTCTGCTTCTCCCTGCGAGAGTACATATAAGGACAATGCCTGGCAATGTGCCCTTCTGTGCCGCACTCAAAGCACTCCGTGCGAGGGCACTGAGCAACCAGGTGTCCCGGCTTTCCGCAACCATGGCATCGCCGTTCTTCTCTTCTACTCTGCTCACCTCGTTTTCTCATGTTTGGCCTCTGCCTATCATTCCCTGTCTTCTCTCTCCTATGAAATTCCGTCTCCTTCTTCCTCCAGACTGCCGGTGCGGGTCTTGGTCTTCGATACGAGACCCGATTCCACCCTATCTCTTCTGGCTCTGGCCGGACTTCCTCATCCCTTGCGCTAGCGTCCATCATTTCCTGGGCGCATTCTATAAAATTCTTTTCCCTGGGTAGTCCTTCCTTCTTTCCTATTTCTCTCGCCAACTGTATTTTCAGCAAGGTGGATACAAATGACATTTTGAATTCCACTTCTGCGGCGCCCGCCGTCTCGCGCATTTTCTCGGTGATCCTATTAAACTTCACCAGCAACTCGCCCGCGTATTTACCATTGCTCTGCCGCGGGTGTTTACCTTCTCGAAACAGCTGGACGAGGTCTTCTTCGGGTGTCCACCTGCCTCCTCCATAGGCCTTCTTCAATCTCTCCTTGATGATGTGCCAGGGAGTTTCTTCATCCGCCTGAATGAAGTTTAATACATGCCGCTTTACGCGATACACTAACTCTGCCCTCAACAAATCCGCGTCTCTGGGGTCTAACACATTCTCCGATGTCGTAACCTCTATTCTGTTCATTATACGATCGCCACCTTTAAGGAAATGGTTCAATTCTCCAATTTCTCCATTGAACCTTTCAAGGTCTGAGATCGCCTTCCGTAAGCCCTGTGCCGTCACCGCCCTTACCTTCATCCATGCTAAAGTATTTGCGTGGGCTTCCGCCAAGGTTTCCCTAGGCAACGTGGGAACATCTGCTCTGGGTACCGCCGGGGCTTCGGCTGGAACCTGCAGCACTGCCGGCTTCAATATTCCGTCGGTCGCCATGTCTCAACACGACCTTTAAAAATAAAATAAAAAAAAACAAAGCGCTTCTCACACTACAAAAAAAATACTCGGGTTACCGCTCACCGGTTTCCCGCACGCTCGTTCTCCCGGGTTTCGGCACCACTTAGCGTTTCTCGAGAGAAAAAGATCAAAAAAAAGAAAGGGTTTAGTAATAAGCGCAACGACTTCAAGGTAATAACTGACTTTATTGCTCCAGTAATCCTACATATATAGCTTAGGCTTATTTACATGGAAGCTCGTTAGGATTAACATGAATATTGTTGGTCTCCAGGACTTAACTTATATATATATATATATATACTCAAATCAAGCAATAGCGAAGCATTGCCGAGTCAACTAATAATTGTATAAGTGATTATATCAGCGTAAGTAGCATTGTAAAAGTGAGACATTTAGTGCCTATAATAAATAATCTACAAGAAAATTAAAAAAAAAAGTATTAAAATATATAATTTTATTTCTTTGTCAATATATTTTATATAAAAGAGCGAAAACTCAAAAAGAAAATAATCAATAAATAACCTATCAACATTTCACCAATTTAGGAATTATCTCGACAGAAAAAGATAAGATCGTATAAATTGAGGCAAAATACAGTACCTTTCACGTCAGCAATCTATAAAAATAAAAATCAACTAGAGACAGTAAATCACTCCAAGACATCTCAACACGTAGATGCTTATTCTAATGTCTTATTGGTGTCTAATGGTCTTATATGGGTATTGTTCACTAACTAAAGATTTTGCCAACAAACTGTGAAAAAGGCGTGACAAAGGGTTCCAAGATGTAGAATTAATTTATAATTAAGGATAGCTAGCTCGGTGGAAGCATTCAGGTTGATTCCACTTCAAACCGTCAAGAGAACAACCTTTAAAATGCTGCTTATGAGCCCAACTCCCTTCTAAAAATCCCTCTCCTGCTCTTCTTCCTGTGATTTCTCATATTTCTCATGAGTTTATAGACTCTTCAAGCCTTATCCTCAGTTTTTCCAAGTGTGTTGTCATTGCTTTTAAAAAACGATGCTCGATACTCGAACAATACATAGGCGAAAGATTGGACTAGAATGATGTTAAGAACTCACGAGACAATCCAGTAAACTTTCTCATATTTTGTACTACAGACATATATACATACGTTTAACAGACTTTAACTAAACAAACCAATGAATGTCTGGCACTAAGAAGGATGTGTTCATTGTGGAATTGAGTAGACTACACAACGTGGAATTGCGGTGCATGCACGCTACTAATGTAATTGAAGTAATATCATCGCGGCGATTAATATGGACCAGTAAAGTTGAGGGACTGATCTAACGGTTAACGTCCGCAGGATTCTGTTAATGCTGACCTTTCAAAATAGAGTTTTATTCGCAAGTTTACCATGGGAACGAGGATATGTTCTTAACCGATGGTGACATATTCAATGAACCATAACTCACAAAGATTAGAACATATGGAAAAAAATGATAAGGACAAAATTTGTTCTTCAGCTCATGTAAAACAGAAAATAATTAATGCATTTTTGCGTATGAGCACTCTGGAAGGAGTAAATTTTCAATGTAATGAGTAGATGTCACAAGAACGTCGAATGCTGCGGCATCAAATTTTCGGTTTTGCTAAGCCTATTATTTATTTTGTTTGTTAATTGAGGTTTAGCGCCCTTATATATTCCAACAATGGCAGGCAGCAATTGAAAAAATATATATGAATCAATGTAAAATTAAACAACAAAGTTAGAAATTTCTTCCCAAATGAAAAAAAGAAACCATTGCCATTTCATCAACCGTCAGTCATAACCGGAATCCTGAAATATTAATTCATTAATTAATAATTTGGTCTACTTAAAGTTGCTGGTATAATTATGTCCACAGTGCTACTCTCAACCTTTTACAAGTCAGTACGAACAGAAAGGGGAAAGCATAAATTCATGAGAAAGACGGTTTGATAATTGGAAAGATTAAGAAACGAGTCCGGTTAGGCTTCCCTTTAGATTTACAATTCGTTTTAAAGCCTAAATAATAAAAATCCAAGAAGTTTTAATTATTAGCGGAGGGTTCTTCTGGAGTTATTTCAGTGCCGCTGACTTCATTATTTTACCAAGAAAAGTGTTGTCGTTTATGCAATTAATTGTTTGATGCTGACCGTAGAATGAAACATATTTTATGAATGGGGACTTATCAATAAGATAATCGTATCGTTATTTTTATATTGGCATTGTTCAATTTTTTAAACATTTCGCATTAAAATTCAATGCGTAATTTTATGGAAGGAGTTTTTGTCAATACAATGTATAATTATATAATGTAGATGTCACAAGTGGCGGCCATCTTAGATTCACGACATCATAAAAACCAAATAGCGCCATTTAAAGTTAAAGACCATTATGTAGCGTATCAATATAAAATAAAAATTACATTAAATTTCCAATTCTATTTGCTTTATTCCTCAAGCTCTCTATAAAAATATTCTAGAAGCAGCATTTCATGAAATGTTCTAAAGGGCCTTAAAAAATTAACTCGTGAAGTAAATGCATAGCTGGTTATTCCTTATTTTCACTCTTCCATATAATTTAATTAATTAGTGGCTTAATGATAATGACTCCACGACAGTATCTTGGTCCTGATTCCTACAAAAACTAACTGTTTCAGAAGTGTTGAAGCGAATATAAAAGACTGGACAGACCAAAACAAAATAATACACGTTTGGAAGACGGCGAGAATCGAATTTGTTCTAACTTGATATTGACCAAGATGAAATGACCAAGTTCGGAGATGAAAAGAAGTTTTCGCCGACCAACAGAAGCTGTAAGTGGTGGAAGCCAGAGAAAAGTTCGATTGTTTCTTTGACCCCTGAACATCCTCTTACTTTCAAGCATCATAGGAACGTAAAATAATTGAGTTTTTAACCTTGAGCCTTTGTTATTTTAACAAATAATAAAGTATTAATCTAAAAGTTGAAGTTGTGCATTGTATTTCACCAATGAAAATTTCTGAATCCACTTAATAAATAATTAACAGTTAGCAGATTTATAATCTATCCTAAACCCTTATTTATTTTTCAATCGAAATTGTACCCACTTTAAGATTCTAGCAATCAGTTACAGTGAAAACAGAAAAATCAAGTTGATGATTAAACTTCTAATTTAAGAAATTATGTGTATGCGGTGCTGCATTTCAACTCCGGCTCTCCCTCCTTTCGCGTACAAAATTAAGAACAAACATATATGACAATACGACCATTTGTAATAGTGTGCAATATAATTTTAAAAATACCTATATTTACTAAATTATTATTATTTTTTATTAAAACCACTGCGGACTAAATATTGTCTATGTAAATGACAGTATGACAGTAAATGACTGATGCTACTGCAGAGAAAAATGTCATCCGTGTGTGTGAGAGTAAATATATATATATATATTTTTTTTTCGAGTACACTATATAGTATGAAGATCTTTGGACGCGAGATGGATGTGGTCTTCTTCCATATATATAATACAATTATTACATAATTTCATTGCCTATAATTTAATAATATTATATTGTATATATTACAAATGTCATAATTCGGATTTGCCAATGCTATTATATTGCATTCTGAAGAAGATCATGAGAAGCAACACATCTTGACTAACCAATCTGTGAGATTTTGGTAAATGTGAAGAACATGGAATTATCAAAGAATCTCCTGAATTCCTCTTCAACATATTTAAGGAATGATGCAAAGTTACAGGTTTATGGCGGGCCATATTGTAACTGTATTCAAGAAGAGATTTTTTTTTTTTTAAAAGCTAAGTTTCTACAATTTTAATACTATATATTTATGCATACAAATTTATATGAAGAATGGATTTTCACGATGTAACAACAGATGCAGTACTTTTTCACAACTGTAATTTGCCACCTTTTTTTTTCTTTTTTATCGAAAATTTTATATTAGGACTAAATAGAAGTCTTTATTTATAATATATATAATATATATTTATATATATATATATATATATATATATATATATATATATATATATATAAAGATGATGATAATTATAATTGATTAAAGTATATATATTTTGTTCTTCCACTACTTGGCATTTAAACCTACAGTGTTTGCCAAATGTGTTACGGTTTCACCCTTAAAAAAACTTCACATGTCAGCAGCTTGTTTGTTTAAGGCCGTGTGGCAAGTGGCTTTAACCTTTTCAAAAGCTGTCAGTTTTTATAACGTTTTGATGTAGCGTGTTGAGGGGAACATTATTCAGCAATTTTAGTGGTGAATTATAGAACACAAGCGTTAGATGATGATCATTAATTGTGCATTTTTGAAAAGACGTTGGATTATGTTTTTCAATAAAATTTTCATATTGTTTTTTAATGTTGTATTTCTGCGATATTCAAGGGAGGATTGTGTTCGGTCTGAGGTTATTGATTTAGATTTTGACAGTGTTTGGAGAGAAGTATGCGGCCAACTTGTGGATATTCCTGTATCGGGTATCGAACCACAAGTTACATCAAGTTATTAGACTAAAATAATATTTTTTTTTTTTTAATCCGATAGTATAAATTCTGTCCAGAAAAACAAGAGAATCCCGATCTTCGAACTTCGGCTAGACTAAGGTGGTAACCTGTAGATAACCCGCTTAATATTTTTTCTATTATTTCAACGTAGTGAAGAATTTTCAAACAATTGCCATCCATTGGATTAATGAAGAGGATATCGGTAAAGTTATTGGCAATTTAATACATAGCTCAAAGGTAACGTAGCGAACCTATTAAAGGCAATGGACCCTTTAAATCTGATTTAATCCACTTATAATTACAATCCATAGTCACGGTGGATACATACAGTTGAATATTTATGACGCATCAGGGAAATTAGACTATGTTCTTCATCGGATCTAAACCGTTTTATTATCAAATATGCTGTCTCACTTGAGGACAATAATCACATTAATTGTTAATTTTTATTCATACATAAACATTCAAAATTATACACTATGGTATATATATATTTTTTTTAGGCATTGGCATAAGCTATTATCATATTATAAAAACACTTTGTGTTTTTCTCCATATTCATAAAATGACCGAGATATAGGCGTAGGCAACGTTTAATCGGCCGCCATTTTGGAACGAAAAGGTGGTTTGTAATGTCGAGTTCCGAGGATTATCCGACGGTTCACATATGATTTCTATGCCATATCTCAAAAAAATCAGCCCTGCAGTCTCGGATAAAAGGCGTGGACGGCGCACAGTGGTAAAAAAAAAAAATGGCCTTTTTGTGAAAAAATAAGCAATAGCCTCTCATCTTGTCTTTATCCGAATAACACTACAAGAAGTTTGTTTTAATCTATTTTTTAATACTGAATCGAATGCAGCAAACCCCGATTCAATAGAAGTTAAACATTTCAAGATATAATTCAAAAGATTTGAAAAATAATTGGGTAAATAAAATGACAAATATACGAGAAAAACAATATACGAATATCAATAACATATAATTTTACTAAAAAGTAATCATTTAAAATCTTTTAACATATTATTAGTACATATTTTTATATATTATATAAATTAAATATAAAACATAGAACAATATAAATTTTAAACAAAATTCGACAACTATATTACGTACAACTTGGAAATCGAGAATTCGCATTTTTTCGATTGTCTTTAATTCATTAACAAAAGTATCGGATGTCTTTTAAAGCATGTTGATGAAACCCTCATTGGTAGTAGCCTTCCTGAAATTTCGTTAATGCCCTATTAAAATAGTCTCGATATTATTTTTCCTAGCTTCCTGGTTTTTTCTGTGAGTTCTCACAAGAGGTTACCATACAGATGAATCTTGTAGATATTATTAGGCATGTTTTACCATATATGCAGTTGTACATACAGTTTTGCAGTTTCATGACAATTGTGAGACAGTATGTAGAAATTTATTTTTTGAGCTAGACAGCATTTTTTTTTTTGTTTCTGGGAAAAAATTGAGGTGCCAATGTTGAAATTCACATTCAGCAAACCAAAAAAGCATAAATAATTAGATTTTTAGAACTTCTTCAAATCTTTCCATCACCCGTTTGGCTGAAATACATTGCTTCTCATAATTTCGACTCACTTTCGCTTGAAACCGAGGGCCAAACAAAACAAATCTTTAGAATAAAAATTGTAGGTAATATACTCTTGTTTAATTTAATGTGAAATGAATATTGGAAGTTAATCAAATTAATGTTTTCGAGTAATGAGCAAAAAACAATAGATTTTTTGCACTTTTTTGATACTTTAAGAAAAAATTTGAGGTGAAACAGTTGAAATTCGTAATCTGAACCCTAATCATCAAGATCATTAAATTTCATGTAAAGGAATCGGGAGAAATGCAGATTTATAGTAAACTACAGAACACATGGCAGTTTTTAACTAAGTGGCACTTTAAGATACGAGAGGCCTTCGGATTAGAGAATTTATATTTTGAGCAAATTTGGGTTTTCAACAGAAATAAATAATGTACACCTATAAAATCATTATTTTATTAAATATCTAAAAAGTAACTAACATAAATGAAATGTTAAACATTTACAAGAGGACTGCGGATCTTGAGGCAGTAATGGGGTAAAGATAGCACCGAATAAATTATTCAATTGGCTCTTCTGTAAAACTTGCATATAATTAGGATATTTGATTTTTTTACCGTCCTCGACAGAATTAACTCAAAAGATTTTTTTTTTTTTTTAATTATTCGAATTTGATTAAAGAAAATCTCAACTAATGATTTAAAATAAATACTTTGGTATAATTCAAGAATTTATTTATTTCACTATTAATTGAGAGACAATAAAATGAACTTTGGAGCAGAGGAAGTGTTTAGTTTTCTCTTGGGTCTGGTTTGAAAGAGAGCTATGTCCTGAACAATTCGGTGGCGTTTCGGAAAAGGGATATGTCATATTTTTGCGAAAACGGGTTTAAGTTATATTACTTTATTTTTAATGAACTTTACCTTTGAGAAAAAGGAAATAAGTTAATTAAACAGTATTCACATTCTATGTGAACACTGTTTTAGTCACTAATAGTCTGTTTCTCAAAGGTAAAGTTCATTAAAAAAAGAGCGAAATATAAGTTAAATCGGTTGTCGCAAAAAATATGACTTACACCCAAACACCGCAGAATTTCTTATAGCATCTTTATTGTATTGATATTGTTGTGTGTTTAATTAAGACGTAAAATTATTGTGAAGTGCATTGACTGTACAAGCGATAGCTAATGCATTTTTTTAAACAAATTAAATAAGAAAGAAATAAAATAAAATAATTTCCTGCTCTCTCTCTCTCCAGGTATGTTTTAGTGAAATAAAATAGTCATTATCATAAAAAGTTCTTAGAATAAAAAAATGTATGAAAAAAATTAAGTATGAAGGGGTGAGAAGCCAAAGGATACTTGGCCAATAATTTTGTGAAAACGTATTTTAAAATTAAATATTTTTTATGATACCTAAAACGTTTAAGTTTGTATCATACTTATAGTATAGATCTACTGTATATCCCTTGAATATTGAGCAACTTTGCTTTTGAAAAACTTTTAAATGAACAACCGCACTTAACACTATCTTTAAAAAAAAGAGTAAGTTTCATGCTTTTCAAGTTTTAAGTCATACTGATATGAATCTTTGAGCGTAGGACGCCTGCTAAGAAGCCTTATGTGTCTTCAAGCGCAAGAAGGAAGCGTTATCAAAGGTGGTTTTGAGATCTATTAGTTACGTGACGGCTGCAGCTGCTGGGTGAAAATCACGTCAGCTTGGTCCTAGATTGAGAAAATGACAAAGTTCCTTCGATAAAATGTGTTCTAGCAAAATATAAAATCCCTCGGTTTTATACCCTTAGTTACTTACTAAGGATAAGAACAAAATATTATGAATGGAGGAATAGAATCACAGTTGAAATAATTAGAAATCGTTTGATTCAAATAATTTTTATGTTCCAATACAAAAGATTATTACCGAGAAAAATCACAGAACATTAAGAACATTTAACCCTAACCAAGCAAAATGTACAAGGTAGCCTATTGGATACTGAATAAAATTGATTCACTTCTGCTGTAAAGTCCGGCATGGTGTATTTTTTTTGTGAATATTACGAATATCATCATCCGTTAATCGAAATAGGTAATTTTATTATGGTTTTAGCGAAAACGAACTGTATAAAAAGCTTTTTCTTGAAATACTGTAATTTCACAGATTTGACGATCCATAGGTCCGTTACCGTTAGTTTTAGCTTAAAATATACTGGACCTTTTTACTTCCTTGTACGTAGATGGATGTCGCGGCGCCGAGTGTCGTTTTTGAGATACTGCAATCTTCGGAAACTAGTAACCAAATTGAGGATCACTTTTTGAGCCACCGATTTATAGTTTAATAGGCATACAAGGAAGTCATGTGTTGTCCACATCAGATATTTTAAAGACAATCTTACGTTGAATAATTTTTTTCGTAACTTTTTTTTTATTGATAAAAAGCATATTTCTAGAAAAAAGAAAACCCACTTACAGAAGCTTTTTTCTTTAAATACCGCAAATGTCACAGGTTTGACGCTCCGTAGGTCCGTTTTCTTTATTTTATCTTAAAATTTAACTGAACCTTTTTTGTAGGTATTTGTTTGAAACGTTTATCCATATTTAGCATATTTCCTGAAAAAAAAAAAAAGAAGATAGTTTTGGCTAAAACTATAATAAAGCTCCCGATTTCAATTTTCTGATTATGATATTCGTAATCTATGCAAAAAAAAAAAAAGAAAAGAAAAATGAAAAAATGACACCATCCCGCGCTTTACTGCAAAAGTGAGACGATTCTCTTAAAAATCAATTTCTAGATGATAGACTAGTATTGTAATGATAATGGTCAGGTCAAAGGAAGAACAGTTTTACCTCAACCTACCACGAGAGCACTCGGCACAGCCCAGAGGACAACGCAACGAAACCAACGGCTTAGGGAATATTGAAAGCCTTGATAAATGGATCAGTGAAATACGTGAGAGAGAGGATGTATCGCGGATATACTGTCAACGTGAGCCCTTCTTTGGTATCTTATCGTATTCAACAGGGCTTAGATATTCTTTGAAATTATTAATGGTTTGTTAGGGGGAGGGGGAGGGGGGCAACTCATCTCCCAAAGCCTTATAAATATATTTCGAGAACAATCCCAGGTTGAAAAGAATAAATAGTCTGAAAAGACTCAGTGCATTCAAAAATCTAAAAAAATAGTCTGTTTTTAATAAAGTAAACAAGTGCAAAAATCAATCTTTAAAAAGAATTACGACTATAACCAGTCTCAGTTTTCTTTATTATATTAAAACAAGTAGCTTTCGGCGCATTGTGCCAGGTTCATCTGAAATTTTTAATTATCATTTAGAAAAATATATCTACAATAGAATTATTATGAATATCAACAGTAAATCTGAACATCTTAGCTTACTAATTTTTGATTCGTTATTTGAATCTTGTCTGAATTTTTTATTAAAAATACTTTTCCTATCGGCGATATTCTAGATACATGTTGCCATGTTAAGACAACCGTGACTTTCTGTAGTGGTAATCTTTTTTTATTAAAAAAAATTAGACTGTTTATTAATTTTTAATAAACAGTCTACCCACTACATCATAATCAATCAATTCAAATCAGTTAACGAATCAAAAATGGCGGAAAGGATTTTGAACAATCTCAACGTCGTAGACTTTATTAAAGCCAAGAAATCCATTTTTGTATTTTAGCAAAATGTTTGTATTCAAGTTTTTGACAAAGTAATTAACAATGATCTTTAATATACTTAAAAATAAATATATTAAATTCTATGCCCTGTAAAACCTCTTAAATCGGATCCAAATAAAAAAACAAAACAAAAAAAAAATCGACTATATATTCTAAAACTGTAGCTCATTTATAAGCCATTGCTTTGAAACATTTTTTTAGTCGCTCTTATGTTTTTAATTTTGATTAAAAAAAAATAGCTGTGGTCTTCGATAATGATTAAATTAAAATTAAACGTTTCGAAACGCTGATACAAAAAAAAAAAGCACTTACATTATAGTATTAATCGGCCATGATTACAATGGATGCAAGATTGCAGTCCATTGGTTTCACTTTATTTTTAAGTTTTTCTTTTAAAGTTTCACTTTAGAGCTGATTTTAAATTCTACAGATAAAGGAAAAGTAATTATAACAAATTAGCACTAGATAACTAAATTCTAACTTTCAAGGTAAAAAGTAAAAAATAAACATGCTGAAGATATGTTTTTTGCCTTTCACTAACGAGATTGTTACATCTTTAATTACTTGAGTATAAATTAATTAATCCATTTAAGGATTAATTCTGTAATAATATGTTATTAGCAGAACCAGTAAAACACCGGATTTATATGCAAATACATATTTTTTCTGATACGTTTTTCAAGCAAAATGGTTGAATATCATCTCT
This sequence comes from Rhaphigaster nebulosa, assembly GCA_948150685.1. Classification (NCBI taxonomy): domain Eukaryota; kingdom Metazoa; phylum Arthropoda; class Insecta; order Hemiptera; family Pentatomidae; genus Rhaphigaster; species Rhaphigaster nebulosa. Next base: position 46,524,015 of record OX411308.1, on the reverse strand, counting down.
CTTCTGCCGGTGATCCAACGTGGGATACCACTTCAGGTCAGAGCTGAGCTCCACACAGCTCTATCGGCGCAGTCTTCCTTCTGCAGACCTCGGGAGGCCATCTCCTCTCGGACTCCTTCTATCCACGTGGTTCTGGGTCGTCCTTGTCTACGCTTTCTGAGCGGCTGCCAGTCCAGGATTCTGTTTGGCCAATGCTCTTCGGGCATTCTCCTGCAGTGCCCATACCACCTTAACCGCCATTTTCCGATTCTTTCAAAGTCGGTCCCCGCTACCCCCATTCGCTGCCTAACCACTTCACTTCAGACTCTGTCCAGCATTGTTATCTGGAGACACCTTCTCCAAAAATCCATTTCTACAGTCCGAACTTTGGCATACAAGCGAGTATTCATCGACCATGCCTCACATCCGTAGGTTAATATGGATTAGACTAGAGCCGAGAAGATTCGCCGCTTGTTCGAAATGGTGTTGTTCCAGAGAATAGGGTGCAGAGCATCCTAGTTGCTTTCCTTGCGAGCTCCACTTTGTTTCGGACATCAACTTCGGAGGCCCCCAACTCTTCCAGAAAGGATCCAAGGTACTTAAATGTCTTGACACACCTGATCACCAATGCGCAAATTGAATATCTTTACAAGATAAAACATTTGGCGAAGATATATTTAATTAAACTATTTTCTGATACATGTTCAATGCGAGGTAAATATTTTATTTTTTTAATTTATATTGAATTTATCAATTATAAGATGTATAAACACCATCTACGATTAATAAAAATATTCTAAATTACTACAAAAATAGTAATTGTAGTAAAGACAAAAGGTTACAGACAACTTCAAGTTGGTGTTGTGATCACAACCGCAACGGATGTGTACTTTTAGTTTAAAATAATTTAAAGAATTTTATTGCGATTCAAAACAAACAAAAATTATAAGATCAAATATATATAGTTAGGCATTCATAAAAAAGTTATATAGTTAGTTAATATATGTAGTAGGTATTCATAAAATATATATAGTCAGGTATTCATAATGTTTAGCATCGTAATTTTGATTACTGTTTTAGATCCCTTACTTCCAAGTAGTTAAATATCCTCTTGCTCTTGTTTGGAATTTCATATTCTAATCTGTCAGTGTGTTGCTTCCGTTGTACGTATTAGGTTAAATTAACTACGTTTTAATTTTCTCACGTAAACAAAAATGTCCAAAGCAGGAACATCATTTAGTTGCATATTAAACTTAAAACCCTTTGTTAGCCATTTATAAAATGTGCACTCCCAATTTTTCAGGAACGTTACTGGTCATGAGCGTTATCAAAAATGAGTAAAATCCCAATAAACCTCATTACAAAGCAGTAGGGTGTAATAATTAAGAAATTTTAATTAAATCTGAAGCGTAGAGATATTTGTAAATGCAATTTGCAAAGAGATAATTTTAGAAACAAAATAAACATTGGTTTATTTATTTTTCCTCTGAAAATAAATTTCGCTTGGACAATAATCTCACGAAATCGATTTTACTTTAATTTATACATTTTTAATGAACATTTTCCATTTCCGGAACCTTCCAATATATGAATATTTTTAATAAAAGACAAGAATTGTTTAAGGCCGTTTGATTTATTTTATATATTTTTATTTTTGTGCCTAGGCGCGAAAAATCATTTTAACTCGAAGAATTCAACTAGAATGTAATAATTGAATGTTACCACAATGCGTTCTTAATGATTCAAGGCAAATTGTGGTATTTGTAAAAATTATTTATGAACTATGTGAAATTAAATTTATTTTGAAAATGCACTAATATAAACTACTGTTTCAACTAAAATTGAAAAATTTAATTTTGTTATAAAACTTCACCCGGATCATAACAGGAAAATTGATACTTTTCAAAAACGCTGCACATTACACAATGGTTTATTATTTTCACTTAGTAATATTTCAAAAATATCTATTCTGGCCAAGTAAAAAAAATTAAGCAGTAGGCACCAAAGGGAGGGAAATTTGAAGCTTTTCACAAGATGATCGCCATAAGAGTGCTGAACTGGCAGTGTTAATTTAAAAAATTCTGTCAATGCAAGTAGGCTGTGATGTAAAATGATACAGAGGAAATATTTGATGTGCACTTTAGTAGGAAAAAAAAAAGAAAGACTAAGGAAGCTAAAGGAAGTAAAGAAATAATCCAAGAAAGAATAAAACAGAGAGATACGAGGACGTCAGAAGCCCAATAGATAAGTCAGGAAGCCGGATGACTAGCCGCCAGGAGAATCAGTCTCCGGTAATTATACAGATTATATATATATATATATTATTTTTTTTTTTTAATGCCTTGTTATACTGATTCTAAAACACCTTTCATTTTCTCTCTATCTTTATGAATGGCCGAGTTATGGGCCTATGAGATCTCTAATAGGCCGCCATTTATAAACAACCAGACGGATAGTAATGTCGAGTTCCGAGGATCATTCCGGGGTGACCTGTGACATTGGTACCGAATCTCAAGACAATCGGTCCAATAGACTCGGAGAAAAGCCGCGGACGGCGTACGGCGGACTGCGGACGGACGGATTTTTTTTTATTCGATATTTGGATTCTACGTGTCTTGAAACGTAACACCTCAAATTTTGAGGGGGGTTACAAAAAAATTTTCCTTGGTCTATTATTGAAAATAATAAACCAAAAGTGGCACTTCATTTAAACTATTTTCATACTTACTATACATTAAATTGAAATAGAATAAATATTTCAAATGAAGGTTTTCAAAAGAAAAAAAAAATGTTTGAACATGAAACTTATTTCATTGTCGTTTTGACCATGTTCCTTGAAAATATCTTCAAGAAAAAATATAAATTGATAGATTACGAGTGTGATGTTGGTGATAGCGTGATCTGTCGCATCTGTGTATATAAGTCATTTAAAACATATGGGTTATTTTGTGTCACACAGCTACTGTGCCTAAGCTATTTGTTATAGAAAGTTCAAATTTTTTGGAGGGATAAAACAACATGACTCCTAATATAGGTCCACTAATTTGAGGATAAAAAGTTAGTCAGATTCATAATTGATATTTGTTCATAACGTTTTAATTTTCGCAGTTTTACTTCTCGAATTTTTATATTACACTTAATGAATGTTTTCATTAGTTACAAAATTATTGTTGAATTCAGGTTATTCCCCCCTACGATAATAACTGGACAGAAAATGAAAATTAAATCATTTTACTAAGCTTCTGATAGGTTTTACAAATGTTTTTTAAATACAGTTTTTTCTCACTCCCTACAAATTTCCTTCAATCTACATCCAAAACCAGGAAAATGTATATTTCACGTTTTGAAACATTACGTTAGACAACACTGCTCAATGATAGCTCTCAGGGGATGCTAGTTTTGTTTTCAAAAGATAACACGTGTTCCTTGGAGAAAATAATTTGTGGTGAAATCATTTAGAGAATTTTTATACTTTTTCATTCCCTACAAGACTTCTGTTAATCAAGGATAGTGCTTAATTGGCTAATAATAGTCATTTATTGTGAACATATGTGTCAACATTGTTTGTTATTTTTTGTAATCAGAAAATCTGTAGCCTTAAAATAGCACGGCCTGAAAATATCCAAATCCCCACTCCCTACAAATAATGAAAAAAATAAATCAAATTTGTGGGGAGTGAACAAGATTCTAGTTGTACGGATTATTATATTAATGAAAACACCCTGTGATCATGAGCGGACGCAGGGAGTGTAAGGGAGGCCTTGCCCATCTCCAAACAATCAAAAGAAAAAGAAAAATCTCTAAGGAGAAAAAAAAAACAAGAAAATTAAGTTGGTGAAAAAAAGAATATTTTTACTTAAAAACTCGAACCTAATTTTAAAATTGATCAATGCAATGGTTTTAACTTAATCTATATTAGTAGAGTTTTAGGATCATGCGATGCCTTTTGAAAGCCTCAACTAACTTCAAGTAATAATGCAAGCCTCAGCTTCAAGTAAAACATCAAAAGCTTCAGTTAAAACAGAATTATTATGAATTTTCACCAGGCGTAAAATGAAATTTCCACCGCGGCAGACGCGATATCCGCACAGCTGTCACAGGAACTTTTACATCATTGACAAATATAATTAAAACGTAGCATGACATCGTGAAATTAAAATAAGCTGAATTCTGCTTCAGTTAGCACCAAAATACCCGAATTTGAGCCAAATTTTCAAATAATTTCTTGAAAAGGGCGACTTTAGAGCTAAATATTCTGCTATAGAAATCTCCATTTTCGACGTCAATTTTCATCCGTTTTTCATCAATTTTCTTTTAAAGAGCGAAATTATACCTTTCAATTTCATCTCACTCCCTGCATACGAGAAATTTCCCAAAATTTTAAAAAATCGTTATTTCCTAAAATATCTACAAAAATGTGAGCATGCTTTAAGGAACCGATGTGGAACTACATGAAAAAAAAACCGGCGAAAAACGGGGATTTTTTTCTTTAATAAAACTGAGTATATCAGTGAGTCAATTTTTTTTTTTCATTTCGTGTTATTATTGTTTTCATTATTTGTTATTTTTCAAGACATAATTTGTTTTTTTTAACCGGTTTTTAGAGATTTTAAGTAAGAACGTTAAATGTTCCTATGATATTATTTCATTTTTTTTTTTTTGCTGAAATGAAATGGAATAAATAAATAAATATTTTGTTTTTTATTTTATTCCGGTGACTAAAACTGTCTTCGGGACGGGTACTCCCACTGGTATTATTACATAAGCATTGTTTCTGTATTTAATTAATTTATTTTTACTTGCTTATTTAAATAGGCGTATGCTACTGAAATGGATTTTTTATTATGTTATTTAAACGCAAAAATGCATTTATCTACTTGACGAATTCTACAGGAATAACTAACTGGAAGGTAAAGGCCGACTGCAATAAATAACCCCCTTTTCCACTTAAATTATGTTCACATCCCTTAACGTTAGTAACGAGTTAACAAGCTCTTTTCTAAAAAAAGGTACAAGGTTTCTTTAGCTCAAGTGTCGTACTGAAGATTTCAAAAGGTAACCAGAATAATAAATTCAATGGCACTAATAGAGACTTTTCAAGAACCATTAAAAGTTACTGTGAACTATGAGAAGCTGAATCTATACCAAAATGGGCGAACAGCAGGTACTAGAAAGATTGGTTTATTAATATATAATTCATGATAAACCAAGCTGGTAGGGTACAAATCTTGATTCCGCTAACTTACAAACTTAAACAGTTACTAAAACCTCAAGGCTAAAAATATTAGAAGTAGAAAATGTTGAATCGCCTTTAGAAGATCGTCGAAGATCATCTTGGATTCCGAATGTCAGTGAATATTACCCTGTTTTTACATCCCAAACTCTCCGTATATCACAGCTCTTCAGAAAAGAGACCGAAATTGGAAAATAAAATAAATTCCTAAATAAAAACTTTACGCATTACCGGAAACCCCAAAACCTGTCAGTCCTCCTGCATCTTGTCATAATGTATTACTTATCCATGTAGAACAGATCTAATATTTCCTCTTGACGAGAGATTAAAATGGACTGAAACAATGAGTCCTCGCTCGTCGGTTTTCGGCTATTTCATCATTTCATTTCATTTCATTTTATAATTCTTTCTTTAATTATTACATGTAACTCCAATGTTTCGAGGTACCTCCCTCATCATCAGGGTTTATCAAATTATTTTTTCTCATCATCAGATTCATCAAATTTTTTTTTTTTTACTTTATAACTACTTTTATTGAGTAATGTTACATTATGTCTCAATAAAGAGCAATGGTAATAGTAATTAAGGAGTTCATTCACACAATTTTTACAATCAGCCTGGAGAATCCCGACCTAGGCTTGTCCCTCTACTAATGAGTGGAAAAGCAGGACTCCCGGATATTCCAGCGTTTCTCTCTCAATCGCGTCATTAGCATTGAAAACCAGTGGTGATTGAGCGAGGGCGCTACAGCCGCAGAAGCACAGATCTCCATTGCCAGAACTCCAAAATACTCGTACATATTTACAACAGGTCTCGTGTCCTATTAATGACAATTAAGCAATTGTCATTTATGTCAAATATGTGAGTTCCACTAGTCTTTTGTCTAGGAGGAAGACAAGACTGTGTCTGAGAAAGAAAGCGGTGTGGAAAGTGAACTGGCGGAGAGGATCTGCGTCGGAGAGTGAATTATTTAACCTAAATTTCTTTATCCTTTATTAGCCATTTATTTATTTTAATTGTTATACCTTGCAATTTTCAATCAACATGTAATTACCATCAATAAACGCTTAAGGAAGAATGTAGGATCGCCAGATCAAAATGCATTTTGTCCATTTTCTAACAAAACTCATTTTGCACCGGAATTGAAAATAATGTTATGGATCAAATTGCTTATTGCCACTGAGTTATACGAGCTTTGAAGTTTATTTTTCACTACAAAATGAATTTCGGCCGTGTTTTTGTCCAGATCAAAATGAATTTTTTTAATGAAAATAGAAACGGGCAAAATGCATTTTGGTCTGGAAATTCTCAATTATGTTCACATACGACCTTATACATATAAATAAACATCGTTTAATTATAATTAACAACCTAATTTATTTACATAATTACATTATGATTTACCGAACATCCCAGAGTATTCTAAAAATTTTCAAGTCATAAAAACAGATAAAGTATAAAGTAATGTACATAGTGTTTCAATAACAGAGTAACATATCGCCTTAAGTACATCTATATTATAAGAACGCATTTAAACAACAGAAAGAACAATTCACACCGCTCTGTGAGCACATCCCAATAAATTATTATTAAACGAGGCAATAACCAGAAGTTCAATAATCAAGTTCAGATAATCAAGCCAAGCAGAAATATCAATGGTACTGGTCTCGTTAACAAACTCCTGAACTTCAATTTATCAAGGACTTGTTTTATTTTTTAAGACAAAACTGTTTTGAGTTCCGGTTAAAGTCACTAGCCTATCTTTATTTTGTAAGAAAGTTTTCTCTCGTGCCTTGTGTGTGCCTTACTCTATTTTATCTGGAGATGCTAAGCATAGTATGCAATCACTTTGTATGCTTTTAATCCCATGTAAAATTGTCGCATAAAAAATCAATCCAAATAATGCAAAACAAAAATGTAGCGTACAAGTTCCCAAAAAACTTTATGCTCTTTAAAACCTGATTTTATTGAAATATATTTGATACAATAATTTACACTCTAAATGTAAAATATAATTTGGCTTTGATTCAGTTCACTTCTAAAATAGGATGTAAGTGATGTCAAGTGTAAGTTGTAAGTGATGTTACACTCGGTTAGGTTCTCTCCTGGGCCATTCGAAATGGATTCCCACCTTGAATCAGCTACTTCGAATCGTAATATTGATCAGCGAAGCCTCATCAACTTGATCAAGCAATTGTAGACCCTCAGCTTCTAAGCGGTATCTTATCAGGCCTGGACTAATGACTGTGGTCAGACCTTCCTCTGAATCATAGAACAAATGGTTCGTAGCGCCATTGTTCAGCGCTGGTTACCTCATCCTCTCAGTACATTGGAACATGGTGGGAGGGAGAAATTCATCTTAATAGTACGTTAATTATCTAAACTAAATATACGAATAAATCAGTTCCAAATACAATAGTTAATTATTAAAAAATAAGATTCAGTCGTTTTCGCCATTGTCGTTCTCTCTCATTTTTAAGGCCCCTCCTTCACCAAACGTCTGAGACGGCATCCATTGTTGCACAAGCCGTGTCATAACTTCTTTCCCTATATTATTTTCCTAGATTGCTTTTCTATATTTTTCGAGGTGTTATTAAACCTACGACTTATTTCAAATCGATTTAAAGAATCTACAATCCAAATGAGGCTAATTTATAAAAAAATCAGATAGCCTGAAACAACTGAACTAGATTTAATAAAATTGGTGGTGTCATTTTTAATAAATATTGCTGAATACTTTTTTTTTCCTTCCCCTACCTGGCCATTTTCGGCGCACGGGGTTTACGTTTTAGCAGTGGGGTGTAACGTATGGGATGTACGAATGCCACTGCTGACAATAAAACTCAGCTATATTTATTATTTTTATTGCACATAAAATAATAAAAGTTTTAAAATAATATTTAAAGTATCTTTTACTATGGGAACAATAATTGGATATTCTGCAGTGTAACACAATGCGCGGCTGCACCGTTTACTGATGGGACTGCATCTTTGTGTTTCTTCATTCCAGATTCGTGTGTTCAGGGTTGATTTTGGCTTGCCGTAGCCGTCCTGGGCCTCCTCCCTGCTCTGTCCAGACTCGCCCTTTGACTTCAGCTTCTTTCTGCGGATCCTCCTAATGCGGTATGGGTGGCGGTCGCCTCTGCTCCACCTCCTCTTCTTCGGGCGGACGGCCTCTACCAAGGGTGAAATGTGTGGGTCTCAACATCTCTCTCCACCTACCTATATATTCCACGAAAAAGGGGCAGTTCCCCTTCTCCACCAACCTCGATAAATCGGTCTCGTCAATGACGTTCACTCCGTCATTCCTGGATAGTCAAACTCTATGTCCTCGGCTGTATCAGACTCACCACAGATGGGGCACCTGGGATCGATATTCTTGCCATGCTTCCGCAGCTTCTCCCGGAATCCCCCATGTCCTGTCAGAATCTGAGAAGACCGGTAATCAGGGTGAATCCACTTCGCGGCTAGTCTAGAATAGACGGTAGGGAAATATGTCTTAAGGGTTGCACCCTATTCATAAGCGACCCACCGTCTGTTCCGCTCATCCAGTGAGTCCTCCCTCAACAACTTCTTCCTCCTAGGTTCCTCTGCCGCAGTCACTCCGGAAGTGCTTCTAGCCCTTGCCTCTTAACATCAATTTCAAAGGATGAGGTCCAAGAGCATCTCTCCGACCAATACCTGCACCGCCTCATGCGACACAGTTCTGTACGCCTTGGTGATCCTCAGTCCAGTCTCTGAATAGTTGCTAACTTCTTCAGCATTTATGTGAAATGACGACTCCAGTCAGGAGATACATATCTCTGGATGTCCTGCACGAACTTATTGATGGGTTTTGTAGTTGGGTACCACAGGTCCAAGAAAGCACTCCCTATTCGGAGGCCAAAGTATGGGGTGACGTCGAACTTCTTCTTAAATTTCCCCCCAAATAAAACCTCGTATATAACCTCGTCACCGAGGCGGACCCGTTCTCCTCCTACGTTTAGGCTGATAGGTTAAATTCCTGACAACCTAAATCATAAAAGTTTTTTAGAAGAAACGGTGAATGATAAAGAACATTAAAATTTGTAATTTAATTTTTTCACAACAAGCTTTGTAATGATACTTTTGAATATTTTAGTACATTATATTTATTTTTTATGATGATACATTTTTTAAAAGAAAATAATTTTAAAGGTAAACAAAATTAAAATTTATCATTAGAGTTAACAAGCACTTGAAGAAGGTGCAGACCAACCTTTTTCCTTGTATCGTAATGACAACATAGTTCCGATTCATATTAGCATTTGTTCTTTCCTTAAAATTGATAGATCAATTGCGCTATAGGCTGGAGCAACGTTGAATGTGACTTTTTTCACAATTACTTGTTGCGGTATAACACTTTAATTAACCGTAGGATTTTTTACTTTGTCATACCTATGTATGGAAAATATACTAAGAAGTATTGAGATCGTGAAAAATTTATAAACCGAGTTTTTAAAAGAAAACACACACTTTAAGGTTCTTTGAGTCCAAATAACCAAGTCTCGCAAAATATAGTGTATTTGAACAGCCTAACTCAAAAACGAAAAGTTGTACGAAAATGAAATTACGTATTTAAGGTAGTTGCCTGGGATGTTACAGCAACTTTTTCGTTAAAATCGACTGATACGTTAAAATGGTACTTTATATCAATGATTTTACACTTTTTTACAATTTTTTCGAAAACGGCTCTAACGATTTTGATTAAACTCGTTATAGCAAAGTAAAATTATATCGTCTATAATTTCAGCTAGGTTTAGATTTCCTCTAAAGTATCTATCATTTTATATATTTTAAACAATTAAGTAGTAACACAAATTCGATAAATATAAACTATGAAAGAATTCTATAATTAACAAAAGGAGAACTATTTTCCCAGGTTAAAACAAATTTCCAGAAACAAGAGTAGTCATATAAATGTAAAATATACCATTGGAAAGCTACAAATTTAAAAAAATTAATATCAAACGTATAAAGTCGTAGAAGGTAATAGAGAGTGACGAAAAACGCATTAACTTTGTAGATTGTTGTAATAAATAATTTATACTTTTATATTATTTAATGGAAACTTTTAAATTTCGCTATTCTTACTTCTTTTTCTTCTTCTTTTCCTAGTGCCATCAGCGTGGAGGAACGGCCTCAGCTCATCCGCCTACTGATCTCTGGCCCTTCTTCTCATCGTGCTGCCTCTGGCTCGCTCAAGCCTCTCCAGATAGTTGTGATACATCATCCTGGGTCTGCCTCTAGGTCGCCTTCCCTCTGGTTTTGTTTCCAAGAGCCATTTAGCCTATTGGTTATCGGCCATCCTGTAAACATGGCCAAACCATTTCAGTTGGCGTTCTTCTATAATTTCTTTTACTGGTCTTACATTCAGTTCCTCTCTTATTCTCTCATTTCTCCAGCAGTCTCTTCTTGTTTTGCCAATTACTACATTTCCTATGGTAAATCTCCTATGGTAGCTCATTTCTATGGCCGTTACTTTGCTCGCGTGTTTATCAAGGACAGTCCAGCTCTCCGCATCATATAGAAGGACAGACAGACATACTGTTTTAATTAAAGCTATTTTTCTTTATCTCCTGTTTCCCTAATATTGTAGTGCAGATGGAGTAGAACACACCATTAGTCTTCTTGACTCTATGTAGAACCTCTTGGTCTATTCTCCCATCTCTGCTGAAAATCGTACCCAGGTACTGGAAATTATCTACCTTCTCTAGCGGCTCATTATTGTATGAAATGAATGCTGTAATAAATAATTTCTACTTTTATATTTAATGGAAACTTTTAAATTTCGCTAGCCTTACTTTAACAGAAATTAATTTCTACTCAAAGTAGGGTAGTAATTGAAAGTTATGTGATGTGCAACTGCACCAGATGTTTTATCTTATTTTTTTATGAGTATGATGAAGCTACTTTTTTTCATTATTTATATAATCATTAAACAAAACAAAACCTTTACCTAATTATTCATCAATGATATTTCAATTAGAGGTTGTTGATGACACGAATAAGGGGCAATAATTCGCTAATTAGTCGCGCAGCTGTGCTGTCCTACATTAATAATGCTGTTGTTTTATTAAACATTCAAAAAGTACGAGATTCTCCAGATCAGAATAAGAGGGGAAAACCAAAAAATTTACAAGAGAAAGAGGAAATTTAGGAAACTAAAGAGATAAATCAAAAGAGAGCCGTGAAAGGGAGATAGAAATTAGAGGGGCAGCTGTTGTCGGCCACCATATCTCCCTTCACTTTATAAATATTCATCTTCTAATTTAAAAGTTCCTCCACAACAAAGTATTTTGGGACCCTGGACCTCTCCTCTTTGATTGTATTTGTTCTCATCCTGGGTACAAAAGCGCAATTACCATATATTTCACCACCACTTTCATTAGTTTTCCAAACCTCGCATCAAAATTCAAAAGACTTATTAATCAACTCAATTAATTACTTTTTTTTTTAGTTATCACAGGAGGTACGGTCAATGATAGATGAGTTTAATTTACAGACTGAATTTAGCAAAATATAAAGATATTAGAAAAAATTAAATGTTGCAGAAATAATATCAATGGAATCTCTTAAACTGCTTTATCATATTATGAACATAGATTGTAGTGGTATAGATTTTTCTTATATATATATATATATATATATATATATATATATATATATATATATATATTAAATTATTAATATTAAATATATTAAAATCTTACACTATATATATATATATATATATATATATATATATATATATATATATATATATATATATATATATATATATATATATAGTGTAAGATTTTAATTCGACATATTTAATGTAAATTTTATATTGGTTGTTTTATAAAAACATATTCATTGAAGACAAGCTAAAATAATTAACATAATCAATTTTCTCAGAACTTCAATTAAGTATTTATGAACCGGATGATTCAATGCTCTATTCATATACACTTCAAACTTCCCTGCGGCTATTTTGATTTTTAAAGTGATCAAATGGGCCAAATAATTTTACGAATTGAAATTATTAATTTATCAATCGGCAAGAATGATATTGGCCGATGCGTATTTTTTTGGTGCTTAGAGTATTACCATCAACATTAAGATGTTTTTTTGTAGAGATGAGAACAAAGTATTCTGAGTAACGAGTAACGAGTATTTTACTGAAATACTCTCACTAGCCGGGATTAGATACGACTAGGGATGGAAGAAGTAGCTAAGACTGACTAATCCTCATAAGCATCTAATCCCGGTTAGTGAAAATATTCGAGAAAAAAATTCGTTACTCGTTACTCAAGAGTACTTTTTACCCATCTCTAGTTTTTTGAATGGTTTCATCGTTTGTCTTCGTGTTTCTTAAATATTGATTAGACATAAAGACAAGGAATATTATACAAGTACGAGTGGGAGGGCCCGTCCCAAAGACGGTTTTAAAAAATGTAAAACATAATATTCATTTATTTATTCCACTTTGTTTCAGTAAATTACTAGGAGGACAGATAGCAGCAAACAATAGCTGCACAAACATAATTAAATTTAATGACAATAAAGGAAGTAATATAGTATAAAGGTAGTAATAGTAATTTTAAAGTTATTATTTCTCTAAAATATAAAATAACCTAATAAATGAAGAAGTAGCATAAATTATTAAAGAGTTAATTTTTTTTTTAAAGCTCAAGCCTCCTTCGTTTCTTCTTTTTTAATGCTTTTTTATAACGTTCATTAAATAAACATTAATCTGATAAAGTATATTTGTGAACTTGCTTCCAAGAGTATGAAAACGAGGACGGACACCTACCTACCTTAACAGTAAAAACAATCTTAATATCGGTAGAACTCTTATTATTTTATTAAAATTATACTATCACAAGAAAACTAAGGAACAAGTATTAAAATAGATAAATTCGTGTTAATAATACTCTTTACCTTATTAATGTAAAAAATAAGGAATACAATCGCGAGAAAATATTATTCACAGTCCACTATTATATATATTGATATTTAAGAGAGGGCTTGGCACATGGACAAATCTAGCTATCCGATATTGCTAACGAAGGTAATTTATCTCTTGCTAACCTCATGCCTTCCTGCCTTTGGCATTTTTATGCCCGTTTGTTACATTAAGACATTATTAATGACCCTACCACAAGTTGTATAGTATAAAGACAAACGGATCGCTAGAGAGAAAATATGGCACCTGAAGCCCCCCAAAAATTAAACGTTGCTTATTTCAGAATAATTTTGAACTGGCTTATTTATTATTTAAAATTTCGAATTACAGAGATTTAATTTTGAATTATAACTGTATAAGGAAATGAGAATTATTTAATGTGAGAAATCCATTTTCAGATTCAAGCAGTAGATCTGAAACAGGATTCAGTCAGACTTGAGAGAAAACTAAGTTTTAATTGCATTTTAAGGGATCACATCTCTACTTGAAAAGTGGAATAATAATTAATTCAGCATTACTTCAAAAGCAATCAATCCTATAGAAGTTGCCAGTTCCATCCACCGAAGGAGACGTTGCTGTATTTCCTTATGAGAAACTAAAGCATTTTTTAGTTGCAGAAATTCTAGGCAAAATTATGTTCCATTTCTCAATTATTAATTTATACTAGCTCTTTAGTCAACGCCGTCTCTGCTTTATTCAGGTACAAAGGCCCTGTGTGGTTTGGCAGGATCTCAAAAACGTCATTCAGTTTGGAAAATTTATTTGAAGTAGTACTTCAGCCTAATTTGTATTTAGGCTAGGTATAATAGAAAGAAGAAACTAAACATTCACGAAGAAACCCAACATTCACCTGCACTAAATTCTGTTCGTTGCCAGATAACGTGTCCGCAAATCGACATTGTATAAATATCATATATGTCAGACAGAAGTCACTAAGGGAATATTTTTTTATAAAACAAAATTAGGGGGTCGAATATATATTTTGTTCTGTTGTTTGCTTCACATGTTTCATATATCTTTTGACCTCTTGAATGTAGTAGTGTAATAACAGAGATACATGCAGTATATTCGGGTATTCTGTCTAACAACTTGATATTTGAAATACCATGCAATCTCTTGCCAGCGAGTTTTATCACTTCCCCTCACCTATATACGAAATATATAGGTACTACTTATCCAATTTAAATTAAAGAGACTATTTAAATTTAAAGAGCGGGTTTTAGGCATGAATTTAGTCAGATAAAATTAATTATTAATTAAAATTAAAAAAAAACGTAAAAACGACAACGCATAAGAACCTGAAATTTTTAATAGAGATTTTAATCCCCTTACGCTCTAGATGAGCAATAAGATTGGGTTTGTAAAAATTTGCACACTAAGTGGTTGAAAAAAATTATTTCCAAAGCCTACAAAAATTATTTTTTTGAATATCTCGAAAACTATACATTTCCTAGGAAACTATAGATACCCATTTGAAAGATAATTAAATTCTATACAAAACAAAATCATCTAACCCGGGCCAGTACTAGCAAAAATACTACATATATAAAAGCATATTGGAGATTGTATTCATATTTTCAGCACAGGTTCCCATGGAAACCCATTCAATTTTTATTTTATTTTATTTTTTAAATAAATCCAAAACTATGCATTTTACATGCACACACAGATGGTCATTTAAAAGGTAAACGACAACGCCTATGAACCTGAAATTTTTAATAGAGGTTTTAATCCCCTTATGCTCTTATGAGCAATAAGGGGAAATATTGCGATCGTGAAAATTATCGAATTCCAGTTTTCAGCAGAAATGTACGTTTTAAGGTCTCCTAAGTCCAAACAACCAAGTCTCGCAAAATGGTTTTATATGTTTGTGAACAGACTAGCTAAAAAATGAAAAGTTGTACGAAACTGAAATTACGTATTTAAAGTAGATATATGCCTGGGATGTTACAGTAACATTTTCATCAAAATCGACAAACCAGAAGTGCCAATTTTTTATCATCGATTTTATATTTACACTTCTTTACAATTTTCTCGAAAACCACTCTTACGATTTTGAGGAAACTGGCCTAAAGTCTTCTCATTTAAGTTCTTTAACTTTTCATATATTTAGTACATCACCGAGAAATGCAGGGAAAAACGTTGTAGCCAAAAGAAAATCTTATTGCACATAACTCAAAAAGTATGCATTTTATGGTAAATTATGTATAGAATTGTATGAAAGGTAATTAAATTATCTAAAAAACAATAAAAGAATGATCAAAATTGGACCAGTATTTGCAAAGATAAAGCGTGTCGGGCTAACCGGAAGCGCCAATTCTATCATCGATTTTACACTTTTTTTTACAATTATCTCGTAAACGGCTCTAACGAGATAGAAGCTAATAGAATTGAAAGCAATGTAAGGAGATGTACAAGGGTATAAACAGATCGCGTAAACAGTTTGAACCCGCAATGAATGGAATTAGAGATGAAAATAATAATATCTTGGCCGATCCGGGGGACATTGTGAATAAATTTAAAAAACACTTTGAAAGTATTTTGAATTCGGGAAATAATAGTCAATCTCCTCCTTCTGAATATCAGAGTGCTGAACCGTTAATTGAAGAACCGAGTAAGGAGGAAGTCGAAATAGCCATCGGAAAATTAAAATCTCATAAAGCAGCGGGAATCGAAAACATTCCCAGTGAAATAATAAAAGCGTGCGGTGAAGCTGGAGTTTCTAAAATACATTTTTTGGTTAAAAAGATCTGGGAAAATGAAAAAATGCCCGAAGAATGGAAAGAATCTATACTTATTCCGATTCACAAAAAGAGACCGAGGACGGAGTGTAATAACTATCGCGGAATATCACTCCTCCCAGTATGTTATAAAATATTCTCGATGATCCTAACTAGTCGAATCACGGAATATGCCGAGGAAATTATCGGAGATTACCAATGTGGTTTTAGACGGAACCGATCAACTATCGATCAAATATTTTCCTTACGGCAAATATTAGAAAATAAATTAGAATTCAACGGTGTAGTTCATCAGCTTTTTGTGGATTTCAAAAAGGCTTATGATTCCATTGATCGCCAGAGACTGTATAACATTTTGATTGAGCAGGGAATACCGAAGAAGTTAGTAAATCTAGTAGGGATGTGCATGACCGAAACATTCAATAAAGTTAGAATCGGTAATTATTTTTCGGAGAAATTTGAAGTTCGCTCGGGACTAAAACAAGGCGATTCCATTTCAACGGTCCTATTTAATTTAGCACTAGAGTAGGTCATTAGAAAGGTGATACGTACCGAAAGGGGTTTAGATCTGGGTGGTAAAATATCCGTGCTTGGGTTTGCGGATGATTTGGTATTATTATGTGAGTATGCGGAAACTATAAAACTGAATACAACAACCTCGATGACAGCTGGGAAAGAGGTTGGCCTCAAAATAAATACGATAAGACGAAATATATGGTTAGCAATAGAAACAGAGGCGATTTTGAGGATATAGATATAGGAGACAATAGGTTTGAACACGTTGAGAAATTTAAGTATTTGGGGTCTGTGATTACTAGAAAAAACGAAATTCAAGAGGAAATAAACGCACGGTTAAAGATGGGAAATACTTGTTATTTTTCGGTATCAACATTAATTAGGTCGCGCATTTTGTCCAGAAACTTAAAACTTAGAATATACAAAACTATTATCTTGCCGAAAGTTCTGTACGGGTAATGAAACGTGGCCGCTAACCTTGAAGGACGAACAACGTCTTAAGGTCTTCGAGAATAAGGTACTGCGTAAAATATTTGGTCCGAAAAAGGATGAGTCAACTGGAGAATTTAGGAGGTTACACAACGCGGAATTGCGGAGCATGCACCCTGTTAATATAATCGAAGTGGTATCATCGCGACGGTTGAAATGGGCTTGCAAAGTTGTTGTGCTCAATAACGAACGAATTCCTAAAAAGTTAATAAACGCTGAGCCGACTGGTAAACGTCCGAGGGGTAGACCGGAACGTAGGTGGGAGGATTGTATTAAAAGTGATCTAATGAATTTGGGTTTGGACGATAGTCGGTGGACCGAGATTTGTAGGCAGCGATTGGTGGTATCGGCATCGAACCTTCGGGTTCGCTAAGCCTTTTATTGTTATTATTATTTGATCATTATAAGTTACCTTAAAGTAATTTTATTGGCTTAAATGCCATAGATTTAAAAATCTATTGATCAGTAACCGTTTTACAGAGAACAAGTCAACCGTATCGCTAACGTTCCAATAATTTTCTTTTTCTTTTTTCTGTACGACTTACTACTATTTTTATTATCTCATATTACATAGTTGGTACATCCGTTCCGAAGATAAAATAACAGAGTAATGATAATAAGAACCAAGCAAGCAAACAGGACATAGGCTTATAACAATTTCATCTAGGGCGATGCAGACAAACGCCTCCGGTTAATAATCCATTTGGGTCTGCCCTGGAAGAGAAGAAGAGCCACAAAAAACAAATAGTTGATGGATGCGGCTGGAGCCCCCCCCCCTTATCCTCTGGACCTGGCTGGATATCGACCCACTGCGATATCTACTCCAGCGGCACAGTTATTTAGCAGCCTAATTACTACCAACCTACCCGACTCAGCTTATTATCTTCTCCGATCAATGCTGTTAGGTACTGTTACAGGATTGTTATTATTAAGCATCCTGTACTACAGAATGCTGTCACTGCTTGATCTCACTTCATTGTTGATAAATTATGGATACTTTCGTCAAATAAAATACCAACAGATCGTAAAATCAAAATAAAGGTCCCACAGATGCATTTTTACGCAGTGTAAGAAATTAGGTTTTTTCTTGTTTAATAATTGATTCAACCGACAAATTTTTGAAAAATGCAGTTTACTTACTTTGGATGATTGAAAGAATTCTTACAAGTTGAGCTATATTTCATAACATAAAAATAGTTTTGTAGTAATGTTATTCTTGAGTATAACTTAAAGTCATTAATATCAACGGTTACCACGGTTAAGTTGAGTATAAATTAACATAAAATTCCCCGAAGCATTAAATGAGTTTCAATTTTGAGTGAGTGCTGCATGTTTTTATAATCTTCAAAGGAGTATAGAATTGCCAGTGATTTGAAATAATCATCTTTTGGCTGATCTGCAAGCCGTGTTAAATGTTTTTATAGAACAGTTCGAAACTATTTAAAGTTTGACATAATGTCAGGAACGCAAAGGAGAGAATATCAGTACTCAAGAAGATTCCTCACTGGTATTGAAAGCTGGTGGAGGCTGAGTAGAGCATGGTAACCACTGGAAGACTGGCTGCTGCTTAATAATTATTATTTATTGTTTCATACAGTTCATCTTCTTAAGTCCGTATAGGTTTGAGGTAGATAATGAGTTGGTTATCAATTACATGATAATAGGTCATGTATAGTCTGTATGTTTTGCTAACTCTTTAATTCTAATATTTCTGTCTTAAATAGGCAGTAATAGGCCTTAAAGACACTCTAATGCAAATAAGGTAAATAAAATGGAAGGGCTGAACATCTCTTACGGTGTAAAGACAATAGGTGGTCCAAAATAGTCATGGAATGGACGCCATACAACCAAAAGAGGAAAAGAGTCCGACAAATGAAGAGATGGAGCGATGCGTTCAAGTCATGGGACCCCTCTGGTGGAGAGCTGCTAGGGACAGTGAAGTTTGGAAAACGAAGTAAGCGGAACTCTCTAACCCTGCTTCCCAGTAGGACTAGTCATCCAGGGAAGTACTGAATATTACTCCCTAAAAGGGAAGGCCTGTGCAAGAAAAATAAATAAATAACTAATCAGCTAATATAAAATATAAAAAAAGTTGTATAAATTGTAAATTGTAGAAAAAAAAAAATGTATATACGAACTTGATATTGCAAAAATAAAGGCTATTTTCATTTCATTTCATAATTCTAATATTAGTATGAGGGATACTTATGAGAGAAGCTCTACAGATATGGTTTTAAGTAAATAACATAACTTAAAACCGTATCTGTTAAAGTTAGACGGAGAGGATCAGTTAGGGAGTGTAAAAAATCATCGTCTGGGAGCGATAATAGAATTGCTACTGCAAAAGTAGCCATGAAGATTCTAATTTGTTTGGCCTTTAATAACTGCAGGACTTTGATAATCTCATTTATAGATTAATAAGCTGTGAAAGGAGGAGATCCACCGAGTCATCTAATAGAGTAACACAATAAATACGTTGTGCATGAAGAAAATGTAGATCAATATATTGTTGGGTCAGGAGATATGAGGTTACAATTGTAAAAGCAAAATTGCTTCCGCAAAATTATGGATGAAGTTATTTTGTTGGGCAACGGTATCAAATTCTATAAATTATGAACCCACGGCAGAACAGTTATCTCATTACAGCTACAATATACAGTACCTAATATTCACCCAAAGTAGTATTTTTTCTTGGTAGCCACCCAGGAAGAGTAAGACAGGAGACTTTGTGGAAGCAGCTCCTCAATCTCTCTTGGAAGAATTCGCTAATAATCCAATTATTTAATACTAACTTATTAAAAAGGTATCGAAGAGAAATCTCCAGATCAGTTAATAGGCGTAGAAACCACATCGTTAGCTTTAAATTTGTATATTAGAACATTTGAAAAACATAAAATTAACTTACAAAACCTTAGACATTCAACAGTCAAGCTCTTTGAAAACCTATTTCAGACTGTAAGTTACAATTGAGAACTCGCCTATAAAACTGATTTTATTATGGCAACTTATGTTTAACGTTACTAGAGAACTTTTCATTGGAGTAACACTTTTAATGGTTCCATCAGAGTAATATGTGTTCTTGTTTAGAGGACTTAACATTCTAATTTATCTCCCTAATTTAATTATTTAGAAAATCATGTAATGACTTCTGCCTCTCCAGTTACTTGGTCCCGATAGAGACATCGACAGATGAAGACAAGGAATTCATGTGACGCTATCAAAAGTGCCTACGATGTTTGTTTACAAAATGACGTTAAGATCTTCCTGGGAGATTTCATTGTAAAGGTCGGAAAGGAAGATACCTAAAGACCAACAATTAGACTTCACAGACTACTTAAAGCTTAAGTGAATCAATAACAACGCCAAAGAACTGTTTCTAAGGTTATGGATGCTGTGAAATTAATGAAACAAAAACTGCTTTATTAATTTATTAATTAATAAAAAAAACCTGTACCACTACAACCCATGAATGGTCTTGGGTTCAGTACTAGGTAAGGAACATACTGTTTCTAAGCCAATGATTGTGCAAGGAGGTAATTTGGCCGAGATCACACTCAGCCGCCAGGTTTTCCCCCAAGTAAGGGTACCCACTTTAAAGAGGTGGGTCTCCCGATCCTACAGGGTCGATCCCCGGCTGATAACAAAATAAATAATCATCTGCCACAGCAGGTCTCGAACCCGGGACTGGGAGCATAGTGATAAGGCACTGTTAACACTGCTGTGCCGTTCTCACTTTTTTCAAGAGGTTATTAAATAAACTAAGCAACACACGATTCACTAAAAATGTTGGATACTGACTGAGCTAATAAAGGGGGTTCGCCTAAATTTGTAATTCTATGACAGAATGAAATTGGAAGGTTCTCCGGAGGTATAGACATGAAGCTTTCAGATTTATAACCCTATGTTTTCACTACTATTACTATTCAAGGAGCGTCATTTAGGGAGCTACTTTTATGGCTAGTCATTTATGGCTGCGATACTTTCATAAATAATCTAGATTATTTATCGCTAGTATTACTCGGATATCGCTAGATTTACTCTATGGATCTACTCTAGGTTTTCCGTAATATTTTCTTATGATTAACATGCTTATTTGATGTATTGCACAATATATCATTCAAACTAATTTACCAATACAACAGATTTGGCTAAGGTTTTTTATTTATTTATGAATTTTCTGCATTAATGTAATATTATACAATTTTTTAGCAAGTTCTTTTTTGTAGGATTATAAATCAATGCAATCGCTCAGTAATTGAACTGCGCCATATAATAATAAGGATCTAAAATATCATAATAGTAATAAAAGCTAATATAATTAACTTTTTAGGCATTCGTTAGTTATTAAGCCCAACAGCTTTTTTACATCCCCATTTCAACCGTCACGATGATATCACTTCAATTATATTAACAGCCTGCACACTCCGCAATTCCGCGTTGTGTTGCCTCCTAAATCAATCAGTGCATTCTTCATCCTAGAGCAAAATATTGTACGTAATCCCAGTAAAATAAAAAATATAATATAAAAAATATTTTTTTCCTAAAATTTCAACTATACATTTTGTTTTTTCCTAATATTTCAACTATATATTTATTTTATTTTTTCCTAAAACTTCAGCTACCTGTATTATTTTTCTAAAAATTTCTGCAATCTATATATTTTGTTTTTCCTAAAATTTCAACTAAACATTTTGTTTTTTCCTGAAATTTCATCTATACATTTTGTTTATTTTCCTAATATTTCAAGATTTTGTTTTTTCTAAAATTTCAACTATGCATTTTTTTTTCTTGAAATTTTAACAATGCATTTAATTTTTTTCTTAATGTTTCAATTATATATTTTATTTTTTCCAAAAATTTCAGCTAACTGTATATTTTGTTCTTCCCAAAATTTCAACTACTCGTTTTGTTTTTCCTAGCATTTCAGCTACGTATATATTCTGTTTACCCATATATTATTATATAAGATTATTTATTTACCTATTATTTATATGCCTATATAAGAAATCAACTATGCATTTTGTTTTGTTTTTTCCTGGAATTTCAGCTAAACATTTTGTTTTTCTAAAAATTTCAAATAAATATATATATTTTATTTTTTCCTAAAATTTCAGCTACCTGTGTATTTTATATTTCCTAAAATTTCGTTCATTTTGTTTTTTCCTAACATTGCAATAACATATTTTATTTTTTCCTCAAATTTCAGATACCTATACCTATATTTAGTTTTTTCTAAATTGTACGTTTTGTTTTTCTTAAAATTTTATAAATACCATATTAAATTATCACTTAAAAAAATAAATAATACATTATACAGAAATGGTAAAATGAATCGAAGTGAGGGTGTTGCTACCCAGCAGAATACCCACCTCCCCACTCATTCCTCGTTTTATCGATTGCTGTATACTGGATGGTCGTATTGTTTAGCGATTTTTTTTTTTAATTATCGTAATAATAATGATATTTTTTTAAATTGAATAATTTTCTTTAGAAAAAAAATTTAATAAAAACTTTTTTTAAATGGTGTTCATTCAGCTGTATACAATATGTCCTTTAGAAGCAATAATTGCTACAAAACATTGTTTTGATATTAAGATTTTTAAAACCATTCGATTTTATAGACTGATAAAATTACTTCATCACATGAATTCATTATAATACTTTTTCAAGTCGGCCAGGTATCTTAGTTGCTCACAAAGCATATTTAATATGCAAACAAAAAAAGTAATTAATTTAAATGTCTAGTTCTCTGCTTAATTTGGAAGGAGTTACCAATAATTTATAGATTATAAGATGCCACAGATCGTCGGTCCTATGTTAAACTTACGAATGTGAAAAATTCGATTTTTCGATAGTATTAAGTTTGATATAGGCTGTAGTCAAGTTAAGAATCTGCTACAGCATTAGAAAGTGCTGAAATCGCAATTGCATTTTTAGGGAAAACGTCTGGAAGTTTGAAGCTTCTATATTAAACTAAGGAATTTGGGTTTTATTATAAATGGAAAACAATAATTACACATGGAACTAGGAGATAAAACAATTACAACACCAACAAGAAAATTTTAAATAATTGAAATCTGCTCTTATACGGTCTTAGAACATTGAATCTTAGGTTGCAGAAATTTTAGGAAAAACAAAATATACAGGGAGCTGAAATATTATGAAAAACAAAATACTATGTTGAAATTTTAGGAATAACAAAATTTATTGGTAGCTGGAATTATAGGAAAAAATAAAATAAATATATAGTTGAAATATTAGGAAAAAACAAAATGTCGACACATTTTCATAAATAATAAAATATACAAAAAAAATATATATTTATCGGAGAGCTATCCCAAAAATGTAATGTGTACATACTTATAATATAATTGCAACCGTAATAATGTCACACCCACCAACGAAAAAGAAACACTAAGGGATACCATATTACCCTAACCTCGTCAGAGACATCAATTTCAGTTTTTTGATAAAATTTAATTTTGCTCATTAGGTGGTTGGAGGAGCGCAAATTGGAAATTGGTAGAGTATATAGGAAATAGGTAAGGCACATAATGTGGCAAACTCTTGAAAACCTAACTCCCAAAAGACACAAGGAGTCAACACTTGAGTATTAAGAATTCAAGAATGCGTGTCTTACTATTCAAGAATAGTTTGTTTCAGAAGTGACGAATTTGAAACTTCATTTTTTCAAATCCGATAGTTGTGCATGGGATGTACACAGTGTAACTGTATACAACTTAATCCTAACTCTAAAATGTAAACACTCTCTAAGACTATATATAGAGGATTACTAAGGCAATAAAGTCAGTCTTTTCTCAGCAAGTGTGCGTGTCATTTCGTTCCCTATTTTCCTTTTTTTTATTTTAAATCCTCGGAACGAACATAAGTGGTGCCGAAACCCGGGAGGCTATACTCGAAATAGAGAGGTGTTTTTTTTTCTTTTTCTCTCTTTTTGTTTCTTTTCGTCTCGCTGTTCGCGTCTGTTTTTTTTTTTTTTGTTTGACCAGGACAAGTGAGAAGGTTACAGAATGCCAGACGAGATAGTGCGGCCGGCGACCTTGATACTGCCACAGGACATCCCACCGCTGCCGACGGAAACCATAGCGGCGGCGCACGCAAACTTAGCAGCACAAGCAAACGCAGCAGCAGCACAAGCGAACGCCCTGGAATGGCTGAAAATAAAGACGGCGACCTCGCAAGATCTAAGAAAAGCGATTACGGATCTAGAAAGATTCAATGGAGAAATCGGAGAGCTGAATCATTTTCTCAAGGGAAGCGACCGTGTGATGACACGCATACAGGCAAAGTTGGCGGAAGACCTCATAGACCCGATGGATGCGAACACATTAAGAGCGGCGTTAGTATGTCGAGTCAAGCGGAACATACTGAACCTAATCCAGGCGGACGAAGATACACTCTGGATCATAGTGAAGGACAGGCTGAAGAAGGCATTTGGGGGAGGCCGGTGGGCCCCGAAAGAGGACATTTTTCGAATGTTCAGGGAGACGAAAAAGCCTTACCAGACAAATGGACAGTATGCGGGAACACTATTAGCCCGATATAACAAGATAACTGAGAAGATAAGGGAAACCCTGAATGCAGCCGAGGTGGAGGGCAGGATGGCGTTTTTGTCGACGAAACTGAAAGTACAGTTAGCGAGAGATACGGGAAAGAAGGAGGGGATGTCTAGGGACAAAACATTCATCGAATGTGCCCAGGATATGGTAGACGCTAGCGCCAGAGACGAAGAGGCCAGATTTGGAGAGGAAGCGGAAATGGGATGGAGTAGGGTAACGTACAGGAGGTCCGAGACAAGTAGAAACAAACCTAGGCCAGATATGGGAAGGAGAAGAGAGACGGAGTTCAGTGGACGGGAGAGGACGATGGCACGAGAAAGGAGGCAAGGACCGGAGAAGAAGAGCTGGAAAAGGGAAGACAGGAGGTGTCACGGATGCGGGAAGACGGGACATCTGGTAGCTCAGTGCCCCCGAACGAGATGTTTCGAATGCGGCACCGAAGGACACATTGCCAGGCAGTGTCCCTATATGAGCAGACGCGGGGAAACGAATGGAGGTGAATGCGCACCGAACCGAGGGGATCCCATGGAGGTGAATGCGCAAAGAATGTGGAGGAGGAGTAGACCACCATCAGAATCGATAGGGTCATCGGAAGCCTCAGAGACAGAAGAAGAGGAGATCGAACCAGGAAACAGAGGAGCTGGAGGAGGAAGGAGCGGTAGAAGGAGCGGTGGACGAAGAGCAACGGAGGAGAGGGCGTCGAGAGACAACGAATGAGGAAAGTGCGAGCAGAGAGGCAACCACGCGGTAGTGCATAACATAGAAAGTGAGTGTGGTGGGTTGCCTATTATCAGAGTCGCGAGAGGAGTAAGATGCTTGGTGGATACAGGCAGTTCAAACACGATAATGTGTCGGAGTGCGGTAGAGGCATTGTGTGAAGGAGAGAGGATACCCCAAGTACAGGTATGTGGATGTAGATTAATCACCTTGAATGGTCCATGTAAGATAGAAGGGGAAGTGGGGATAGATCTGAATAAATGGGGAACCGAGGGGGAAAGATTGAGGGTACATGTAGTGGAAAATATGCCTCGGGAATATGGGGGGATAATCGGGTGTGACCTGTTAGGAAAAATGGGGGCGCGGATAAGAAATAAGGACGGGAAATGGAGTATTAGGATAGGAACAAGGAAGTATAGGTGTAAGAAGGTTCTGAAAAAGGACAAAATTAGTGTCGGGGCCATCAACCGGGAAGACTGGAGACGGGCGTTGCGAGAGGAGTACGCCGATGTTTTTTTTCAAGAGGGAGATATATTGAGTGTAACGGGGGAAACAGTACACGAGATCCCGTTGAAACAGGATAGGGTGACTTACGTCAAGGAGAGAAGGTACCCGCAAGCCCTACGGCAACATATCCGGGAGGAGCTGGAGAGTTTAAAGAAACAAGGCATCATTACCAACAGCACATCGCCATATAATAGCCCCCTTTGGGCAGTGAAGAAAAAGAGTCCGGACAATGGGAAGCGGGAGCAGTATAGGGTCGTGGTAGATTTTAGGAAATTGAACGAGAACACACTGGACGAAAAATACCCTATACCCAGGTTCGAAGATATCTTGGATAGGCTAGGAGGAGCGGCCGTGTTTAGCACTCTAGACTTGAAAGCAGGGTACCACCAGATAAATATGCACCCTAGGGACCAGCATAAGACGGCGTTTACTTTCGAGAGGGGTCATTTCGAATTTACCCGGATGCCGTTTGGGTTGAAAAACGCGCCGATAACATTCCAGAGACTCATGGACGAGTTTTTGCGGGGACTGGACGAATCAGTCTGCCAGGTTTACATGGATGACCTTTTGATTTTCAGTAAGAATGAGGCCCAACTCATAGAAGATTTAAGATGCGTCTTCAACCGGCTGAGACAATTCGGACTAAAGTTGTCCGTAGAGAAATCTATTCTGGGGCAAAACCAGATCAACTTCCTGTCAATTTCAATTTAAGGTTCAAACGGATCACCGACCCTTAATGTGGGGGTAGGAAAATTGAAAGAATCGTCGGCAAGAGTTACCCGCTGGAAAGAGTTTTTGAGCCAATACAACATGGAGGTGGCTTATAAACCAGGAAAAGAAAATATTGTAGCAGATTGGTTATCTCGAGCGCTGCAGGTCAATGCGATAGAGACAGAAAGAGGAGAAAATTCCGGCGAGATACAGAGATTTCTTAGAGAATGGACGCCTGAGGGTGAAGGAGAACTAGATTCAGGAGAAGCAGAAGAAGAAAGGATGTCGACGGGAGGAGAAAGTGGTACGGAGGAAAGGCCAACGGATATGGAAGAGAGGGAGGAGATAATTAATGACAAGAAACGCCAGATTATCTGGAAAACCCGGACGTCGGGGTTGATGAAGGTGGGCTATTCGAAATATCGTAAATATAGCATCAACACGATATGGTCACATCCGGGAGTAAGAGAGGAGCAGATTTGCAGGGCCTTGAAAGACGCGTCCAGACCAGGAACTACCCATTACCTGTATGTGGGAAATGTGTCAGTCTGGGAGAAGATAAAGCGTTTATGGCAGACCGAGAAAATCGGAATCGATAGGACGTTCGTCAGATGTAAGCTCATGGTGGAGACGATCAGAGACCCAGAACGGCAGGAGGAGATTACCTTGGCATATCACCAAGAGAAAACGAATCACCGAGGAGTAAACGAGACCTTGCAAGCACTGAAAAGGAAATACTTCTGGGAGAAAATGCGGAAGACGATAGAGGAGGTATTAAGGGCATGCGTAGTGTGCCAAACTACGAAGTATGACCGCCACCCTCCAACCGGAAAGCAAGAAGAGACGACGACACCTAGCGCACCGCTAAGCGACCTGCAGGTGGATACATTCACGTGGAAAGGGTTTAAATGGGTTACAGTGCTAGACGTATTTAGTAAGCTGGCGATGGCGTACCCAGTACAAGACCGGTCGGCAGAGGCAGTGATCGCGGCTCTACGAACATGGTTCCAATTTTATGGGATAACGGATACGATCTCTTCCGATGGAGGGAGAGAATTCGATAATGCGAGTCTGCGAAACGAGATGAATTCATTGGAGATAGCGTGGCATATTAACACCCCGGGACATCCCAAGAGTAGGGGAGGGATAGAGAGATTGCACAGCACGCTGGGAGATCACCTGCGAGTGTTCCACGTAGACAAGGGGTTGGAGGCAGATTGCGCGATGCCAAAGGCGGTAGCAGCATACAACCATTCTATTCATATGGCTACAGGGTTTTCCCCGTTTGAAGTACTCTTCGGACTTAGAGAACGGCGAAGAGACGGAGGGAGCACGGTAGTGGACGAAGGGTTGGCAGAGCGATTAGTGAGCAATAGGGTAGCGCTCGTAAAACTGTGGGAGAAAGCACACAGGAGGGTCGCGGCGGAAAAGAGTAGAAGGGTGGCACGGGAGAATATTCGGGTACGGGATAGGATGGAGGATGTTAAGATAGGGACTATTGTGTACCAAAAATTGGCATCAAACAGGACCAAAGAGGCGGTACGGTATGAGGGACCATTCAAGGTGATTGTGATACGTGAACACAATGTAGTGACCATCCAGAGTATCAAAGAACCGAGGAAACGGAGAACCGTTCACATTGAACAATTAAAGATTCCGCTGGGCGAGCCCGGACGACCCTGATAATGCATGAGTGAGTATCCTCTCTTCTACGGGAGCAGATTAGGTGTATCGAGGAATGATTTATGTTCGTTTTTGACAGATGTTGATTTCTTAAGTTGTTCATTATTTGTTTATTTTTTGTATAATAGTTCATGAGTTTAGATATAAGAATTTTGTATTTAGTGTATTATTGTATAATTTTTTATATTTTTGGGTGTTTACATGGCAGAGTATCATTTTTTTTTCTATTTGTTTGTTGTTTTTGCTTTTTGGTTGTTGTCCAGAGTGTATTATAGGAGTGAAGTTTACGAAATGTGTTCGTAAACTGGCAGGGGGGAGTTAAGGTACACAGTGTAACTGTATACAACTTAATCCTAACTCTAAAATGTAAACACTCTCTAAGACTATATATAGAGGATTACTAAGGCAATAAAGTCAGTCTTTTCTCAGCAAGTGTGCGTGTCATTTCGTTCCCTATTTTCCTTTTTTTTATTTTAAATCCTCGGAACGAACATAAGTTATATATATATATATATATATATATATATATATATATATATATATATATATATATATATATAAATTATTTTATATTAATAAATTTATATCTGTATATTAACTTAATCTTGTTCTGGCGATGCGAGAAACTTGTTCTACTTCTTTGGTACGATTCTGTAATTTGTATTAAAGATTGTGCCTATAAATTTTGATTTAATTCTGAAAGGTGTAGAAGGAACTACGAAGGAGTAATGGAAAAGCATTTCCCAGAGAATTTTCAGCCCTTATCTCGTTATCACAATGCAATCTCCCAAGCAATTCCTCCCACAACTGCCTCAAGGTCAGTTTTAAAGTCAATATCAGCTGTTTTTGATATCAACATCTATATAAATTCTGTAAACAGTCCTGCCAAACGGATTTTTTTTTTTTTTATTCCTAATCATTTAACTCACATTTGGGGAAAATATACCGATTATGATTGTCACCAATGATTATCTAATGGCGGTTATTAACCAAAACAATGAAGAAACCAAATGCTCGCTAGATAAGATTACCGTAATTCTGGACACTTTAATGGCTGAGATTACCGACCTTGGGAAGAAATATTCAGAACAGGATAAAAAAATTACTGCCTTAGAAAGTGAAGTAAGGTCCTTAAAGAGAAAAAGGAAAAAAATAACTTTTTAATTTTTAACCTACCTTGTACGGAAAACGAAGATGTTTCTTCAAAAGTTATTGCTGTTTGTCAGGAATTTGATATACAATTGCAGTACTATGCCATTAATAATTGCTTCCGAATTGGTAATGGTAAGGAACCAAGACCAATTTTGGTATAT
Organism: Rhaphigaster nebulosa; assembly: GCA_948150685.1. Lineage (NCBI taxonomy): Eukaryota > Metazoa > Arthropoda > Insecta > Hemiptera > Pentatomidae > Rhaphigaster > Rhaphigaster nebulosa. The sequence goes on along the minus strand of OX411308.1, from coordinate 46,494,577 downwards.
CTTAATAATAATGGGATTAAACAGGCAATAATGAAAAAGAAAGATGCATTTTCGAATTATAATATTAGAATAAGTCATGATAAATCCCCAGAGGATAGGCAGGAAGGAAGAAGAATTTTCGCTAGCATGACTAAACTAAAGATTGTGGATAAAAATGCATCCAACAGAAGAGGATTTTTAACTTTATCACGCCATCTTGGCTAACAAATTTAAACCCTTTTACTAGGCAGGACGTCAGAACCAAACAACGAGGTAGGGCAATTTATAAATAAGTCAATAATAAAAAAATAGAGAAAACATTACGGTGCACGAGTCTAACCAATATATGATCATAGTATCTTTTAAAATAATTAATAAAATTGTTTAGATAGGAAACGTTTTTTTTCCCCAGGGCTGCGACTTCGAAGGGTGTTTGGAGAAAATTGGTAACGTGATATCTAATATCACAACCACCCCGATAACAATGTAATCTTGTGTGGGGATTTTAACGGATACATTGGATACTTAAATAATTTAGATACTAGCATGTTCCAAAATACCAACTTATATAACAAAAACATTAGTAAATCATACAAAAATAAACGGGAGGGGTAAACTATTAGTTGAGACAATAGAATCGTTAGGACTTTTTGTATGTAATGGAAGGTGTCCATCAGATAGGCCAGGAAAATATATATACATTTCAAAAAATGGTAACAGCACTATTGATCTTATTTAGATTAACGAAAATAGCCTACAAATACTTAAATACATGGAAGTTTCTATCTTTTCGGATTGTTCAGATCACCTTGTTTGCACTGTTTCAATAAGGTTCTCAAAACCTAATTCTATATACCAGAGAACACAAACACGTAAACTACTTGAATATGTAAGATGGGACTCAACTAGGGTTATGGACCTCCAAGATTACCTCCTCAGTTCAAGCGGGATATATTTCTATTCCGAAAATATGAATGACTTTTATAACAATTTCGTCATAACTGCATATGAGTCATTAAAGAATTGTGGATTAATGGTGCGTAAATACAAATCTTACTCACAAGATCCTGGTTTTAAAAATAAAGAGAAATTTAGGTTTGTTTTTTTAATACCTCCTGGCCGGCTGCGTGCTAATTCCGAACCTCCAGAATTGTGGAATCTTCACATTGTGGCACGTGAGCCATGCGTTGGGCACCTCTGGGTCAGGCCTTAATGCAGCCAATAAAATGTGTTAATATTATGATATGATATTTATTTCGAAATATATTACCTAAAATACAATTATATAACAGTTGATTTTTTTATTGGGGAGGGAAGGATGAAAGGAGGGACGACATAATTAAGCTTGCCCCTGCCCTGGAAAAATCCTAGATCCGGCCCTGGGTGAAACTGTGATATGTATCCTGCAAAAGATACAGGTACTCGCGCATAAATCTAGTATCTCCTAACATCAAACGAGGACGTGGAGCGAGGATCCCACCTGGATCTATCATGAAGCGTTGAAGTAGTGATCACTCGCTTGACGATAGGTATTGACACTGGTATTGGTGGGAGGGCTTTTGGTCTTTTTTGCCAATCCCTGACTGCTAACTAGAGCTTGACGTCCTGTACTGACCAGAGTGAGAATGTCAATATCTTCGGGACCTTCTCATAGACTAGGGTTGGAATATCGTCACGCGATATATCGATATATCGGAGTTGAAAAACCGATTTTTTCTATCGATATCTTAACATCAGATACATCGATGACTACATGTGTTAAACTATATTACAGTGGAATCCCGGTAATTCTTATATACCGATAATTCGTATGATTTTCTGGTCTCTTGAAAATCTCCCTTTATTTCGTATAAAAACACTGCAATCAGGTTCCCTCGACAATTCGTATTTATTTCCGTCTTTCAAGTAATGTAAACGTCTTATTATTCGAATTTTCAAATAAAAAATCTGGTTAACTCTTAATCTTTTCAAGAGGAGAGGAGAGTGAGTAAGAGAGTAATCGTTTCTATGAATTTTGGTCGGTTTACCTATTTTTTTCTATTCATCTCGCTTTAAAAAAAAAAAAAAAAAAACCGTTAGCCTCCAACATGGATTGATCTGAAAAATTCAGTTCGCTCATGACTGGCAGATCCGCGAAAGCAATGTTTTTTATAAACAAAAACGTCACCGATAGCCTATCGTGCAAACACAAGTGAAATTTTCAACGAATGGGTAATAGATGTGGAATAAAAAAAGCGAAAATTTTCGACTGTTTATTGATAATTGTACGTCCCACAACAGTACCACACCACTCAGCGATGTTAATCTTCTGTTTTTGCCTCCCAACACAACCTCTAAGCTGCAGTCTCCAGACGGCCATAATTAAACGATTTAAGACATTTTACGCTAGGGAATAGTGATGCAACTCTTAGAAAGCATCGAGGATGAGAATCACCTACCTCAAAATTAAGAAACTCCCATAACTTTTCGAGTTTACGCCTATTTTGAAGTAGTTTTAGCGGTAGCTAGGATCCTAACTGACGAGGAAATTTTGACTCCGTATTGGATCCGAAAAGCAGAAGAATAATTTTATGTGTCGACGATTAGTTCTAAAATAGCGAAATAATACATCTACAATGTGTGTATTTTCTTGGCAAAATCGAATGTTTGTGTAAATGTATTTTCTGCTCTGAACATACTTAATGAAGCCATCGATCAGACCCGTCTTCAAGGATTGCACCAAAAGAAGATAACCGATTTTTTTCAAATGTGATATTTTAAGGGTTTTTTTTTTTTATGTAACTATATCGTTTGTATGTCCATTCATATAATTCATATTGTTATTTTCTATTTTTTACCACCGGTTATTCGAAATCTCGATAATTATGTTATAATATTTTTTTTAAAGTATAATTCTTTTCTATATTTTTTTATAATGATTCATGGCTTATAAAAATGTTTTATAACTAATAATAATTATATTACTTCATAACCTTCTTCACAGTTTAACATTGTACCCATTTGATGCAATTTTCATCGATTTTCTTTTGATTTATCGATATTTTTCTTGAGTTATCGGAGGATATCGATATTTGGTTTTGTGATCGAATATCGATATTTTACTTTCGATGTTCCAACCCTACCACTGACCGCGAGAGCCTCGGTGTGGTCCGCGGGAGAGCTTGACAGCATCCATTTGTAACTTTTTTATGATGAATGATTGTTAAAAATGTTTTATTATTTACCTTTCCTGGAGTTTAAGTGTTAGTTTAAAAGTTTTAACAGATAACTACGCTAGAAAAGTTCTTCAAAGCACATTTTTAAGCATCCTAAGCCCTAAGTCGAGGGTGCGGGTCGTCAGCACATGTTTCAATTTCTGGCTTAGTGGTCCGCAAACCTCAACGGGTTGGGAACCACTGCTCTAATAGCACTACAACCTGTAACCAAAAAAGTTGGAGCTTATATCTAGCAATCTCCAACGTTCTTAAACGTATCAAGGTGTCGATAACCAGAGGGCTCAATAGAAAAAAATTATCTGATAATAATACAATAATTTCTAAAAAAATTTAGATTCCTCTAAAACCCAATTTTCTGTCACAAAATAAAGTACATATATTAACAAGAAAATTTCAGTTTTCCTAAACGAAACATGCATTGAATTGGTATAAACGATGACAAGGGGGAGCTTAAACCTTGATCTGAGTCAATCAAGCTCAACTAAGGCAAAGTGGATAGGTCGTATTGATCTTAAGCCATTGTAATGGAGCTCATCCCCAGGCACAGATTGGACTGCCTCCCTCAGCAATTAATGTGAGTTATTATGTTGGTTCTTAGCTCCTCTATGGCTACAGCCATTGCGGCTCATGTGTAATTGCAGGCTACAACAATGGCCGAGATGTACTCTATACATAATGTATACATACATAATGTTATGTATAAAGTAATTTCATATTCCAATTTCACCATATAACATATCGAAATATTTTTCTATTCATTGTATAGTGAAGTATAGGTCAATCTTTTTGCACCATACTAATAAAATATAATACCCATCTTTCATCGGTTATACTTTGCCATTCTTCGGCACTTTGAGCTAAAGGATGGTTCCGTTATAAATAAACGCGTATCTCGTAGAAGCATTTTTCATGTTTAACATCAAAAATAGAATAAAGGTTAGATTATTTTTTAATAAAGTATAAAGGAAGATGCAATTGATGCCTTTTCTCACAGTATTTTAACTTTGTTTTTTAAGTGAAGTATTATCCCGAGGAAGCTGCAAGTCACCATCTATCAAAAGAAATATCCGAATCGCATTAGCCTCACTTTAGCAGATTATTGATGGAAAGAAAAACCTATGAGTCACGTAGACTAGGCAGCATTTTCACGGGGAGGAGGGTTTGATGTTAGGGGTGAGTCAGTCACACTAGATTATTGAAAATCCCATGAAAATAATCTGTTAGCCGCTTCTAAGAGTAGAAAGAATTTATTGAGTCATGCATATCTTTAACTATTATTGTTTTATTGGAATCAGTGAGCCGTTAAATATTTAATTATTTAAATAAATATATTTTAAAAAATTGAGTAGAGATTTGTTATTTCCAAATAGTTATATACCCAAAAAAAAGAAGTATCTGGATTTTTTTTAAATTTGTCTTTTTTATAATGATTCCAAAACATTTTATATATTTTCTATATCTTTATAACTGATCCAGACATGTGTCTAAGATATTGTACCTTTTATCCATCCATCATTTTGAAACGAACTGGATGGCATGCCGAGTTCCGAAGATCATACTGCTGGGAGTTTGGTGCCAAGACTAAAACAAATTCGACCTGTGAACGTCGGATGGAGGATTTTTTTTTTAATTCGATTTTTGGATACCACGTATCTTGAAATGCAAACCCTCAAATTTTGAGGTGGAGAGGGGAAATGAGCTATTTTTTTTTCTAGGTCGATTACAAAGGTTCATTACTAAGAATAATAAACAAACAAAAAACGTAACAACCTTTCGGAATAAATTGAATATGCTAGAAAATAGCTTAAAAACAATCGTCGAAGTGTGGTAGATAAATTTTGGGGTGTTTGGGTAAAGGAGTACAAATCATTTTTTTGCGACAATGGATTCCGGTCGTAGTTTATTGGCTTATAATGAGCTTTGAGAAAAAGAATATAAGTCAATAAAGAGTATATATGGATCAATGTTCACACTGAATGTACCCCTTCACCCAAACACAACAGAATTAGTGTAAATTAAAAAAACAAAACAAGTAATGATTTTAATAATTTAAAAAAATTCGACAGAGTCTCATAGTAGTAATCAGAGAAAATTAAAAATAAGAGTTACTGAGTAATTATCAGAACAATCAACCAAGTGTGATCAGCTTTGTTAGGTCCACTGTAAAATTAATATATCTTAGACATCCTAAATTCTACTACTTTGATGAAAATGCCATTGAATATTTTATGAAATTTGTTATATTTTTGCGATAAATGAATAATCCTGTTAGGAGTTATGAAAATTGGTTGTTAAGGTATCCCATCCCAGCAAGAAATGAGACACTTTTCCGCACATGTAAGGAGCTGCAAGGACATAGTCGATCATAATGGTTATTGATTTCGGTGTTGTGCCTCTTCTGAACAACAGAAGGTTTTTCAGAACTGTCACTTTTCTCGCCGGGGTGCGATATAATGTTACTTTAAAAGAAGATGATATCAAAAGCACCATAAGTATATAGTGCTGAAGAACCTATGGTTGTCAATCATGATTTTAAAGTTGCGTAGATGACGTGATTTGGATTATATGACGGAACACTTAAATTTTAATTATATCGCCGAGGTCACAGGCTGCTCCGCTTTCCGTTATAAGGTGGTTCATATTTCTAGTCTATTATGAGAGGTTTTTGGCTAAGACAATAAAAAATTTTCTTGAAAACAGACACGTTTTTTTGGCCTCAGCTCCGGGACTTGCTGCGCAGTGGTTCAGAAACCCCTAAATCGTACTAAAAGTCATAGTACGTTCTACGCCCGTCAAATCGTATCCAATAGTGATTTAATTATTTAGTTTTAAACAATATTAATTTCTCAGTACATTTTAATTTAGGGGGAGGAAGATTCAGTAATTATATTTATAAAATAAAATAAAAACTAGGTATTTAATAATACTAATGATGGGAAGAAGAAAAATACTAGTGATGTATAAGTGGAATAATTTCTTGCATATGTCTCAATATTCCTTTATTGGTAAATATTACATAGTTCCACCAACGTTTTGTGGTACTCCCAAACGGGATAGAAAAAAACACCTTGGGAATGGGGGAGTACTCCGAAACGTTGATGGAATCATGTAATACATAACTATAAAGGAATATTGAGATATATAGAAGAAATTATTCTACTAATACATCACTAGGTATTGGACAGAGTTTTTCTTTCTTTTGCACGATTAATAAGTGCAAGTAAATAATTTAATGATATTTTTAAAATAACATAAAAACTAGGTATTGGATAGTACATCAATACAAAACAAAGGACATAGAAACTATCTAAATCAGAATTGTATAATTAAATTGTATGATTGAAATATGCACATCTTAATATTTTCCTACTTTTGCAATTATCAATTTTGAATTTGAAATTAACAGTTTCATGTGTGCCTAGAAATATTTGATTTTAATTTTTATAATTAATATTTATACCCAGAACTACCCGTATTGATTCATAATTGACTGAGTTGCAAATCTGAGTTTCTGAGACACTGTGTGCTGATTAGTACCATGTTTGAAGTATTTTGTGATTACCCGACATCCTATGAGGTTGGGTGATGTTGGATGAGTGCATAATAGTCTCGTTAAATTCAAATCCTCTAAGAGCTGTCCTGTACGGAACATGAAGCCTAAACACAGATGTACCACAAATCGGCTACGGAAGTTCGGTAAGATGAAGTACAACGAGTTGTAAAAAAAATTAGTCCCAACCTGTTGGTAAAGTTGTGTCTTTCAACAATAGGCACATACACATGGACGGTATAACTGCTAAACATCGTAAGTCCCGTTTTTGTTTAAATAATAGTTTTGCATCTCTATAAAAAAACAAAAGATTCAGTTCATGGGTTGCAGTTTTTTTATCTCCTGAAAGATTTTTCCAGAAGCACTAACGAGGTTTTTAAGGTATAATGTCGATATATTATAACAAGCTAAAAAATAAACCTGATCGACTAGACAAGCCTAAGTGGAAAAACCTTAAAAAACCTTAAAACCTACCAAAAAGTAGACCAATATGAATAGCTAAGTTACTTATACCTTGCATAAGTTACTGCTTATAAGTAAGCTCAAAAATTGATCGACTTACTGACATTTTGACTAGAATATGTAGCGAACAAGAGAAAGAAACAATAATATAAATGGATGAATTAACGAAGACCATTATGCGCATATTAATATCCAAAGACATAATGTAGAAAACTAGTATAGACAATATGAAGAAATATCCAAATCTAAAATTATACTTGTTATTAAATTATTCCAATTATTTTGAATCTACCTACATGATAGTTTTCTCATTCTTATGCTCCTTAATTATTAAATTAACTATCAATTTTAAGTTTAAACAATTCTAGCTCATAGATTCCGACTACTACAACACTTACTTGACAAACGCTCCAAATTACCAATTTTCTATAAAAAGCTCATTTGCATTACCATTATCAGGCCAATTTGGACATACGGAATAGAACTTTGGGGCACCACTGAACCATCAAATGCCTCCTGCATCCAATCCTTACAATCCAAAATCCTTCGAAAAATCCTTAATGCTCCTTATTTCGTCACAAATAAAATTATCCATAAAGTCCTCAATATCCCATTTGTTGCAGATTTAGCCCGAAAAAGATACACCGCCTTTAATTCCAAACCAACCCTCTTGTTCGTAGCCTTTCATCCCCATGTATCCCTGATAATCCTCTGAGGCGTCTGAAAAGAAGATGGCCACGGGACCTTCTAACTTAAAATAGCCATTGAAGTGCTATCAATGGGTGGTTCCTTCACAAGTCATTATCATGTCTTATATTCTAACTTTACTTATTTACACATTTACTTATTGTATGATTGTAATACAGCTGTAAATTTCAATAAATAAATAAAAAAATTCTAAGAGTGAGAGAGAAACTAGGGTCTGTAAAATACTATTTATTAACGCTTCTATTTGCGCTGGTAAGGGGGCAAAAGTCAATTAGCACTATATTCTGTTTCATTACAAAACAAGGAGGGCAAACAGGGAACTGTTGAGAGAAGTCATGCAAACTTCATCGGCAAACAAGCAATGTATTAATGTCGCTGCTATTGAAGGAAAACTCAGACCATTTGACCGCTTTTCATGTAAAATCTAGCTAACCCAGCCCTAAAAGTGGTGTTTAGGAAAGAGAAATCGCCATTATTTAATCAATTTGAATGGATTCAATAATTACGATGTTTGTATCGATGAATAACATAATAATGTCGTGAAACCATATTGGTCCAGTCATTTTTTCTTAAAATAATATATCATAAAAATAAGTATGATTGTGTATAATTAATTATCATCATAATAATTATTAAAAACAATATGCCATAAAGAATTAAATAAATTTATTTGACATCTTTTGAAACTTAAATAAGCGTTGAATTCTAAAATATCTAAAGGAATAGACAATAAAATAATATATTTATTATTTATTTATTTATAGTTTTATATAAAGAATCTATGAGTGTAAAATTTATTGAAATAACTCATTCAGAAAAATTCAATTTTTTTTTTCCCTGGGATTTTTTCCCTCAATTTTGTAATAAGAGCGAGGATTTAGCATCGAAATGGCAATATACTATTAATTAGATAATGTTTCAAAATACACGTTTTCCTTCAGCTAAAAATCGATCAACACATATAAAATATGTTTTTTTTTTTTTTAAAGCAGTTAAATTAAATTATATGAAGAAATAAAATAAAGGATGAAGTAATTGAAGAAACTAAATTGCAATCATATTGACATAGGCTACTTACTAGAATAATTATTAAAGTCAGAAGCAATAAAACACAATAATTTTTAATTGTTTTTAATAAAATACTAGTCAGTATTGGCCCAGTTTTTCAAACAGTTAATTGAAACAATTACTTTTTTTTAATTGAACCAAAAATACGTTGTTTATTTACCCTATTGTTTTTGCGTCCTAAAAAAAAAAATTGAATTAAAATTGTAGATATAATAACCTTCCTACTTTTCGGTACAGGCGTGAACGTCTTGAGGTCTTCGAAAATAAGATATTACGTAGAATATTTGGTTTGAGGATGAGTCCACCGGAGAATCCAGAAGGTTACATAAAGCGGAATTGCGGACTATGCTCTTTGTTAACATAATTGGAGTAACAGCATCGCGATAATTGAAATGGGCTTGTAATGTTGTTGGGCTTAGGATCGAACGAATTCCTCGAAAGTTAATAAATGCTGGGCTGATTGGTAAAAGTCCGGGGGGGATAGACCGAAGCTTAAGTGGGAGGATTGCGTTAAGGTGGATCTTACGGATTTGGGTTTGTACTGTGGTCGGTGGATGGAGATTTGTAAACAGCGATTAGTGGTATCGGCATCGAATCTTCGGGGTCGCTAAGCCTATTATTAATATTATCATTGTTGTAGATAAAATTTACATTGTGCTACTAAAATCGAATCTAATGGTAGTCCTACCAATCCTATATTCATTAATTAGATGCTAAAGATGATTTAAAGAATGCTCTAATTAGTAGTTTTCATTAATTCCTATTTCTTGCCAGGTTGGAAAGTTTTTATTAATTAATTTAAAGCTCGAACAATATTGCTGTTATAAAACAATACTTACATTATTAGAACACAATGGCATTAAACTATACTCAAACAATTATTGGCAAAAATATTTAAATGGTGTTTCCGCTTTATCTAATTTAGAACTACCGAACAGCTTGACGAACAAGGATTAGAGCTGTAATGGACGAAGTTTAGAACGAGAGCTGGAGGGAGGGCTTGCCTCCAACTTGGATTTGACTTCTTTTCAATATAATTTTTTCACAATGTTTTGCTCCAGAATCCCTAAAAACCGTAATCGATTTTTTAGATAGGGTGACAATAAGTTATTTAACAAACAAACAATCACGATATTTGTTAAAAACATTTGTGTGATATTGTCTGTACACTACATACTGTAATGGAATTTATTCCATATATTTTGCTACAAAATAGTTTTATTTTGTATTTAAAATTTATCTTAAGTCTGGCAGGCACTTCAATAAGGCGATCTGGGGTAAGTGCGCATTGTTTCTTTAAATTCAAGCCCTCAACTGATAAGAGCTGTCCTTTACGGATGTATTAGAAATTAGCAACGAAAGTTCGTTAGGGTGCAGTATAAAGTGGAATACGTGGATGAAAATTGGGCTTGAATGTAATATTTAAACATAATCGTCTAAGGAAGATTTAAAAAAAAAAAAAAAAAAATAGGAAAAATCTAGCCCTGTTATTTAGTCCTGTTCGTCAAATTCGAACTTTATAAAATTTAGTGCGCACTTGTCCCACATTACCCCACCATCCTGCATGACAAAATTTCAGTTACTTAATTCACGACGAACAGGTCATTTAATACATCGTTTATAGGATGGCTAAAGGGATAAATTTATTCACTATAAATTTATCAAAATAAGCTTTGGACTTTTTTTAAAGATTCTGATTTAATCGTTGGAAGGTTGTTTACTGCAAATGCCTGGGGGATCAATAGACAGTTTTGGAACCTATTTCTTCTCTGAGCCCGTAGAGTTCTAGCTGTTGATATTAAGCTTAAAGTGATTATATTAATTGCCCGTTAGAAATAATAATAAATGGTCATTAGTTACAATTTCGTTGTCGTACGGAAGACAACCAATTTACAACATTGCTAGCATAGAAATATTTAGCGACTCTTGAGAATCAAATCTTAAATTTTTTAAATTCAATTTCATGAAATCAAAACGAAAAGTTAATACTCAAGGACATTCCGTTTTTAGTTTGTAACCACTAATCGCGAAAACTACTGAACCAATCTTTACCAAATTTTAACATCATCCCCCGGAAGATTTAGCAATGATAAAATCTATCAATTTTTCAATAAATTGCAAAGAGAAAAAGGGTTTTTTTTGCGATTCCCTTTCACCTGTCCTATTTAATTTAGCACTAGAGTATGTCATTAGAAAGGTAATGCGTACCGAAAGGGGTTTAGATCTGGGTGGTAAAATATCCGTGCTCGGGTTTGCGGATGATTTGGTATTATTAAGTGAGGACACGGAAACTATAAAACTGAATACAACAACATTGATGACAGCTGGGAAAGAGGTTGGCCTCAAAATAAATACGGATAAGACGAAATATATGGTTAGCAATAGAAACAGAGGCGATTTTGAGGATATAGATATAGGAGAAAATAGATTTGAACACGTTGAGAAATTTAAGTATTTGGGGTCTGTGATTCTAGAAAAAACGAAATTCAAGAGGAAATAAAGGCGCGGTTAAAGGTGGGAAATGCTTGTTATTTTTCGGTATCAACATTACTTAGGTCGCGCATTCTGTCCAGAAACTTAAAACTTAGAATATACAAAACTATTATCTTGCCTACAGTTCTGTACGGGTGTGAAACGTGGCCGCTAACGTTGATGGACGAACAACGCCTAAAGGTCTTCGAGAATAAGGTACTGCGTAAAATGTTTGGTCCGAAAAAGGATGATTCAACTGGAGAATTTAGGAGATTACACAACGCGGAATTGCGGAGCATGCACCCTGTTAATATAATCGATGTGATATCATTGCGACGGTTGAAATGGGCTTGCAAAGTTGTTGGGCTCAGTAACGAACGAATTCCTAAAATTTTAATAAACGCTGAGCCGGCTGGTAAACGTCTGAGGGGTAGACCGAAACGTAGGTGGGAGGATTGTATTAAGAGTGATCTAATGAATTTGTAATTGGACGGTAGTCGGTGGACCGAGATTTGTAGACAGCGATTAGTAGTATCGGCATCGAACCTCCGGGTTCACTAAGCCTTTTATTATTATTATTATTATTATTGGTGAGCCGGAAGGATCACTTTACTTGAAGGTCATAATAAATACATCAAAAATTATAATAAAATTAAATACAAAGATCATATGGTTCGGTGATAAAGGTTACAAACGCGATTTTTTTATTCACTCTAATTTTATAAAATCCGTGAGCAGTAGAACTCCGCCACTAAAGTCGTATTTTCACGTTAAAAAAATAAAAAAACGAGGGAATAAGAAAAAATTGAGACCCACAAAAGACAACTGGCAGAACCATGTTAACTATGTTAGGGAACTCCCTAACATAGTTAACATGGTTCTGCTTCTCCGTTGACCTTCGATACAAATTTTCAGCCCTATAAACTAATATGGTGGAGCTAGGAATTATGAAACATCTGGGGCTTTAAAAAATCTGAAAACCCAGGGGAGTGAGGGAACCAAGTCGAGACCCCCAAAGGATACTTCCCGAACATCAGCTCTATTCACATACAAATTTTCAGCCCTATAAACTAATATGGTGGAGCTGTAGTGATGCGCAAAACTTAAAAAACACCGAAATTTCAGGTAAACATACCGAAATTTTGACTGGAATTTATCCATTCTTTAATGGTATCGTTCTGCCTTGAAGAAAGCCCTACATACCGAATTTCAGCTCATTTGACTCAAAGGGGGACGCAGTATTTGCTCAAATGTAGCGGGGGGGAGGGGGGAGGGGGAATATATATACATATATATATATATATATATATATATATATATATATATATATATATATATACATATATATATCAGACATCTCCAAATCTTCCATAATCGTGCTCTAGGGGTTATGAAACGGATAGAAAACGCAGTCCCGCCGCTCACCGCCGACCTTCGACCCACTGCAATAGTCTATTTTTTTCGAGGAAAATACGACTAAAAATTATTGCTTGTTTAATTGTTAAAATTGAGAGTAAAATACTTGTTTTCCTCCATATTTGTGAGCTGAACAAATCTGCAGCAGGAGAATAAAGATATATCTATATCTTCCGCTTAAAATGTCAAAACCTTCGATTTCCAATGCTTTATCTAGTGACATATAGAAACGGCATGAGACCTCCAGACATAAGAGCGTGCGGGTGTGTGCATGTGCGTGTGTGTCTGTGTCAGTAAATGGATGTCGCGAAGCCGAGTGTCGTTTTTGAGATACCTATCTTCGGAAACTTGTAACCAAATTCAGGATCGATTTTTGAGCCACCGTTAATAATTTAACGTACAAGTCATGCGTTTTCCACATCAGATATTTCTTTTGTAGTTCATGGACGACAGAAAATGATCATGGGTCCATAATCATTGATTCATTTTATGTAATGTTAAGAGTGCAATTTTAAAATAATCATATTAGACCTTAAATAAACCAGAACGTACATAAGAATATATTTATGTACCTAATTATATGTAAACTTCTTCTTTTTTTTTTTTAATTTTATCCACAACTGCACTTAAGGATTCTACAACCTTGTGAACTCATCCTACTATAGCTATAGCTATGCATAGAACAACGTAAGTAAATATTGGTTAGTTAATATCGATATCACTAAAATATCGGCCACAAACCAGACTTTTAATACGAATAACAAATATTCTCTATTAATTGACCAGATTACTAAGTTAATTATAGTTATTTCATAGGTTAATAGTGAAGAGAAGATCTTCCATAAAATATTTTAGTACTCCACTGTATTGTAACCTTCCACTAATCTGATTAATAAATACAAGGAAAAGAAGAAGGCACTATAAAGATTGGAGATTGAGTTATTGCAACATCGTAATGAGGCTATAAAAGGTCCTGAAGATGGTGCAAGGTCTCCGAAACGTTGATTAAAGTATACTAGGATTATTAAAGTAATAATATATGTTATAGAAGGTCATCTCTTCACTGTAAACCCATGAAAAAATAAATAAAGGTAAAACAACGAAATTAAAACAATTGTTATCTATCCGACCGCCACTACCGAGGGGTTTTAATTATTAGTAAGGAGATATTATTGAAATTCTGTTTCAACAATGATGAAACACCATTTTTATCTGGTATGCAACTGAGATATAAATCAATAACCGCGGGGAAAAAAATAGAGAAAATGGCTGTAAAAAACTGGAAGAAATGATCTTTTTTCTCTCTGATTTACTTTCAATTATATGGAAGAAAGCTAAATGATGAACACAATTTAGAAATAACTATGTGTTCATAAAGTAGTTTTAGTACCTTTTTAATAAATATGGAAAACAAGACGTTGTTAGTTTATCTTATATAATAACTGAGCACTTTTATTTTGAAAAAAATTCTTGTTCTAACTAAAATTTCTCGTCAAAACCTTTTTGAGATTATAATAAAAGTTTTCATTATTAAAATTCCTAATTAAATGTGGAAAATAGTAATGGAATTGCCTTGAAAGATTTAGGAAAATCTTTCAAGACATTAATTAAATTTAAAGATGTATTCGATTTTAAGATAAGAATCTTAAAATCGAATACATCTTTAAATTTATTTAGAATTTTAATTTATTTATCTTTAATTAAAATTAGAGCAATTTTTCGATTGAAATTAAAAAATAAATGTTAAATAAAAAGGTTGTTGTTTTCCTACTTATTTGTTTATTTCGAATTTTATTTTTTATCAAGGTTTTGTCAAAAGATTTTGTAATTATTTCAACACTGCCGCTGTCTCACGAGGTTTTCCCACTCTCCGAAGATCTTATATTTAAAATGTTCTAGAAAGAACTTCTATTAACAGAATTTTTATAACAAAAAGTTATGGCTAGAACTTATGTCAACAGAACTTTTATCAAAAACTTTTAATGATATAAGAACATTAATCAGAAGATTCTTTTGAGTAGAAATTTTATGTTAATACTTTAATTGTAAAAGTTCTTGTAAAACAGTTAAACTGAAACTTTTTGAATCAGTCCAATAAATGTTTCTTGATCAGGCTTATACAAAAAAAAAAATGTAAATTAACTTTTATAAAAAATGCTAGAATTCATAATTCAGCAACAACAGAAAATTAACTTATATTATCAGTTGCTTTAATTCAATAACAGGAAACAAAAATAATAAATTAAGATAGCATTAGTGAAACAAATATTTTTTTAATAAACAATTCTATCTGGCGGTAGGAAATTTAGTATGATTGTATTGGCAATCCTGGTACCAATCTAACTTATTGTAAGTAATGAAGTTGAGAAAAATCGAAATCAAAAGCCATCTAAAATAATTAATTTGACAATAATTGAATAAAGGATCAAATAAAGCTAGAGTTGGTAATTTTACATGTTTTCGACACAGCTTTAATTAAGCCAATCTGTAACATTCAAACCATTAAAACTACTATAAGCTACTAATATTGCATCGTGTAACTGTACAATTCATTATAATGTTGTGGTACAAATTTATAATAGATATGTGGCTTATTATTATATATCATTACTATATTTTTGAAACGACAAGTATTTATTTAATGATGAAAGATAAAACTTTTTATTCATTACTGATAAATTATCGTTAAGCTATTTTTTTGTAAGCAGACTAACTCTACTTGTAAGTGGAATTTATACCAGGAACATACAAACAATTAATCTATCTTTATCATGAATAAAAACTTCCTTACATTCAAAAGCAATTATTGTTAAAAGCATTTATATAAAAAAGAGTCACATTTTTAAAAATTCAACAACTTACTGCGGAAGTCAATATGTCGGGATATGTAATAGAATTAACGGCAACAGACCAGACCAGTAATCCGAAAACGGTTGATAATAATTAATGAAACGAACTATCACTCTAATACACTAAACCTTTTAAAATTTCAACCTGAAAATACAACCGTTAACACTAAGCACACACATCTAGAGAGATGAAGGAAGACTGGATAGCAGGTGTCCAAGCCCACCTCCATAATTCAGTTAGAGTTAATTTAGTTGGCCGTGCCAGACTATATCTCTGTCTCTATGTAAGGTCTGATTAAAAGAAAAAATAACACTTTTTTTATTTGACACTACATTTTTGCTACTTCTCTTTTCTTGAAAACGTTATAGACTATAAAAGTAATTCAGAACTAAATCCTATAAATCTATTTAGGATTAATTGTGCATTTTGAAATTTATTACTTCTAAAAATTAATATTGAGAAAGATAGTTAAAATATATGAAGTATAAAAAGATAGTTAAAAAAGTAATGTAAATTTTATATAATGATAATTAAGGAAACATTTTTTATTCTGCATTCAAATATTTTTTATACTTACATATTATGTACGTTCGAAAGTTGATAAAAATAGGTAAATATAACCCTATGTGTATTTTATTTGTTATAAAGTGCTTTCTCAGCATTACAATAATATTAAAAGTTATTATCTTAAGTCTTTATTATTTTTAATTTAATGACTGAGGACAAATAAAACGGATTGTGTTAATACTGGTTTTATAGAATTGTGTTTCAACTAGTCTTGGAAGAGAGTTATTGTGGACAACGTTCTCGTTTCGTTAATAGCCTTATTTTTATTAAGATATAATATAATAAGATAAAAACGTTATTTATATGAATTTAATTGTCAGATTCAAGACGAAAATTGTGAACATGGATTAAATGAATGGTATATAACAAAGGGTTAAATGACTAACTATTATCAGACGGAAAGCCTCGACCCTAACAGCTCCGAGACAGCTCTTAGTTAATGATGACTTATTGGTAACAGGCGCTGGAGGATTAAGACAAACGAGCAGAGTGCGTCTCTTTCCTCAAACGATGCAATTCCTCGCCCATATTGTCCCCCTGTCTACAACTAATTCTACAAAGGGTCTTCTCATATAACAGAGGCTGTATGAGTCACATTAGTTCTTATAAATAACTAATTTATCATTCATATTACTAATAATTATAAAATAAAAGTTATCTATGTGCGGGCAAGACTTAAAAGGGCAAATATCAGATGGTTGAACAAAAATAATAAATTAATATAACAACAAATATATCCAACCTTGACGATTCAGTTCATTAAACATTTTAAATACCTGGGTCATTTTCAAATAAAGTGGAACTTTTGAAATCTGAGCAAGTTAAAATTTCTTGAAATATTTTTTTCGAAACTTAGTATCCGATCAATTTAGTATGTCATTACAATACTTCTGAGCACCTGTATGTAGTTGATTTGTCAAATTTTAGTTTCCTTGAATTTTGGCAGGCCATCGCACTTAACGGTATCGGGGTTCTCCATATTAGATAATTTATTTTCTGAGCAACTTTGGGTTATCAACAGAAATAAACAACATACTAGTTTCAGTCGTTATTTTTATTAATATTTGAAAAGTAACAAATATTTAAAAATGTTAAACATTTACAAGAGAAAGGGGCCCTATGGAGTCACAGACCGGGGTCCAGTGGGCCCATGGGGGTAAAGACACCACTGGATATATATATTTAATTAATTATCTATCACGTTAAAGTAATGAAATCCTGTACTTTACCGTCTAATTATATTAAGTTATCGACTCGGTAACGTAAATGAGAAGTAACGTAATGGATGTTTCAGTAGCTTTTACGCTGATAACTTCTTTACTTCAATTAATTATCAAATGTAATTAACTTGAGAAAATTGTTTACATGACAACAATTCGATAAAATATGGGGAACGAATAACTTGAATTGAAAAAAAAAAAACGATGGTAACGTAATGGAGAGTTAAAGAGCTGCTCAAATAGATAACTTAAAAAAAAAAACTTTAATGTCTGAAATAGGTTACAAGAAATGTTACATACTACCTCAGATTTATAGACAGAATGAATATATTATTCTACCAAAAGTAAATTGGAAGAGACAAGACTAGGAAGGTGTTTCCTAGTATTTTAGCAGAGAGGTACTGAGTAAAGAATTAGTTTTAAGTCCTAGGAAAGGTTATTAGTCTATAATTGAGTATTAAAAAAAATACGCACTATATTTTCATGGAAAAGAGCATTTACGAGTGGTTGAGATGAAAACCGAGTCGCGACATTCACTGGCAATAATATTTTTTATTTAGAGCTATTTTTATTTAGAACTATTTATCTAAATATCAATATTGAGAGACTTAGATCCCTTTCCTTCTTCGAATCTTGATATAGCGCCTCACCAAACTTGGTTATGTAAAAGAGATAATGTAATGGATACATTCACGGACACAACTAAAACCTCTGCCAAATTCTCTGAAATGTATTTTAAAAAATATCTTTCATCATTTGGGACTAATATAGGTAATGACAAAAAATTACTGGGAACCAGACTTTTCCTATTTCCATTTACAATATTTCTGTGTAAGTTTCTTAGCTTTAGGATGATAACGTAATGGGGGTTATTTTAATAATTGTTTTTTTAAAAATAGTATTGAGCAATTTAAATTAAAAATTAACGACCCATATTAACTCAATTTGATATGCCCTGCAATATGCAACCATTATAGGTCAATTAACAAAAATATTTTTTCTTTCATAGCCACTCAAAGAATCTGGGCATCAAAGTGCCATTTTATACGAAAATGATGCACCAGGTTTGAGGTTCTGAAATATGGTGGTGAGGTACGGTACTTATATTTGATATGGAAGAAAATGAGGATGCCACAGGATTGGAATGTGACAGTTCTGTGCCCAATAAATAAGAAGGGAGATAACGTAGGAGATGACCTGCTATAACTATTGAGGTATCGTTTTACTGCCCACTGTCTATAAGGTTCTTTCAATGGCAATAAACAAAAGAATCATGATATGCAGAGAAAGAAATATTGACGAATATCAAAGTGGCTTTCTGCAAGGTAGAAGTACGGTTGATCATATCTTCTCCATTCGACAAATGCCAGAGAAGACATATGAAAACAATATTGATTTCCATCATCTCTTCATAGATTTCTGCCAAGCAGGTGATAGATTCAATAAGAATGAACTGCTTAAAATTCACTTGGGGTCTCAGAAAAGCTATGACTATAACAGATATGCTATGGCAACAGATAACTTTTTGTAGTGAGAAAAACATTGCAATTTCAGCACGGAAAGCAAAGCTACTTATTTATAAAACGATCTTGAGACCAATTATCACATACGCAAGTGAAACGTTGGTCCCGATCCAAGAATGCGAGATCTTGCGGATATGGGAAAGGAAGGTGCTACGACAGAATAACTTTTACTAATAACATTTGATTTTGTGTACACCGAATGTCAATGATATTTTCCTATTGACTTGTATATAGAGGCATCAAAATGAAACAGCATTTGGTAGAAACCTAGTTGTTGTTATTAACATTTTGATGCCTCTTTACACCAGTTCATAGGAAAATGTTATTAGCATTCGGTGTAAACGAAATCAAATTTTGTTAGCAAATGTTATTAGTAAAAGTTATTGACATTTTTCAAAATACATCTTTATATATAAATAGCACGTGTTATTAGCGAAGTTATATCCGGTGTAAACGCACCTTAAGAACGGTGTATATTGGATCATGATGACTGATAAAAATCTGAATCTCTTAATAAGATTAATTAATTTATTTATTCGACTTATCTGAATATTTAGAAGTATCAAACCCAACAGCGCGTAACTAATTCCTTGAAATAAATCACAAAATACATTGTTAAATATGCATTGTAGATTTCATTTATATACACATTTCTTTATATTAATTTCAAATGCATCAGACTTTTAATATTGCTATAATTAAAATAAAATGACATGGAAAAATAAACCAAACAGTATTCTTTTCAATGAACGCTTTATTTCAAATATTCTCAAACAAGCACTAAAATAAAATAATACACAAATTCAGACTTACCTGTACAACATAATTTCAATCATAGTTATTTTTTCAAGCAACGTTTAACTTGTTAATTACAAATTTTTACTTTTATCATAACATTCAAATATTATAATAATTAACCACAATGTAGTAAAATATAAGCTACATGAACACTGAAATTTTTTATTGGCCGTTGTAAACAGGGGGGCATCAAAATGTTATTACCATCGTTATTAGAAACGTCAATAACAATTCGCTGACCGGTGTAAACCATAGGCATTCAAATGTTAATAACAAAAATGTCATTAACATTTTGTTAATTGTAGTTTTACTAATAAAATTTGGGTGTAAATCACTTTTACTCAAAATGACTCCTGTTTGAAATGCAGGTACACGATTTTAGTTTTACTGAGGCAATTAATTAAAACCAAGTTCTCTCGAAATATCGATAAATATACATATACAATTTTGCTTTGAAGTTTAGTTGTAATTTAATGCCAAACACTGTATTTAATTAATTCATTCTATTACATTAGTTAATAAATACACCGGCCGACGTTATCGAATGAACTTAACATAATTAATGCTCGATAACAATAGTGTCTCACTGATAGGATGGAAATTAGCGTATGTTTATGGTAGCAATAGCAGTAATTGGCTACTAGCCTGATTGGCCCGCGGAGGTATAATCACCACGTAGGTCATACTGTATATTAAAATATGAATAGATAATTGAGAGCAGGATGAGGAATGTCAGGAAATTTAAAAAACATATCTATGAATGAAGTTAATACACAAACACAACCACTAACAACAGTACGCACATGAAAAATAGAATAATTCTGAGACCTTACCGGCCGAATGACTTCTATTAAAATGCTCTAGCAATGAAGAAGGAAGTACAATATTAATCGCATAATAATGTTATAACAAATATCCTATTTCAATGTATTTTAAATTCATGTTCATAGTAATCAGGGTGTTCAGGAAATATTTAAAGAGTTGATAGTAGCCCTTAAGAGCAACAAAAGTTTCATATAGAGGTTTCGAACCCACACAGAAAAGCAGGGTATACAAGTTTTTTTAAGTAAGTCGTGTTTTTTGTTGGATAGAAAGCGATAAATAAAAAAACTGTGAGCAGCAGAACTAAAACGGCGGAGTGAGAAAAAAGTTAAGACCCGCAAAAGACAGTTGCCTAACATACCGACATTTTCTCATACTTTCATTATATTGTTCTGCCTCTTCGATACAGAAAACCCTTGAGCTTGGAATTTACAATGGTCTATTATTAAAAATAATAAATCAAAAATAAAAAAAAAAATTGAATTTCCAGCTCTTTCGTGAGGAATCGAACCAAGGTCTATATGAACTTGTTTTTTGCTCTTGAGATCTAATAATTTTGAAATATTTCCGGTCACTTACGGGACAATCTCTATATTAAAAAAAGACCTTGATTAATATAAATTTTATTTAATATCATTGAGAATAAAGCTTTTACTGATTGAAAATTTGTCCAATAACTAAGAACAAGACGTTGATGGAAAAATATAACTAGTTGAGAGGACTCATTAATCATCATAAAAATTATTTTAAAATCCTTTCTCACAAAGCTCGTGATATGTATTTACGGATTTAATTTAGGAATACGTACTGTATTCAGTAATATTATAATATGTTAATAATATTATCGAAAATCCGTATAATCCATTATTTGATCTGCAACGCAAGATAGGAAATTCGCGAAATTATAATAAGCAAGACGGCTTCTGTTTTCCTCAATACATTTAATAAAAATAACAACTTGATCTAGGCTA
Source organism: Rhaphigaster nebulosa (assembly GCA_948150685.1). Classification (NCBI taxonomy): domain Eukaryota; kingdom Metazoa; phylum Arthropoda; class Insecta; order Hemiptera; family Pentatomidae; genus Rhaphigaster; species Rhaphigaster nebulosa. Next base: position 46,472,956 of record OX411308.1, on the reverse strand, counting down.
TGGCATGAGCCACCCGCCTTGGAAACAAACACAAACACTTTCAAGTACGAGATAGGGTAGATTTCCAATTACAGGGCTCGCCCCTACAGCCATCGATTCCCTTTAGATTTCTACCGTTTCCAGAGGGCTATAGGTGCATTGCAGATTCTAAAGTAAGTTTTTTCACCCTTATAGCCTTAACAGGAGAATTTGAAGAAACTCCGATTTAGAAAATAGTATATCTCACAATTTCGTTTTTCTCGTCGTAACAACATTAATTTTGCGTCTAAAATATTTATTTATTATCATGACCTCTTTTTCTTCAAGAATATTTGCAGGTTTAGGTTTTAAATCTGTTTGTCCTACCAGATTTAATCAATAATAGGCTGCTTTAAAATCAATGCACTCTTGCCAACGTTTAATAGAATTTTTAAAAAATTCCGCCTGAATTGAAGTTATTATAATTATAATATATACTTTCTAAAAATGGCATTTTTCAGTGCTTTTTGTTCATCCTACTTTATTCGTGCAAGAAGTGGTCAAGGTGTCTAATAAAGTAGTAGTAAGTAGGCGAGATATCAGAAGAGTCTTGGGGATAAGACAAGTTCATACACGCAATTTTTTATCACATCAAGTCGTTTTCGGTCTTCTGAACCGAGCTAGGGTTCAGTAAATATCGAATCAATTTGAGGAATAATTTCTGCGCAGAAGAGGTTCGTTTATGTTCCACTAAAGGAGAAGAAGTCATGCATCATTAAAATTCTTTAGTTACATACAATTTTATACTGTAAGTGAGATATGTGTATACTTTATATATTTTATAATTCTTTTGGAGTACTGGAATTGGTGGAGGAACTGGTCCGACAAGCGAAACTTGCCGCCCTATGCGAACCAGAGTGAGAGTGTCATCTACATTTCGTGGGACCGACACGGAATAAATATTAGCTGACCCAGGTGGGAATCTAATCCACACCGTTCCGAATCGGATACTCTTTTTTTAATAGTAAAAATATGAAACACTAATAACTAAGTATGTTCATTTGATAAATTGTCAAAATTTAAACTTTCTTGTAGACAACTTCACATCATTTCATGTTTACTGGCACGTACCAAATTATTATCTGACCATTATCATCCTTATTTTTTTGGGCGGGGGGAATTATTTTTAACTGATTTCTAAAATGCTCAAAAACGAATTTAAGTACCGTCAATAATTATAAACATTGCGTATTCAACGCACAGTAGTTAAACATTGCTATATATTTTATTCTCCGTTTTCTAACTGTACCAAAAACCGGAAAGAATTTTATTCCGATTAATATTTCTTTTGTAAACTTGTAAATCTTATCAATTAAGTGAAACCAGAGAAGCCAAGTCAGAGGTGAGAGTGTTATGTTCAACAACTCATGGGCCAAGAACAATAGGGGTCCGATTTCCCTCGGCGTAAAATGACATTTATTAGATTGTCACATGCTATTAATCTTCAGGAAAGGGAAGTAAGAGGAATTCCTTCAGGAGAACACGGAGCAATTGGAACTAATTTAGCTAAGTCTGGGAAAAAAGTTTTTGATTTTTGCAGGAATGCCTGTCAACAGATGGTTTTTGGTAAGTTGTGATTGTTTACTGAAAATGGCACCAATAACATGTTCGAAACAGGGCATGAATTGAATTTGAATACTTATATAATTAAACAAAAAATCATTTTCTTCAGATCCACATAAATAAAATTACATCGATACTTGGTTTGACGAAATCATAAATAATGCCGAGTCTCTTTACCACTCTGTACACGATTACGTCCATTGTCACATTCATACGTTCTTCCAATACATATCATCGTAGGGCATTATAATAATAGTAAGGAATAACGAACCTAAAAGTTCGAAATCGATAACACGAACATTCTTAATCCAAGAACCTCCATCCACTGAACGCCATCAAAATCAAAATCAATAAGACGAGCCTAAAACAATCCTACCATTTACATTTCGGTCAACCTATCTGATATTCTTCCGTTGGCTCAGCACTGATCACTCTTTTAGTGCTTTTAGTGTTAATCTGATCACTTTTCCCAAACTACTTTACACTCCATTGCCAGCCACAAAAGACCCGATAATGATAACTGGTTGGGGTGAGGCATGCTACAGAAAATGGTAAGAAAGATAGATTCAATCTTCACAATTAACGAGAAAAAATAATGTCCTAGGCTGTGATCAGTATCACTTATGCCACAAATCCACCTGGTCCCCTTCGATCGGAAGCCATTGCTCGAGTCATCCTCTGCCAACAGAAGAGACCGGACGATGACTCAGGATGAAGTAGCCGGATTGTTTATGCGGGAAAGAGATGCTCCTTCTTTCTCCGGCAGAAGTCGGGTTGAAGATGATGGATTACTGGCAGGGAGCACGATATATTACCGAGGTTGGTCGTTTATTAAAGCCGCCCTAAGCAACGCGCCACGTCTTCTTGAGCCAGGACCCAGTTGACTTTTACTAAAGGTTAATGGCCATATAGAGTTAATAGCGCGAAAAAAAGCATCTTAGAAATCTATCAAACTGTGTTTTCAATCATTACAACAACAATTTCCAATACTGGAATAAATATATAATATCATTTATATAATTAAGTATACGAGTACTTCAAACGAGAAATTTCAAAGTTACCAATTTTGTAAGTCTCTTAAATATGAGTAAATAACAAAGCAGTCAAAGTTTTGCTCATTGAGGCATCATCAAGGCAGAGGAAGATAAGATGAGATAAATGCAGACCAGATACAACACCTCATATCATAAGTGTAATTGACTAGGATTTACAAAATTTATAATTTATAAAATCTCTATTTGGTTCATCTTTTTTGGGTAGTTGATGTGGGATATTCTTTCGCTACTGATCTTATGTGATCTTGTGTTTTTCTTCTCGATAATGCCTAGATTGGCGAAACGTTAACAGGTTAACTATTTACAAGTATTTGAGAGACTTAAGGCTTTGTTTTTGGAAACTTCCAATTATATCCTACAATAATTTTTTTTGCTCTAATTATTAATAATTACTAATATATAATTACTTTAATTTAGTAATAAAACAAATTAATGTTTGTTTTAGGTAAACTGTTTCAAGTGCGTCAATTAGAAAACATATTTAAATATTAACGAATTTATGGTTAAATTAAATTCGATTGCATATTATTAATTAGCGATTTCGAATACCTGAATTATAGAAATTACGTCCAATAACATTTTTAAAGTAGAAAGTGCAATATTTATTATTTTTTTATATTTATTAAGTTATTAATTTTTTTTTTTTTTTTTTTTTTTTTTTTACACGAATCGGCCAGCAAGGACCACGCGAATATCACTTAATCTTCTTCACACTCTCCGCCTTCCTTCTATTCCAATACTCTCTCATCTTCCTGGACTGTTCCTCTCGCTCTTTCTTAGTCCATTTTCTCCCTCGTCTCTCCTTCCTCCCCGCAAGAATCCCAACTTCTTTTAGTTTTTTTCCGAAAAGCTCTCTATCCAAGCAGTCCTTATCCTTGATTTTTAGCCTATCCAGATCCTCTTTTATTCGTTTCACATAACCACCTATACTCTTATAGCTTAAGACTCTGTCGAAAATGTTTTGTTCAGCTTCTTATTGCTCATTCTGACCATGTGGCCGAATACAGGTCTCAATCAACAGTATGAAAGGTTCGGATTCATAGATAAAAGTGAATATATATACAGACACACATATATACATATACATTATATAAAGTACTAATTAAATCTTCATGTACATACGCGATAGAGCTATGGGGGCTCTGCCAAAACATGTAATATCCAAAGAATTCAGTCGTTCTAGTCAAAGGTATTAGAGAAAAATAGTTGCCACTCTATGTAACAAATGACTTTCTTCGCAAGGACTTGGACATCCTAACCATTTCAGATACTGCCACAGAATACTACAAAAATTTCCACAACAGGCTGACTTGCAACATGAGCCCATTAGCACAAACACTCACAACCGCCACGGACCCATACAACCCATCCCGATGGCTTTTGTGGCGGTAGTTGTGGTATTTTGTATCTTGCTCTTAAGTATGTTCGTTCTTGTGTTTCGTTGGAGGGAATATCTTGTTTAACTAAGGGTTAAGCACACACTCCAACGTTTGCTTGAAGTCTGACGTGTGATTGTTTTCGTCATTTAATATGGTTCTCAAGACATCTTGGTTTTTTATAGTGTTGGATACATACTTTAAGATCCATTTCCATGGGTTCGATTCTTCGGTACAATATTTCTCCCAAGACGTGATTTTTTATTTTTTTATAAGAGCTTGGTATTTGTATCTGCTGTTCAAATAGTCTTGTATGTTTTTTGCTTTAATTACGCTTTAATTACAATTACGGTATAATACACTAAACGAGGAGAATAACCTTCTCAATCCGCATTACTTCAGAAAGATACCTTGTCAAATATACCATATTTTTTCTTTTTAACGTTATGATTTCTTTTTTGGATTCTTTCAATCGCGTGCTATAATCCTTAAGTTGATTGTTATTTCAATAACGAAAGGGTATTTTTAGGCGAACGCGCACTAAAAAGTTCTCTTCTGTCGACCTCACCTACACAAAGAAAAACCATTACCCAGCCACTACTGATCGGTTGATTGAGGTAGCTGAGAATTCATATAATTGGAGGTCAAATCTTGTTAATGCCTGGACGATTGCAACAGAAACTAAATTGAAGAAAATTAGAGGATTATGCATTTAATATCGCCACCGCCATGATAATTATAACTTTGCAAATATGCTCCTCGTAAATTAATAAAACTAAGACATTCAAAAAATTCGATTTCTCGCATTCGATTTTTAAACGTGGTGGCGACAATATCATGGCATAATAATTTGAATGTCATGATTTATATGATATAAGTTAACTATAAGTTAATTATTTTTTTGTGCTTTAACCTTTTCAAAAACTGCATGCTATTTCAAACAAAAAAAAGAGTGCATCGTTTAAACACCCAAGTTGCAAGGTTCCGTTCCTTTCAATGGAGGAGGGAGAAACATAAGAGGGCTGTTCTAATATTCAACATCATAAAGGCTGGCAGTGTGAAAGGCATTGCACTTAGGGTTCATTTGAAGTCTCTTTGACTGGTCAGCCATCTCACAGTCAATCCCTACGGTCTTTATTTCATGGCACAAGTCGAGTATCCAACACCCAATGCAAAAATACAATACCGCAGGACGACACGATAGAGTACAACAATGCAATCTAATTGTTGGAGAATATAATAATGTTATGTATATTATGTCCTCCAATAAATGCCTATTATTATAACAATATTATAATTCTCAAAACCAATACGAATAACTATTCATTGAAAGTTATGTATGGAGAATGAAAAAAAAAAATTGATTATTATATTATACTTCCTAAGGTTGCGAAACATGGCCGCTTACGTTAAGGCAAGAACGACGCCTTCTGGTTTCCTAAACCTATGTATTGCAAGACGTATTTCTGTACTACGGAGGTTTAGGACATTGTCACATTTCCCTAACTTTACAGATGAACAGTTTGAACAGATAATTCCCATCGAACAAAATGCTCTCCTTAATTATTTCCAATCAGGTTTCTATTGTGATTATTCCACATAATCGCTTTTACTAAAAATTACTCAAGTTCTTTATTCCTCTACAGGCCAGGAGAAAATCACAATCCTTAGCATCTTTGATTTTTCAAAAGCCGTTGACTATATTTAGATACTATTTTCCTCCCTAAACTACTTGGCATTTCCATACCTATTAGTTTCTTAAGCTGATTCCACTCTATTCTGTCCCTCCGCTCCCAAACAGCCATTATTCCCAACAAAACTCCCTCATCATAGCTACTTCTCTTTCGAGGCGTTCCTCAGGGATCTTCCCTCTTACGGACCTTATTTTCCATCTATATAAATGACCTTCCAAAATCTATCCGTTGCTCCCAATATCATTTATATGCATATTACTTACAAATATACATATCCATTCACCCTTCCGACATGCTCGAGGCCTCTCGCAAGCTCCAAGATGATATCGATAGTATCAATCGCTGGACTTCGGAAAATAAGTTGAGCCTGAATCCATCGAAAACTTAGGCCATTTTAATTGGTTCCAAATACTCCCTCAATGCCCTCACTACTATCCATTACTATTCAGTTCCAAAACTCTATAATAACCTCGGAAGTATCTTTGACCCAAATCTAACATGGATTACTAGAAAATCCATATCCATCCTCAAACAGTTCGTAACATTCCGTCATTCTTTTCCTCGATGTATCCGTCATCTTCTAGTATGTTTCTTCATTCTCCTCCACATCCAGAATGAAAGGGGCATAACTCAAAATTTTTAACGTCGGAAATTTTAACAGTAGGATCCCAAAGAGCAGCCTGCCCTTAAATTTCAAACAAAACCATTAGACACAAATGGTGATCGACCAGCTTCTTGTGTTATTAGAGGAAATGCACTGGAGGCTTTTATGTAGAAGTTAATCTGTGTCTAATATTCGTTTTAACAAAAACACATTTTTTGAGTTGCTTCCTTTCCTTTCTATGCTACATTGAAGTGTAAATCTATATAATAATTGTGTAAGTTTCATACTTATAACAAAGTTAAAGTAAATTCTTGTTTTTGGCAATTTGTTTTCTACATCTTTGAAATTTTCCATTTTTCAGAGTTGTTATCGGCTATTATGACGAAAACCGACCATCTCCTTCAAGGGCGCTATATCAAGTGGCATTTGCTTTGAATGTCTATTTTATAACAATGATTAATAAGCTTCATAATGAGAGTATAAATTATTTCTTACTTGTGAGGTTGAATTTTCTGTCAGCTTCTGCCCACTCTTTCTCTATAACATTTTTTCTCGCATAACCAGATTTGGTGCAATCGTACAGTTTCGGGTGTTTTCCGACCTCCTCTCTAAATTTAATGTTTGCATCCTCATCCTCGGAATGAGGACTGCACTGCACAACACTTGAAATGCATTTAAAACAAGACGACTACGTTTCTCACTCTTGACTGCGAGTAAACGCTCCATTAGCGGTACCGTAATTTGGGTCTACTCGTGTCCAATCCGAAAAAAAAGTAGCGGAAACGTGGTATACAGACCATTCCTTTTGAGGAATGGTCTTTAAGAACTTTGGTGAAGGTTCTTTAATTTCAGAAAAAAATAAATACTAATTTCGGTAATAAATTCCACTGTATGGGGATGACATTAACCGAAAAAATAGAGCGTTCAATGAATGGACTAATCAACTAAGTGTTGGACTAAATTCAATTAAAAATGGTGATTTTCAAAAGTCCTTACAAATATAAGCGAACTAATATCCATCCAATAAGGTACGTATATCATTTACTGCGTGCAAGATATATGTCAATAATTGATGAGAGCCATTAGAGCAGGGCTGGTAGCGTGAAGCGATGAATTCACCGGGCCGCAACGTGTCGACTTGAATACCTGAAGAGGGGATGGATGGAGACAGGCGACCAATCGGTTGGAGAGCTTTTGTCTGTAGGCAGTGTGGAGTGGATCACATCTATTTCCCATTCCAATCCGCTCCAATAGCCGTCATATATATCCAAAGCCTCTGGCTTCAGCTGAGTATTAGGCTCTGTGCATAATTCCCGGCATGTTGATGTGTGTCATTTGAAATATGGATTAACTTTTGGCAATAATTCTGAAAGTTATAAGTGCTTTAATATTTAGACTTAAAAGTATTGATTGATCGAGAAATCATCATTCTGGTTAATCTATTTTAAGTATAGTTAAACAAGGGAACTCTTTCAGGAGTGAAGGAATGGATCTTAGGTTTAATCTAGTGAAAATAATGAAATGAGCCATTGTAAAAGAAATGTGTGAACTGCTTATGAAGTGATTCAAACAGACTAGCAAGTGATTGGTGATTCGAGGAAAAAGCAATAGCTTAATCACTAGAGATGAGCAACCATCACTATTTGCGGACAAATCACAACTAGCCCCATTTTATTGAGCTAACTCATTAGAAAGTGAGTGGTTCTATTCTGATCCCCTCAAAGGAGTGGTTTCATCCAGAAGTGGTTCTTGAACTGTGGAAACGGACATTCCCAGAAATAATCTTCATCGCAACCAACTAAAAAAATACGATATAAAATACCCGTCACATATAGACGCCTTCAGTTTTTGTGATTACACACCAGCTAAGTCATTACAAAACAGGCAGTTTCTAAAAAACTAGAAGGGCTAATTGCATATAGAGTCGTGTTTATTTGGGAAACAAAGAGTAATTTATTTATTTTTAAAAAGTTTATTGATACATTGAAAAATAAATTGGAAAATTGAAAATACATGAATTGGAAATGAAATCAACTTTTGTACGCTAAATTATCTCTAGTTAAAAATCATTGTACCCGAACGCCGAGCAAGTTTTAATATTTTATTGAGCAGCCATTAACAAAGTACAGCTTCATTTTATGTTTATTTAATTTAAAAAAATTAATTAATTTAAAATATTTCATGAATTAAGGATCTTAATATACTTGAACAGTGGGCCTTTCAACAAATTCAGAAAGACTAAAATCGAAATAATCGATTTTAAGTAGTTTGGCTTTCTGAAGACTGGATTTTTTTTTTTATATTTATACATTATCGTGACCAAGTAACGAGTAAAGCAGTAATTATGAATATGAGAATAAACTATATAAAGTTTCATCATCATCATCTGGTACAACAACTCGTTATTGCGTCTGAGCCGCCTCCAATAGTTAGGCAGTTCGCTCTATCTTGCGCAGCGTCTCACTAATTACGAACACCGCGTAGGGTTCTTGCATCTTCTGTTACAGCCTCCATCCATCTCACATTCGACCTCGATCCTCCATTCTTGTCACGTGGCCTACCATCGTAAACGCCCCAGCTTGGCTGCCTTGACAACATCCGAGCTATTGAAGAGGTTATACAGTTCCCTGTTACTGCTTCTACTTATTACTTTGCCTACTTGTATATGTCCGAAGATCTTCCGTAGGATTGTTCTCTCAAATTTATGAAGTCTTTTCTCATCAGCCTTTGTTATAGCACAGGCCTCTGAGCCATATATTAATACTGGTCGAATGAATGCTTTATAGAGCGTAACTTTTGTCTCCTTTGAGAGGAACCTGCTTCCTTAGGCTGTAGTAGCGTCTGGTGGCAGCATTAATTTTCCTTCGAATCTCCTATGGCATGTCTTTTTTTATGTTGATGTTTGTTTCCAAGTAAACGAACCAATCAACGCTTTCGAACCTGGTATTGGTATGGAATTGGTATTCCATTCCTCAAAGTTCAAAGTATTCCTCTTTTTCTTACCACCCACCTACTCGCATATATTTAATCTTCTTCAAGTTGAAAATAAGGCCAAATTTCTTGACTGCTCTCTGCAATGCAAGAAATGCTTCCCTCAGCGCCCTTTTAGACCTGGCTATGTCAAGATCATCTGCAAAGCCTAGGATTTGAAAAAGTTTGTTAAACAAGGTGCCACCAATCTGGATTCCTGAATTCCAAACGGCTTTTTCTTCTTCGAGGTTGAAAAGTAGTAGGTAGACAAGGGCACCTTTTCTCACTCCTGTTTCAATCCTGAACTCCAACGAGAGGTCGGATTCAATTTTTATCGTATACTTTAATCCTTTCATGGTCATTTTTACAAGAGGCACGAGCTTCTTGGGTATACTCATCTCTTCCAGGGCTTGATAAAGTTCATTCCGATCTACATTATCATAGCATGCTGTAAAGTCTACAAAGAACTGATGCGTGACCACATAATCCTCTTTGCACTTCTCCAGAATTAGCCTCAATGGAAATATCTGATTTACCATAGACCGTCCCTTTCTGAAGCCTGCCTGGTAAGTACCGAGTTCTCTCTTCATGCAAGGTGAGTCGTGCATACAAAATGTTCGAATAAACTTTATACGCATAGAAGAGAAGGATGATCTCTCGGTAATTCTCACATCCTGACACTCTCACATTCTTGTCACCCTTTTTATGGTTTGGAAACATAGCTGCCTTATTCTACTCTAAAGGCATCCGTTCCTCTTTCCAAACGTCAAGGATATGATTGTATAGTGCTTGCTTGAGTACTGTATCTAAAAAGCTCAGGCTGAATTTTGTCCATTACGGGTGCTTTGTTATTTTTTGAACTTGTTAATGGCACCTTCCAGCTCATCCTTATCCTCCACAGGGTCCAACTCAACCTGCTCATTTAAAATTATTGCTCTCATTTAATAAAAACCTAATAAATGATTCATATGCCGCTGAATTCTGCAAAATTAATAATTGATCTGAAATCTCCATGCTCAAACAAAATTTCGATAGTAATCGAAATTGATAACTTCCAAATTCCTAATTTACCTTCACTAAATCGACGAAATTATAAAAAAAATTTCCCCCTCCTTCCAAAAAATAAAAAATAATAAATAAATATATTTTTTTTTAATCTTGCATGTTTGTTTGTATTTTATATTTAGAACAACAAGTTATTTACCATTTGATGACTAACCATTTCTATAAACTTATAGGTAATATCTAAATCTTGCTTTTACATTATTTTTCCCAATTTTCCATTCTGGTAAAAAAAACTTCCACTAATGTCAGTAAAATTAGATCTTAATTTTAAAAAATTTGTTCATTAATTACAAAAATATCATGAAAAACCAAACGTTCGTAATATACTTTTTTTTTTTATGACAATGGATAATAAATAATCATCATCTCTTCATCGATTTCCAGCAAGCCTATGGCCGCCTTAATAGGGTCTTCTGCAAGATTTAAGAAGTTTTAGAGTCTCCAAGAAGTTAGTACGTCTGGTTTGATTGACAATGACCAATTCTAAATGCAGGATCAAATCACAGGGCACATTGGGTCAGGAGTTTCCAGTCAACAATGGACTTAGGCAAGGAGATCCTCTGTCGGCAATTCTCTTTAATTTTTCCATGGAGGGAGGAGTACGAGGAATAAGAACCAATCCTAGAGGCACTATCTATGACAGATACACACAGGTATTGGCCTATGCCGATGATGTCCACCTGGTAGCCAGAACACTGCAAGCTCTCGCCGGAGCGTTAGAAGAGATGTAGCGAGAAGCAAACAGAAGAGGTCTCCAGATCAACGAGAAGAAGACGGAATACATGAAGAGCATCTATAACCCTACACCGAAATAACTGCATACGATTAGTATCAATGGTCATAACTTTCCAGTTTCTAGGGCTTTCTAATATCTTGGAGCGCTGGTCACTGAAAACAATGAAATATATAAAGAGATGGATGCCAGAATCGCATCAGGAAATCATTGCTTTTTTGCAATTCATAAAGTTGTAAATTACAAAGATCTTCCTAAGAGAGCCGAGGTGATCATCTACAAGACAATTATTCGCCCAACAGTCACCTATGGCAGTGAGACTTGGGTTCTGACAAAGGAGATGGAGAAAAGACTAGGTGCATGGGAAAGAAAGGATTAAGGATTGCCCACTGAGGGACAGTGGAAAATTAGAAAGAATTAAGATTTGAGAGCATTATATTATCTGCCGGACTGCTTTTTGGAAAGCCGTACCCGAAGACGTGGACATCCTAGAATGAGATGGTTAGACGATGTTGAAGCGGGCCTGCGACAACTTGGAGTGAGGGGATGGAAAGCGGTTGCAGTTGATAGAACAGCCTGGCATGCAATCTGTGATGAGGCTCATACCCTACAGGAGCAGTAGCGCCATATATAATAATAATAAATAATCAATTATATTCATCTTTCTCATTTATAAAACAAAATCAGATGATAAAATGAAAAATTAAAAGTATATGCCCATTTATATGATTGTAACTGCTGTGAACAAAGTTCACTAAAGCCAAGTACCTCTAAGATGAACTTATAACCATCAAAAGAAGGTATGGTTATCAATCAATATAATTTATTAATAATAATATTGTTATTTTGAAATATTGTTGTTTGATTTAATATTGCCCAGCCAGTTTGTGTGCTTCCTTTTTTATCTAGTTATTTGTAAACAATTACTATGAGAAACATTTCTAAATTATTTGTAATTATAATTTCTTATTGTAAAAAATTATTTGTAAATTTATTATAAAGTATTTTTTAAATAAATAAAACAAAAAAAGGTCACATCTGATACCATGGGGGAAGGAGTCTCAGAAGGACCAAAGCCAGGTTTTTCGAGAGAAAAAAATCTGTATATATTCAAAAAGGTCCTCTAATATTTCTGGTTCCATTTCTAAATATTTCGGATAGTGTCACATTAAAATTCATTGAAAATGCCAAATGTCTAAGAATTTCATCAAATGTTATTTCAAAAATTAGAAATGTGTGGGGTCCCAAAAGGTAAGTTTTAATTAAGTAGCACTAAAGTATTTCCCAGTTTTAAACTTTCAACATAATAAATAGTAATTAAGCACTAGCACAATATAACCTAACAAGCTGTACTAGAGAATTGCTTGTCTTAAGAGTCATAATTATTCAAAGCTAATTTTCATCACTCAAATAAATCAATACATTAAATGTAAACTGATTGAACTAAGAAAAAGAAAGTAATTATTATGTAACTATTGCCCTGGTTGTAAGAGCTACAGTTCAATTTAAGTTCATTAACTTAGCTCTAAATATAAAATATTCCATTGTCGTAATTCCCATGATGCTTTTATCTGTAATACAATGTTTCCTACAAATTATAACTGAACGTTTGGTTCAGACATTCTTGGATGTAAAGTTACCGAATCCACGCAGCCGAGGCCAAATGAGCATGACAGAAAATAAGTAATAATAATGAAGCATTCAGGGCCAATTCAAAATACATACCATTAGAGATGTATTAATAATTATTGCTGTAAAATATATCCTTTGCATATAATCTAGATAGAAGATTTTAATCCATTATCTTATATTTATTGAAAATAATACATTAAATAAAAAGCCTTACAGTGCTTTTTAATGCTAATGTTACATAAATGCAAATTTAAAAAGTAAAATAAAAATATTCCATGATATTCGATCAAAACAACTTATTCAGAAATGCATATAATAATAAAATTTAATCACATATAGCAAAAATAAGAACTAAGATAGTCCGCATATATATGCCAAAACTAAAGCCAACAAAATTAGGCTTAGCAGTATCTTAGTGCCTACACATCTGATCATTTGAGAAACTACAATTCATACAAAAAATTAACAGAAGTTTAATAACTATTTTTTACAAGAAAAGAGAACACAAAAAAAAAAAAAAGATTAAATAAAAACAGCCAAATAAAATCAGTTTAATAAAAACTTTTTTCAAAAAATGCAATTTCTGATGGTCTGTAATCATACAATAGTTAAATTTTAGGCATTTGCTACTTTAAATAAATAAATTTTGAATGAAGATAAAAAGAAGCCAGCATGAGAAATCTGCGAATAAATTCTGACAATCTAAAAATAAAAATATGTGAACAGGAATAATGAGAAAATTAGAAAAAATATAAGTGCTTTGTTTTGTTTTTTGTAGTACTAAAAATATATCAAACAAAAATTAAGATGAAAATTATTGAAGAAAACTTGAAAAAAATAAAATAATTATGCACCCTGAAGCCATGAAAGGTTAAATATTTTAGATCATGAACCATTCTAGGAGTTTGGAATCCAGTTTTCTATTAGTTCTCTATGGTTTGTTGCCAATAACACAATCCACAAATAGGTCCCAGTCAACAGAAAGGGATTTCGGTAGAAAGTTTAGGAGAAGTTCTGAAAATCTTCTAATTTTTTTTTTTTTTTTTGCGTTGATGATTGCACAGGGGCTAGTCCAAGTAGCAGACTAGTGGGGACTAACGCTCCCCTGGACTCTCGAGTTCAGTACAAGGCACTCTTACACTGCAGAACATTTTACACCTATTAATACATTAGGACATATTCAGTACTCACCTCAGGGCCACTTTCCCTGGGAAGACCCTAGATGGGGGGTATAGCCTAACCATCAGTTGTCCCGAGGCCAATCATACATTAGAAAGTACATATGATTCAGAGAAATTTAGCGAATAGCCTCAGATTTGGACAGACTAGAGGGAAACGACACGGCATGGAAAAGAACATTCGGCTGGGAACCTGGAATGTAAGATCACTTAAGGAAGCAGAAATCATTGAAGAAATGTTAGATGTTCTGAGAATCAGCGAAAGAAAGGAGCTGGAGAAATAAAGATGGACAGAGGTTTATACATTAGTCTACTCCCGAGTGCCTCCAGAGCTGTGGAAGGAGTAGACTTGAGTATGAAAGAGGAGCTCTTTAGAAGGGTAGAGGACTGGGAACCAGTGAATTCACGAGTGATTGTGGTTAATATGAATCTACGTACTGGAAACTGGACCATAATACAAGTTTATGCTCCCAGAAACGACGCTAGCATTCTAGATAAAGAGCAGTTTTATGAAGAACTAGAGCATATGGTAACTCAGAACAAAAATAATAATAGGAGTATCTTTATTATGGAGGTCCTAAATACATGGACAGAAAACGACCACAAGGCATTATGGGTCTACATGGAGGTAAGAACATAAAAAATTATAGTGGACACCAATTAATTGAGTTTTGTGTGGACAATGACATGTTCATAGGGAGTTTATTTTTTTCGCACAAGTTGGTGCTTAAAATCACATTCTCCGTCCGTCCTAGAAAGTAGACTTAGACCTCTAGCAGAGTCGCTAATAGGAGAGGAACTAGCTGGTTTCAGGCCTGGACGTCAGAAACAAGATCACATTTTCACCCTCAGAAATATATTACAAAAATCCTGGGATCGGGATAAAAATAAATACCTCCCTTCCTAGATCTTCAAACAGCATTCGATTCTGTCCAAAGGAATGAAATATGGGAAGCACTAAGAGCCAAAAACATTCCAAGAAACCTAGGTTGATCATACTGCAAAAGGGCGAAATTGCAGTAATCTGCAAAAGACAAACTGACAGAACGTTTCTGGGGCGAAGAAATTTACTTCCCATTGTGATCTAGCTTCTTCTGTATGCTGACGATATTCTCCTCATTACGGACTCCGTGGAGAAGCTGCAGCAGACAGTAACGGAATGACAAGAAGAGCTCCGGAGATAAGGTATACTCAGCAGCAGCACATATACATATATATATATATATATATATATATATATATATATATATATATATATATATATATATATATATTATATATATATATATATCAGTATAATCAGCAGCAGCAAGAGCAAGTCCTACAGGAAGGAAGGGTACAGGCAGATGTCCAGGTCTATTGCAACGGAGAAGAGACGGAAGTAGTCATGCAATTCGCCTATCTTGTAACAGTTAAGGACGGATCTGGGAAAGTGGATCCTGAAATCCTACACAGGATAAGGTAAACTCGGTCTGCTACCAGATTCTACCAGATTTGCAATACTGTGGTCAGGAAGTGAGAATTGAGCAAAAATGTGAAACGCCATATCTTTAAGTCTTTTGAGGTTTTTAGACCACAGAAAGTTCTCCCAAAGAAAATTTTGAAGTAAAACTCAGTTTTCCCATGCTGAACTCAATATATCCAAGTTAAAAAAAAAATCTTTTACCCAACCTCTCCAAGGTAACACCGTTTTTCGTGTACATTTTTCTGGACTAAAAGAAAGTTATGTTAAAAAATAAGTAAAATTGTGATCATACAAACCCTTCACTTCAAGAAAAAAAAAAAAGAAGGGGGACAACAGAAAAATAAAACTTATAACACAAACAAAATTGGTAATTTTTTTTGCAACATAAAACTATAGCACTAAGTTCTTGATTATATATAAAGCTGAATATATACAAGCCTGAAATCTTTAGAAATCAAGATATGGTAGGGGGGATAGGAGATGATTAAATTTAGTATAAAAATATGAAAAAGAAATTTTTAGATGTCACATTCGTTCACTCAAACCAATGAAAAAACTGACCATGGTAATAAGTATAAGATAATTTTTAATTTGAAAAAACTTTTATATGAAATCAATTCTAAAAAAAAGAATTGATAATTTTATAAATGTTAAAAATCATAAAGTATGCACAGTTTGCAGATGTTTATCACCACTAATTATTTTATTAACTCAGTTCTGAGCCAAATATTAAATTTCTGTGAATAGAAGAAGTATTAAAAATATATCACTGTACAACTTTATCCATAACAATCATTAAATTTTACCCAAAATATAGCATCGCCTTTATCCACTCGATCCTTCCATTATGTTCTGGTTTCTGATTTAGAATTATTTGTAACTTGTGATATATATTTCAGATAATAGTTTTTACATAATTCTTGAGGAAATAATATAATTTATAGCTTTGTTGTTCAACTATTAAGGTATATACTTAACAAAATCACTCTTCTTTCACAATATACCTTACCTTACAAATTTTATATTTCAACATTGTTTTAGAACAAACATTTACCATTGTTTCCTTAAATAACCGGGTTTCCAGCTTATAAATTCTGATGAATATCCTTCTGTAAAAAGTCAGAACCAAGATGAAAGTTGATTATTTTCAAGACTGAATATCAGGAAAAAAAAATTAAAGAATTGTAATTACTGGTATCAACGAGAATTAAGCACTTCCTGATTGGTCCTCTTGAATTCCTGATGCGGCACTTGGTTTTACAGTATTGAACCACAGTTTCACTTCTTCACAGTGCACCCTAACAAGTATTGATAACAGTAAATCAAAACAAAAACCAAACATATAATTAGATAAAACGTAATGAATTAAAATCTATCAAAATTCAGTACTTTTTTATATAATATTTAAGTTCATTACAATGGGTAGTTTGAATCCTTTGATAAGTCACAACAATATTAATTTAAAAATCAGTCATTTATTATAGTACAAAGTTTTGGTTAACCACAAGTTTCAGTTCAGCTATTAGCAGGAACGTTGAAGTTTAATAAATGACTGATTTTTAAATTCAAAGTTTATATTCATTCAAAGGATCCAAATTACCCAATTTAAGAAATCGTGGATAAAAATGGGTAGAAATAAACTTTCCCTATTTCTTTTTATCCTTTTTCTCCCAAACATGAGGGTAAATATTAGCTAAAATATAATAAGATAAAATATAATCTTCCAAGACCATTGTATTTTCTAATCATTTTCAAAAGCAATTTCATGTTATCACAGAACCTAATAGCGTAAATTTGTTGAATTTACAAAAACAACATAATAATTAAGTAAACTGAAATTTGCAAACTACTATTACATTTCAATTTTTAATTTAAGGATTAATTAAACTAATTTTTTTACATAAAAATTAATAATTTACACATTGAGAGAGAAAGGAAAGAGGAAAGGAGAGGGGAAGCCAGCCAACCTCAGAGACATTCCTTTATTTTAGGGTCCCTTTCTTTAATCAAATGATCTTCTTTGTTTCAAATGATTCATCCCACTTAATTATCAGTGAGATGTATTTAAAGCGACTACAAAAACAGATTACATATTAATATAAAACTAAATATAAGTTAATAACAAAGCAAAATAATTTATTAATATACTAAATAAATAAAATGAAACAGTTTCTAATTGATAATTTTTTAAAAAAGTTCCCTAGGCTTGTATTTTATAAATAATTTTACAACTGAATATCAAATTTGAATAATATATCAATAGAATTTCTTGTTTAGTTTACAAGAGGAGGCTACATGGCTTACATGGTATCACCGATTTCAATGAAACGATTTTTTGGCGATAATATGTCAAAAAATATTAGATACGTGTATGAGGGTTCTTGCCAATGTGCCATAGGAGCCAAGAAAAAAATTATTTTATATAATTTTAACGATCATTTATTTTATTTTCTGCCTTTGCTCTGCATGTGTTTCAAGATTCTCATATACTAAACAGTTTGCTTTTATATGTGAAGTAAGAAAAAAATATTGTCAAATGCATTAAATGAACAACAAAAACCTAAAGAGGTTTATAGTTAAGTAGACCAAAAATAAATTTTTAGGAAAAAGGAAGTCATTCGCTTTAAGCGCTCTTTAAAACCCTTCAATATGAATTTTCATAGAAATAAAAATAGAAATTTTCGGACTTGATTTTTCTGGAGGATTTTTTTTCCTGCCAATGTCCAGCGTTCATGTAAGCATTTATAACTCCTCAGGATCCAAATTCAACATTACTATAATCATTGGAAAGCTGAATTTCTAATCTTTAACCCATACCAATAATTTTAAGATTTTATGCCTTTATAAGGAAGAAAAAGTAGTGTAATGTGATTAACAAATAAAAATCAAAGGTAAAATTTTTCAGAGAATTTTTTTTTTTTTTTATTAATATTAAAATTTGTATAAGAGAAGCATCATGAAAGCATATGAAAATAATCACTAGTGATGACTGAGATGGCTCCCTTATTCTTATTTTATTTTTAAAGTTTGACGCTGTATATTTGGGCTTGGTCCAATTGGACTAAAATATGGCATTATATGCATTTTAAATACTTTTTGAGACCTTTTACAGAGAAGCCTGAGGATGGCATTGTAGGCCGAAAATTTGCATCGAAATAAATAAAATTGGTGAAATAGCAACAGCCTGCATTTATTCTTATATGCAAAAGCATTTAAATACCTTAAATCAAAAAACATATATGAAAATTCATATTTTAAGTGAGCACTAAATTTCACGAAGTTCGTCTTTAGAGGACTGTGAAATTTTTATTTTTGAAGCTAGATTTTTTCCTCTATTTTTAAAAATTTTCCTTAGATGGTTAAGTTTAAATATTACAGTCAATCCTACGTTTTAACCACGTCCCTTTTAATGAGATTGATAATTTAATGGACTCTTACTTGGTACACACTTGCCCCTGTCTTGAGGGATAAGTGTGTACAACGAAGGCTCATTATTCAAGCAAAAGAGGTTAAGGGGCAAGTGCAAAATATTTCGGTTTCCGGAGGATTATTGTACTGGTGTAATCATCAAAAAAAGTTAAGAGCTTGTCTGAGATTCACATTTTATTGTCTTCATTGAATTTTGAAATTGGGTTGTGGTATATAATTGAATAAATTAATTGAAAAAAATAATATAAATAATTAATATTGGAAAAAATAATTTTTGTTTTAATTTTCTAGTCCGTAGTTGTCTCGACAAAACATGATAGTAAAGGTAAGTGAACACCACGCACACTTGTCACACAACCGAGGGCTGTACTTGCCCTACTATCATATTTTGCTGGGTGACTGTAGACAAGCGCTTAAAAAATAAAAAACTTTCAAGGAAAATTGTAAATCACAAAGTATTTTAAAGAACAGTTTTTATATTTTTCGCTCAGGTAAAAAAAAGGTCTACTGATAGATGAACACTGATACAGCTGTACTGCAAAACTTGAAAGACACAACTTTATCAACAGGTTGGAACTAATATTTTTACAACTCGTTATATTCACCTTAGCAAACTTTCGCGGCTGATTTCTGATACAACAGTGTTTAGGCACCATGTCCGGTAAAGAGCAGCTCTTGCCAGTTGAGGATTAGGATTAGGATTTAACAAGACAATTACACACTTACCCTACTTGTTATTCGAAGTTGTGAAAACGATTGTGATTTAATTTTTAAAAGTTAGATTCTAGTTTGCACCTATTTACAGTAGTAAATAGGTAATTTTATGGATTTTAATTATGAATTTAATCATGATAATAATTTTATTATACAATAATAAATATTTATGACATAATAATAATTTTATTTATTTAACTTATTTTTATAGAAAATTGAATTATTTATTTAAAAAATTTAAGAACAAAAAGTGCTCTTATGAAGATTTATTTTCTAGAGCTGTTAATCAAGCATTTTAAACTATGAAGAGCATTTAAAAACAAATATTTTTAATAATTAATATCATTAACTTATTTTTACACAATTAAATAATAATAATTAATATTTAATTTTATAAGTGCACCATTTTTTGTTTTTAATTTTTTTGAATAAATAATTTAATTTTCTATAAAAATAAGTTAAATAAATATAATTAATTAGAATTATCTATTTACTGTTTTCAAACAGTAAATATTTACTATTTTAAATAGATACAAACTAGTATTTAACAAAATGAATTCCAATCGGCATCACAATTTCAACAAAAAAGCACAGCAGGATTTTGCGCACCATGAAGGGAGAATTCAGACCACTGTGCGACTAATAAAGTGAGGTAAAGTGAGTTTCGTAATAAAGTGAGGTAAAATACATAGTGGGGTAAGGGAGAAACAAAGTTGATATTTTTTCGCACTTCAGGAAACATTTAAATTTTTATTTTTTTTTATATTAATCAAAAAAGAAATTTTTTTGTTCAAAATCACATAAATTGTGATCACTTCAACAATACTCAACCAATCCATATGAAACTTGAGAGTGATTTAGGGCCCTATAAAGTAGACAAAATGGCACAAACTCCACCTCCGTAAACAAATTGGAACGGGAGATATAAAATAAAATGTTCGAGGAGTTTTCTTTGTTTAACACTACTTTTCCTCCTTTATAAAAACATAAAATCTAAAAGTTATTGGTATGGATTAGAGATCAGAAATTCAGCTCTCCAACGATTTTAATAACATTAAATTTGGATAAAATTCTGAGGAGTTATGAATGCTCAAGTGAATACCGGACATCAACAGAAAAAAAAAATTCATCAAGAAAATCAAGTTCAAAAATTTCCATTTTGTTATTTCTATAAAAATTCTTATTTAAGAGTTTTAAAGGATACTAAAAATGAATTTGACTTGATTTTTCCTAAGATAACTTTATTTGGCCTACTTTACTGGAAGAGTTAATTTGTTTTTGAATTTTTTTGTAACAATCGGCAATATTTTGTTCTTATTTTACACAAAAAAAAAAACTTGATTGGTAAATGAGAATCCTGAAATCTATGCAGTTGTTGAAATTACAAAAAATAATTTTTTTCTCGGCTCCTAAAATCATTGGCAAGAGCCTTCCGGCACGTTTCTAATATTTTTTGATCTAGTATCATAAAAAAAGTTTTAATCCTTAGACTCCCTTTATTAGTCCAAATTTTCTAATTTAGTGGTTCTGATTTAGATTTATTATATCTCGACCTTTAGTATCTCCTGACAAATCCATTTAAGTCAATGTCACAGCTGGCTCATTTATTAGCTGCGACATAGATATAAGTGGTTTTACCATGAGATAACAAAGGTGAAGAAATAATAAATCTAAATTAAAACCCTTTAAGTAGAAAATTCGGACATAGGATATTTTGATTGTAAGCCGATGATATAACTATGAAAACAATTACAATTCAAAAAACATGCTGTTTCATCTAAATTGCAAGGAGTGTAAAATAATGAGAATTTAGTTTTAATCGGTTTAAGTTTCTTCTTCCAAACTTGAAAGTAAAATCAACTTCCTTAAAAAAAATTCCTGACATCACAAAGTATCATAATTTTAAAAAGTTTCCTGAATAGTCCCACATGCTATACAATCTTTAGTGGCTCAGTTAAGGTAAAAGATAAAATAATATAGAGTAATAAATAAGTAAGTAATAACCAATAAATTTTTAAGACAAGTATAGCAGAACTATTTCCAACAGAAACTAAGATTTGATGATAACCAATAAAATACAAATGGAAGGACATTGTAACATTTCAAAGGTCCAATTTACTTTATTTTGGTTGCATCTCAATTATTTTTAAAATTTATATTTTATATTAAGCTGATGGGCACATGTGGACAAGCTTATAGAAACCAAGAGAGCATATTTTGACTGATTAATAATTTCTTATTGTAATCACGGTCATTTTATAGTTTACTGTATTCACTACTACATTATAGATGTTACGCCACATACTGAAACTTCATATGGATGCAACCAAATATGAACAAATTTAAATCCTAATGTTATATAGTGATTTACTGAAATATCAAAGTTCAATTGTTGCAACCATCAAAAATAAAACTAGCACGATATTCCATTCACAATCCACAACAAAAAACATTTCTAAGCTAAAGGAGCAGGCATTTTTTGTTAGTAAAAGTTAGAGTAATTATTTCATTCGCACAGCCAGGAATGAATCAGTTTTTTAAATATTATTGAACCATTATCAAAGCATATAACAAAGTGAGGTATGTGGAATTCATAAACAACAGTAAAAAAAAAAATCATCCATTTTAATTTCAATAAATATATAAAATATATATTATTTACAAACAAAAATAAAATAAGCAATAATGCACCACTTTGAAGCCTTTATCCAAACCAGTCACTTAAGAACGACGTGCTTGTTGCCTTACTCGTTTCAGCTGCAGCCTCCACCACAACAGAACTCTGTCTTGCTGATTTAATAGTCTGGAATATTGAGGCAAACATTTTTCATTAACAAAAATTTTATAATATTTACTTCAATAATTTGCAATCAGTACAAATAAAAGATAATAATAATAATAATAATAGGTTCGATGTCGATACCACCAATCGATGTCTACAAACCTCGGTCCACCGACTATCGTCCAAACCCAAATCCATTAGATCACCCTTAACACAATCCTCCCACCTACATTTCGGTCTACCCCTCGGACGTTTACCAGTCGGCTCAGCGTTTATTAACTTTTTAGGAATTCGTTCGTTACTGAGCCCAACAACTTTGCAAGCCCATTTCAACCGTCGCGATGATACCACTTCGATTATATTAACAGGGTGCATGCTCCGCAATTTCGCATTGTGTAATCTCCTAAATTCTCCAGTTGACTCATCCTTTTTTGGACCAAATATTTTGTGCAATACCTTATTCTCGAAGACATTAAGGCATTGTTCGTCCTTCAAGGTAAGCGGCCACGTTTCTTCTACATCTACATCATCAAAATCGCCTCTGTTTCTATTGCTAACCATATATTTCATCTTATCCATATTTATTTTGAGGCCAACTTCTTTGCCAGCTTTCATCAACATTGTTGTATTCAGTTTTATAGTTTCCGCGTCCTCACTTAATAATACCAAATCATCCGCAAACCCCAGAACGGATATTCTACCACCCAGATCTAAACCCCTTTCGGTATGCATCACCTTTCTGATGACATACTCTAGTGCTAAATTAAATAGGTGAAAGGGAATCGCCTTGTTTTAAACCCGAGCGAACTTCAAATTTCTCCAAAAAATAATTACCGATTCTAGCTTTATTGAATGTTTCGGTCATGCACATCCCTACTAGATTTACTAACTTCCTCGTTATTCCCAGCTCAATCAAAATGTTATACAGTCTCTGGCGATCAATGGAATCATAAACCTTTTTGAAATCGACCAAAAGCTGATGAACTGCACCACTGAATTCTAAATTTTTTTCTAATATTTGCCGTAAGGAAAATATTTGATCGGTTCCGTCTAAAACCACATTGGTAGTCTCCGATAATTTCCTCGGCATATTCCGTGATTCGACCAGTTAGGATCAATGAGAATATTTTATAAAATACCGGGAGGAGTAATATTCCGTGATAGTTATTACCATCTATCTTCGGTCCCTTTTTGTGAATCGGAATAAGTATAGATTCTTTCCATTCTTCGGGCATTTTTTCATTTACCCAGATCTTTTTAACCAAAACATGCATTTTAGAAACTCCAGCTTCACCGCAAGCTTTTAATAGTTCACTGGGAATGTTGTCGATTCCCGCTGCTTTATGAGATTTTAATTTTCCGATGGCTATTTCAGCTTCCTCCTTACTCGGTTCTTCAATTAACGGTTCAGCACTTTGATATTCAGAAGAAGAAGATTAACTATTATTTCCCGAATTCAAAATACTTTCAAAGTGTTTTTTAAATTTATTCACAATGTCCCCCGGATCGGCCAAGACATTGTTATTTTCATCTCTAATTCCATTCATTGCGGGTTTAAACTGTTTACGCGATCTGTTTATACCCTTGTACATGTCTCTTACGTTTATTCTATGTTTCTATCTCTATGATTTTGTTTTTAAGATATTATCGTTTTTTATTTCTGAGGAATTTGGACGTTTCATTCATCAAGGCTCGGAAGTTAGCAACATTGTTATCGCTTTGATTATTTAAAGCTTTTAATTTAGCGGCTCTTCTTTTTTCACACAAGTTTAGACAATCATTATCGAACTACGGTTTGTTCTTTTTACTGTCCCTTTTTCCAAGACACAAATTACTTACAACTTTAATATTATCCCTAATTCCGATCCATAACTTGTCTATATCTTCGCGGTCCTCATCTAAAGATTCCAAGGCTTCAAACCTAGTCTTGATATCTACCGCAAACTGATTTCTAATTGAAGGGTTTTTAATTTATCTAGATCAAAATTTTCGGAACAAATACGGCTTTCTTTTCTGTTTTTTATATTAAGTTTTTGTCGAAGTTTCACGATTACTAATTCATGATCTGACCCACATTCTGCCCCACGATAAGACCACACGTCAATTATACTATTTTGCCATCTTTGTTGTATCAAAACATCATAAATTTGATTTTGTGTTTGTGAATCCGGCGATGTCCACGTATACTTATGAATATCCTTATGTTTATACGTAGTACTTTTGATTGTTAGGCTTTCGAGATAGCAAAGTTTATTAGACAGATCACATTATCATTACTATGTTCGTGCAAACTTTCTTTACCGATCGTCAGATAGTATACTTCTTCCAAATAAAAGATAATAGAATAATTTAAAAGACTATTTGTAAAATAGTAGAGAAAACTTTAAATTTGTTCACAATAAAATGTAAACAAATTGATATCAGCTTAGAGGCTGTGATGGCCAAACATGTGAGACAGCACCTCAGTATTCACTAGTCAAAAGTAGCGCCAGTTTGAATCTGACCTGGGAGAGTTGGCTTTTATTTTATTGTGGAAATATTAGCTCTAACCTATATGTTTATAATAGTGTTGTGAGTAAATACAGAAGACTCCATCATAAATCTAAACTAGGACGACAAGACAATCATCAATAATAAAAATATAAAAATATTTTCAGATAAGCAAGTTAATAAGATAAACTTAATCTATAATATCTGGTGTATGCCCTCATATGACTTTCCTTATCGCTTTGGGCGAAAGTTCAATATAATTGTTTGATATATCTTCGTTCATATTAGGTAATGCCATTAGGCGATTAGCTAAATAATTGCAAAGCAACATGTAAAGGTTTTTTCTCGGGGATCTACTATATGCAAAAATTAAAAGAGATTTAAGGAGAAGATTTTAGGAAAGTTTCATAAAAATCGTTAAAAACATTTTGGAGCTAAAATCTATAGAAAAACATGTTTTTCATCTATTGCGCACAGACCGGCCAATGTAGTGCACAGTCATTGGGAGAGAAAATCCAACAACAAAAAATCGGTCCACCCGTTTAAGAGATAATCGTGGCACAGACAGAAAGATCAATGTCTGAAAATTTGTTTATTTGGACACTATGGATTCTGAAACGCATAGATCCACTGAAAACTGCGCATTGAAAATAATATAATTAAACAAAGGATTCAATTAAAATCAATTCATAAATACAACAAACCTTTGGTTTCACAAGATGCAGCGGCTTACTAACAGGATTAGTAACAGGAATGAGCGGGAACCATGCGGATGATTTGCTTAAAGCGAGAGTACTTGGATCCTCAGGCATTTTAAGATTAGATGCTGCACTAGAATCTTCAGGGCGCACTGTACAGTAGTTGCCAAACAGCAACTAAAAATAACAAGAATAAGCATCCATCATTAAAAAATTATAATTTTAAATATTTAAATAGTTTCAAATTTATTGATTATTATGAAAACACTTTTAATGTTATTATATATATGTTATATATATATATATATATATATATCTGTAATTAAATTAAAGGGTAAATTTAACTGACAAGAGGGTGTCCGTTTCTAATTTGATCAAAATCTTTTGGATAATTCTGCATTGAACAAAAGTTGACCCATATCCTTCCGTTTCATCCAATATCTTAGGCCTTAGGAGCTGAGAAAAAAAAAAAAAAAATGCTGAAAATGCTTTATTTTATATCTCGTGTTTGGAGAATGATTTCGACATGATTTTTTCAGCTAAACATTTGTTGTTGTTTTTTTTAGTACATTGAAGGAAAAATATAAACATTAAAAAAATAATTGATTTGTGGTCAAATAAATTTTAAAATGTGTTTAAATTACACAGGCCAACGATGAAAAAACTTTTGTACTGAAAATACCTTATTCCTCAGGCTCTTGCTACTACAGTTTGTAGTATGATGTTGAAAAGTAACGGGGATAGAGAATCACCCTGCCTGAGTCCAGCGTTTACCTGAAATGTGCAGGTTATCTTTTCATTGACAAAATTGAAACAAATACATATAAAAAGAAAATTGAAGTTTTTTGCGGATAACGTTGTTTCTAAAACATGTAGGAACACCATTGTTAAAGAAAATTATGTAGTTTAAGAACCTTTACCAATGACCCAAATTTGGTTTGAATTATTCAAAGCGTTCCTGATTTATGAGCGATTATTTAAATCTATAAAAAAATTTGAAAGGTAGTTAAGTTAGTAGACCCTTAGCGAAATTTGTAGGACAAATATTTTTATTTTTAGATTCAATCGAAAATTTGAATATAGGGGTTTTTCAAAGTGCTAAAACCAAATCTAATGCCAGTTTTGAATGAAAAAATTCTGTTAATATAGTTCACTTGGTAAAGAATACCATTATCATAACATACAAGTCAATACACTCTCCAGGTCGCTCTAAAATTAGATTATTTCATTTTTAAAAATTGGATCACTAAAATTTAATACTTCTGGATCACGAATAATGTTTTTATATTACAAATAAATACATCTTTTAGGCCGTATTTATTTGTAATAAGAAAAAAAATAATATTAAATATCAGAGAGACCAAATTTTTTTTGGAATATGATAATGTTTAAAGCGGTGGTGAAAAGTGTTATATTTACTATTTCTTGATCACAAATAATGTTTTTATATTATGATATGTACATAGTTATGAACCCAGTCTTGCTCAGATATACCTTGGATATTTAATATTATTATTTCGTATTTGTTTGTCTACGATATTATTTATAGCAGTGCTGCAAAAGTGTAATATTTACTATTTCTTGATCACAAATATTGTTTTTATATTATGATATATGCATGGATAAGAACAAAACATGTTTAGCTGAAAAAATCATGTTGATATCATTCTCCGAACACGAGATATAAAAGAAATCCTTTTCAGCATTTTTTTTTTTTTTTTCTTAGCTCCTAAGGCATATTGGATGAAACGTTAGGATATGGGTCAACTTTTTTTCAATATAAAATCATCCAAAAAATTTTGATCAAAATCGGCGACGGACACACCGTGCGCTCCCCTTGTGATTTAGCCAATTATTATTACAAACAAAATAAAGTTAGTCAATTTTTATGAATAAATGAGCAACAAAAAATTATATTCTTTAAGTACTAATAAAATTTCTTTTTCTTCTGGCCCTATAGACCGAAGTGGTCCTTGGCCTGCTTCGACATCTGTTGCCACAAGGCTCTATCCTCCACCTGCCGCTTGTCCTCATCCACCTTCTCCTTCTGTTGTGCCTTAGGTCATCCCTTTGCTCTGGTGGTAAAGATCCTTTCTACATATACCTTATTCACCTGTTTGTCTTCATTCATTTGGTTGACATGACCAGACCATTTCAAATTAAGTTTTTTATTAATCATTATTATTAATGGTAACTATTGCCCATGTTAAAATTTATTTCATGTAGAAGACAGTTTTACTGCTTAATTGATTAGGCTGATATTGCATTTGTTATTTGTAAATTTTTTAGACTGTTTAAAAGAGTTTAAGACCATTAGAGCAAAAAGATCCAAAAAATCATTTTCTGTATACTATTTGTGCATCTGAGCATAGCAGAGCGTTGCCTGACCTTCATTCACATTTCATTTTATTTAAATTTCAACCCATCAGACATTACGTAATTTGAAAAATATTTTATAAATTAGATCAAAATATAAATTTTTCATTATATTTTCAGGAAAAAAAAATATATATAAACAATAAATATATAAATAAATACTAACAATAAACAATATATATATATTTTATATATATATATATATATATATATATATATATATATATATATATATATATATATATATATGCTTCACATTTACTTGTTGTATGCAGTTGTAATGCAGTTGTAAATTTCAATAAATAAATAATAAAAAAAAATAAAATATATATAAACAATAAATAAATTAATACCTGAGTTCTGCAAACACTCAATTTTATGTTAGCAGCAATATGTGGTGAGAAAACATCTAAGTCAAATGGATCTATATTACTTTCAATATTAGATATTTTTTCTTGGCACTGCGCTGAGAGATCCTGACAGGAATAGACAATGTTAATGTTTAATAAACTATTTAAAACATATAAAACATCTTATGTTATTAAAAATTTCAAATAATAACTAAATTACCTAAGATATTCCCTCAGAAATACATCTCAAATAGAAGTGGAAATGGTGTCATAATAAAAGTAAAAAAAAGTTTTTGTTTTTTTTGGCACAGTTTCTAAACCTCCCTGAGTTTTTTTAAACTACTCAAGTGTTTCTGGTAAAGCTTTAGAGTTTTGATTCTTGAGATTATAACTGACTATTGAAATTTTGTATAATTTGATATGAAGATAAGCTATATATATTTCTATTTTATTTTAGTTTTAGTTTATTTCTGTCCAAGATATAAAAAAAAATATTTTTTTTTTTTATCATTACTCATTTCTCTGAGTTCAACTCAAGTTCCATATATCTTAGGATCAGATTCCATTTGGAAAACTTTTAAATAGATATGAAATAAAGCAACATTCACACATGTAATGTTTTAAAAATTAACGAAAACATAATGTGCCAGCAATTTTAAAGTTTTGTCACAATATCACAATCACTCACATAAAATGTAGTTTATTTTTTCCATAATGGAATTGAATTGAATTGCATGAAATGAAAATTCATTGAATCATTTTTGGTAAATACAAATTTCAAAATCAGAAAAAAAACATCAAAACAAAAATTTAATGTGTTAAGCTCTTAACACATTGCCTACTATTTATTCATGGTTGAGGTTGCCACTCAAAAATTTCAAAATCAGAAGAAAAAAAACATCAAAACAAAAATCTAATGTATTAAGCTCTTAACACATTACCTACTATTCATGGTTGATGTTGCCACACACAAAAATTTCAAAATCAGAAAAAACAATACATCAAAACAAAAATTTAATGTGTTAAGCTCTTAATACATTACCTATGAACTATTCATGATTGAGATTGCCATTTATTAAGGCACGATTTAGTTCATAGCTCGAATTCGATTGGATGGTAATCGTTGACAACAGTAAGCTGCTTAATAAGCTACCAGTGATAAGCATTGGCAATCAAAAATATGATAAAAAAAGCTCTTGACCAATAAGCATTGGCGGCATTCAAATGCTATTGATAGGCAATTTGTTGAAAAAGTGTTAAGCAAAATTCATTGGAATTTTTTAAAATTTAAATAATATATATTTTTTCAAATATTTATTTTATAAATGAAAAACAGAGATATATTTAAGTTAATACCTTGTTAGCAATAGGTATAAACTGAGCCAACAAATATTTTACATCAAATAGATTCTGGAGAGATTCAGCTTGGCATAAAGGAGAAGTAGTGTCATAAGCAGCTATTAATTTTGGCATTAATTTATGCATTAAATTTTCGCTCACAATTCTGAAACAGGAAAAATAAATGGCAGCTTATACTAATTAAAAATTTAAGAGCAGACAAATGGAAAAATATTCCTATTTTTTTCAGCAATGATAAACAATAACCACTCACTTCAACTCAATTTACAATAATTATTTCAAACTGAAAAGCTTAAAAAAATTTTCTAATTCAGCTCCTTTTCCCCTTCCCCCCCATTTTTACCTATCTGCAACTTACAGACATATAAGTCTCTCTTTTTCTGGCATATTTTTTACTAGGTTATCCACCACAAAAAGAAGTCCAATGTTAATAATATCATAATATAGATGCTATTCTCATCAGAATGCATATTTAGCAATAACTGAAAACGAACTAGGGAGTATGGATGCAACAGAAAAAGCAAGTCAAGCGATTACAGAAGACATACAAACTATTTCTGAAAAAGTACCAGAAATGACTTGGCCAACAACGGCAGAAAAATATCCTCCAAAAATAGACCAAGTTGGCTCAAATAGGAAACAATGATTTTTTAAAGTGAATTGAATGCATAGCTAAATATCTTGTATTTGAATAGTTAAAAATTTAAGTTTTATGTATATATATTGTGTGTAACTGTTTATCAACTGATTTTTACAGATTGTTAAATTTTATGTACTTTCTGGAAATAAATCATATTATTGCCAATTTTTTAAACTAAAGAGATACTAGATTTAAATTACATATAATTTCCAGATACCTGAAAATTTAGCAAAAATCAGACATAATTATTATCACTATTATACTTGTCAGGTATCATACATACATTTACTAATACCTAGTCTTCCATATGTAAAATGTGCAACATTCACTAGGCTTGTTTGTTGGAATAGGCAATTTCAGCTGGTATTTAATCTTCTGTCTAGTAATAACAAATGCACTCAATATTGTTCCCACTTTTACTTTTATCTGATTATTGTGAGATTCTATGTGCAGCATATTTTAATCATAAATGTTTAAATGGATGTATTTATTGTAATGGTGTACGTATCTAGTAAATGCCTATTTTACCTTTTTTTTATTTACCAGCACATTACAATATTTTTATGGTTTATGTAATTAGAAAACTAATTTAATTATTATTTAATCGATAGTAATAATTAAATTCCAAAGAGATTACCTTGGAAGATGAGCTTTAGCAAGTTCAGTAGAGAAGTAGTGAAGCACTACCTGCAGGGGAAAACTAGGACTTGATGGCACTCGCAATTGAGATTTGCGTCTTTCTTCATCTTCTTTCCCTTCCTCTATCCAAACTATGTCCCACTGCTGCAAATTAAAACAAATATGTTATCAGTCGATAATAATTTATAAAATATATAAAAAATTACTTAATATGATTCAATTTTTGCTAAAATTACTGAATATGGTAACTAGAGATATTCTACTTACTGGTATAATGTTTAGTAAATCTCCATATGTAGTTGGTTTTCGAAGATGGACAGGTATAACTGCATCAAGTCTTTGAGCTGCTTTAGCTTCCCAACAAGACCAGACATAAAGTCCCTCAGTTTCAAACAATACCTTTGCATCTTCCCATGGTGTAGACTAAATTAACAAAATATGAATATTCTCAGTTATTTAGCAAATTTAAACATATAAATGGAATTTTTAAAGCTCACTAATTTGTATGTGGTACAGTAAACCATAGCAATAATCAAGTCTGTAATATCATAATTAATAATGACCTTACTGTCAGCCGAAACAGTCAAAAATTTCTGTAAAGTATGGCAGAGTTCGGGAACTGCTAGCAAGAATCTGGCCACAATCGACAATTCACCCTCTGTAATCGATTCCTTGTGAGACAACTCACGGATATGTTCTTTCAATCTGGATTAAAAACAAAATAAATGAATAAAATAAAAACACAACAATATGCTACCATGATCATATTATTCAGAGAATTTATAAATTTAAATTATGTTCC
Organism: Rhaphigaster nebulosa; assembly: GCA_948150685.1. Lineage (NCBI taxonomy): Eukaryota > Metazoa > Arthropoda > Insecta > Hemiptera > Pentatomidae > Rhaphigaster > Rhaphigaster nebulosa. Next base: position 46,441,324 of record OX411308.1, on the reverse strand, counting down.
ACTATTTAAACAATGGTGAATAGGTAAGATATACAGTTAAATTTTTAATTATCAAACTAGAAGGTTCTCAGAAAAAAAATTTACAAACAGAAAAATTGTACTTTTCCATCATGGAAATACTTGTGTGTAGTAAATACTAAATAATAACAATTATAATTATTTATTTATGTTTTAAGGAATTTTTTTGGAGTAAAAGAAAAAAAATTAAATGTAAAACGACATACAAATTTTATAACATGATCATTATGAAATTTATGTTATACTACAAAAATAGACCAAAGCAAATAAAGATGGCAATTAGACATTGATACATTTAGGGTATGTGCACCAGTTGTAGACACCTTTAAGACAGGATCTTAAATTAATATTTTTTGTAGAAATAAACATAAACTAGTTTTAGCTGCTAAAATCAATTAACTGGCTAATAATTAGAAAAAAAACAAGGAATTTAGAAACAAAAAAAATGAGATAGTAAGATTTTTAAACCTTAAAATTAAATATGGTTTTTACTCTCCAAAAGTAGACACAAAAATCCGAATAGGAGGCAGGGTACAAACTCAAAAGTAGACACAAGAAGTTAACTATTTATTTCTTATTCTACCTGGCCTATCTACCTACCTATTGAGGAAAATGAGTTTGTTCGATGAAATAATTGTCATTAATTTGATTTAAACTAAATTATAAAGGTCAAAAATAGGAATTAGGTCAATTAAGCAATTCTGAATAGGAATAAAATAATATTTATCGCATAAATAATTCAGTCTTGGTTAATGAGTACAAATTTGAATAAAAGTAGTAGCTACTAGGTACCTAATTATAGATTTTTTCTTAATAATGACTAGGCATTCAATATATTCAAACAGATAAAAAATAAATAAATTAAATTAAGTCATCTATCAATAAAGAACATCAGAACTATACTCTTTGCTTTGTTCTCCCAAAGTTGACAGTTTGAAAATGATTTGTTCTTCCTTTATGCAAACCTTCAGCAGAATGACAGATCTTGTCTTACTAAGCCGAAACTAGGCTTTATTTTATTTTTCCTGAAAATGAAACAATTATGAAATCTCCTTTCTCTAGGAAGTTGATTACTGGAACAGAAGCAGTATTAATCTATTCTGCTCTCTCAGGTGATAATAATAGTTTGTTTGATATAAGAGATTCGTCCAAAACATCTGAATCAGTGTATCCTCATGGCATATGTTCAGGAGACATATGATCATCATCCTCAATTATCTCTTCTTACTCCAGCTGGTCTATTGAGATTTCCTATCATTGGGGTGATGCTGACAATATTAGCAGATCTATATTGTAAATTTTTCCATTATTTGGATGATCATTATTGTGTTATCGGGTATAGTTTAAAGATTAGTGTCTCGGGTAGATGGAGAAATTTCATAAATAATTCTCTTCTTTCTACATCTGTTTGAATGTGGTTGCGCAAAATCTTGTTTCTTTAATCGCAACAAAGCTCTTGCTTTCTTTGGTTTGGCCTTTCTTAATATTAAGTTCTAGCAGTAGACATGTTTTAATGTAATAGTAGACAGATGTGTCTACTACTGGATCCAGCACTAGTAGGATACTGGTCAAACTTCTGACATGCTTATTGTCACTAAAGTAATTAATTTAAGCTAAAAACAGATTTGGAAGTAAGATTCCACTGAAATTCTTCCGCATTTACTGAGTTCAACAGCTTGTTCACCGACACTTTTTATTGGCAAGTACAGATCATCTAATTAAGCCCAAATAGTATTAAATATGCCACAAAAATCAAAGTTTAGCCTCAAAAGAGTAAAATGTACAATATTAAATTTTAATACATGATTCCATAAGTCATGAATCCAATATATTCACAGAAGCGAATGTAATCTATAATAACCAGTAAGTCCGGACTCTAGTCATATTTTTCTCTTCTTAACTAGAAATTTAATAATGAATTTAATATGGGAAAAATAATAAAGTTAAATTAAAAACTATAAATATTTACATATGTACATACTTACACACACACTACAAAAGAAAACTTTTAAATTATCATGTTCTTTTTATTTGTACAATTATTGAAGAACTTTAATTATACCTTAGTAATAATTTCAAATATACATTTTGCTGATGAATTTTCAATTCATTATTATCTGACAACTGAGTGACATCAGTAGTATAAAGTCCTGATACATCATCATGCAGAGTTAATAAATTATTTTCAAATTCTCTGCAAATATTTGACACCTTTGGAGTGATTCCTTTGGCTTTCAACAGTAAACCTATAATGGAAAATTAATTCATTTGATTATTTAAACCTAAGAAAATAATGTGTGAAATAATACTTGAAAGGAAAATCAACAATTCTTTAATTTGTATCATTTAATGGAATGTGTTGATGCTGTTCACCATATCAGTGCAAAATGTTTACAAATATTTATTTACATATTGCTATTACAAGTCAAGATACTTACAGTAACCTACATTCAAAATTTAGAGGTAAACTGCCATGAAATAGACAATGCTTAACACTATAACTTAATAGTTATGCATATGACATTAAAATATTAAATTTAAAAAAATAATTTAATGAAAAATAAACACACCAAGTACAAAATTAACTTCTATATCTTATAACCCTATCCGTCCTAAGGGACGGAATGCACTTGCACACACATTAGTTATGTGGCTAGTGAAGTTTATGTCCATGAATATCGAAATATGGTGTTGTAGTCGGATGCCTTCTGCAACCAAACGAAAATCAAGACTCTTCTTTGCTTAATACATACATGCATATGTGGCGAACGTCCCATCACTGAGACTGGGTCTCCTCTAAGAGTCTCCGCCAGTTGGTTCTGTCTTCTGCTGCAGCTCTCTAGTTCCGAATGCCAAGCAAAGTTCTGGCATAACTGACTGCACTGTCCAGCAATCTGATCCTCGGCTTTCCCACTCATCTTGTGGAGTGCAGCTCCTCGGTCATAACATTTACTTGGTATTTCAGTGGCGTCCATTCTGGCTACATGCTCTGCCCATCTTAGTCTGCCAAGTTTAATAAAAGTGACGATGTCGAGTTCGGCAAATAGAGAGCTGAGTTCCCTATTTTTCCTTCTCCTTCAGACCTCACCCACCTTCACTGGGCCGTAGATTCCCTGTCCCTTATAGGGTTTTAAGACATAGAAATTATTTTTGTAGTCAGGGATTTTTTTTTTTCATTTTCATTTCCATTATTGTAGCATTTTTAGTTATTCAAGTATTGGCAATTTATATTTTATTACAATATGATCATGAACATACACATGCTATACCTAATAAGAAACATCAACAAAAATTCAAAAACACTCAGAATATAATGAAATATTTTTTCAGTATTTAGAGCTCAAATTGTTTCCAAACATTCACGGAAATTCACTGAGTAATTCGAGCCAAGAAACTTGAAAATCGGTTGAACCGTTTGCTCAAAAATTCTTTGCATACCTATAACCGGTCAGACTATACACATTACCCTCCTTGTAGCTAGGCCGTAGTCGGGTAAAAATAAATACATGCATCTTTACAAGCTTGAACCAAAAGTAACTAAAGAAAATATGAGTGAGTCAACTTTAAAATAATTCTAACTGTTAAAAGAAAAATACAGAAATCACAATCAAACTCTACACTTTTCAGAGCTATTACATTTTAATCTAAAAGTTAGCCTGTATTTGATGGTTTTATAAGAAATTTTTGTGTAACAAATAATATGATTATTAATTGAAAGAGAAAAAAAAAATTGTTCACCTAAACAAGAATTGTTTACTAACCTCTGGCATTTGTGACGCTATCAATTTCTAGATCTTCAAGGCAATCTTCCCATAAAAACCATCGGAGATCATCATCAGGCTTGAAACTTCATAAAAACAAATACATAATTTTAAAAAACAAAGCATTTTCCAGAAAGTTTTGTTATAATAAAATAAGTGACTAAACTTAAAAGACAAATTATACATACGGGTCAGCTTCTGTGAATGCCTTCTCCAAAGATTTAACAATTTGATCAAAACCTTCATTACAATGAATTGATATTAGTTCCTTGGCTCTAGATGATATTAGAGGTTTGAAAACACCATTCCACAATTCAAATTTGTCATCAATTTTAAATAATGTCAACAATTGATCCCACTCCCTATAATTTGTCTAAATGAAAGAGGTCTATTATATGACTAAAAACACTGAAAATGATACCTAATTTGATGGTAGAGAACACATTGAACTTACGATTTGTATGTTAGTTAAAGGCTCTATTGAGCGAAGTGACACAACATTGTTTAGAAGTTCTTTCCCCTTTTTTGAAACTAAATCCTTAACAGTTGCGAGCCATCCATTAATTTTAGCAGGAAGATCAATTGAACTAAATGATTTAGTTGAATAAAGTGATGAGGATCTAAAAAATAAATAAAAAATATAGGCAAATGAAATAAAGAAGCATACTGGTATGAGTAGATTACTTATAGAATTAATAGCAAGTGGTAAAAATGGATAATATTGTATAATTAGTAATTCCAGAAGCAACCCTAACAACCTTTATTGAGATTTGGAAAGAAATAGAGAATTAGAGAATTGAATTCCACAATATAATAGAAACAAAAACCATCAAACTACGGGTTCACTAAGTAACATCATTATTTATTAATTAGAAAAAAAATTTAAATTCACAATTCTAGAAAAAGTATTCAAAACAAATAGAGCAAGTACTTGTAAATTATCCATTTAAAAATTTTAAATTTTTGACTTCATCTTAACTACAAAATGAATAATTATAGTGTACTTGAATTTTTTAGAATATTTATGATTAGCAAAACATAAAGGCATTTTAATATGAATTTGCTTAATAGTTATTTTGATCAAAGGATTTGTCACACAATTTTTTACGATGAAAAAGATATAATTAAGTAAATTAAATTGTTATTAAAATGAAAACAAATTGTAGAAATCTAAAATATCAGTCTCTGGACCAAAAAAAAATTTTGCCAACAATCGATATCTGTTACTGATTGCTATTGAAATATTTTGTTTCAATATTCATTGATCAGTTGACATCTGCATGATAGTATAGAAGGATCAATCTAATTAAGGATTGATAAATTATTTGCCACTTCTATAAATTTGTTTTATTGAAAACTAGTTTTGAATGTTATACATTCATCCTCAGTTCTAAAAACACACAAAAAATTCAAAAATAAGCAATTTAAAATATAGTTTGGTATTATTATACATATTAAATTAGACTAATATAAATCAGTATTATAAAACATTTAGGAATTATGAATTTAATTAAGACAAGAAATCAAATATATGTTGGTACTCACCAAGGTTTAAATGGATTATATCAAACAGAAAAGTTTGTACTGGTTTCTTCTCGCATTGAACTAACAATGAACGAAAGGTAAGTAGTGTGTTTTTAGGTAAACGGTTTAAGGGTCAGGGTTTTCCAGTAATGCCGGTGAGAAATTGTTTTTTTCTGTTATAGATGGGAATAAATTTAAGATTGGGCTATTAGAGATATTTATTTGGTCATTTAAGCAAAAATCTGAATTGAATTTGAAGGATTTTATTATTTCAAGTGCTTCATATATATTTAATTTGAGGCTGTTTTCAACGTGATGTATTAATTTAACTCCTGAGTCTTTGATGAATTTATGATTATTTTCATTTAAATGAATTGCAAAGTTGGAATTATCTGTCTTATTGTTATATGCACGTATATGTTCCTCTAATCTCTGATTTAGCGATCTTCCAGTTTTTACTGTGTATTTGGCTGCACAATCATTACAATTTAGTTTGTATACTCCGCTTTTTTGGAAAGGGTCTATTTTGTCTTTAGGAGAAGAGAAATATGAGGATAGGGTTTTTTCTATTTTAAATGCAGGGTTTTGTCTTGTCTACAAGACAAATAAATAATATTTTAAAGGAAATAAACGAAATTCATCCCTCGATTAAATTCACAGTAGAACTGGAAAAAAACAAAACCATAAACTTTTTAGATTTAGAAATCTCTAACATCATGAATCTGAAACAAACATCATGAATTTGGAATTTACCGGAAACCCACCCACACGGATGTCGTTATAAACAATGCAGCTGGGAGACCGATAGCACATAAACTCGCAGCCTTTAATAGCATGATTTACCGTCTTTTGAACATACCATTAAATAAAAGGAACTATAATAAACAAATTTAAATAATATATTCCATAGCAAAAAATAAAGGGTACAACAAAACCACTATCAATCATATTTTTAAAAAACCAAATACAAAAAAGACAACTAACGATATCTATTCAACAACCCCCGAAGATAAGCCCATCCCGAAACATTATGTTTTGATTCCTTATTATGGCCCTATATCCACCAAAGTCGGAAATTAATTGAAAAAAACTAGGATTAAACCCTGCATTTAAAATAAAAAAACCCTATCCTCATAACCCTATCTCTTCTCCTAAAGACAAAATAGACCCTTTCCAAAAAAGTGGAGTATACAAACTAAATTGTAGTGATTGTGCAACCAATTACATGGGAAAAACTGGAAGATCGCTAAATCAGAGATTAAAGGAGCATATACGTGCATATAATAATAAGACAGATAATTCCAATTTTGCAATTCATTTAAATGAAAATAATCATAAATTCATCAAAGTTAAATTAATACATCACGTTAAAAACAGCCTCAAATTAAATATATATGAAGCACTTGAAATAATCAAATCCAATCCAGATTTTTGCTTAAATGACCAAATAAATATCGCCAATAGTCCAATCTTAAATTTATTCCCATCTATAACAGAAAAACAATTACTCACTGGAATTACTGGAAAAACCCCGATTATTAAGCCGCTTACCTATAAACATCTCATCTTTCTTTCATTGTTAGTTCAGTGCGAGAACAAAGCAGTACAAACTTTTCTGTTTGATATAATCCATTTAAACCTTGGTGAGTCCCAACATGTATTTGATTTCCTGTCCTAATTAAATTTATAATTCATAAATGTTTTATAATACTGATTTATATTACATCTAATTTAATATTATAATAATACCAAACTGTATTTTGAATTGCTTATTTTTGAATTTTTTGTGTGTTTTTAGAACTGAGGATGAATGCATAACATTCAAAAGCAGTTTTCAATAAAACAAATTTATAGAAGTGGCAAATAATTTATCAATCCCTAATATTCATTGATCTGCATGACTACTAAACCAAATCTCGTCATCAAACCTCTGCTGACAAGGACTTGTTAGGTAGTTTCCTTAAAAATAAATGAAATGTCTAAAATCTAATGAAACCGTTTTATTTTATTATGATTGTATTTTATTTGAAAAACACAAACCTGAACTGCAGTATAATTGGAGGAAGGTATTTAATTCTAACCCCTTTCTCTAGTAACTTTATTACAGGTCGACTGTTACTATCAGCAATTTTAGGTAACTTTTTCCAAAATAATTGTTTTCCGAAGTTATCATCTGAAATAATATTTATATACATAGCAACCTCAATAAACAAAACTTGAAATATAAAAGAAATTATTGACTATTAAATAAATAATTTTGTCTAATATAGATTATATGCTTCAAGAGAAAAAGTGTATTACTTGCAAAACAATCCCATAATATGGCTAATGACTTCACCACAGCATTGTAGCAATCAAGAATTCTAGTTTTAACATTTTTGTCACTTTGAAGAGTAATTTCAACAGTTTCAAGACGCAATGACAAAAAATGTTCAGTTAACTCCTTGCTGTCTAATAACGCCATTGCACACAAAGCGACACTAGCTGCCTGGAATCATTTAATTATAAGATGAAAATTTTGAGTTGATTAAAATAATTGAAAAAATAGTTGAACATCTTTTATCCAGAACCTCTGGGAAATGTAGTGTCTAACCAACAGATCAAAGAAAATGCAAATACGAACATAATATCCATCTAATGAAGAGGAGTAGATATACTCAACACCTAGATTTGTCAGCGAAGAACAGATACTTAGGCAGTCCATACACAGGTCATTCTAGAACCGTCAAAAATGCGATATTTGTAAGCTTTGTCATCATAGCCAAGGTAAATGATACGGGGACAATTAACAGGGCATCAAGAAATTGTCAAGAATGAGAACTATAGTCATCTCATTGTAGGAGCGTTTCAAGTATTGTTTAGTACCATACTCACGCCCAATGACTGCTTGTTTTGCTGGTTCGATGGAGGTTTCAGAAGCTCTACTAAATGAAAATAAAACGATTTTGTCATCAGATTTGAAAAAAAAATTTGAAGTCAGACATGCTCAACTCCAATGCTACTATCCAAATAGAGAGAACCCATAATCTCCGTTGTTTCTGTTTCTTACGCTCCCTTGACAATCGGTCCAGATATGTGAAACAAGGAAGAGAATTTTTTTTTTTTTTTGCACGCTTGACAAGAGTCATACAAATCTATGCACTGCATTAGCAACAAACCACGTGTGGACTGCCTCAGTGATATATTTAAGCAGTGGATAATCTACAAACTGAAAACCATGTATTCAACAACAAAATGTACCAGGCAAAAGAGTTGCAGGATAAAGATCTTCAACATTATTTATAAATGACGAGATTAATTGATTAAACTTAATAAAAAGGAAAGTAACCATGTTCGTTTCTTAAAATTACCTCTGATGAAATGTCAAGAGACTTCAAATCATTTTCAGCAGCATTTAAAATTGTTTTGGGAAAGTGTGATAAAGCATTCCATTGGAGATCCAGGATTGGTAATTTACTCACATATGCTGATAAGTCTCGATCAACAGAAAATCCTGTAATATAAAAATATCAATATATTCAAAGAATATCTACTCTGAATGGTAGCACTTAAAATATAATTTTCTGAAAATTAAACTTCATAATATTGAAACAAAGTGATAAAATTAATTTATTAATTATTATTTCATAATTCATTTTTTAACCTGTTTTAATGTGCCTGCCAAGAAGATACAGCTGAGCAGCTCTAATGTAATCTTTTGAACTTATCATACCCCAAATCATTTCTGGAAGATCCACAAGAATACTAAGCTGGGCAGCGATGGTATCACTCATTGAATAAGAGACAGATCTAAAGGTAATATGAATAGTACATAAGAAAAGGAGACTAATGTTAAAATGTGTACCTCATCTAATCACTAAATGCAATAAAAATCAAATTCAAGAAAAAGGATTAGAGTAAGAATGTATAATTAGCATTATTTTAAAAATAGACATTAAGTAAAATGGATCTCAAAATCAGATTATTAAGATTGAAAATCTAAATAATCAGTAATTTTTTCTAAAATACTTTAATAAAATATTTAACACATAAAAGTTTGTTTGTTTTTTTCAATACAATATATACTGATCAGAACCTAACTAAATTAGAGTTAGTATCAACTTACTTTTTCTTTTGCTTAATTGATTCAGGCTTGAAAGAGGGTCCTTGTTTGAACTTAAGGCTTCCCATGTCAGTAGTGAGAATTTGTACTTCCTTAATGAATTGTTCAGATATTGACTTCATTTCACCAATTGTATCAGCTGTTTCTATTAGATCTCGATACCTTTCTCTAGTGGTGAAAAAGAAGAGTATCTTTATCAATATTTATATGAACAGAAATCATGATGGAAAATATACTTGCAATAAAATATAAAATAAAATAAAATATAAAATAAAATATAAACCATAATCGAAAAACAGACTATAGCTACGGTATGTATCCTATAGAAGATCTAAACCCACATGAGATTAAGCCAGGCATTCTGTTTGTTGGCAGAACTATTAGTAGACTAATAAAAAGAAAAGATTCTAAAGATGAATGGCTTATCATCAGAACTGCCACTCATCCCTAGAATCTTTTCAACAAGGAAAAGCAAAACAATTAGAACTAATCCAGAAAATACAGGAGAAAGAAAAGACCCAGGAAGCCTGTAAAAGAGGTTTATGTCGTACACTGAAGATCCAGGTTTGAATGAAGTAAACACCAAGTATTAGATCCCATACTTTAGGCAATAATGACTTATATCTGATTTTTTCGGCAAACAGCATTGGGAAGAGACAGGAAAATGCTAAAAGAGACCACTATCTTTAAATATGGATACTCAAACAATAGGAAGTAGATCAAGATGTACAGGTTCTATATATCAATTTCAAAGTGAATTCACTGGAAAAAAAGACTGTATATGGATCATGACTAATCAAAATATAATGGAGAAACTAGTAAGATTGGCGAAAGCATGTATAAGCTATCCTAAGGATATGATTAAACTATTCATAAGCTATCGATTACAAAAACAAGGATAAGTAAATAAATTGTTTGGTGTTAAAACAAGGTTAGGTAATAATAAAAGGCTTAGTGAATCTGAAGGTACAGGCTCAATGCCAACACCTACAATCCCTGTCCTTCTAATCCTCGCCTAAGACCAAAACTGCAAGGTCAGCCTTGACGTTGTCTGCCTTTATTAAAAAGCTTAATACAATGAAATAACCTCATGCTGAGAATTAGGTTCTTGAAAAAGTAATAAAAGTTACAATGCAATATTAGGAAAGGACTCTTAGGTATCCAGATACTGTAACAGTCCTTGGAAATATACAGGAAGAACTTGCAAAGACTATCAGAGAAGCAAAGTGAATCGTCCTTACACGTACATGAAGAAAGATGGGCAAAATTCATGAACTAAGAGGAAAACATCTGGTTACCAATTTGACATGATGAGTATAGATGGAAAATGTTCCAGAAAATAAACAAGATTTAAGTTACTTATTTAATGAGGAAAACTAGAATATTTAAAGTGATCTACATTGCTATAATGAAGACCATTCTGAATCGCTGTTCTATAAATTGTACTCACAGGCACAAAAAAAAGTCCTCCAAGTAACTGGGGCAAATCTAAGAACATAGCTTAAAAGTATGAAGGAGAAAAAAAAAACTTTAGAAGCTCATCAGACAGTATCTATCTGAAGAGTAAAAATTTAGAATAAGGCAGGACATGTATGAGTACACATCAAAGCTGTCCACTAGATGACCATAAATACAATTAGCAAGAGGACTAACATAACTTTTAGTAAAAACCGCTTGAGATAACAAAATTCAATGAAAACCAATAATGTATTATTAATTGTGATAGTCATATTCTAAATAACATTCTAAACTAAAATAAATTACCCAACAAGCGTTCTAAGCTCAACTTTCTTCCTTTCAATCTCATTGTTAACTGATTGTAGAACAGATTCAACTTCTGTAACAGAATACTGTTCAAAAAGTTTGTCAGGCTCCACTTCCATTATATTCAAGTGTGGCATATTAAAGTTTTTAATGATGAAATTGACTAAAAACCAAAATATTCATAATTTAAAATATGTACTTAAACATAAAATAAGTACATATATTATTCTGGAGATTTGTCTTAAAATTATCTAGGCATTAACCTTCCTTGGTTTAGTAACCTTACTAAAGATTAACAAGAGTGTTGTCAACTACAAAGAGAAATACGAAGAAGGTACCTAGATGGGGTAGGTTACATAGAAAGCAAAAAATCTTTAAACCCAATCTGGATTTTTAACATTTACAGAAGTGAAGAAAAAAAATATTTATTTTTACTTGATATAAACTGATAGTCTCAAAAAAACTAAATGGAAAGGACTATTCATTTAGGGTGAATTTATTTATATCAAATCATCATATAAGTAAATTCCAACACCACTTAGCCCAATTCTTCCAACTTTTCGTTGCTAATGACCTTTCCTTTTTATAATTGATAGCATATTTCAACCTCAAAACGTCTTCTGGTGTCTGTAGCACGCTAGCAAGGTTGCCATCGAAATACAAATTGAGTTAACTACTTAACTCATTTTCGTCCAAAACTGAGTTAGGCGGTGTTAGAATTTATACGATGATAAATATAAGAAGATATACACCTCCTGCAGTTGATTATAAACGTCAATCATACTAACTGGATTAAGATGTTTATCAGGAAAAAAATATGACAACAGGCAATAAAATTGGAGGGAAATAAATTGTTCATTTTTAATTTCATTAATAAATCGTCACTTATGAATATCTAATAAATGAGAACACGTTATTAATGTTTACTTTTAATTATATGATATGTTAGTTATTTATCAGTTGTTATGTTAGAAGGTTTTTACAGGATTTTGCTGTCTTAGTCCGTTCTCTAAGAGAATGCCCTTGAAGTGTCTCCCAATTTATCTTAGCCCTTTCCACACACACCTGTCTGTTTCCCGTCAACTCCTTTGGTCGCTTCATTCTTCATTACCATTATGTCATTCTTGTCTGGAATTTGTGAGTTAATAAATTGGGTGGGAGTAAGATGTAGGAGAACATTGGATAGTCGTGCCCAACTTCTCAAAGCCATTCTCTTGGCGAACAGATTATAGTAATGATAACTGCATGCAGGACCTCCCTTAGCTATCCTGGCTCCGGACAAAATAATACAACGGACTCCTTCCCACTCAATATTTCATGTGTTTTATTTTGATTAATAATATTAATGTATGGATTAAGGTTTAGATTTGCAGACGATTTTGACCAGAATTTATCTGAGAACAGAACTAAATTCTAAGAATATTCCGCAGAAGCCAATATGTGTTGTCTTGAAATGGCAAAGTAGTTCAAAAGCAAATTCCTTCAAAAAGATCAAAATTCACTCTTACAAAACATTAGTGCGATCCGTTCTCTGACGAATCTGGCGGCTGAATGCTCTTGAATGATAGAGTGGACTGACCGGAATGAGAAAGATTTTAAGGGCCCTATTGGCGATCACTCCACTCCTTCGTTCCAGCTTTTGCCGGCTCTTATTAATTCATGCTCAGTTATAACATGTAAAGACGTATTTTATATTTACAGTCTACAAGTGACCCAGCCAATGACCACGTTTGAGAAAGGTGTGGAAATCGGTTGCCTCTGTCAACTTCTAACACTGCACTCCTGTGCATTTTAAGTGTGTTCATGTTATCTTGGCCTTAGCCCATCCGGCACATTAAATTTTAAATTTTTCACAGATTTGGAAGTTAATAACCGATAATAAACTCTATAGGATTACATAATGAAGGGATGTCTGGTTTTGGTATGTTTATCTTTATTGTGTAAAAGTATTTCCATAATTGAAGGAATACATCGTGAATACCAATCATAATTGATTATCAGAACAGTTCTTAGAGCGATCTTTTTTTTTTCTTTTAATCATCATTACTTTCTTGGAAGCCAGGTGGAGCTTTTTATTTCATTTTCGTCCACACATATATATATATATATATATATATATATATATATATATATATATATATATATATATATATATATATATATATATATATATATATAAAATTCAGGCCCGGTAAGAGAAAAAACGCCTAGTCCGTCCAGGAATTCACAACAGAAAACCTCTGAACCGTCTGCGGCTGATATACTCGCGGCAGTAAACCGGCTTAGCGCTCACGTGAACGAGGACATCAAAAGCATTAAGTCATCGCTTGAAAAATACGGTGAGCTAAGCTTTGAGCTAAACGAGAGGCTTTCGAAAATAGAAAGCCATCTCGAGGGCCAATCGAAGCTGATGGAAGATCTGACCTCCGAAAATAAAGTTCTGAAATCAAGGGTCGGTGAACTGGAAGTCAGACTCAATAAGGCCGAACAGGGCCTACTATCCAGGTCGGTGGAGATACGGGGCATCCCGATCCGCGCGGGGGAGACTCCTGCGGCTCTGGTTGCCAGCGTGGGAGCCGGCCTCGGTGTCGAGATTAATATAGAGGATCTCGACATGGTAGAGCGCCGAAGGCCGAAAAAAGATGACCCCCGACCGCCGCCTGTCATTGCCCGTTTCGTCAGGCAGTCGGTGCGGGACGTGCTGGTGCAGCGGAGAAAAGTAAAGAGAGACTTCTCCACCCGGGATATTGGCTGGCAAGAGAACGATGCCCACCGGATATATCTCGGGGAAGAAATGACTCCCGCTAATAGACGCCTGTACTGGCTCGCTCGACAGAAGAGAGCGGCGGGAAAATTAAAATATGTCTGGTTTGCGGCCGGAAGAGTGCGCTGCCGGAAGGATGACGGCCACCCCGTAATTTTCATAGACGAAGCTCAAGACCTCGATACGTTCTGCTGACGTTTTGGCACCCGTCCACCCACCGGTCGGATTTGGAAACTCTCAATGGACCCCAAGTTCTATGTTTCGTGGCGAATTTATTTTTTCTATATATTTTTTTTTTTTTTACTTCATTAGAAGCACGTTTTTTATCTTCTCATGTATTTCTTTATTATATATCTCTTTGTTTAATTGTTACGTTCATTATTCACTTTTTTTTCAGATTTTATTCTACAGCTCGTCGTTGTTATTCGCATCTTTCCGCTAAATACTGTATACAGTCTAATTTCCCAAACTATATAGTGTCCTAACCTCCTGTCACGTTAACTCCCAATCCTTACCAGCTCATTATGATGAATTTCTGCAGTATTTTACCCATAACTTTTACCATACCATTGCAGTCTCCGAAACATGGCTAAAGCCCTACATTCCTTCCTCTTCTGTTTCCCTACCTAATTATTCCTTTATCCGCCATGACCGGATGGGCCGGACTGGTGGAGGTGTCGGTCTTTATGTTCATAACAGCCTAAAATTCCGAATCCTAGATACCTCATCCCCATCCGATCATCCTCATATTGAATTCCTTGTCGTTGAAATTTCCTCCAATGCACATCCTCTCCTACACACTGTGGTATATCGCCCTCCTCTGGTTCCTTTCGACTCATCCTTTGAATCAACTCTCTACAATTATGTTCCTCTCTACAACAATATAATAATTTCCGGTGATTTTAATACCAATCTCCTATCTGATTCCAACGACAGACTCTACCTTGAAAATCTCTTTTTCTCCCTCCATCTCTTCATCGTCCCATTTTCTCCCACCCATCACACTTGCCGGTCCGACACCTGGTTGGATCTGCATGTCATCGATTCAGAACGTAATCTCCTTTCCTTTTCTCAACTACCTGTCCCATTTCTGTCCTCTCACGACTTAATCCAAATATCCTACAATATCGAAACTCCTACGATCCTCCCTAAAACCATAACTTTCCGTAACCTAGACGCCCTCACACATGAAAATATTTTACCTGACCTTGAAACGCTGCAGTGGAATGAAATATATTCCTGTTCTTCCATTGATTCCATGGTCGATACCCTCACCTCTAATCTCATCCACATCCTTGATACCCATGCCCCACTCAAAACCTCTACTTTCCGTCGGCCGCCTGCTCCTTGGATGTGTCAACAAATTAAAGATATGCAAAGAAGGCGTGAGGCAGCCCGTAGACGCTTTAGACGCACTAGGCTAGCAGACGACTACCAAGCGTTTAGGGTACTCCGCAATTTGACACAGGCAACTGTTAGGAAAGCGAAATCCAATCACTATCATGAAGCCCTGATGAAATACCCACTGGGCCTGATGGAATACCTGTTAAATTGTTAAAATTATGTCTCCCCGAAATCCTTCCAGTTCTTCTCTTCATTTATAATTTCTCCCTCCAGAACTCAGTATTTCCTACCTCGTGGAAAAAAGCCTTAGTCCATCCTATTAACAAAATCTTCAATCCTATAACTCCTAAAGACTATCGCCCAATCTCCATCCTCTCTAACCTTTCCAAACCTCTAGAAAGAATAGTCCAATCACAAATATCAAACTTCCTTGAAAAGTCCAAACTACTTGATCCTCTCCAATCCGGCTTCCGTCCCAGTTTCTCCACACAATCCGCTCTATTCAAAATCACAACTGACATACATACTGCTATGGACCGAAAAAAATTAACTGTATTAATACTCCTTGACTTTTCTAAAGCTTTTGATTCCCTGGACCATTCTATCCTTTTTACCAAATTAAAATCACTATCCTTTTCCAACAGCTCTATCCAATGGTTCAAATATTTCCTTTCCGATCGGACTCAAGCAGTTACCATTCCTAATCAACCCCTATCTTCCTTTCTTACCTTGTCTTCAGGAGTAGCCCAAGGTTTGAGTATTTCCCCACTGCTTTTCAATACCTATATAAATGATCTTCCTAATTCAATCCACCACTGTTCCCACCACTTATACGCCGATGACTTCCAAATCTATTTATCCTTTCCTCCTTCTGAGCTATTAGTAGCGTTTGCCAGTATCCAGGAAGACCTAGATAGAATCAGTGCCTGGGCAAACCTGGACAGATTAAGTTTAAACGCTATGAAAACTCAGGCCATTGTCATAGGTTCCAATTCCCTCCTCAGATCCAATGGCACCTTTCCTACTTTAATCCTAAATGATCACCCCGTCACGTATAGCTCCTCAATCAAAAACTTGGGTATTACTATCGACCAAACCCTTTCCTGGAAACCCCACATTGCCCAAATTTCCTGACGGTCAATAAGTACCCTTAAATTATTCCATCATTCTCGTCTTCTTCTCCCACAACCTACCCGCAAACTCCTTGTGTCCTCTATTCCCCACTTTGACTACGGATGTGTGGTATACGGGGGCCTCTCGAATGTGCTCGAGGACAGATTGAAGCGGATCATGAACTGCTTTTTAAGATTTGTCTTCGGCACCTCGAGACGGGCCCATGTGTCCCACCTATACGGCGAGTTGGAGTGGCTCTTCCCCTGCTACCGTAGAAAATATTTCCTCGGATCTTTTCTATACCAAACCATCACCACCCACCATCCTTCCTACATCTACAGCCTCCTACAATTCAAATCCTCGGTCCTCGCACTGGAAACAAGATCTCGCCTTTCTGACCTCCATACTCCCTCCCACAGAACCAAAACATTCGAACGCTCCTTCCTCGCCCGCTCCTCTACCCTTTGGAATTCCTTTCCTTCTAATATCCGACATGCTTCTTCTCTATCCTCATTCAAATCCCTCCTTTTTCAACACCTTCTTTCTCTCCAAAATGATGCTCTCTAATTGCGAAATTTCAGTTTAGGAATAACATCTGGATCAGAAGTGGATAATAGATTTGGATAATGTACAAACTTTGCTAATCCATTCATTATTTTTGTATTTTTCATTTTCTCTGTTGTTTTGTTTTGTTTTGTTTTTTACTTTTTTCTTGTTTTTTCTCTTTTTTTTGTTTTGCTCAAATCAATTATATTTTTTCGATAAAAAAATCTATTTATTTGCTTATTTATTTTACAGAAGATATTGTAAAAATTAATTGTTCTATATTCTATAGTCTTATGGCCAGATAATGTTACTATTTTATTGGTTCCTTCATGTTATTCTTAAGGGACCTAGTCCCAGAATAAAGTTCTTTTATCTATCTATCTATCTATCTATATATATATATATATATATATATATATATATATATATATATATATATATTTCATTTTATACCATAATATTTCATAAACCATAATTTACATGATAGTCAGGGACATGGTTATGGGAGGGATAGAGGTGATGTCACTACCCCTCTCTCTCCTCTTAATTTATAATTCCAAAAAATTGGGAAATTCGATATTTGTAGAAATTATTTATAGGAGTAATAAATAGTTATGAGAAATTAATAAACTCTATAATAGTTGCTTCCACGTGTCTCATTTTTAAATCCCACAATTTTTTTTGCCTACCTATTGACAGTTTATCAAAGTAAAAATCTGGTAATATTATGAAATATCTCAGCAGTGTGGTTTTCATTGGTCTAGTATGTTTTCACTTTCAATCTTTTTATTGTTATATTAGCTCTTCTGGCCCATCTTTTGGTAGATCCTTAGTTGTTGGTCATTCTCATGAGACTTGTCAAATTCGCATCTTTTAACTTAGAGGTTCTTTTTACATCCCTCTAATTATTATGGAGTTGACTTCATTTTTGTGTGTATCCTTGGTGAGTATATCTATCATTAGTAAATAGTGATTAGCCAAAATATTTATATTAAAAGTAAATTTTGATTAAGATGGTTAGAAGGTCATCAAGAACTTATGTCTCCAGGGAATGGTGAAAACCAGTGCTCAAGTATGTTACCACTATTATTTCAGTGGTCTTTCTTAATCATTGTAATAATAATTTCTTTCTTTTTAGTTGCCTACTACATCCCTATCTAGTTTTGGCCTGTAATTCTATAATACCGTTTATTTATATTTAATTATTTATAATTAATCCAATATAATAATTAAGCAAATCAATGATCACTGATGTTATTAATTTTTTATTCCTTCATTGAAACATAAATGTTAACATTAATAAGTAATTTGAATAATCTAAAAATATGAATGGCTTTATGCCATTACATACATGTACATGTATGTGCTTGGTAAGATTTTTTTTTTTTTTTTTTTTTTTTTTAAGAGTTTGATGAATAAATACCATTTATTTTTAATGTTCAACAATTCAAATTTACTCAAGTTTTGTATTTTTACATTGAATTATACATCTGATTTTTCTAAAGTATTACACACATATCACAACACTCCAGAACATAAGCCAAAGCCGCTACAATCATTTCATCAGTATGGTTTTGATTTCCTTCCTGCATATTTTCATCATTCGTGTTCACCAAAATATATGAACTGCTATGAGCACTCCTTGATTGGTTTTCATTCGAATTCCCGGCGACCTGAGGAAAACTTTTATCATTAGCCTCTGTCGGTTTCTCATTTCTTATTTTATTTTCATTGTTTTCTTCAGGACTTTCATGTATCTGAAATTAAATAAAGGGAATAATCAATTAAAGAAATCACCATATTACATTATTTTTGTTATATTAGTATCAATACTTACTCTAGTATATTAATGCTATATGGTAATAAGAATGATTCTCAAAATAATGTTAATTTTCAAGTCACCACACTATTTAAAGATTAAAATGGTCTCAGATCGTTATTCCCTCCCCCTTATAAGATTATTTAGCTTATCTTCAATTTAAGTTAAAATAAAATGGGTTTTAATATGTTTATAATTCCATATTTAACTTGAAATGCTTGATTTCTCAATGCTTTGGGTGTATCTGATCTCGTTTTCTGAATATTATCCAGTGAAACATTTGTTTAGACAATGAAAATTTAATGCAAAAGTCTTTAAGACTTTAAGACATTTTAAGAACAGAATGTTTACTCTATTTTATTGATTCTAATAATTTGAATAGCATCTTGGAATTAGTAGTAGTGTCAAGAGTTTTGAATTTTGAAAAGTCTTCAGTCTCATAAGTAAAACTTAAGTCCTTCTCCCCTTGATTCCAGTATGTGGATGGATAATTTGTGCGGGGAAGATTTTGTAGTTAAATGGAAAGCCTGTGCATGTGTAATCTAAGCTATTTATAAGTATTTATTAATAAGTATTTAAACAAATTTTACCATTTTTTTCAACTCATTTATTTTTAAATTAACCTATTTAAAGATGCTTCCATCTGTTGAGAGAGAGATTCGCAGGTATCAGGCAGGTTTTAGAATGGGAAGATCTACAATTCATCAAATATTCAACAACAAAAATCGCATGAGTACAGCATGATGACCTACCACTTGTCTGCAGTGCCTAGGATCGTATAAAAGGCCTAAGTTGTATGTAGGTCTCTGTGAAATGGAAAAAGTTGGGACAACTTATCCATCTTAGTATGGCACTAGGTGCGCTGTTAGGGTGCAATCATACATTTCCCCAAAATTCGTTTTCGCAAGAGGTGTTAGGCAGGATTATGGACTTGCCTGTCTGCTATTCAATTTAGTTCTAGAAAAGGTAATGCATGTCTCAAGAATACAGACAACCAACACTATATTTAATAAATTTAATAAGCCTGTTCAAGTATTTGGCTTTGGATCTAGATCTTATTGCAAGATCCTTCATGTCGCTCAGAAATGAGTTTATTAAGTTGGTCGAAGCTGCAAGAGAAATGGGAATAACGGTTAGCCAAGAAAAACCAAGTATTTGCGAGAGGACCTGGAGCAGATTCAGCAGAACAGGAACTTCTATCACATTGACTAGTTCCAGTATCTGGGGTCAATTATAACCTCCGGAAACAAAATCAGTTAACAGGTGTTATTTTGGCTTCAACAGAGTTAAAAGCTCATCATTATCCCGCTCTACGAAGTGCTATTTATACAGCTTAGAGCTTGGAGTTCTGGGCACAAGTTCAAAAGAAAATGCTCTTCTTATTTTTGAGAGGAAAATCCTTCACCGTGTATATGAATACCTGTGAAGGACAGCAACAATTGGAGAAGGAGAACAAATGCAGAGGTTTATAAGCCCTATGGAGGAGCAGATGTGATGAAGTTAGGTAGGCTACATTCTGCTGGCAACATTGCACGAAACCAGCAGAGGAGATCCCCTAGAAGTTTCTCGATGGGAGACTGTGTGGGAGCAGAGGAAGAGGTAGGCCGCATTTAAGATGGGAGGAAACCGTAGCCACTGTTGGGTACCCACAACTGGTGAGACACTGCATAGGACAGATTGACCTGGTGAAGACTCATTGAGGAGGCCAGGGACCACACCGGTCTTTTTTCTTATTGGGGTTTAACTTCTTTTCCTATCCTATTAAGGCATACAGGACGGGTTATCCTAAAGGTTACCAACCTATTCTAACCATAGTGAGAAGGAGATTCATTACGTGGGACCACCACAAAATAAATTTCAACCCGCCCAGACCGCATTCCAACTGGTGCCGTAGCAATCTTGGGATGGTCAAGGCGACGCCTTAACTCTTTCGGCCACCACGGCCTCGACCACACCGGTCTGTAGAGTCATAGAGCAGTAGTTGAAAAATGAATATTTTTTGAGAATCACTTATAAATATTATAGTTATTAGTAAAGAGATGATTATACAGTAATTATCTGATTAAATTTACACTTACTAAAATAGTGTCCTGGACATTCTCTATTGCCAATGCAGTTGTAGTCATATCTTGAGATGCATCATTTTCAGCAGGCCTGTTACTTAAGCTAAATTACACAAGAATAATTAATTTTTGTTAAAGTTATTTTAATTGGTCATTTTTAATTAGTTAAGAAAGATTATAACATTGTACGGATAAAGCTCAGATTTTAATTATTAGATTATCATACAAAGAATATTCATAAGAAATGTGAATATTATTTCAATATAAAAAGTAATTAAAACAGATCTTTTTAAACAAGTTAATAATAAATCTGGACCATTAGTTTAAGAAATACAGAATTGCTTAAACAATATGGATTCAATATTGAAAGTTGTCAGATAGAAAAAAGAAGCTAACCTGGAAGATACGGGATTTGACCTTGAACCTGGTACGGTGTCATCCCTAAAAAATAAAGAAAGACTTATATACTTGGAATGCAATAGAAAATCCAATCCAAAGACAATTTTTTTTCAAAGGAAAGTAAATAGTGACAGAGTGTTATAAGAAGCTGAAATAGGTCTAGGCTAACATAGCTGAAGGATATAAAAAGGTATATATGAAAAGTTGCAGAGGCCCAGGACCTATCAAAAGATAAAAAGATTTTATAAAGGACTGACGGAAGTCTGGACGATCTGCAATTTCAGCAGAAAATATTAACAATTTGAGGGCCAGCTAAAAAAATATATTGAAATATATTTGCTACATACCAACAAAATTAATACCTTTTTTGTTGTGCTAAAACATTTTTTGAGCAATCTCTTATGGTTTACATGAACAAAATTATACTGATGTACAAAAGTGTTTTTTTACAACTAAAAATAATCAATAACTGCCCAACTAATCTTTAAATCTTTCAGAAACCTCTTCCAACGAGAAAATTATTTAAACTAGTGAGGGATATTAAGGAATCATTAGCTAGGCATGAAGACCCTGGAATTATTGTTATCTCAACTCACTTTTATCAGAAGATCTAATCTCAGTACTTGGTCTTCTAGACGAAAATGTATTGATTCAATATGATCGAGAAGTTATAAGTTTTTATTATTTCATTTTACTTTAATACCTAAATAATAATAAGTACACTATTAATTTTTAAATCAATATTATTTGTTGATTATTTTAATTTTAGTAAGTGTTTAATTAAAAAGTTATTTAATTGTTGGACTCTTCTGTACTATTTAGGTTTTTCAATCTGAAAAAAAAAATATTCAGTTTATGAGACTATTTAATGTTAATATTGTTATTAGAAAATTCATTTATTCCCAATTAGATCAAATTGAATTTTGAAACAGGCGGTACCTAAAATTATTCTAGAATTTAGCTTAGCATTATTAAACATTATTTTTGTTAAAATGATTGTTTTTAATCAATAACTACAGTATACTTGATTATTTATTTTTATTTTATTATAATCTGCATCTACCCCATGGGGTCATTAGCGGAACACTTGATTATTACTTGGAGACTAAGCTTTTAATAAATAACTACAGTTTACTTAATTATTTCTTGAAGACTACTTTCCTTTTCATTTCAAGCTAGTATGTTTTTGTAGCTCTAAATATTTGAAAATTGCCAAGCATTAATAACAAAATCATCAGAGTTCTCAAATGCATTCCCCAACTACTTTTGACAACTATTAAACCCGAATTATGGTTAATCTATAAATATTAATATAGAGGTAGATATGCTATTATGTAAAAGAATAGCCCAGTTTTCATTTTCGTTTTCATTATCACCACTATCCGCAAAAACTACTGAACTAATCTTTACCAAATTTTAACCATATCATCTTCATAGTCCCTGAAAGGTTTAGCAATAATAAAATCTACTGATTTTTCATTAAAAAATTTATTGATAAATTGCCAAGAGATAAAGTTTCCAACTTGCGTATATGACCATGACAACTTCATACCCATCAAGCAAGTTCACTACAAAAACTTTTTAATAAGTGTGAAATTATCAGGTGAAAACGTTATTTTGTGAACAAAATCGGATGGTAACAAAAAAGAAAGTAAAAACGTGCATTTATTTCAAGAAACCCAATGATTCCTTCTGATCTTCATTTTATTTTTCACCCTACCTTGCCTTTTGGCAATACGGGGCCCGATTTTATTATATGAAGCAATAAAATGAATTGTTTCCCATTTCAATCCATCATATCAGAAAGTTTGTCATCATCTTCATTTCTTCATGGGGGTTTCCAACAGAACATTCAAACATTTCGAATTATAGGTTCTTATTACAATTAACAAATCGCAAAGCCAAGCATACAAATATGTTGGAGTAGATCTTCATACACAATGTTTCTCCCATGAAGAATGGTATGCAGCGTTTTCCATAACTGGGAATCCTAATAATTAAATAATTTTGATATCAACGGGAGACGAAACTTGAAATATAACTTATTCAGAAGTCCTATAAAGTAATTATTTCTCTTGCAATAAATCTAATAGTTGCATTGTTAATAAAAGTCTACCATAGTAAGTATGTGGATTGAATTGAAGAATTTATGTTTTTCTCATGGGAAATTAAACGTTGCATGCTCCCATGTTGGAAAACCAAGGGATTCATTTGTATATATGCCTAATGGAATGTCCAAAACATTGTATATCCAAGAGCATAACAATGAACTTAAAATTAAATAAAACAGTAATTACAATTTATGTGATTCAAAACATTATGATGTTGTGTAAATATCTATTTTAATTTAAGTACAATAATTGATATGAAACTTTCAATTGTGTTCATTTAATCCATATATATATTTCATTTAATCATTTATTCCATATCCATCAAATGTAGCAATAGCAAAGCATTGTCGGGTCAGTTAGTAAAATTACAAACTTTGTAATAATGAATAGAAAAATTGTTAAGAGAATAATAAGGTTCTGAAAAATTTCTTGAAGTAATTATCATTATTTAATAGTTTACCATAATTTCTCAGAAAGCAAGAATGTAAGAAGACTTACGTATTGCTCAAGTGTTGGATCCTCACATATGCTCTTTTTAATAAAGCTAATGCAAATACTATGGGCGCTATAAGTCCTCTAAAGATGAGTCTAACACGAAGATGAACTAAAGCAGGCATGTTATAGACATAGAAGTACTTAAGAAGATCTTAAGAAAGACTTTAGGAGAAATTCATCTCCTGAATGGTTCTATATTTGGGGTTCAACAACTATCAATCAGTAACTATGATTTAACGACAGCTGGGAACTTCCTATGATCAATAATTTATAACAATTAAAGAGCTCTAAGGAATCAGGGATTCACAATGGACCCCTGTTCACATAATGAAAGGCCTATATTATCTAAAATGGCACATTAATTTCTATTGACTTGCTGAAATAATAACAATGAAACCTTTATATCTCTTAAATGTTGTTCATTTAAAATACCTATATTATGCTTATGTTCAGAAATTTTGTATAAATAACAATAATGATGTTGTTTCTGTATCAACAATTCATAAAGATTTTCCAGCATTTGTTGACTTTGTTACAACAACAGATTATGGAGACGTGAAAAAAGAAAACCTGCTATTTTAAGTTTACTGTCGATTGATTATCTTCACAATAGAGTGCACAGTTAATTAATTTTATCATGTACTTGATAATGACTGTGACACAAAAGTAAATTTTCAATGGAAATTTTTTTATTAAGAAATGTAATCTAATTAATCTGAATGCATAATATTTACTGGAGAATAAAATGAATGATGTTTTCTATCTATGAAATGAATAATTTAATTTATCAGATAATTATTGAGTATCTGCTCTACTAGTCAAGATGACTTTTTCATTTATATAACCACTAGGTAAATACAAATTGTTTATGTCTTGTGAAATATTTAACGTGAAAATACATTTATGACTATACCTATTCTCGTTTTACTTACATATTTATTCTAAAAGTTGTTCCTATCAAACAGTTCTTTAATCAAACTTGGAATATCTTTTATGGAGGGTAAACAGTGTAAGGCAATGCATATTTTCTTAATAAATTAATCTGTCTAACTACAGCCTATGGGGCAGGCACTGATAGATGTGTCTGATTCACTGCCTTACATTATCCTTGGAATACACTGTGGGCAATATTCTCTTCTAATAGTCTGATTTATCCCCTAACTAATTTTAGGTATTAATTTTTCAAAATTGAGGGGATTTATTGAACCATTATTCCCACCTTAACAAAGTCCTTTCAATGATTTGTTTCAAAAGAAAATGCACTGTGCCAAATAAGGATTTGAATCAAGTATATTCATACTTACTTCATATTACTTATTTAAAACAAATGTTTTACTGATGGAAAAGTTTGTAAATAACCCTCATGGCTAAAAAAAAAAATCACCATAAAACTAGATCCATGTCCCAGTGAGATATCTATCAGGAGATTAAACAAGTATTATGAGTGCAGTACTGTCCCCCAAGAATATCTTAAATTCAATCATCTGACAATTCTCGGCCATTCATTGGCTGTTGTTCATCATCATCATAATCACTCCTCTTCTACTGCTTTATAGATCCTGGACCAAGCTCCTTAATCAGCTCTCTAATCCGATTCTAATCAAGACCTTCATTTTGTTTTAAATGTAAAGCATTCTGTTACTGCTTTCTCCCAGATGTGTCGGGGTCTTTCTCTGGGCATCTTTCTCCTGTCAACTTTAACCCCAAATGCTGTTCAGGAAAGGTGATTATTTTTGATTCTTAAAGTGTGTCCAAACCCTCTCAGACAGTTTTCTTGAGTTATTTTTTCTGCTAGTTGGACATCGTGGTATGGTCATTATATTAATCATAAGTATAGTTTTATTAAGGACAAGGTCTCTTATGTTTTTTCTTGAGGAATCTCATTTCTATAGCTTCTATTCTATTCTATTTATGTTTCTTAATTACTGACCTGAATTTGGAGGAGTAGGTTAATATTGGAAGAAAAGTGGGTTTATAGATTTTCAATTTTATCTCATTTGACTTCCCTTTCAGGGCCTACTTATTATTATTTTTTTATTTTATTTTTTAAATTAAATTTTTCGAATTTGGAATATGGTTGGTTGGTTACAACATTGGCCTGCTGACGGCCGACACTAGCCAGAGACACCTCCTCTGGTAAGTAGTGGAATCACCCAACGATGGCCAGTCCCCTAAGGTGAGGAAGCGAAGGTCTGGCAAGGGTTGTTAGGTGGCTCCCTGTGCCTCAGGCGGGAAACGCTTCTTCGGTAGACCTGGTAGACTGATGAGGTAGATTAGAGCCTGACAACTCGCTACAAGCCGGTCAGGAGGCTCCGAGGAGGCAGCCCCTCCACCTAACTCGGGGGCAGTGGGCTAATAACCTATTCCCCTTAAATACCCATTATTATGAAACCTCTATAAGCAGAAATATTCAGGTCGTCATTACGGAATAAAACTAGGAAACGTTTGAAGGACTTAAGAATTACCTACTGGAACATTTTATCTTTATATAGACTCAGAGTCCTGCGGGCGCTCCTCGAGCAAATTGACAACTATCGCATTGATATCGCAGCGATCCAGGAAGTCCGCTAGCTTGGGAGTGGCATCCTTGAAAAGAGGTACCATACCATATACTACAGCTGCCACAAAACCAACCATATATACGGAACCGGATTCATCGTCAGAGGAAGAACCCAGCAATTAGTAACAAAGTTTACCCCCATCTTCCCTAGATTGCGCTACCTACGTCTTATGAGAAAATTCTTTAATATCTCGATAATTAATTGTCACGTACCTACAGAAGTGTCATTTTACAGAAAGACACGTTTTACGAAGACCTCTCTAAAGCCCTTAAGATTTGTCCAGCCTATGATGCTAAAATAGTTCTAGGAGACATGAACGCCCAGATAAGCACAGAAAGAATATACCTACCGACAACTGGAACCTTCAGTCTTCATCAGAACACAAACGCCATTGGCCAAAGAGTGATAGACTTTGCGAACCCTCACAACCTGGTGGTCAGAAGTACCATGTTCCTAGGAAAAAATATACAAAAAGGTACCAGGAGATCATCCAATAGAGAGTCAATCAACCAGATTGACCATATCTTAATCAACTCTCGTCACAAGTCCAACTTAATTGGAGTAAGAACATATAGAGGAGCAAACGTGGATTCGGATCACTACCCCAGTATTGCCCGTATACGTGCCCGGATTACCACGAAACGGAACTCGGATACTTGAGAAGATGTGAAGAAATTCAATGTTCATAAACTGAAGGATCCTATGTGTGAAACCTATCAACAACACCTTGAAATTAAGCTGGAGGAGGAACTAAGGGACAGGAATGACACAGTGGATGACAAGAGCGCTGGAAACTGCTGCAGAGGAAGTCCTTGGATTACAGACAAGAAGCAGGAGATCTCCTTGGTTTGATGATGAATGCATCGAGGCAACAAATGGGAAAAATGAAGCGTATAAGAAGGCCATCCAGCGCCATACACGTCTAACACAGGAGACGTACCGAAATAAAAGAAGAGAGAAAAAGAGACTGCAAAGGAGAAATAAAAGAGCATGGGAGAACTGCAGGATGAAGGATGTAGAAAACTCCAGGACATCTCGTGGCACTCGTCTCTTCTTTCAGAAGGTTAATGAGGGCCGCAATGCCTTCAAACCAAAAGTAACTATGTGCAGGAATGAGGGCGGGAGCCTGTTGATGGAGAGAGAGGGAATTCTGAAGAGATTGGCAAGGCACTTCAGCGGTGCGCTTCAAAGAGAGAACTTTGTAGGAGAAATAGCCAGAGAAGAGGACGACTTCTCTAATGATGTCGAGCCACCGGAAGACATAGAAGCGGCCATGGTGAAGCTGAAAAACAACAAGGCTCTGGGTTTGGATGGAATCCAAGGAGAGCTGATACGCTATGGAGGAATGCAACTGAGAAGGGAGCTCCATAAACTCATTTTGAAGATATGGGAGGAAGAGGAGATGCCTGAGGAGTGGAAAAAGGAAATTATCTCCCCACTGCAAAAAAAGAGGGACTAGTTGGACTGCAACAATTATCGAGGCATAGTGCTCCTCTCATGTGCTTATAAAGTTTTCTCTAACATCCTATTCGAGAGACTAGTTCCTCATGCCGAGAGGGAGATAGGCAAATATCGCGGGATTTAGGTGAGGGAGATCTACATTGGACCAACTGCTCTCACTGAGGCTGATGCTGGAGAAAGGCAAAGAGTATAGACCAGTTACCCACCACATCTTCGTTGATTTTAAAGCCGCCACAATAGTGTAACTCGGGCGGAGCTCTATTATCAGGCCCTGTTGGAAATGAATGTCCCAAATAAACTGATACATCTCGTGAAAATGATGATGTCGGGGTCGAAGTGTGCAGTATGAGTAGGGAGTGACCTCTCAGAGGACTTCCATACTAACTGAGGTATAAGACAGAGAGATGCTCTTGCCTGTCTTCTTTTTAACTTTGCTGCAGAGGAAGCAGTATGTATGTCCGGAATCCAACTCAATGCAACCCTCCTTAACAGTACAGTTCAGCTTCTGGGGTACGCTGATGATTTTGATATTGCCGCTTAATCTAGCTGATCTGAACGTGCATTAAGAGAAGCGTTCTTGGCCATAGAAGATACAGCAAAGAAACTTGGGTGACCAGGGACCGGTACTTTTGAGGCTGGACCATATAATTTCGAAAAGGTAAGCAGCTTTGTCTACCTCGGGTCTGAAATCAACTCCGGAAACGACATCTTTCGAGAAGTCGACAGGAAGATAGCAGCGGCGAGACGGTGCTACTTCGGCCTTATGAAGCATTTTGGAAGCAGATTCTTCTCGAACTCCAAAACCTTAGTCCGCCCTGTTTTAACTTATGGATCAGAAGCGTGGGTCTTTAAGAAGCAAGATGAAAATAGAGTTCTGATCTTTGAGAGATCAATTTTGAGAAGAGTTTTTGGCCCTGTTAGAGAGGGTGGAATTTGGAGGATAAGGAGAAATGCTGAACTCACTGGCCTTTATAAGGACATGGACTCGTTCAAGTTTATCAAGATGGGACGACTTTGTTGGGCCTGGCACGTCGCACGTATGCAGGAGGATGCTGTCCGGAAGGATGCATGGACAAAGAAGGGTTGGCAGGCCAAATGTCAGATGGGAGGACTCAGTGACATCGGACGCACGGGCTCTGCTGGGAGTCTGAGACTGGAGAGCTGCTGCAGCTGATCGTATTGACTGGCGAAGGCTTTTGGAGGAGGCCCAGTCTCGGTGACGGGATGTAGAGTCATCTATGTATATATGTAGGTATGGTCACAACATTGAGGTTAAGGCTGTTATCAATAAATTTATGAAAAACAGATATGGAGCAGCAGGATTAGAAATTGTTTTCTTTCTCTTTCTGGTTGAAGTAGATTTTATGATGCTAGAAGAGAACAATCTGTTTAAATCTTTTCCTGTGGTAGAAGTATCTGGATATTGGAGGGTAGTGGTTGGTGATGTTCTGGGGAGCAGAGATGACAAGGTAGAAGGAAGATTGATAGAGCTTTGGGCTTCCTGTGATTTCTGGTGATGCAAGACGAACGAAGAGTTAATATCTTTTGTGTAACAGGATTCATGTTAGTAAGTTTTTGTATTGTGCATGTGATGGTTTGCCATGTATTATAAATCAAGGATATGATTTTTGGCAGGCCTAGAATTTGTTTGTTTTTTTTCGTAATTTTTCTATAATGGAAACCATTTGATAATTATTTATTTATTTATTTTTTCTGTGCATAAAAAGCTTAATATGTAAAGAACACAGAATTGAAAACTGATAATTTGTTTTTCCAATAAATTTCTATGTGATCAAATTGTTTAAAACCTGGTGTTGCCTCCACTTGTCTTTATCCCAATATGAAATATCCATGACCTTTTTTTTTTTTTTGGTTAGATATTTTCTCTATACTGATTTCCACTTTTTCTGTGAGGTCTGTCCATTTCATATATGCTTCCTTAAACCTAAAAATTTTGATGGCATTGTAATTGGTAGCTGACCGCTTTTGTGTGCGAATACTGGCCTTGTTGCACTCGATGACTTCATTTTCATTGTTACCATTAAATCATTCATACTGCAATTAGCTTAGTGAAATACTTAAAGAAAAATTGTCTTCCTGAGATTTCTATAAAAGATTTTTAGATCTATAAAACCTTTATAGATCTATGAGTATTACTAGCAATCAGGAGAGAGTATTCCTTCTTGATTCTTTATTTCATGTTTCTTTTGATCGGAATGAAGATGCAGGTAATGGTTTTTCTCATGTAAAGGGCTCTTATTATAGTAATGGACCTTGTAAAATTCTGTGAATAGTTCTTTATATCAGCTAAGAAGAGCCAGGAATTGAAGATCGTATGTAAGTTCTATAAAAAGATATGTTCCAGTTAGGAAAGTTTACCATTTCCCTCCATAGGAGGGTGGCAAAAACCATTTTCATTTAGATACCTTAAAACTGATAATAATTATATTTAAGACAGGAGTCACAAATGATCCATTTGGTCTAACAGTATGAAATGGGAACGCCACAGAAGACGACCATCTGAATGCTGATCATGCCTGAGTCTTTCACCTCCACCTATAATAACTAACAATCTTTCTCTTCTAAACTTAGGATGTCTTGTTTTCAAAAGTTTCCCCAGTTATTTGCTTTGTATTATTTCTTATGTTTGGAGGTTTTCGTTTTTGATAGATCTTAAATTTCTTATTCCTTCTAGATTATTTTCTCCCCTATTTGTTATTCATTAAATTAATGAGTAACATTCTTGACTCTACACAAGTCTGGCTGCATATCTATAAGTAGTTATATTTTGGTAATATTAATATTAGTTTAGTTATTGCCCTTGAAACTATGATTTATTAAAGTTGTATATTTGCATAATAGCATTTGATAATCAAAGAATCACTTTATGTCTTTAATTACTTGAATAAAATTATCATAATTGTTAAGAATAATATCAAAATATTTTTTATGTCAGCTAATTTATATAGCTTTTAAGTAGGTTTTCAAGTTTGATCAGGATTTGTGTATATATATGGCCACTTGTTTAAGATTTTGAAAGGAGTATACTTCATGGCATAAATTTTGAGGCAATGATCAAAAACTTTACATGTTCCTGAAAGGAGCCACTTATGCACTACATTACAAACCTGATATCCTTTGAGAACATTTCATGCCTATTTTTTTCCTGCAATTTAATTAATTTTTTATTCTTTAGTATATAGTTTTGTACAAGTGTTATTATATTTATTATTATTGTTGTAAATTTACTGTTATAATGATAAAATTAAGGTTCAATCAAGATCATTAATGTATATATGTCCCATATAAGTTATTTTATACTCAAATGCTTAAAGTAACTTACCGCTTTCAGAGGGTTAGGCCAGGAGAGGGGATAACTTTGCTTGGTGATAGTCATATTGTTCAATAACAAAGTCAGGTTTAGGATGCCATAATGAGAATCTTGCTTGAGTTGCCTTAGGGAGAACATTTAGGATGAGCAGCAAACAATATTTTGGCTAAGGTAAGCGATACAAGAAGCTTATAAGTGTTTGGTTGAGTAGTATAAGCCCACAAGTTATGGTTTAGTTTACAAACTATTTTCATTTAGTGTTTGGAGTAATAAAAGTGCAACATCTTTATCAAATGATTCTTTACAAATAATTGTACTAAGTATAGTAATTTTTTGTTTCTTTGTATATAAAATTATTTAGTAATGTACATCCAAAATTGACATTTCATGTGAATAACCAATTATATGATGACTAAGTGCATAGATATGATTTTTTATACACCAATGTTAGTCTTGAGCGACTTTATTACTATGTAATACTGCTTACATTTTTTGTTTTTTTAAATAAAGTTTATATTTACTTTTTGATCATATTTTATTTGAAATGTGTAATAAATTGTGGCAACTTTTCATGAAAAAACTAAAATAAATTGTTATTGCGGTAAATATTGAGTCTGAAAATCTGACAATTTTTATTAAAGAAATATATATGAACAGCAACTTTCTAAGCAAAAAAATGAAAAAACAAATTTGTTTGTATTGTAACACTGTTTTTTCAAGCCAACGATCTGATCACATTTTAACTATATTATTCTGCATTCACAACACTTCATTGTGTAATATAAACAGTCCAAAAAGCATTCATTATTTCTTTTATCAGTATCTTCTTCTTTTTTAATTTCTATCTCATTCTCTGGAAGTAGAAGAGGTTCTGCAATTGGAGAAATCTTATCAGTTTGATTTAAATTGACTATAAGCTTTGGAGCTTTTTTATCATGGTCTTCTCCTCCAGATATAGCTAAACCATCAACCTGAAAATATAATAAAATCAATGAATCATTCATATTAACTTTGTCAATAAAAACTAGTGAAATATATGAATAGAAATCAATAATGATCTTTTATTTTATTTCCATTATTTGCATGAAGGCTTTTCCATTATGCACCAGGATGGTTCTGTTCGTCAGCAGGCTTTGCAAGTATTTAGATGTTTAAATTACAAAAATACAGTAAAGGTATAAACAAACAACCTAAGGAAGAACCTTGTTGGCGGAGCATAGACCAAAAGGTTACACTCATGGAAAAGCCTTTTCCCACCAACATAACTTCAGACAGTTACCTTGTCAAATTACCATCTTGAATTTTTTGTTTTTTTTTACATTTTGATTCTTCATTCTTTCAATCGTGTGCACTAATTCGTAAGTTGATCCATGAATGCCAAAAGGCCATTGTTAGGCGCATGCATACTAAAAGGTTCTTCTTTATGTTTTTTATTTATAACACTGATTACTCTCCTAATCTTCAATTAAAAATCTTTTACAAATAGAAATAATAAAATTTATAACAGAAAATGTTATCCTCAGAAGGTGGTACCAAATTATATAAATGGTTATGAGCACTCTTCAATTTTTATTCATTTCAATTACGAATTATACTCTTACTCTTCTGATTTTTTTTTTTGCTTTACTTTTATTTATTTCTGCAGGATTCTCAGGTTTTGAAATTATGTACCTGAACGAATTAATGGAAAAAAATGATCTAAAAAATAATCTGGTGTCAGTGTTGAATTAATATTATATCTTTAGGAGAAAAAAATGATAATTTGTTACGTATATTTGAATTGTTTATTAATGTAAATATATTATATTAAAAATTTAATATTTTCAAAGCTGTAAATTAGAGTTTCTCAACCTTTTGGGGTTTGAGCTTCTCTTAAAATACCCATAAGATTGCAATCTCTTCTGTTTCACATAGACAAAATATAAACTTAGATAATAGTGGTAATAAGTGTAATAGGTGTAATAAATCTAACTTCAAATTTTTAATTGCTTTTTATTTACAATATTTAAAATCTACTGAACAATGGTACAATTAGTATTATATTCGGCCATATTATATATATATATATATTACTTGTTAAACTTCTATTCAGCTCATCATGTCTTCTCTAGATATCTTTTAGACCTCCTTAGATGGAGGAGATAGAACCCCTCAGGTTGAGAAACCCTGCTATAAATCAAGAAAATGATTATCAAGGATTAGTCATCATGTTCATAAGATTATGTTCCTTAATTATTTGTTGATTTTTTGATCCATTGTAGGTCTTCAATATGGATAGAAAACAAAGAGATGAATGTTTATAAAATTCATACTGATGAGAAGGAAAAAGAGACAAGGTGAAAATAAAATATTGATTACATAACAAAAATATAATCACGTTAAAACCATATTTAAAAGTGTTTTATTCTACATAACTGATACTTGATAATTGTTTCTGTGATACATGATTACAGTCAACCATCTTGCTTACAATATAAATTTCAGTGTTGTAATGTATAATTTAATAACTATTTAATCAATAAATGGGCAAACACAGCACAATTATCACAGCATCGCAGAAAAAAAGCTGTAATAACTACTTTTATTACATTGCGATCTTCTTCAATTCCTTTGTGCTTGTTTTCCTCAGTTATGTTTACTATCACATATGAATCATTATGAGCATTCTTTGATTGATTTTGATCTGAATTGCCTGTGGCAAGCAAAAAGCTTTCATCATTATTCTCTGGCCGTTCTTCATTCCTTACTATATTTTCATTGTTTTCTTCAGGAGTTTCATGTACCTGAAATCACATGATATTACTGTAAACTTTTATCAATAGAAAAACATGATCTATAAAATTAAAATTTTCTTTACAGTGATTTTTTAATTAAAGTAGCACGTACTGAATCAGTATCCTGGACATAATCTATATCCAATGTAGTTGCAGTAGCATCTTGTGTTAAGTAATGTGCATTATCTTCAGAGAGCCTGTAAGTGATGCTAAATCACACAAGAATAATTAGTTATATTTGTTATTTTATTTTATATTTCTATATTAGCTAGAAAAATTATAGTATCATATTTCAACAATTAATGATATAGTGTGAATTCATAATAAATCAGAGTATTATCACAATATGAATAGTAATAAAAACTGTGATAAGATCAGTAGTATTTACATATGTGAAGCATCTCCTAATGATTGACAATGCACTAAGCCCAATTCCACTCTCACCTATTCATTGATTGATCCTTTTAAGCTGAACAACCTAGTCAGAGAGAGCGGTAACCAATCCCTACAAAGGGCTGGCTTGGTGAGTTGACTTGAAAAGGAGCCGAGGTAAGGCTGCCTGATGATAGCCTGGGATTACGCCTATCAGGGGATTGTGCTGATCAGTAAGACACATCTTCTAGGGCGGTGGCGGAAGAACCATGTTAGTAACCAATTAGTAGTGCTAATTTAGTAGAGCCATGGCAGCACTCACAGGCTTAGTGAGGATAGCTCACTGCGAAGGGGAAAGTAAGACCATGGTAAAGGCAATCTATGTAGGGTCCCCTAATCCTGATAAACATTGGGACCCTGTTGTTCCTGGGTAAGAGGTAAGAGGTAAGAGGTAAGAGGATAAGAGGCTATCCACTCATAAAGGAGTTTTGTTGATTCTGAGTACATAAAATTGCTTAGGATTTTCGGAAAACACATAGCATGGACAAGGAATTATGCCTGTAATCTGGAACTTTGGGACCGTTAGTGGAAACTGGAGCTCATAGAAGAAATAACAAAATATAAAATTGATATCTTGGGTGTGAGTGAAGCTGAAAAAAAAGAAACATTGGAGATGTAATTGGAAAATGGCCACATCCTGATATACTTGGGGGAAGAAAGGGAGAGTCCTAAAGGGCTCCTACAGCAAGGATGGGGTGGCTATTGCCATGAGGAAAGAGGTTATGGCTATGCTTGAAGACTGTCTTCTCTTATTATACTGTTTAATTTTCAGCTTAATATGGGAAATACCTCCTTCATTCATATACATGCTCCAAGTCAGGATACGGTATGATTGTTGAACAAGGAGTTCTTTTACACAGATTTGGAAAGAGTAGTTTATCAATACAGAGATTATAACAAAAAAGTTGTAATTGCAAAAACCTTCAATGCTAGAGTAGGCTGAGATCATTGCGGTGGGCATGGAGTGATTGGTTTACATGGTGGCAAAAGGATAATAAATTCCAATGGAAACTACCTCGTAGAGATCTGTGTGGATAACCACACCATAATAGATAATTCATTCTACCCTCACTAGAAGGTCCACAAAATTTCATTTTCCCATGGACAAAGAAACTGTAACACTGATTATTTTATCTATGCCAGAGATGTCAGAAGATATTTCACTACAGTCAAGATTATTAGAGGAGCAGAATCGGGCACTGATCACTTGCTGCTTGTGAGAAAATGAGATTTTAAAGGAAAGAAGGAAGCATCCGAGACTATAAGAAAGAATCAATGTATAGGCTCTGGAGTTAGAAGAAATGAGGAATGAATATATAATGGCCGGTGAAGAGAAGCTAAGGGAGCTTGACCTTGTCAGAAACTTGTAGGATCTGTTAAAGGACTTAAAATGAATAATATTAGAGGTTGCCATCAAATTATGTGGAACAAAAAAAGTAAATATGGACAGAAAGCGGATGAATTGGTGGAACGATAATATCAAGAATAAGGCAAAACAGAAAAAGGATGCCTGGAAAGAATATTTGTCAAACTGTTCCCAGGAGAGCCTATAGGTCTATAGATCCAAAAGGAACGATGCAAAAGGATAGTGCGGACAGAAAAAAAAGGCATGGGAAGACTTTAGGAAGTCTTAGAAATAATGTGAAGAAATTTTGGCAGAAAGTCAAATCTCTAAAAGAAAGTAAGCCTAAGCCTGCCAGGAATGTCAAGAATGAAACAGAAGTTCTAGCTCATTTTGAATAAATCTTAGATAAATGAAGAAGGCACTACACCAGCTTCTTAATGGATACCGACAACCCTGTTGACAGATTGGATCCTCCTCAGGCTGATGACGGACAAGAAATTTTAAGGGAGAAGATCTCAAATGAGCTGTGGAGAGGATTAAGGTTGGGAAAGTAGCGGGTTCACGATGGGATTTTCCTGGATTTATCAAATATATTGTCTCAGAAATGATCAAAGATCTGCATGCCTTTTTTCAAAAGATATGGAACAGCAAGAAGATCCCTGTGAATAGGAACTCAATTTCATAGTGCCAATTCACAAAAAAGGGTGCCCTAGTGATTGTATTAACTATAGGCTAATATACCTCTCCCCATTTGTATATAAAATTTGTAAATATACTTCAATCCTGGAGCGAAAACTAAGAAGTTGAAGAAGATCTTGAGGAGGAGCAGGCTGCATTCCGGTCGGATGCAGGATTTAATCCTAGTTGTTTCAATTCATTTCCGACTTAGGTGGATATAGGGCCATAATATGGAATCAAAAAATAATGTTTCAGGATGGGCCTATCTTCGGGGTCTATCTTTTTTTTTGTATTTGTTTTTTTTAAATGTGATTGATAGTGGTTTTATTGTACCCGTTATTTTTTGCTATGGAATATATTATTTAAATTTCTTTATTATAGTTCTTTTCATTCAGACAGTAAATCAAAACATTATATTTTTATTCCATATTATGGCCATACATCTACCGGATAAGTCGGAAATAAATTGAAAAAACTAGGATTAAACTCTGCATTTAAAATAGATACAACCCTATCCTCATATTTCCCTTCTCCTAAAGACAAAATAGACCCTTTCCAAAAAAACGGAGTATACGAACTAAATTGTAATGATTGTGCAGGCAAATACACGGGAAAAAGTGGAAGATCACTAAATCAAAAATTAAAGGAACATATATGTGCATATGATAATAAGACAGAGAATTCCAACTTTACAATTCATTTAAATGAAAAAAAAACATAATCTCATCAAAGACTCAGGAGTTAAATTAATACATCATGTTGAAAATAGCCTCAAATGAAATATATATGAAGCAATTGAAATAATAAAATCCTTCAAATCCTTTTAAGATTTTTGCTTAAATGACCAAATAAATATCTCCAATAGTCCAATCTTAAATTTATTCCCATCTTTAACAGAAAAAACAATTATTCACCGGAATTACTGGGAAAACCCCGGACCCTTAAACCACTTATCTTTAAACATCTCATCTTTCTTTCATTGTTAGTTCAGTGCGAGAACAAAGCAGTACAAACTTTTCTGTTTGATATAATCCATTTAAACTTTGGTGAGTGCCAACATGTATTTGATTTCTTGTCTTAATTAAATTCATAATTCATTAATGTTTTATAATACTGATTTATATTAAATCTAATTTAATATGTATAATTATACCAAACTGTATTTTGAATTGTTTATTTTTGAATTTTTGTGTGTTTTTAGAACTGAAGATGAATATATAACAATTGAAACTAGTTTTCAATAAAAACAATATTATAGAAGTGACAAATAATTTATCAATCCCTAATTAGATTGATCCTTCTATACCACCATAAGCGGATGTCAACTGAGCCTGATGACTTCTCATATTTAGGTACAATAATTAACAACACTACCTCCACTGATAAAGTAGTATCCAGCAGAATAGCTAAAAACTAATAAAATATATTACCGAATTTGTAACACCATAGCACAGCATTTCCCAAACTTTCGACATCTCTCTTCACATTCAACATCACTCTTCTATAATTTTTGTGTTGTTTTTTTTGTTGAGAGCACCCCCGTCAAAAAAAAAAAAAAAAAAAATGAAGTTTATATAGTTTGAAAACAATCTAAATATATTTATTTTTTCCTTTTTTTATTTATAAAAAATAACAAAAAAAATTAATCCATAAAAAAAATAAATAACATTTTTTATAATCAATGAGAAGGATGAAATTGTTCATTTCAATACGAATTGAGATGCGGTTTCTCATCCAAAAGGCTGAAAAAGCAACTTCACATAGATATGAAAACCAGACCTATACAATATTAACATCTAATGAAGTTTTTTTATTCTTTTACTATGTACAAATCCCTATGCAGCAATTACCACCATCAAACTCCTCCCGTACCTCTCGGGGTATGCCTTCCCACACTTTGGGAAACATTGCCACAGTAGCAAGAAAGAGGTCACCAACCAGGTCAAGGTTTTATATCTTTAAATCTGCCAACATTACTATTTGCCTCTGAGAGTTTGGTGATGTTAGACATATGAGCCGTATGACTACTGCAGAAATGAAATATCTCCGCCGAGTAACAGGCAAGACAAGAAGAGACAGGATCAGGAATAAGCCAATAAAAGAGCACAGCCATACCTATATTGAAACCACTTACCATAAATGGCAACTGAAGTGGCTCGAACATGTATGCAGGATGTATGAAGGCCGAGATCCAAGAAAAATAATAGAAAAACCTTCGATATTATACTATGAATATTTTGTCAGCTTGGGCTTAGAAAAAGAAAAGAAAACTCTCAGTAAATTGAAGTTGCTGGCACCAATGTTGGATGGGATTCAAATCTGGACTGCGAGGAGGAGTATCAGGTACCTGTGGATAATTCTTTAACAGACATTCCGTGTTAGGAGAGCTTTGTGCTTCTGGTCATTATCCTCCTAATGGCTCTTCTCATACCCATTTTTGCTGCATTATCCTTAACCATCTGCATAAGTAACATAAGAAATAAATGAACAATTAAGAAAGCAAGGTTGACCTTGTTGAAAACAATATGAATTTAAAGTCGGAGTAAATACAAAAAACCTTTTATAAGTTTAAAGAATAAGAAAAAAAGGTTTTCTTTCCCCAAAGAGTTTATTAAAAAAACTACAGATTACTGGAATGATGTAATGTTTGCAAATGAGAGCAAATTTAATGTCTATGGATCGATTGGTAGATTAATTGCGTGGAGGAAATTTGGAAAGGATTTTGAACCAAAAAATTTTTCTTATACAATGAAAGATGGTGGCGGTTGTGTTCTTATGTGGGAATGTATATCTGTATATTGGGTCGAGAATGAGATTTTTATTGGTAGAGTGATATAAATGTTTTAATATCATTAAAAGAAATTTAAGTGCTAATGCAGAAAAAATGGGTATAGAATGAGCATTCAGATTTTACCAGAATAATGACCCAAAGCTCAAAGCTCTCTTCAGATGGGAATGGCTACTAAATAATTAGGGATTGATAAATTATTTTCCACTTCTATAATTTTATTTTTATTGAAAACTAGTTTCAAATGTTATACATTCATCATCAGTTCTAAAATCAGTTTCAAAAGCGACTTGAAATAGTATTCAATAACAACAAATAGCATTCTAAATATTGATTTAAAAATTTGGACAAATAAATTAATAAATTATTACATAATATGACTATGTATGAAAATTTTTGCTGCATTAAAACTATTTTATATTTACATTTATGTTAATATATATAGTTATTGTTAAGCCAATTTTTTTTATATAATTGAGAAGAATTGTATTAGTATTACATGTTCAAATAAAAAAAATATGTTGGAAAATGTTTTTATTGATTTTTTTATTTCCAATCAGTCGATGCATGAAAACTTTTGCTGGTCACTGTATGTAATCGCCATGCATTTTATGTAATTGATATGCACTTACTCTTCATTTGAAGAAAATTCAAGCAATCCATTCATTGGAATGTAGAATTACGAGAAAATTCAAAAATTTCTACTAAAGAATGGTTGTTATAAATAAATTGCAAAAATAATCTTAAGTATTACCTGGAAACAGTTTTTCTCTTTTCTTTAAGTGTTGTTATTTTTGTATGATTAAGTGTTTGAATAATTCTTGACATTAGTATCAAAGTGTACCCATATCCTTAAATAAACTCCCTAATTCACTTGTTTATTTTTTGACAACTACAAGGCTCAAGCTAATATTTAGATCCCTCTTAAGTCACAGACTAGTAAATAATAACTAGATATATAGCTAACGAAATAATAAGATTTTTAAAAACTTCTTGAAGTAATAGACACTAACCTTTTGTCTCTGAAAGTAAGTATAAAATAATTATTAGTCTACTAGAAAAAATCAAAGGTCCGTGATAGGTTTAACAAGCCCGATGCAGTAAAGTTCATTAAAGGAAGGTGACTTAAATGGACCGGCCATGAAACTAGGATGACACAATATTATCCCTAAAAAGTTCTTGACTGAAATAATGCTTGGAGAGCGACGTGTCGGAAGACTTAGGCTGCGATGGAGGGACCTTGTGGACAGCAATGCCAAAAAACTTTGAATGGTGTCTGTCCTCAGGACAGAGATAACTGGCGATTGTTGTTAGTGGAGGCCATGATTTACTATTGGGTTGTAGAACAAAATTAGATAAATTAATCTCTTGAGGCTTAGTCTTAACTAAATTAGTATTTTAATAAATATAGTCAAAACATAATTGAATTATAACAATGCAAAAAATTTCTGTATAAGCGGTTCAACAAAGACTTACGCATTATGCAAGTAGAGAATTCCTTCAAAAGCTGCCTTTACTATAGTGAACAAAAACGATATGGTGTTTATAATGGATCTAAAGATGATTCTTGCAAAAAGCTGGGATAAAGAAGGCATGATACAGACAAGTGTTCTAGAAGAAACTCACTTAATAAATGATCTGTAGTAGGTGTTGAGCACCGACTAATCAGTAACTCGGGAACAATTACAGCAGAGTGCGCCCTCTGACCAGTAACTTGTAAAAAGAAAACAGATCAAAACAATGAAAGAACTACAATGGTCCCCTGTTCACAAAATTATTGCCCCATGGTATCTTAGATAGCACTTTATAACAAAGCATTGCTCTATCTGAAGATAGCCTGAAAATGGTAGGTCCTGATAATTTGTTCTTTTATGACTAGAATGTTGTTTGAAAAATGATCTTTGTATTGTGTTCATGTGAATCATCTTTTTAAGCATTAACATGTAAATTTCAAAAAAGTTGGTTAATCAATTCTTGTTTGCTGGGTGAAAGAACTTATTTATGATTATATTAGTTGTTCCATGCAAGAAACAACAATGCCTCCAATTTAATTAGCTATAAACAACTGAAAAAAAAAGATTTGCAAGCAGTAATTTTTTTTTTTTACATCAGTAACTAAAAACTATATTATCTTGAACTAAAATAAATGAGTCTGTTTAATTTGTTGTAATAAGTTGTAGTAAACTATGTTTTGTTTAAAAAATATGACTGATTAGAGCTGCTATAGATGTATGAAAATTGCTCGTTTTATTAAATAACCATAATAACATACTGATGGAAATGTTGATCAATTAGCTAATAGGTTCAATTTTAAAAGCATATCATAAAAACCTTTTTCCACTTTTCGTTGTTGCGCTAAGCACAAAAATTTTAACCAATTTAAATAAAATTAAATTGTGCAATTTAAAATTAAATTATCTCTCTTAAATTTCTCACCAACTCAATATAGGCCAATTACTGGGTAACCCAATTCTGAAATAATTCCTGATAAAGATTTTATCATTTTAATCTCTTAACTTATGGCCCTTTATTCATATCCTAGGTTTTCCGCCTCCGTGAAGGTCTGCCTCAGCTTCTAGGAATGAAAACGTTCCCTAAAATTTCGGTTTAGGCAGCATTTCTGCACGCAAGGTTCAGACATTTTTCAGTTTTTCAAATATAATTCTGAGAAAACCCAATATATCAAAAAAGTGGTTTATATTAAAATTGTAGACCATTAAATTTTGTGTAAGATGAGTACCAATATGAAGCATTTTGATACAGCTATACCTGTATGGGATTTTGTCTAACAAGGAGAGTACCAAACTTGGGAATCTCAGATTCCAATCACTTTTATATATGCTTTCATTCTTGAGAAATATCGATTTTAAATTCTACATGAGCATAAAGTAGGAGTGTCTGTATTGCCTCTATCACAAGCAGCTGTTTTCCAAACTGATAGCAGTTTACTTACTCACTCTTCATGTCATCATCAGATTCATTCACAATTATGCATTCATTTGGATGATAATCATCATAGAAACATTTGAAACAAAGTTTTGTCACATTCTGCACATTTTATAAAACTATTATTGTTGCATTTTTTTTTTTTTGTTTTTTAAATTGGTTAATGAGAAACATAGTTCATTCGCATTTATGAATATTTCACTTTCATCAACAAATTGGAGGGAGACCAAGCATACTAGGCAATTGCTGTATATTTATGTGAGGTCAATTGATGCCACATAAGGGAATCAATTTTTATGACGTCTTCTCTTGATGTTATATCTCTGTTTTCTATCAGAAATTGGAGCGTTTTCTTAACAAATATTTTTTTGTCGAAAAAAGTAAACATCACTCGGTTGGCAAATGGATGTACATTTTGGTGGAATAATCTTCATTGTGAAAGAAACTTCACCTTTTTCATTTATAAAAATATTGTCTTACAATGTCATATCTGACAACGCCAAAAATCGATACTTCAAAAAAAAAATCATTACACCTGAAATTTGAACTCATTTGAACAAACCATGGCTCATGATGGTATAGAAGGATCAATCCCTAATTAAAAATATAATTTCACTCAAATTTTGTATCGTCTGCCAGTGCATAAATCCGCTACTGCTTAACATATTTACTCAATATTATTTCAATTTGAATAATCTTATATAAACTTTTCATTCCAGATGCCTGGTGAATCTATAGTTCCTGGCTTATCTTCTTTTTATCTTATTCTAAATATTTTAAAATCAGCAACCAACATACAAGGATAATAAAAATCCTTACGTTTTTAGCAGTGAAGCTAACAATGTGTAGGATGTATGCATCGTATGCTACCTTATCAGGATGGGTGAACATAAGAAACAATATTTTTAGCAATTCTTACAAATATATACTGAACATTTAAAAAAAAAAATCATGTTGAAACAATGTTCTTAAAAATTAAATTGGTGACAATTTTAGTTGAATTGTTTATGATTGGTCATGTGGTGGACAGCCCTTGGTACCAACAAGGGCCATGAAGGGTGGGCTATCCATCCTACAGGTTATTAACATATTCTAGTGAGCACATCGTCATCCTCCGCTGCGTTTGAGGCAATAAGAACTAAACTACAGAGGAAAATCGGCCTTTACATCATCACAGAGAACGATTTCCCCCCAGTTAGTCAGTAAGGACAATTACCCGTAATACGAATCTTTCATGTACAAATGGAAAGAAATAGTGGTGCCAAATCACTTGAACCGCTTACAATGAATGGAATGGATAAGAACTTAAATGAAGAATGAAGACTACTTATCGGTAGTAGTGGCATACGCATTGCTACTACTTCTGAAACCCGTAATGCTTAGAGGCAGGGAAGATTGAAAATAAATAAATAATGTATTCTAGAAAATTGTTTAGGCAAAATTTATTTCCTGTGTCTACCAAAAAATTAACCTTTAAAATTCAGTGTCCAGCGTTGTGCTTTTTACTTGAACTGTATACAAATCTGATATTGTAATACATTTAGTGATTGTAGTAATGGAAGAACTTAGAACTTTAGTTCGTAGAGCAGATCTTCTTCTTCTTCTTCTTTCCCTATCTCCGTCATGCTGTTAGGCGTGGAGCAGCCTCAGTGTTCCTTCAGTCTTGCTTTATGGTTCAGAGAGTTGGGTTCTCTCAGAACGACATGGGAGTCAGATCACAGCAGCAGAAATGAGGTATCTAAAGAAAGTAGTTGGGAAGACCAGATGAAACCGAATGAGAAATGAGATTAGGAAACACTCGGAGTTAGACCAATGAGGGATATCCCTTGTTGGTCTAACTCCGTGTGAAGGAATGCCAGCTTAAGTGATACGGATATGTTTGCAGGATGGGCGACGATTGTAAGGCAGGTGGCTGCTAGAAGAAGTCCAGAGACCGGTTGGCAGACCGAAACTTACATATAATAAAACTTAGAGTAGACCAATAATTATAATTATAAAACAGTACTTATCCTCATTTTTGTCGTTCCATGCCAATACTCATTGAATGGGAACCAGCAAACTTGCTGCATATTGCAGGAAGTGTAAAGAAGCCAAGGCATATACTTTATTATTATAATAAATTGTTATTGTGTTCATTCTTGTTTTATTAATGTCACACTAAAATTCATGGTTAATGTGAAAAACCAAATACATGAAAAGCCCTTGTGTGTATGATGATAAGGTCGTACTGGTAAATATTAAAGTTTTAATACTATAAAATTTGATTTAATTTATTTAAAATTAGATTTACAAAATATTTAAAATTATAAAAATATTCTATAAGAAAATATAATTTGCTTTGTTCATACATATCATACGTTTTATTGTTAAAGAGGTGAAATATTTACAATATATATATACAATTTATCATACTATAAATGATCACCTCTTAACTACATTATTGAGCAGTCACAGCACTGCATTGTGAAATATAAACAATCCACACAGCAATTATTATCTATTTCATTATTTCGTCCATCAATATCATCTTCTTTTTTAACTTCTATCTCATCTTCTGGAGGTGGGAGAGGTTCTGGAATTTGAGAAGCCTTATCAATTTGATTTAAATTGACCACAAGCTTTGGAGGTTTTTCATCAGGATCAGCATTAGCATTGCGGTCTCTTCTCTCTATGTCTCCTCCTGCAGATAACAGTCCAGGTATTGCTGGAGCATCAACCTGAAAATATCATATCATTGAGAA
Organism: Rhaphigaster nebulosa; assembly: GCA_948150685.1. Lineage (NCBI taxonomy): Eukaryota > Metazoa > Arthropoda > Insecta > Hemiptera > Pentatomidae > Rhaphigaster > Rhaphigaster nebulosa. The sequence goes on along the minus strand of OX411308.1, from coordinate 46,396,444 downwards.
TCAATCGAGATAACTTAATCAATAAAGATTAGCAAGATATTTTCGTAAGAGGGTAAGAATTAATTTTTTGATCTTTCAGACCTCTATTTATCTTAGCATGAATAACACATCTAAGCCTTAAGTTAATGGATGGAATCAGAGACATAGGAAGTTCTCGCAGGTTTTTACAATAACAATTACAATGGAGGCCTGAAAGATAGTTACTGATTTCTCTCTTAATCTTAGTGGTAAAATCATTGATCGTATGACTTCTCATATTTTGACAGAGTAAAAAAGGGGGGAACTAACAATCCTAAAGCGGCCTACACACCTGAGAACAACAGTTCGGCGAACCGAAGTTCGATTCGTGGTCCTCTAAACACTATACGAATAAAGGAAAAACTTACGAACCGTTGTTCATCAGCTCTACACACATGGAAACTTGGTTCGCCGAACCGTTGTTGGGGAACCGATGTTCCCAAGTGGCCGCTTTAATAAACAATATAAAATAAAAATGGTAAAAAGTAAACCATTCTAAAATGTTTTAATGGCTGATTTGATTAAATTTTACCTACAACTTTATCCTCTTTAAATCCAAAAAATAAATTTGTTATTGTTCCATGAAACAAGACATAATATAAACGAGAACTACAATATTACTCAATATAATAATGCACATTACTTTTTAAATAAAAAAAAAATAAAAAATCATAATAATTAAAATAAATCAATAAAAGTGGTTTTAGTAGTGATTTAATAATAATGGTTATGGAAGTGTAACAAACAATGAAGATTCAAATTCACTTGTTAATTATCTAATCAAGAAGAAGTTGGGGGTGCCATCTGGAAATAAATACACACTTTAAGTGTATTATTTCTCTTAATGTGAGCCGATGTTTTTGCCTAAGTTGTAAGCCTTCATCAGGATCCTTTAACATAGGCCTACAACTTAGGCCAAAACGTCTGTATGCATTTAAAGAAATATTATATTTACTGTGAGATTTTGTTTTTTGACTACACTCCCCAACCAACTTCTCCTGGATTATAATTAACGATATCTCCACCATTGTTAATTACTAAAAGATTTTTTGCTGTTTTCCCTTAATCATGAGCAGATAGCTCAGAATAATTTCAAAGAGATAACTATTATAATTAACAAAAATATACAATTAGTATATTATTTATAAAACAAATAATAGTCCATGAGCCAGATGAAAAAATCATGATCCATTTGGCCAAAATTTATAGTATGTTCTTTGGAGTTTATCCAAATTCGAATCTGGGAGGATTTCAAAATGGCGGCCAAAAAAACGCAAATTTTAGGATTTAATTTAATTTTAGAACTTTTGGTTATTCACCTACAATTTCTTAACTATAAATTACGGTTTATTAAATAAAAGAACATCAAATTTTGGGTCCAATGAGTACCACAATATAATAAGTTGGTTGACTGGTGTGATTGAAAACCACGATCAAAAACATGACAGTGGCAGAGTACTATATATGAGTCTGGCAGCTTAGAAATGAGTACTCTAAGAGAAAAAAAACATGGAATAAAGATGCATAGCATCAAATTCTGCGTCCATTAAACAAAAAAAATTTAAATTCGGTCAGGTAACTTCCCGAAATTGGCAATCTACCAATCTCCGGCAATTGGCATTGTAGCCTAGCAGAGATATCATTTTGGTTTACAAAACATGGAGTAATTTTAATTTTCAGGTATGCTGTATGTATCCCCTTTTTTTGAAAAATTTAAGTATTCGACCCCCATGTGTGTTTTTCGGCATCTTAATAAATCGCTAAGAAAAGCTTTTTTTTTTTGTTTTTCCTCAGTATCTTTCTTCCAATGCATTTAAAGTAAAAATTTTCAGAACCAATTTTAAAGAACTTTAAAATTTCCAGGCGTTTTGTACATAATATTTTTGAATCTTCAGAGTAGCTACTGAGATACAGAGCCGTAAAATTTTCCCCCAAAAAATAAAAAATTTGGATATGCCAGTGGTTTCGCTTTACATGTGACTTATTTCAAGCATACATAAAACTACAGACACCTCAGCTGCTAAAAAAAAACTTTGTCTGCCGACATTAGAAGGTGGCAGATTTCAAAACGGTGGCCAAAAAAACCCTCGAAATTTTAGGACTTTTTATTGGATTTTCACCTCTAATTCCTAAACATTCTATCGAAAAAGTTACGGTATATTAAATTAAATAACATGAAGTTCTGCGTCTGAGTACCACAACATAATAATTTGGGTAACTGGTACGGTCGAAAACAACGTTCATAGATTCATATATAGTATATAGTTTTGATCATACCAGTTAATCGAATGATTGTGTTGTGCTACTAATTAGACGCAGAACTTGATGTTATTTAATTCAATACACCATAACTTTTTCGATAGAATGCACCGTTTAGGTATTGTAGATACAAAAACATAAAAAGTTCTGGCACACGGACTATATTGCTTCCATGTTTTTTCCTTTATCATACTCACAGAGTTCACATGTCTTGCACATTCAAGCGTTGCAGTTGTCGTAAATCTGTTCTTCCAAGGTCCCTTGACTGGGAGTGTTGCTGTCTCATTTCTGTTGTCCCGCTGTCTCCATCTCTCAGCTTCTGCTTCCCTCTCCTTCTCTTCCATTACTAGCCTAAAAAAATATAAGATTATTTTACAAAAAATAATGTTTTCACGAAACAGTAGCTTTTAGTATCTAAATTGCTAAGCTATAACAAAATATTTCTATATTATGTTGAGAGTGAACGATTAAAATATGATTTCCAAGACAAATAATGCATTCACATTATATTATGTTGCTATATTTAGTTTGTCATCAACATTTCAAAAATAAGCACAATCCTACAAAATTAATTTATAAAAATTTTGATAACCCAAGATATTGATGAACCTATTTTGTTGGCTCATGGTACGTTAGTACTTTTTCATTACAGAATTTCAACCTTTGACTTAATTTATGTTCAACCATCCTTCTGAATTGTGTCATTTGGAATTCTACTCTTTTTTTCTCTCACATTTTCATTAAAGTTATTAATGAACTTCACATTAACATGAAAGTTATTAGTCTGAATCGTCTTATAAACAACTTCTTTTTTTTTCTCTGCAAATATATATTGATTAATAACTGAGGATAAAGTTAAAACTAAGTTCAATGCAAGGAATGGGCAACTTTTCCCTACAGCATGATGATAACAAAAGAGTTGGAAATACAAATTCACGATGCAACACGTAATCATTAGACAAATTTATTTCGAATTATGAGCATCTACTCTAATCTAGTACACATAGGGTTGGAGAGGGGTAAAAGTACAGACTTTTTTTTTCTTTAATTGATCATCACTACTTTCACTAAATCGTGTCTAAGAGCTGCTTTCATTCGAAATATCGCAGTTTTTCCAAACCTTCCATAGCGCGCTTTTATTCCCATTAAAAGCAGTATAAAGATGCCAGGAACGTAAATTTTAATAAATAACTGAATAAACCTAATTTTAGAACTCTGGGTTGATTCTACCATTGCTTTCTCTTCAATAACAATGCATTATTAATCATCTAATTTAAGAAACTATTGGTCCCAGTAAAAAGTTTAATAATATATGAGCTATTATTTACGCTAAATTTAACAAAACAAAACATTTTTAAGATTAAATACTAATTTAAAAGAAAATTACAAGCATTTAATTCATACTTGTATATAAAACTAATTTAAGCTAGTTGATTGGTAGGATTAATTATTACTTAATATTACTGTTGAGTTCTGTTCTAAAGGAGAGATTTTTTGTTGATATAGATATATAAAGATAATTGAGCTGCAAATCAAGACTAAGGAATACAAATTTACTCAAAATGGAAACACAATAATTTACAGTTGACGTCCGCATTATGGTATAGAAGGATCAATCCTTAATTACAATAATTTACGATCTGCTTAAGCATGATTGTCGGATTGAAGTTAACTCAGTGAGAATGGAATTGAAATTATTAACCCAACGACTGAACTTGTCATTGACTCTCTGACCTATTTATTGAAGAACTAGTTTGAAATCATAAGGAGTCCTAATTGAAACCAACTAATGTTAACCAAATTAACCTTTGTCCTGTCCAAATATATATACTTTTACTTATGTGTGAAATGCAGTGCACTAAATTATGCATGATTGAAATATAATAATAATAAATTAGCCTGAGTATCTGATATGAAAAAATAGAAGATTGGTGTTATCTTCACAATTGTTGAGTACCCAGGCGAGACTGCTTGGATCAAGAAACCAATGTTTCCAAATTAAATAGATAAGTTTTTGTATTTCATTTGATATCGATATAGTTCAAAAGAGAAATATTATTCAATTTTTTTTTTTTTTTTTTAATTTTAAACAATTTTTTTCTTCAAGGCTTTAAAAGCTGTTCTATAATTTTATTTTTTGGAAGTTTAAATAAACACCTTCATACTTCATCACCAGGGGCGTAACTAGCAGATAGCAAAGTGAAAAATGCCACGGGCCTTCAATGCCAAGGGAGGCAGGCCTTCAATTGGCCTTTATAACAATAAAATATAATATCAAAGTGTATTTATATACAATTTATAACTAATATTGTATTATTATGTATAACACACAGCCAGATCTTCAAATTTTGAGTAAGAAGCTTATGGGGCCTCAAAACTTGGCTGCCATGGGCGTCTTAATCTTTACTTGCGCTACTGTTCATGACTGCATTAATTGGTGTCTTTGACTACATTTTGTACATTATCAAATTTAGTACGAAACGTCAATAAACGCAGAGTGATGAAGTCTGAAAGTATTTATTAAAACTTCCAAAAATTAAAAAATAGAAAAAAAAACATTCTTTATTTTTTTAATTTTGTATTACTTTAATTGCTAATAAATTATGTGAAATGTTTAGTTTGCGTTATACTCAAATTTAGGAAAGAATCAGACTCATGCATCTTCACTTTGGATAAAATAAAAATTGGCAAAATTATTGGATGAAATAAATTGGCATGTTTTTATTTTATTATTCAAAATTAATTAGAATCATAATATATATATATATATATATATATATATATATATATATATATATATATATATATATATATGTGTATATATAATTCAGAATTAAAATATAAATCACTGAAAAAATTCAATGTATAATATTGCTTTCTAGTTTTAGGGACAACGGAAGAAGGCCTCGAATTGGCCTTCGTCACTATAAAATGCAATTCCAAATCATATTACATGTAGTAATACAATTAATAACTGACATAGTATTATTTTGTATAACACCCAGCCACATCTTCAAATGTAGATTAAGAAGCTTAAGGGGGCTCAAAACTTGGATGCCACGAGCCTCCAAAATCATACACAACTGGAAGAGGAGACTAACATATTATGTTGTTGATTATATTAATTAAGTTAAAAGTAGCCTCACATAAAATATAGATCCAATTTTATTTTTTTATCTTATCGTTAACTTGAAGTTTATGTTTGCATATCTCCAACGAAGCGTTCATAATTTTTTATGAATTCAGACAGACATAAGGGGACTCCGAGATTTGCATCTACTAAGAGTCAATCCGGCCCTAGAAAACCTTTTATTTTATTCGTGACACCCGTTTCAGGAATAAAAATGTTCAAATCTTTCAAAGAATCATACAGAAAAACCATTTCTTATCTTAATTATAATCAAAGAACTATTGAACTATTAATGGAAGAGTTGGCCAAAATGCATGTTAATTTTTGTTTATCGGGTGTTACAATTTATCTTTACAGAATGCTCCGTGACCATACGCCACTACGACCCACACTTAAAGAAGCCAACAGACAATTGAATTACCCAGTTTCAACCGGACATTAATAGATCTAAAGTGGCATTTAATTATTTCTAGTCTGTTGGCAAAGAAGCGGAAATTTCTGCATTTAACTTTAAACCAAAGACGTTCACTTTTATAAGGGACAAAAAAGTTAAGAATGAATTTTAGTCTTCACGGTCCAGCTCATCGAAATACGTTTGGAAAGCGTCAATCTGAAGGCCGGCGGTGCTCTACTGTTCAAAGGAAACGAAAAAAATTGGGTAAAACTTCCTGATTTCTTTCAAGATTAATTACTAGAGCCATTTCTTATTTCTACCAAAAATTGTTGAAGTCATATTGAAAATGATCCAGGAATAATTCACTGAAACGATTACATTTTTTTTTTCTGTAGATTTATGCCAAGGTTGACTCGAGATGAGTTGTTAATCTCATTAGCCTGTATTTTACTCATGCAATTTACGTTATCAGTCGCATGGCAAGCGTAAAATTGTTTGCTTAAGGCTTTTATTTAAGAATATGAAATATGAACAAATTTTAAAAATTGGCGAAACTTTGACAAGTGAGAGACTTGTGGCTTTTGTTTTGAGATTTTCGAAAATGCCCTAACTTTGCAGTACGTAGTTGCGGTTAATCTATTTGTGAAAATGAGCGCACAATCTCCCTAGCTTTATAAAAGAAAGATAGAATTACTTTATAGTAGTAAAAAAAACAGAAAAAATTTATGTGAGATTGAATAACTTAACAGAAAAGGAGCGCCTTCATTCTGACAGACACATCCCGCACGCCTAGAACAGTAATCCCGCTAGACTGGGGCTGCATTTCGCTATGATGCTATGATGGCCTCGTGGGACACAAAATTTGTGTACCAACAGCTCAACGCTCCGGTGCAAGGATTCTTTACAACAGCTAATTTATCTTACAATAGTTAATTTCATCTCCAATTCATGTATTAATTTAAAAAATATATATATTTACACTGTTTCTATAAACTTGTTAAAAATAAATAAATTACTCTTTCTTTCCACAATAAAATGAAGCTGTTTACAATTAGTCATTTTAACGATCTCTGGTTGTTTGAATACTGCCTGCTTTACACTGACTTAGCCGTAGTAGTAAAATCACAAAACCGGAAGGCATCTCTAATTCCGGCGGGTATTTAATATCTTATGTTCGAGTTGGTTACAATAAAGAAACCACTATCTAAAAACCACCACTGACAGTTATGTTTCTTTAACTTGAGCTAATTGTCATTTCACAAAATAATTACACTTAAAGATACAATGTAGGAGTGAGAGGAAGATGCCTCCAACTAAATTAGAGCTAAAACAACAAGTTGATGAGGATTCGCTTAAAGTTAGAAAACTCTAAATAGAGCTTATGAAAATTTTAGAAAAACATACCAGTTTTTAACTATGAAACTGAAGATTCCGACTATTTCTTTAATCATAAATATTTTTTCGTTAATAATGTTATGATCTGTAAAAACTCGATACAAAGTAAAGGAAGTATTGTATTCGCGAAAATTTTCAGATCTCAACGGAAATATCCATTTTGACCATCTCTGAATCCATTTTGACTAGTTTCGTCGTGGCGTCTGTACGTATGTTCGTATGTACGAACTTATATTAACTTTCGTACGTATTTCGCATAACTCAAAAACGATTAGCTGTAGGAAATTGAAATTTTTTATTTAGGATTGTTGTAAAATCTAGTTGTGAACTTCCCTTTTTGGTCACTGCTTGATCACCGGAAATGGTAATTTACTTGAAGATCATAATTGATTTTTATCAAAAATTATATTAAAATACTATGCAAAACTTCTCAAATTTAGTATTTATAACTTATATATTGATTTAAATAACATACTAGATTTTGGTTTAAATTGAAAAACCGGAAGCGGTACTTTACTTGAAGGTCATATTAGACTTTCATCAAAAAGTATATTAAAATATGATGTAAAACATCTCAAATTTGGTAAATAGGACTTTTATATCGATGTGAATGTATTTAATAAATTTTGGTTAAAATTAGTGAGCCGAAAAGGGTACTTCACTAAAAGGGTCATAATAAGATTACATCCAAAATTATATTTAAATTAAATATATAAATCATATGTTTCGGTAATAAAGGTTACAAACGCAATTTGGTTTCCAATCTAGTTAAAATTTTTTATTACTTCTTTCAAGTGTTAAAATTTAATGTAAAATACTGGGTTTCCTCTCCATTTGTGTGTGTGTGTGTGTGTGTCAATAAATGGGTGTCGCGACGCCGAGTGTCGTTTTTGAGACACTGCGATCTTCGGAAAGTAGTAACCAAATTCAGGATCACTTTTTGAGCCACCGATTTATAGTTTAGTAGGCGTACAAGGAAGTCATGTGTTGTCCCCATCAGATTTTTTTTTTGGTCATATCATGACGCTCTGATTGAGTAACTGCCATCATTATTTAAAAAATAAAATTTCATTCTTGCGGAATAAGTCTAAAAGGCTATTCAACTGACAATAAAAAATCTTTTAATAAAATTTAAGAAAATAAAAAATAAAAGAAAGAACAGTTTTTTTAAATTTGCATATTCTGAAATTATTTCTATATTACATTTTATCTGATGGAATCTCCGGCTTATATGAAATATGAATACTCAGATACCTTCTCCCCTCCTCCCAGGCTTACATCTACTTCTTAACTTCTTTTATATAGGTATATTAAATAAAAGATTTTTTTTAAAGTTTTGCAAAAATAATTAATGAATGCACGCGCATTGTTGTTTCCTAATAAATTTTCAATTTTAGTTGTGCCTAGTATTTTTGAATTGTTGGAAGACCCAACAATAAACAATAAAGATTTACCAAACATCCCGCAGTCCTTCCAACTTCCACATGGGGATCCGAGCATGGCTGAGCAGGATGTAACAATAATTCCTTAGCTCCGGAGGTCACTGCTCCATTTTCGTTCAATACCCTGATCTGATGATAAGTATATACAGTGGCGTGCACAATGTTTTTCCCTGTATCACTTTCGTGGTAAACACGCCGAACGCCTGAGAAACCTAAAGAAGATAGGTGGGTGTATAATTTTTTTTTCCCGTGATATTACAGTAATCTACAGATTACACTGTAGATCATGATATCAAATTGGATTAAGAATCGCCAAGATATACCGTTCTTAATCACAATACACCGTTAAAGTGTTTTTCGTTCGTTCAAAGTGAGGGCTTAAGTTCTGCTCTCGGGTCAAACAATTTTTGTCTATTTTTGTTTTTAATTAATTATAAATTTATCTTAACTATCAAAAATGTCAAGAATTCTTTAAGTAATTCATTCTCCACATAACCAGAAACCTTGACAATGTCAATGTTTAGAGCCATGTTTTCCAACACTAGCGGATTCAAGGAAGGCGGCTTTTGGGTGAAGCCCCCAAAATAAGAAATTAATTATTTTTTACATTGGTCAATTTTTGTTTTCATAGAGGTGCATTTAGACGACCGGACCAGACCAGACCTGAGAAAACGGGTAGTGCGCTAAAGTAGGCGTGGCCACACTTTTTGACGAGTAGTGCGTTTAGACGATCGGATTTTCGGATGACCGGATCAGACCAGACTAGACCGGAGAAAACGGGTCGTGTAAACTCTTACACCCTACCAGATATGGGCGTGGCTACATAAAATGGGCGGGGCAGAACTATTGGAATTTTCGTTTTTGAACGAGGCTCTACACATAAACACACCATTTCGCTAGGCCTGGTTATTTGGTTGAAAACTCTTATTCGAAATTTTTCATGACGCCAATATTTTCCCTTATGACATATATTTGATATACAGGTCAGTGAAAATAAAAAGCAATTCTATTTACTTCAATTCTAAATCTCATTAAATATTCTTTTCTGAGGTTGCTATAACCATTAAAATTATTATTAGCTCTGAGCAGCAATAATTCATTATTTACAATTGACTATATATAAGTCATATATATATATATATATATATCCGCCTTATTTTCTTTCCAATATGACTCCTAGCTATTGAGTTATACAATTCCTCTTCCTTCAGACGGCATTGAAGTACTATCATCAGCCAGCAGTGGTACCTGCTCTGCACTGCGGAAAGGCAGCGGGAATGACCTCCAAGCATGATTCGATTTCCCACCTCACTGCTCTAGGTTTCCTAAACAAGCTATTTTATTAAACAAACTATTCATTGTTTAAAACCTTACCAACTTTAAAAATAAAAAAAATCTGGTATGTCCACCCTCACGACTTTTCTTACCACTTAGGGTTAAAGTCCAAATACAAAAATTGTTTGCTGTATCTTCACTAATATTAGTCCGATTAAGATTTTCTTTTATGTTTAGTTTTGTCACAGATATAAATTATTTTTCAAATGTGCTTCGGGAATGTTCCGAAAAATTTCGAGTTATCAAAAATTAAACTAACGAGAACCGGTCTCCACAGGAACGTGGGCAGAATACTTTATAAAACATATATACAAAGTAAAATACGCTATATCTCTGCTAAAACTGACCCGATTTTTTAAATATTTTAATTTTTTTTTAATGTGATTATTATCTAACGAAAGACAACAATTACATAGGAATCGGGGTACAAAACCCTACAAGACAAAAGAAACAAATTTGATACAATTGCAACACCTTCCTTATCTACGTGGTAAAGAAAGTAATGACAAGTTCAATACACCGTATCTTTGCTGATAATAGTCCGACTTTGATATTTTTTGGGGGTTTTGTAAGGAATTTATCTACTTTTCAAATAATTATATCCACAATTTATCATAAAATGTATACTTTTTGAGTTATGCGCTAATAAAATTTTGTTATATTTTTTCCTGATTTTTCTCGGGAAAGTACTACATACTAAAATCTGAAGGGCTTTAAGGAGAAGATTTTAGACGTTTCATCAAAATCGTTACAGCCGTTTTGGCGCTATGGTCTATAGAAAAACTGCTTTTTCCGGCTATTACGCAGCCACTATTGTGCAAAGGATAACCGATTTGGCACAGAGGCATTGGGGCTAAACTCTGCAAGACAAAAAAATAAGCAACAAAATTGGTCTACCCGTTCAAGAGATGATCCTGGGACAGGCAGATAGACGGTCTCACGGATTTTGGAACAAATAGATTCGTTGAAAACTGCACACCGAAAATTTGACCGAAATACAATAGCCACAAAATTCCTACCTCCAATACAAAATCCTTAACTATGTAGTGAGGAAAGTAAAAAAGAGGGTTAAAAAACTGGAGTTGGATTTCTAAAAACCTATACAAAACATAATGAGTGTGGCTCTGAAACTTATAATATAATCAGTTGATGTACGCATGATAGTATAGAAGGATCAATCTAATTAGGAATTGATAAATTATTTGTCACTTCTATAATTTGGTTTTTGTTTAAACCTAGTTTCAAATGTTATACATTCATCCTCAGTTCTAAAACACACGGAAATTCAAAATACAGTTTGCTATTATTATACATATTAAATTGAATGTAATATAAATTAGTATTATAAAACATTAATGAAATATGAATTTAATTACGACAAGAGATCAAATACATGTTGGTTCTCACCAAGGTTTAAGCAGATTACATCAAACAATGTACATAGATTATATGTAACCTTTACAGTTTGACATAATCTACTTAAACCTTGGTGAGTACCAACATGTATTCTTAATTAAATTCATAATTCATAAATGTTTTATTACTATACTAATTTATATTACATTTAATTTAATATGTATAATGATACCATACTGTATTTTAAATTGCTTATTTTTGAATTTTTTTGTATTTTTAGAACTGAAGATGAATGTATAACAATTGAAACTAGTTTTTAATAAAAATAAAATTATATAAGTGGTAAATAATTTATTAATCCCTAATTACATATAACATAATTTGAAGTGTTTCAAATATTTACATATTTAGTTGTGAATTATATAAATTTCGAAAATGTTATTTTCGCAGTTTAAATTCAATAGGTCAATTTTTAGTGGTGGATTGTCATCCCTTTATTATGCCTATTTAAAAAAAATAAAGTAACTTTCCTCACAACTAAGTTAATATTATTCTAGATATTTTCGTTGAGCGGAATTTCAAAAGAATAAAAAAAAGAAGGAAAGAAAAGTGAAAAATGCCCTGTTCAATAGGCACCCTCCTCCATTTGCTTCGCTTTCGATGAACTTTAGTCAAACTCCAATAGAAATTTTACGTAATCAACAAACAGGAAATTACAGTTTTTCATTATTATTTAAATTATTTATTTATCTTCACTACGTTTATTTGAATAGTAATAATTTTTAAAAAGTATTATAAATGAATTACATAAACTCCTTTTATGCTTAACACAATTTACATTGATATAACTGAATTAAACAAATTATGCTAGATTTTTTTTTTCGTCGACTTTTTTTTTCGAACAATGTATTTAATTTTTTATCAGTACACTATTATCACTATTTTTTTTTACTGTGATACGTCTACGTGTTCGCTATAGTATTAGTGTAGATGTGTAATCCAAAACTGTTCCTTTTGACAACTTTTATTTACCTATCATAAATAAAATTGTAACTATTAAAAATTGTTGATACAAATTGTAAAATTTCGAAAGAATTTTTGTTTTATGGTAGATAGGTGTTCCTCTCTATATTGATATTTTTTAAATGAATTTTATATTTCTGTTTTATTTTGGATCACTATCCATTTTTTTTTTTTGGAATTTATTAGTTTTAGAAAAAAAAAGAACCAATGTTTTGTGATTTCAGGTACAAATAATTTAAAAATGTTAATAAAATATGTACAATGTGACTTTTTAAAAATTACCTCAATAATGAAAATGCCATTCACTATTGAGATAATTTTTAAAAATTATTTTTTTCATTAAATTGTTTAATTTTACGAGTGGAAGGGCCCTTCTCCTAAAAGCAACTTTAAAAAGATTTATTTATTTATTCAACTTCGTTCCAGTAAAAAACATGAGAAACAATACTGCACAAACATTGTTTAATACAATCACAATAAAGATAGTTAATGTTATTTCTCCCATAAAAAAACAAAATAACCTAATAAATGAACTTTTTATTCTTCACCTCTCCCTAAAAAAAAAAAAAAAAAAATAGAAACAGCAAGAATTAATTTTTATGTTTGCTAAACCTCCTTCATCCCACCAAAATACAGGACCTAAAAATCTAAATTATTTCCCCGCATTGAACAGATTTATTCATTTAACATTTTTCGGGTACAATACCTAACTAACCATACCCAAAAATGATATTGAAATTCTTATATGTATTATGTAATATTAGTTTACAACTGTTATTTACTCTCGAAACCAATCTCTAAATGACTTGGTAAGTTATAAGGAAACAAAGGCGGCATTCATTGGCAGCTGATTTCTGCCTCAATTGGATAGAATAATCTTGTGACATTAACTGCTAATAGGTAGCTTGGAAATAAATAAAAAAACTTTCAACACTACAGCAGAGGCAACATTTTACAAGATACAAAATAATAATGTCAAAGAGCAGGATCGCACCTAAGAACACTCATTTGGTTTTTGTGAGAACCCGGCGGGAGATAAGAGGGGGATGAGGATACGACTTGTTCTGGCCTGAAATGGTTGTCCATGACGTGATGATGCCCAGGAAGTACTTCACCAAAAATTCGATCAGGCTAATATTAACAAAAGGTAAATATTAGGTAAATATTAACAAAATAACGCGCCAAAGGAAGAAAAAAGGTTAGGAAAAACATCACAATAGTTTAGCAGTTAATATTGAAAATTAATCCTCAACGTTTAGGTTCCATGCCGATTCCTACAATAGTTACCTAGATACCTCTGTCCATCGAGAAAATATGCCGGTGCATTATAAATTACAAAAAAGGAAAGAGTAAAAATAATTGAATACTCTCCAAAAATAATTGGCTCAGGGGCGGATCTAGAGGTAGTTTTTAGGGGGTCAGGAACTCCTCTCCTCCAAAAAAGTCAACAGTTTTATAACAGTTTATGGGTAGTATATTTCGAAATAACATCATCTCCTAAAATTAACATTGACTGAATTAAGGTAGATTAGGTAAATATTTTTTTACTTAACCTAAAAACATTATTTCACACGCAATTTGCCTCGCCTTGTTACGGTCCTGTATCAGACTGACCACAGAATTTGGGACTCTTAGAGCAGGTATGTATGCTATACATTTTTTAAAAATATTTTTTAATGTTTCTATACATTCTTTCTTTGAGGCACCAACCATTTTTAATTTGCAATACACATTTATAAGCGATTATGGGAAAAGAAAATTATACATTTTCTTTCCATTAAATAATGTGAAAGTAGAAATTATTAAGTTAATTTCCGCTTTTGTATTCTTAAATTATTTTGTTACATGGCGTATTGTTTACAACAGATTAGCGGATTGGTGGGAGGAGGTTCGGTCGCATCCATCTATGTTATGCTCCTCATAAAATACACTTTATCTTTGCTAATACTGGTCCGATTTTGATGATTTTTTTTTTTAGATGATTTAATTACCTTTCATACAAGTCTATAGATAACTTACCATAAATTGCACGCTTTTGAAGCTATGCGTAAATAAAATATTCTTTTCATCATAACTTTTTTCCCTGCATTTTCTTGGTGATTTGTCATATACTTACCACAGACTTACGACAGTTTACATCTTTGGCGTACAGTATTAAGATCATATATGAGGATTTGAATTAAAAAATTATAAAATACAATTTCTCCGAATTGAGATCTACGTTTTTAAATGGTTTTGGAGGCAAGTATTGTTCTTCATATCATTTATTAATATCAATATTAAATTAAAAGATAAGAATACTAAAAATATTGGTTTCAGAAAAAGGGGGGGAAGAATACTTTTTGCACGGTTTTCACAAAATCAGTATTTTGGAAATATATTCCTAATACTATAAAAAAGATATATAAGAACAGATCACTGCGTATAGTAGAGAAGCAATCTTGTTATAATCAATAATAAAAAAAGTTACTGAAAAATCTTTAGTTTTGAATTTGTAATTCTTTCTGTTACGTGTTGCTTCCCGACCGCTGAGCCATGGTATGCCCATCGACCTAGAACTAATGACGAACTCCGTGCATTCGCCTCCATCTCCGAGACTATATAAACTCTGTTGTATTCGAATGATGCAATAATTCCAGTTTCAGTAATAATCGGTACTGATCACAATGAAGAGTCGATTTTGGTATATTGTACTTAAAAAGTTACTTTGTAAAATACTTGATTTTCCCACTCTCGATACGACTACATACGTCTCTCCTCTTCAGGAAAGATTCGTTGATAATATAGGAGACAATCATTTCAATATAAGTGGATTCGATAAAACAAATATGATTTAATAATAATTTCTGTATAATTAAAATTAAAAACATCTATGATTGTTTAAAACAATTAGACCAATGATGGTCAATAGCTCATTGTAGTCCAATGTTACATAGCGCACAAAAGAAAAAATAATCATTACATCAGACAAAATCATCTAAAGGTAGTAGAGTAAAGAATTTTCTTCGATTCTGAAAGGTCAAATTCCAAATAAATGGAAGTTGCAGACTGACAGATCATTGAGTCGTAACTGTAGTGTTAATATATCACCAACAACCAGGCAAACAAGGCAATGACGGCATAGAATACTGACAAGGTCAAATAAGATTTCCATCGTAATTCAAGGTGTAAAAGATAATATAATGTTCCATTTGCAACCTATGTTTATTTTTTTCATTTTTTCTTACACTAATTTTTTGAAACTAAACTTACGGGAATGTATGTTTACAGGAAATCGGTTTTGATTAAGACTTCTAATATATTTTAAAGTGCATTTTTATAACAATTGAAGGAATGGACCAGAAACAAAATATATAAATAAAATTGTGTTTTTAGCAGCAGAGTAATGCTACCAGTAGCATAAGATATTAAAAAAAAAAAAAATCAATTGCAGTTAAATGCGTAATTTTTTCATCTGAGATTGTGTATTATTCGCAGATAAAAAATACCGTTTTTTTAATGAGTAAAGATAAGTTTTTTTTTTGTGTGTGTAAAAATACTTAAAATGAAAATTACTCAATATTTATATTTTATTTCTTGGACCCATTGGGCTTCTAACTCTCTCAATTTATTTTAAACACAATGTTTAAAAGAAATTTTAGACAATTATCAATTTTTTAAAATATCAACGATGATAAATCAGCATGTATACACAAACAATTGTAAAAAAAAAAAAAAAAATGCTACTCATGAAGAATAAGCGAATACTGACACATTTAGGCATCTTTTCTCAAAGTACCAGAACATTTCTCTTTTAAATACCAGATTTATAACCAATTTTGGACAACCTAAAATGGTGCATGCTCAACTCGATAAATCTTTATACTCAGGGGCGTAGGCAGAATTTTTTTTTTTAAGGGAGGAGAAGGGGAGGTTAATAAGAAGAATACAAGTAATAACTTAAATGTCAATAATTGGCAAATTGGGATTATTTTTTAAGGGATAAGCATGAAAATTGGATAAAAAATTATTGTTAAAAATTACTAAAAATATTTCTTAAAATACAAACCTTATGCTTTTTCGTACATTTCGGATTGGAGGGGAGAGGAGAGGGGAGCATATATTCCACCAATAACGTTCTCGTACGCCACTGTCTAAAATTAAATGATTTGCAAAAAAATTATGATTTTCTCCGGTATTTTCACAATCCACAAAAGACTTCCGTCAAAAGCACACCAAGATGGTAATCATCGCTGTTACGACGCTGCGGACGTTTCCTTTTGCTGCGTATTTTTTAGCCTTAAACTTCCTCTGGAACTGGAAGTTTTTTAGTTGATTAAAGGATTGTGGCAGGAGAATGCGAACATAATAAGGAATGAGGATAAAGATACTGCACGGTGTTGGTTGGACGTGACCAAAGGAAGGCTCAGGTAGATATTTTGCCGCCATGGTTTTAATTTATTAATATCTATTAGTCTGATAGATATACTGATCTCATTCTTAGAAAGTATAGTTCTGCGGACAGTCTTCGGAGAATATATTAATCCTCAATGGAGGTTAGAAACGAGGAGGTGAATAAACTGTTTGTAGGCGAAATATAAACTATAAGACCAGGAAAAAAATATTAATTGATAACTAATATTTATCCATTATACACAAAAATGGATGAGTCAAATTGTGTAGTGGACCAGAAGTGATGCGTAGGATTCATCATCCACAATAATAATTAGATGGGCAATTATGTGATGAATATGATTGGTTTAATATCGTAATGGAAGCTTCATTTCAACAATTCAGTGGATCTGACCGAATCATTGCGGTTACTACACCAAATCTGGAAGCAAATAAAATTTGCCCTTTAAGTATATCAATAGACCAATAAGTCGATAATTTGCCGTAACCTTGGGGTTGCTATTCATCTGAAGTTTGTACAGCAGTATTTTAATAACACATTACGTTTTAAACTTGAATGAACAGGACAAAATAGTAGTAGAAATTATAACATTTTAACATTGTGATATTTATTTCGTTAAAAAATAAAATAAAAAATAAGACTGCAGACGTACGATCAAGGCAGCAATAGCTGTCTATAAATTATATTAATTTATATTTTAAAGGAAAGATTACTATTTTTCAACCCATCATTATTATTATTAATATTTTTTTTTTACTGAGAATTACCTTTCATTGATTACTAATAACCGAATTTAATTTATAGCAAAAGAACAAAATAAGAAACGATATATAAAGCCAGATGCTGTTGCTGATGAAATGGATATAATCTGACTCAGCGGCCCTTTGTGACACAGTTTTCCAATTTTTCCTCCCCTATACCTAACGTGGCGGAGATAATAGTGTCGGCGGTGGCTTGAACCCTGCCCTGGCATCTGCTCTCATGTAAAGGTCACGTGCTATTTCACTGATAAAATTACCAAGTTGGTAAATCTGTACTCCTGAGGTAACGTTTTCAAGTGTTTGACAATAAAGCAAATAGAAGTTTCAGATCGGTACTGCATTGCTTGTTGTGAATATTGGTCAATCTTTACATTTGATGTGTTGTACATTTTATTACTCTATTAACTTATTTACGATACTTGTCCCCGGAATATGTGGGCATAATAATGCGAATAAAATAATAAAAAGCATAATTGGACTTTCGACAGTTTATATCTGACGTACAGAAATATAAGTTAAAATGGATTAACTTAGCTAAGTTGTTATTCATAAAACTTCACTTGTATAGTTCATTAAACATTTCCGCACGAGTCTAACTGAACCCCGAACCAAAACGAGCCCCTTAGGATAAAATTTACCTAGGGATTCGAACCCGCACCTCCTTTTTTTTCAGGAACTTTTTTGGTTTACGAGTCCAATTGAATATAAACTTTGATCGGTGTTATCTAGGTGATGTATATATATAAACTTTTCACTTGTTTTTTTTAACTTACTGATACTGATATGGGTGGGAGGACTAGTATTCCAGTCAAATTGGAACAAAAGAGCCCTACCTTGCAAAAGGTTGGGTAATTAATTTTATTTTTTTATATTGTTAGGTGCGACATTAAATTGATGAGTTGTGCGAACGCTGCAATGCTCAAAAAACCATTGAAATTTCGGACTTTTTTTGGTTTACGCTAAATCTCTCCCTTTTGTAAGCGATGTAGCTCAAAAATGGTTATATTCAATTTTAAACAGCTTAAAATTTTCTAATAATTATGGGGAAACTTTTTTCTAAAACAAACAGCAACCCGGAGAGCTTTTAAAATTGATGAACTTTTAAAAATTCACAAACACATGCATAATTTTTTGATTTTCGCTAAATATCTGTTTTCCAGTGCGATGTACCTAAAAACGTATGTATTAAATATTTATCTATATTAGCAACTCCTGACGGCTACTTTGAGGTCGGCGGCGCTCCGTACAGTGGTTGAAAGGCGGAAAAAACAAATTTTTCAAGGTATTATATATTTTTTTTTTTTTACTATTAATAAATAGATTAGTTTTTTGAAATATTTTACCAATTTAATCGGAAATATTTCAATTTTTAAACCTGTAACGAGCCTTTCAAATCCAATCATGGAAAAATGTTTGAATTTCAAGAAAAATATTATCGATATTATTATTATTATAGCCACTCCCATTGTCGTTTCTTGGTGCGATTTTCCTTTGTAATCAACAGTAGCTAGACCATACAATATATTGAGTGAAAAACACATCATATTTTGTTTTAGTTTAAGCTAAAAATTATATCCCGAATAAGTACCTTAAAAAATTCCCAAAATTTTTTTTTGTTAGTATATATCTTCAAAACGTAGCCGACCGCATGTACTTTTTAGCTAAAACAAGACCCCTAATAAAATATTAGGAAAAATACAGCAGCGTTCGAATGCGTCTGTGTACTGAATTTGAATTTTAAATTGGAATCACTATTATTATCGCTTTATTGTTTCCTCAGTACTGAAGCTGTCAAAGCCAAACGAGTCCAACACCAACTACTGCTAATCCGATTTTGATGAAATGTTCAGCGATTGTGATGTTGTTACAAAAATGGTCCCATATTAATTTTTTTTCAAATTCCATCCACTACTTTCACACACATATGAGCAAATGTATTTTTCTAGGCATGCCTATTTTTCAATAAAGGCAAGCCCGATTTCGCTCAATGTTGGAGATTCCAGGGAAGTTGGCGATTGGAATAAAAATGATCTCGTATAAGTTTTGTTCAATACCATTGCTTTCGCTTACGCATGCGCAAACCTGTTTTCCTTAACACACAGCGTAAAGTCGGAGGAAAGTTGTAGACTAATGTAGTAATAGTCTAGTATAAATTTTGCCCAATTCCATCCTCAACTTTCGCTTACGCACGTGCGAACATATTTTCCTTCCTTGGCACGTCGATATTTTAAGAACTGCTCGTCCGATTTAGCCCAAAGTTTGAGAAAAGGTGGACACTAGTTTACAAATGGTCCAGTATCAGTTTCATCTAATTCTATGTATTTATGTAACTATATAATTTAGTAAATCTTTGTATTATAGTTAAATTTATCATTTTGACCTAAAGAAATAGCTGTTGAAAAAAAAAAAAAATTGTTTAGCTCTCATTTATTTTGAATTAAAAACTCGAAATTTCATTGTATTCACAACATGAACAGGCTGGAGTTTTTGATATTTAATCCAAAATAAATTGTTAACCCTCTCCACAAAATTAAAAAATAGCATTTATTTAGGTTGTTTTTAAAGGTGAGAAATGTCTGTTTTTCCCTGCGGAATAGATATCTCAAAATTTCGCATGCTTCATTCATGTTGAAGACTTTAGAAAGTGTTAATTTTAATCCAAATTTCATTGTGCTTAAGATTGTGTCATAAATTTTTTCTGTGGTTCATAGATGGGGCTTGAAAGTTTTTTTTTTTTTTCGAAAAAAGTCTATTTTCAACCACTGTGCCCCGTACTGATCATAGGGGGAGTGTCAAGATTCATTGCTCGAAACCACCACGAAATAATCGGCAATCTCTTTTTTTTTTTTACCAAGACTTGAAAAAATGCATAAATGAACTAATATCTAAATATAAAAAAAATTGACCAATTACTTTATTTCCTCTATCTTATAATTATGGCTCAGGAAATATTTAACCAAAAATATTTTCAATTTATGTATACTGTATAACAATAATGAGATTTATAAATAATTTACACCTGGTATAGAAATTTATATTTGTATGAAAGGCATAAAAACAAAATATTATTTTTAAATAGTTAGAATTTATTTTTTCGGTTTTAAGTATACGTAATGGTACTTGCAATGTCTAGAATAAAATGCTGCCAACATATCTTTTTTTTTTTTTTTTTTTTTATAAGATTATGTAAATGATTACATTCCACATTTTACAGTAATAAACAAGTCTGGCAATATTTAAATTTTTTATTTAATTTTTCTGGGATTGGGACTGACATTGAAACGTCACTTTTTATTCTCCTTCTATATCTCCAACACGTGACCTGAACTCTGATAACAAGGAACAGAGCAACAGACCTTCGCGTTTAAAAAAAACTAAATCCAATTTTTACGTCTTTGCATTTGTGCATACACATACCGACTTTTCATCTGCATACATAAAAATTGACTTTTAGATTACTCTAGGTAACAGTTGGCAAATAATACTAGAAAATATTGTTTCAGTATTTTAAAAATAATAATTTTTGCTATCATTATTTATTATCTAAATAAAATGTCAGCCTTTGTGTCGATCTTGATTTTCGAATTAAATTTTAAACTTTGAAATTTTGAACTTATTTATAACGCATATTGGGTTACATAATTGTTTGTACTCACTAAAAATAAGTATGAAAATCTGGTGCGGTGCGCGCATCACACAACTTTCCCTTACCGTCCTATAATAATTATCTTTTTAATATAATTTTAAAGGATTCACATACACAATAATGTAATTAAACTCGCCAGCATTCACTTCTTCACATCTTCTCCCACTTAAGTACAATAAAACAGTTTTTTAAGCAATTTTAGTACAACAATTCTGTACACTTCTGTCAAGTTGAAAATATATTTTAAAAGCTTCGGTTTAGTTTCTATGGAAACATTTTGTTACCATCAAATAATATAAAAGTAAAAATTATTAAATTAATTTCTGCTCTTGTATTCTTAAATTACATTATTACAGAGCCGTATTATTGACAACAGATTGGCGGGTAGGTGGGAAGGGGTTGTCGCATCCGCCTTCTTTCGGATGCGCTCGGTTAACCATCTAGGGTCTTGTATTCCTCATAAGATACGTTGTATCTTTGCTAATACCGGTCCGATTTGATGATACTTTTTTTGTTTTTTAGATAATTTAATAATCTCTTATACGTTTCTATACATAATTTATTATAAATTGCATGCTTTTTATGTTAAGCGCAAATAAAATATTCTTTTCATCATAACTTTTTTCTCTGCATTTCTTTGGTTATATACTGCATACATAAAAAGTTAAAGGCCTTTAAGGAGAAGACAATGGGCAAGTTTCATCAAAATCGTTGAAGCCGTTTACGAGAAAATTGTAAAATCAATGATATAATAGCTAATTCCGATTAGTCCGATGCGCTGTATCTTTGCTAATACTGGTCCGTTTCGATGATTCATTTATTGTTTTTTTTTATATAACTGAAGTACCTTTCATAAAATTCTATACATAATTTACCATAAAATGCATACTTTTTAAGTTATGCGCAAATAAAATATTCTTTTCATAACTTTTTTCCCTGCATTTCCTCGGTGATGTACTACTAAAATGAAAAGTTAAAGACCTTTATGAAGAACAATTTAGGCAAGTTTCATCAAAATCGTTAGAGCCGTTTTCAAGAAAATTGTAAAAAAGTGTAAAATCAATTATATAAAATGGCACTTCTGGTTAGTCGATTTTGGCCAAACAGTTGCTGTAATATCACAGCCATATACCTTACCTTAAATACGCAATTTCAGTATCGTACAACTTTTCGTTTTTGAACTAGCCTGTTCACATACACAAAGGCTCACTGGCCATTTTGCGAGACTTGATTATTTGGACTCAGGGGACCTTAAAACGCGCATTTCCGTCGAAAACTCGAAATTGAAAATTTTCATGATCTCAATGCTTCCTATTACTTCGCATATTGGTAAGGTAAAGTAAAAATGGAATGAAAATAAGGTCTTGAAGATGGCCAAAACGTTGATGATGAAGAAGTTTATAAGGAAAAGAGTTTATAAAATATTATTTTATCTTAGAAATAAATAGAAATGCACACTATTTTAACATTATATCCTTAGAAAATAAAAATGGGCTTTCTAAGAAAATTTCTTCCATTTTTAAAAATACCACAATAGAGTAAGAGTTAAATATGTTTTACCGCATGAGTCGTATTCAGGATTTTCCTCTATTATCATCACTTCAGGTTATAAAGTATTTTAAAAATACTTTTCCTGAAACACAAAGCTGGTTTTCCTTTCTGCTTCATTCTTTCTTAGAATTGAGAGCTATATCTTCGTGTCAAGATCTCGTTTAGCTCAATAAGGTGAGCCTTTAACGTTAATTTGTTACAACGTTCTCGAAAAAGGAAAAAAAAAACATTTAGTAGCGACTGTGACTACTTCTTCACTTTATAAGGTTGCCTTCAGGTTGACGCTTATCGGCAATCACAGATTCTACATAAATTCTCCCATTGTATTTTTAATACTCCGAAGCTATTATCCCCAATGAACAGAATGAGACAATTCCTATTTTGCAGTAGAAAGAAGACTGTATGATAAAGTTAAGTTGTTTTAGGGCTTTCGTTCGGGTTGAATACATTTCATTGTTTCTTTTTATAATCTCCGTGCTAAAAATCTGTATTAACTTCCTTTTTTTGCATTGCTATTTAGATGATAGCCTTCAATATAGCTCAAATTAGAATTTTAACGGAATTACTGAAATCAAACATTCACTCCGTATTTCTTAAAATAAAGCTCAAGTCCAATTTGAACAGTGGATGCTAAGAAATACTTGAAATAAAATGTTAGAGGGAAGTGGAAATAATTCTATGCAGGACGCAGATTAGAATCCCTGCAAGAATAGCATAAAATTAGTGTGGATGTTAATTTGAAAGTTGTTTTAGTTATTTCGTACCTGTAAGAAAAAAAGCCATCACGAACAGTATAAAGTAGAAGAGCCTCTCACCACTTCGTAAAAAAAACCTGGCGGCTGGAGCATGACTTCCGAAATATACCACGGTTCAAAAACAGTGTTAGGTCCAAGACCTGCTATCCACTGTTTCCTCTTTCGCTTTGAAACAATTCGTATTAGGTTCGTACACCTTAAACGAAATAGCGCTGCTCATTTATTGAAGAAGCTACAGTTAGTTCTTACACAAAATAAGGGCAATCCTTCGTGAGTTCATATAACCGTCTGAAATATTCTATCGGATATTTTACAATCTTTAACTAATCAACAGTACAAAAAGAATAATTGGAACGTTCATCAAGAGCACAAACTCGAACGCAAAGAATATAAATTAACTTTGAGGAAACTTGCATAGATAACATTTAGAGATCAAAAATTAAATTTGTAAATAAAAAAGTAATAATAAGGTGTTGAAATAATTGTTTAAAATTTTAGTAGCGTTGAAGTAGAAAAGGATTGTCATTGGTGAACGAACAGGTGTGAACTATATTTTTAATAATCCTAATTTTTTTTTTATAGCGCGTTTCACTAGGATCAAAAACGAAAAGATTTCAAAACAGCTGGCAACCGAGATTGAAAGTTATCAAAGCTAATCGAACAAGTGGATTCGCTGATGATGCCTCCAATAAGTGTAGGACAAGAAACTGGAAGATACACTTTACCAAAAAAATTAAAGGAGCACATGTGTTAAAGAAACAATAAAAAAGAAAACCAGTTCGTTTCGAAAAAAAGAAGGTATAAGAAAAATTGCTCCCGTTCTGTAACAAAAATTGGGTAATTTGAAAGCAGTACGTATTTTCTAAGAATTGGTAACTTTTGTAGTAAACTTTGTTGGTAACTATGCCCTATGGCTAGAAAAATACACAAACAATATACTGTTTTTCTAAATCTGGAACCGATTAGTGATAGTGATATGGATAATGATACATGTGTTAAAAAGAGATAGAAACAATTGAAGACATGAGTCGCTGAAAATGCTCTGTAACAGATTTTCTAAAATTGATTATTCTCTTACGAATGAAGTTTTATGTCCTAATCTTCGCCTTGTAACATTAACATCCCAAGTTTCTTGGTTAACCGCATGATTTTTCAGTTGATTGGAGAGATCACATAATTAAAATATTACATAAAAAAAAAATCATTATTTACTATTCTCAAAACTTCAAATTTGTAACGTAACAACTTCATCCACTCACGTCTTCGATTTCAAACCATTTTGTTTCGATAATTTATCTATTTGCAACGGTAATTACATCGTTTAGGTATTCTACACTTAACCTTGTTTAGTGTAATCTGACAGTATACTCGCTTTTTATAATAAACAATGAATTTAGTTACTTCAATGTAAAAAAAAGAAGTTAATTTGTAAGGATATGTAATTTAAAAAAAAAATGAAAAAGCTTTTCACTTGAAAGCTTTCCAAATTTTATTCATCCACATTACAATAAGCTTTTCTATTTAAATTTTTAATAAATCATTGAATTGTTAATTATTTTATTAACCAAAACAAAATTTTAAAAATGTGGCATACCAAACCATAAAATTGTAGCTGGGCTACAGATAGGCTCGAACCCTCCCACAGGTGTTCTGCCATTATCCTCGCTCGGTTCATGTCCTCGCAACGGAACACCTCTTTAAGAAGTTATAGCGTTGCGAAGCACGCAAAAGAAAATAGCACATAAAAGGATGTCTCGGGATATGCATCACGGTCTGTCGTCAGATATGAGCTAGAGTTGTTTTAAGGTAAGCTACGGCAGCTTTAAAAATAGGTTATGTCTAAAGCCTCCCTGAGCACAAGTTCTCAGTTTGACTGAGCATTTAAATCTGTTTAGCGTAATTTAATTATTATAGAACGTATACAGAACTTGCATAGTACCCATAAAGTACCTAAATTATTACGTTAATTTTTGAAAGAAACCTAGTGATGGAAAAGGAAACCGTTTACCGATTATGATTCAGTTAAAGATGATTACAAGATTAATTGCACATCGAATCACTTATAAATGGAAATTTAATGGAATAACAAGAAATCTTTAGTGCCGTGCAAAAAGAAACTACCCGCGTTCGTGTAAAACGTCTGAAGATAAATGGCAGAAAGAAAAAAAATCTAAAAATGTATGTACTTCATTAAGGACTCGCGTTTTTACTGATTATAACAAAATTAAAAACTAATGAAATAATTTAATTTCCACTTATTATAGTTCATATATTTATCAGCCATTGCCGATTTTATAAGATACTATGACATCGAGTTTTTATACACAGATCTGAACTTGAGCTGGTATTTAAGTCATATTAACAGGGAAATATTTTTTATTTATTCATTTGTTTTTTAAATTGTACGGAAAGCCAACTTTATTTAGTAAACTGCCAAAAAGAAACGATAGCTTAATAAAAAAAATACGTTTTACTGTGGAGAGTAAAAATTTACGTATAACAGACGATTTAAGACTGAAACAGTACCAACTTTCCGCTATTCTATCCGACCAGCACATTGTCGGATTACTGGACGTGCCGGACTATAGAAACTCGATGACATTTATAATGTAACAAAATATTTGTTATTAGTATTTTTTTATTTTCATGTACTATAAAATGATTATTAGTTGTGAACATTTTCTATACAATATTGCTATTTACCAAGGACAAATTATGAGAATATTTTTATTTTTTTGTATTCTATTCAATTAGTCTCAAATGATGGAAAGAAATACTTTTGTCATTATTTTGTTTATTCTTTATAAAATAAGAAGTAAATTTTACGCGTATTTATTGAGAATTTGAGTAAATAAGAATATCTTATGAAACCCCCGGAATCCAGAGTTTACGAAATAAAAGAATGGCTTAATGTTATGGAGATATGAGGCGCTTCATGGAAGAAGGGCGGATTCGCCATGTCTCTTTAATTTCTTTTTTAATTTAAAGGTGGTACAGGGTATATCTACACGGAATTCTTGGTATGTATATATATATAAAATATACATTGTTATATATATAAAACGATGTGATATATATAAAATCAGCCTTCAAATAAAGAATTTGAGAGATGGCGGATTCACTCTTCTTGTAAAGAGCACCTCACATTGATAAAGGGTCATCTTCAGGATACTCTATAAAGACAAAGATTGATAATTCGATAAAAATGTATAAATAAATAAAGTAAAGAAAATATAAAATAAAAAACATTTTTCCAACAAATAAAAAAAAAAACAATTATTTAATAAACCTAATTTTAATTTTAAAATGCGTTGAAGCTACAATATGCAGTGAGACAACTGGGCAAAAGGCTGTTGCACTGGGTAGGCGACGGTGTGACCGACGGTATGCCCTTTCACTAGCCAAGAAATGATGGATGAAATATTATTGTCATCGGGATGATAAATTGATTTTAATGAAGTGTCAATGCATTTTTAAACTAATCTACCTTGTGCGTTCGCTTAGGATACCCATCCTGTCGGGGTCACATTATTTAGACCTGACATTTTTACAATGGAGTGGTAAGGAAACAACTTCATCCTCTTTTTCTCACTGCTTTTCAAACCTACAAGTGGGTCCGAGCATAAAAGTACATAGTCGAAAGTGTGTTTTCTTCAACACTTTAATCTCCAACTATCATATCCCTACATATAGAAAAAAAAAAAGAATACAATGGGAACCAGCGAGGAATCTGTGAATCAGAGCATTAGTCATTCGGTTGTGAATGTGATAATATATATTACGTTAATCATCGGTATCGTTTTTCTTATAGAAGAAACAATACTAAAGTAATAAGTAAAATACAAAACAATCTACATTCATAATAGTTTCTACACTAGTAACCTATATTGAGTCCCTTCCCTTCCCCTCACAGTCGATGTGTAAATAAGAATTAAATACTAGATATCTTCCATACTTAGATATCTGCCGAACCCAGTCAAAACCCAAATCTAGAAGATCATACTTTACAAACCGGCACAATCCTCAAACCAAGGTATCTGTCTACCCTTTGGACGATTACCCGTCGCTTTCGTGCTGATTGCATATATTTACTGGGTGCAGAGAACGCAATGCTACGTCGTGGCTAGGTCGGTATTCTCAAGTGGGCTCACCTCTCTTCGTCGGAAATGTTTTGAACAAAACTCTATTTCAAAATCATTATCGGTTGTATTTTTCTAAACCTACACGAGAACCTATTAGATAAACAGATTAAATGATTTAATTTAGCCGAATCACGTGTTGAAAAAGCATTTATTTTAAAATTTGTTACATCTATAAATGTTTCTGAAAATTAATGGCAAAATAGATATTTTATTTTCTCAAAGGGCATTAATAAATTGCTACGGCGTCCAATCTTTTCAGTGCATTTTCCATTTATGAATGCCATGATTAGATTTTATTTTACTTACAAAAATAATATACCAGAAGCCTAAGATGTGTCTCTCACACAAACGGAGTTAATGAACCTGCAATAGTCTTAGAAATATATAATAATATATAATCATTGTAATGGGTTTTTTAAAGATCCTAGAAGTGGAGTTGGATGGATAAGGAAATAAAAAATTATCTCCAAAAATACCTTAACCGAACCTTAAGGGGCGAAAGGAACTATAGGAACTGAAATGTAATTTCTTCAACGTCCTGGTCTCAATGCATTAAAGGTTAAAGCAAAACTGTTTATAAAATATTCTTAAATATATTTAACAAAGAAAAAATATTCAGGTATTTCATAGAAAATTTTCTAATCATATAAAAAATATAATTTAACCTATAAAAAATAAATATTACTTTTAACAAATGTAAATCATTAAACGTAACTTTTGTTAGCAGGCTAATTGTAGATAACAAAACCGTAAAATCAGAGGAGTTAATTGATATTTTTCTTCAATATGGGTTAATCAATAGTTGACTATGTCTTAATATTTTTTTACGAATAAAATAAGAAGTTCTATGTATTGTAAAATTAAAAAAAATATTCTTGTCTTAATTAGATCATAAAACTCCTTGTTGAAGATTAATGGACATAAAAAAACCAAGCTCGTAATGTTAAGCTATTCTCAGATTCATTCGTTTCTTTTCAGTAAATGCTAAAAAAAACTTATTTTAACTAAGCAACGGTATAAGTAATTTAGAGATTATTCCTTTAAAAAAAAAATGTAATTTCTTGTTATTCAAGAAGTGATTCCTTGTAATACACTATATCTGTTCTTTAATAACCCTATATAGTAGGGTTATTGGAAAAAACAAATAAATTAATTAATTTTTTAAGAGGTAATTTATTGATTTAAATAATGAAAAAAAAAATCGAGCAGTATTTATGTATGAACAAAATAAAACATGAATTATTATTACAAAAGATTATTAAGAAACAAACCTAACTATATAGTAAAAACTAATGAATGAGAGATGAACAGTTTGTATAATTTCTCTTAGGAATTAGTGAACAGAAATCTTCTAATTTCTCTTTACGGAAAAATTCAATTGTTAACAGCGTTTCTGGGTATGTAATGATGCACTGCGGAAGTAACCTTTAAAAAAATGGTATTTACTCCGAAACGTTGATAGCTACAACTGAATTTTCCAATAAAGGAAAAAAAATGGAAGATTTCTATTCACTAATGTTTCGGGACTTTTTTTACCCGATCTTCAGAACGAAATAATTCTGTAAATGATTTTAATTTTCCTGTGACAATACCACATTTAGAGTGTATATTTTTATGCAATTTTATTGTTCTTTTTATTTACAAGTAATTAAATATACTCATTAAAACAAGATTTAATCTTTATTAAACATAAATACTCATTATGTGACAAATCGTAATAACAAAAAAAAAAAATAGTAATACAAAAATAATCAAATTATTCTTCAACCATGTATTTAAGTTAATTCGTGTGTGGCGAAAAAGAAAATAATTACATTTAAAAAAGTTGTGAAAAAATATTATTATTTTAAATAAATATTTCAACATTATACGTCTGCGTTTAATTGAAAAAAGAAAAAGAAATTGTCAAAACGCAAAACTACCCAAAGAAAATATCATTTAAAAATCGATTCTCCATCTCCAAAAGCCTCTAACACATTCAATTTTTCTTAGAAAACAAAACTCTATTGTAAATTTAACTGAGAAAAAAAAAGAAGACAATACTGCCGTGATAAGCTAAACTCCAAATCATTTTTTCTAAATAAATTCTTTTTATGTACCCGGACTGGTCTAAAAATTACACCTTTTTACGACTTAAGATAGCCTTAAATTCACTGGTTGTATCCAAACCATTGGTTTTAGAGCTTTTTATGTCATAAAACGGTGTGATTTTTAGACCAACTCGGGAAAACTTCAAAAATATATTTAGGAAAAATAAATGTGGAGTTAGGGCCATTTAACCCGGCAGAATAGGTTATAATAGAAATAACCTATATTTATAAGGAAAGTAAGTTCAAGGCCTTACACCTGTCTTTGTTTACCTCAGATAAGTGGTATCGGCGTTGATGTGACAGATTATTCCGAAATATTTAAAACTGTAGTTACTGCTCTGAAAATTCTAAAATTTTCTTGAAAGCATATATATCTTCTACATGTTATATATGCTAAACGTGAGGAACAGCACTGCTGGGTCCTCAGATAACAGAACCAGCTAACATCACGTTTTGCATAGCGGGTGGGAAGATGAGCATTGCAAGGGAATAAGTACCACTTACGTAGCGGATTCCTCTGAGAGATTATTGAATAGTTTTCGGTCTTCAAAAGATACTTCCTAAATGATGAACACGAACTTTATATTTAAGTCTATTTTATACAATATAATATAGTTTGGGGTTACCTGAGAGGAGTCCATAGTACCGACATTAGGAAGCGACATCAGACCCAATCCGGCAAGATGTCCCATTGAGCGCGATCCTCTGCCATCCACACTGTTCGAACTGGCGCGATCTACTGAGACCGCCGGGAGCCCCCACCAACTACTCTGTGTCCATGTCCCTCCACTTCTGGGGGATCACAGATGATTCCGACTCGCTCAAATTGATTTTCACCCTATAAGCCATCTGATTCATCCCCTTATCACATTCGAGTTGTGGGCTTTTTTTGGTCTGAATCCAATGAAGAGACTCGTGGCTTTTGACGAAAATAACGGAAATTTATGGAATTTACGAATTGGCTCGAATTAGTTTCTTATTTCAGACACGTCCATCCACACTTGCTTCCGTCCAATAATCCGTTCTTTATGTATGTAAATTGGTGAGTTCAAACACTAAATTATTCAACAACACTAGTTTAAACTACGAAACCAAACTACATCTCTAACTTCTGAACTTTTACTTAATGCTTTCAAATTATCTACCTAATTTTACAAATTGCATTGGAACAGCTGTCAGGGCTATGCAAGGTTAGTAGTCAGGAAATATTAACATAAAATAAACGTGGTAATTAACTGTAGTAATATTTTTTTTTTTTTTTAATAACAGATCAATAAGGTATCTCTAAAGTTTTTATATAACATATATGTTATCACATTCTCCGGTCACAGGTTCCGCAGTGCACGGTTCAAAACGGTGTGGGACTTGGATACTCACCTGGCTCAGCTAAAATTTGTATCGTGGCATTCCCGAAAAAGGAATCTTGACACTCCCACACTGTATTATATAATAATAATCATAATAATAATAAACTCTTTATTTACATCGGGACAATGCCCTTTGTAATAACAATAATAGGCAGTGATAAGTTTTAGAGCCTTAGGGTAGATGAAATAGGAACGTAGTAAATACCTGAAAAAGGCAACTATATAAGTTGAAAGTTCAATAGAGAAGGATATGAGTTAATTTCTTCATCTTTTGTTGGTCCTATACCTAATAAACTGTTTTATTTAAAATAAAGTGAAGAAAGAATTTAGAAACAAACTGATTTCAATGGCTCAGGAACATGTAATTTTCTTCCCTGTATATAATTTTTTCGCTGTCACTAATAAGGACATCCCATGCTCATTAATGAAAAACTTTTTTTGGTTATCGTCTTTTAATCAAGAGTTGTAGAATTTTGGCAAATAAGTCGACAATTTTTCCCACTGTGCGACGGTAAGAAGGGCAAAGCCTCTTCAATTCTTCGTGAAATCTGGAGACAGAGGCGTCCCTCAGGACTCCGAAAATGAATCTTACAAATCATGTATATGCATATATATATATATATATATTTTTTTTTTTTGTGTATATATACATATATATATATATATATATATATATATATATATATATATATATATATATATATATATATATATATATATAAATATATATAAATATATATATATATATGTATATATTTTTTTTTGTGTATATATACATATATATATATATATATATATATATATATATATATATATATATATATATATATATATATATATATATATATATATATATATATATATATATATATATATACAAAAAGAAGAAGAACATTAAAAGTATTATAAATGATTTACTAAATGAATTAAAAAAAGCAAATGCTTTTCTAATTAAAGAAAACCGTCGACCTAAATCAATTTTTATAATTTCTACCTTTCTGTTGTGTGTTATGATAAATGAAAACTAAAAAGCTAAAGGAGTTGACACCAAAAGCCTATTTTAGCATAGTTTTCGTTTAAATGAATGAAGAGTTTTTAATTTAAAAGGAAACATGTCTAAAAATATTTAAATTTAAATATAAGAGCAACAAACTTTAGATAATAATAATTCCATTTGCGTGAGAGCACAGAGTCGTTCAGAACTATCGTTGGAACTCAAGTCATTGTCAGTATCACTCTGAATTATTAGGTTTTGTTTTCCAATCTTAATTTATGTTAAGCTAATTAAAAAGTATGAAAAAATAAAATTTCATTTTGAGATTGGCTTCTCGTTAGTGTTATTATTAGTAAATGCATGCAACATATTTTTAATTCCGATTAGTTCCGCGGTCTCTTGTGAACTTCACACGTCTGGCCTAGTAATCATTTTGCGTGAGTTAATTATCGTGAGAACGGCTGAGCAAACTCTGAGAACTATTTTGTATTAAAAATTTATTGCGGATAGGAATATTCTAATGCAATACAAATGAAGACGTAATACAGCATTTAATTTACTTCAGAATTAGTCTAAACCAAATGATGTGATGTATTTTATACGTTATTGCAAACATTGAAACAGCGATGCTATTCTAATCTACAACTATGAAAGGTTTAAATTTGTATCAACAACGATTCAATAATAGAAATCATACCACGACCATGATTAATTTCTGGATTTTTTTCAGAAAAAATGAGAGGATACCGTAGTTAGACAGAATGTCAGATATAGAATAAATGAGTTCTTCATGTCGAAAAGAGAAATTAGAACAAGAAATTAACGGAATGTTGATTAGCGGGCCTTGAAGTACTTAACCTTTATGAGCAATGTTTTGGTTTTAGGGAAAAATAATGGATGTTCTCAAAAATAGTACCTATTTAGAAAGGGATACAACATTACCGGGCCTTTCACCTTGCTCAAGAGCTTTTGCAAAAACAGAAATTTAGTGTAATGCATTTCCTACATATGATTATAAACAGATAAATAATTACAATGCTTAGTTAAAAGAGAAAATGAAATTAAAATGACAGGCACAACGAGTCTCCAACGCTGATATTTGATATAACATTGACGCAGTATCTGCTGAACTTGGTTCATCAAATCGTCTACTTAAAAACTGCCAAGAGTTAATTTTTTTTTTCTTTCCAAACCCATCGGAGCTATCCTCCTTAGTAGTAAATATGCACAATAAAGCCCAGCTAAAATGAAATAATGGACCAACCCTATTTTCTTGTTTCGATTTCCGCTAGTTTTTCGCTGACACTACAGTTTTGAATAGATACTTCTTCCATTTATGTATTGTATCTGCAACTAAAAAAATCTCGATGGCCCAATTAATTATGTATTGTTGATAAATAATTATAAAAATATTTTATTAAAGTTGTAAGAAGCAGCATAAAACTAATAAAAATAATTAAAAATGTTATAAGATTTTAACTGCGCCCAATGGAAAATTTACTTAGTACTTATGTTTATGAATGTATGAGATAATAATGCAATTGGCAAGGAATTGAATCTAATGAGCATTGGTAACTGATAAACGTGAATAAAAATTAAAGATACTATTTTTTTTTAAATCTAAAAGTTGATACTTTTGTAATGATCACTCAAACTAAAACATTACTTCTGTTGTTTTTTTACAAAGTAGTTTATATCTAATAATTTTTAATCCATAGAATCTTAGTTTATATTTAATTTATTCCCATTATTGTGTAATTAAAACCCTCAGGATGGGTTTTAATGTAGTTGGGTTCAATGTTATTTCTTGATTTTTTTTTTTTTACGATATTACAGAAAGCA
Source organism: Rhaphigaster nebulosa (assembly GCA_948150685.1). Lineage (NCBI taxonomy): Eukaryota > Metazoa > Arthropoda > Insecta > Hemiptera > Pentatomidae > Rhaphigaster > Rhaphigaster nebulosa. Next base: position 46,362,551 of record OX411308.1, on the reverse strand, counting down.
GTATGTTTTAATATTTTTTGCAAATTATACTGACTAGAAATAAACTACTTACAAATCGTAAAGAAGTGATTCAAATCTGGTGGCATTTAAATCTGTGTATATCATAAGATATAATTACTTGAAAGAGAAATTGAAACATAAAAGGAATGCCAAACTCTGATTACTTATGACAATCCTTAACACAATTGGATGATCGGAATCCCAAAATGTCACCTATCGTCATAAACCTGTTAAACCCTGTATTATCGTAACTTCAATTTATGCTCGATGATCAGCTTATCCATGTAGGATATATCCGCAAACTATTATGTCAAAAAAACCAATAACAATAAACTCACATGGGATGTTAAAACCGGACCGAAAAAATTGCTCATCGATTCCAAAACAATTTTATATACAAAGGTTTTGTCTTTACAATTTCCTACAAGAAGCTTAATAATATTACCATAGTCAGGTATATTTAGAAATAAAGGTAACCGATCGAGTTTAATGAAAGCATCGATTTTTCCCATTTTAAATTTCTTCATTTCATGATCTTTTGTCAAATCAGATGCTCTATTTGATATGCCACAGATTGAAGCGTACAAAAATCATAATATTCTACTCTGAAATTTGATATGAAATAGATAAATGCATACTGCATGATGTCTGAAAAGATCGCATACGAATTGTTAACTAGAGAGTTTTCAAGAATTAGTTTCTCCAAAAGTAATTTTATGACATATTACTCTCTTCATAATATTCATTTTTATTTTAAATTCAGAAGTAAATTTAAACATTTAGAAAATAATAATGATTAAAAACAAGAATGCCAAAAATTGGCCCAAAAGACAAGCTTAGAATATTTGTATCTAGTGGGCATGGTGACTCGGTATTCGCGGTGACTGCCAGCCTATTAAGACCTTTAAATGGCACGACTGCTCGCTCCCACCGAGTGCAGACAAAGAACAATAGGATATTGTGAGGTTGGGATGAGCGGGCTATATTCTTAATTATCTAACTGCATTTAAGTCCACCACACCTCAAAGTTGTATATATTCAAAGCACAAGACGGCCTGTAGCCGCAATAGATTGGTCTATCATCATTTTTAGAAAACAAAATTTGAAAGGATAATGATAATAATAAAAAATGTTATGAAAATCCGAAGGTTCGATGCAGATACTACCAACAATCGCGGTAAACGTACCATTTTTATCATTTATATTTTTTACCATTTTTTCGCCGAACACCGTAACAATCCATATTTGCCATATTATCCATCAGTCTATTCCTCAGATAGTTCAACGGTAATTAACTTAATATGGATTCATTCATTTTCAAGCCCAATAACTTTCCATGCCCATTACAACGTCGCGAATCAAATATACGATATAAAATATTGTGTCGCTTGTTTGACATCAACTCATTGGTCAACTTTACTCTCTTACTCTACTTCCACCCTAAATCCGAATCCAAAATTTCTATTAGATATCTCTACTGCCATATTTTCTCTGTTCAACGATATAAATTCTTGTTTTCTAGCATTTATAGAAGCGGATCTATGAGCGTTTAAATATGACATCAACACCATCTTTTTCTTCTATTTTTTACCTAACACCTCTAATAGATGAAAGTAATTCTACTTATAAAAAAAAATAAGTGTAGCCAATAACTATCCAACAAAAGATTACGAAAATATTAATCAGTCTCTTTTGAAGCAACATCAAATGGTTACCAGTCATGCAACCATCCTTAAATTATAATTTTTTTGTGCTACCTATTTTAAATATAAATATTGAAAATAAAATATTTTAGCAAATTATTATGCAATTATTAAATTATATAAATTTTAGTTTTTAAGGTAATCAAGCATTTCCCACAGAGTAATTATTACATATAACATTATTTTGAATTGTGTTGTGTAATGAAGTTGTATGTTTTTAGTTTTTGTATTAATTTTAAATAAAATTAAAAACCTGCCTTACTTGGTAATTTTTTTTAGTTACTATTACTGAAATTTAAAAATGTCGAAAAAAATGTGTCCACCACAGACACATTTAGGATTGAAATTTGAGGTAAGAAACAATTGTATGGAATAAAATATTGCTCAATTTATTTTTTCCCGTTTACAATAGCATCTATAATTTTTTCTGGACTGCCCATGATAATGCACTGCATCTTAAATTTTGAGTTGAAATATTGATTAAACGGAGAATAATTCAAAGTTTTAATTTGCGAAAGCATTGCAAAAGGTTAACAGAAAAAATAAGTATCTAAAATAAACATGGTAAGTAGTTGCCAAGAGCTCTTCTAGCATTTTTAGTTAGATTCATTTACATAACTCTATTACTACAGGCACTAGAGCGTGCTTCGCTGTAATCAGAGTTTCACAGTTTTCACTAACCGTACTTTACAAATAACTAAGTCCTTCCGTATTAAGTTTTGTAATATTTCACATTTAAATTTCTAGCTTATAAATTGTTCTTGTTGACGAATTTTAATCATATATATACTCGTCTAAATCTAAGTCTCACCTAATTCTATTCAGATTATAATTGTTGGTGCGTCTTTTTGTGATCATGTAACTTCTAAACGACTTGACCGGGTAATGTCTAATTCACACAATATATTTGTGTTTTCGAGGCGATGGTTCATAGCTCTGCGATAGGTAGCACTGTTATAAGCACATTCTATATTTATAAGATGGCAATGTACTCAAGCAATGTACGCGCGAGCATTAGTGAAAATTTTACATTTTACATAAATGGTCAGCGGATGCAAATACAACGTTCATTATTGCGATCATCGTTCAATCGTCTTACATTTGAATATGAACCATAGAATAGAATATTCATAACATTCAAAAATTACTATTGGCGAAAAGGATAAAAATATATGTATATTGTTATGCATTTAAGTTTAAAAATGAAACTGATGTAATGTATTACACAGCTGGAAAAGTGGTACTACACTGAATCCACCACCTGATTTATTTAAACTTTTATATTTGATGAGATATATTTATTAATATACATGTATACATATTATGGGCCTGCACACATGTTATTAGTAATATATATATATATATATATATATATATATATATATATATATATATATATTTAATATATATTAAATTTAATAGCTTTAATATATATATATATATATATATATATATATATATATATATATATATATATATATATATATATATATATTAAAGCACATCAAATGAATTTAACAAAGACAAATGCTATTAATTTTTAAAGAACGTGCCATCTAGTTTACGATGCAGTAATTTGGAATTACCTAAGTATTCAGTTATCGCTACCGATTCTACAAAAATCATAACCTCACGAAAATGTTGTGTGTTTATAAATATTACAACAAATATTACAATATCGTAACAAAATTAAAATTTACTCCTCCCTGTTTGGAATTGTACCATAGCCCAAATGAACTATTTGTTGCAAATGAGGTATATATATATATAATTTTGCATTTTGATTTTTTTTACCTTATAAAATTATTAAATTCATGAAAATAATAATCCTTTACTTGATATAGGTTAATATATATATATATATATATATATATATATATATATATATATATATATATATATATATATATATTAACCTATTTGATATAGGTTATATTAACCTACTTGATATAGGTTAATATATACATATATATGTGTATATATATATATATATATATATATATATATATATATATATATATATATATATATATAAACCTATATCAAGTAAAGGATTATTATTTTCATGATTTTAATAATTTTATAAGGTAAAAAAAATCAAAATGCAAAATTTATATCAAGAATAGACTTTAAAAAACGATGATTCGACCGTCTAACGAATTTCTACTAACAGATTTGTTTTGTAACTCAATGATTGAAAACCATATAGAATATTCCGTCCCCGTTTGTAGTACCAGCAACTATACTACTTTCTATATGTTAGATTTTACATATTTATGACATTTCCTCATTTATTGATTGTTAAAAATAACTATAAACAAAATAAAAAATCTTTTAAACGCTACTGAACATTTGATATAACAAATAAGTTACATGATTCAACTTGACAGCTTTTCTTCAATGGACACAACTTTGATCAAATTAACTCGGTAAATTCCTCCATAGTAGTGGCCAACAAAGAACAGTTCTATTGACCCAAGTGGCATTTGTATGCACAATGCGACCACCCACTCCATCAGGTGACGACATAACTTCGGGAAGTTCCTCAATTCTTGTTAGAACAGATTAGAATTGTTTAACAATCATTCGTTACATCATAGGTTGTCTTTCAATAGTTTTTTTCTGAAAAGAAGAATGGAAAGAATTTATACTTATTCTGATTCACAAAAAGAGACCAAGGATGGATTGTAATAATTATCGCGGAATCTTACTCGAATCACGGAATGCTCCAGGAAATGATCGAAAACTACCATTGTAGTTTTAGACGGAACCATTCAACTATAGATCAAATATTTTCCTTACGACAAATATTAGAGAAAAGATTGGACTTCTACGGTGTAGTTCATCAGTTTTACATCGATTTCAAAAAAGCTTATGATTCCATTGACCGCCAGAGACTGTATAATATTTTGATTGAGCAGCGAATACCGAAGAAGTTATTAAATCTAGTAGGGATGTGCACGGCCGAAAGATTCAACAAAGTAAGGATCGGTAACTATTTTTCGGAGAAGTTTGAGGTTAGGTCGGGTTTAAAACAAGGTGATTCCCTTTCACCTGTCCTATTTAATTAAAAACAAGATTATGCCATTAGAAACGTAATACATACCGAATAATATTGAAATATGAGTAGGAATACATCCGTAGTTGGGTTTGCAGATGATTTGGCACTCTTAAGCTAAGACGCGGAAACTATAAAACTAAATATAACAATATTGTTGGAAGCCGATAAAGAAGTAGGCCACAAATTTATTTTATTTAATTTATTTTAAGACGAAATATAACGTTAGTAGCAGAAACGGCGATCTTACAAATTGGGGTTTGGACGGTGGTCGGTGGACGGAGGTTTGTAAACAGCGATCAGTAGTTTCAGCATCGAACCCTCGTGTTCGCTAAGTCTTTTATTATTGTTATAGTACCCATTTTCCAATAGCTAAGTAAACTCGGCAATTTATTATGTCCTACGAATTTTTTCTGTCCTACTTCTACATAGAAGCAGCCCTCTGGTTCTGCATGATTGAGTACAAACAAAGACGCGTAACACGGTCAATGTAAACAGTTTCACAGGAAGAAGAAGAAATAAAAGGAGGAAAATTAGAAAAAGGCCATCTAAAATTGATTAGGGAATCATAAAAATTTTTATAAACAAATAAGGTGAGCTTTTTGAGCAAGTACATTATCTAATATCCAGTTTTTTACAAGGAATTTTTTTTTCCCCCATACGGAATTTAACAATTTGAAGTAATAATTGTATCAAATATCTTAATGAAGCGCGAAAAAAAACTGATCTCAGTTTTTTTAGAAAATTAAATGATATTTTGAAAATGTCGTAATTTTTTCTTCATATTGCGTTCGCCCTCATAGTTTATGGAATAGGTGCATACATAATTAATATTTAGTATATGTGTAACATATGAATGGTTGTATGCATATGGTGCTATTTTTATTTTTAATATACTTTTTGGTTAGGGTTAGTGTTGTTTATTGATTATATCATATTTACCACAGTAAATATAGTGCAAAATAGGATGTCTGGAGAACAAAAGCACACGTTTTAGGCGATTTATGAAGGACCAATTAATTGCGCTGAGCGAGGGATGGGTGCAACTTTAAACGTTTGGTTAACAAGATCAGTGTCACATTGGTCATTAAGCTTATGATTATAAACATTTAGTGTATCTGAATAGGTATATATGTTGTTGCTCAAGTGAGATTTGAAAATTATAGCGAATGACTTACTGCGGCATAAGAGGAGCATTAAGTTTTATATATTTATTCTTTAAAGTGAAATTTTGCTAAATATTCTGTTGACGTCAGGTTGATTTCCGTTACTTGGATACGACTATTTAATATGAAATAATCGATGCAAGATGGCATTACTAATTTTATCTATTGTTTTAATAATTTGGTTCGATGTCATGTTATGCCATTTTATCAATGGATTGGATCATATTGTACTAATACTTATTGTAGGAAAACATTAAATATCGATTGCGTGTATTATTATAATAGTATGTATCAGTACAATACTATATCACAGTATTGCTGTGGTACTAGAAAAATGTCTAATTTCGAATGTAAACTTCAAAATACGCGCCATAGACACATTTTAATGATCAAGCAAATCTTATTAATCCAACAAAAGTCAAAAGAAAAATAAATGCAATGCAGTACTTGTCAATCCTTAAGATTACTAATATTTGTTTATGGTAATTCGCAAAGATTGAGTAAATGTAAAGATAACATCACAACTAAAGATAACAGCGTGCGCTTTTCTTTAGTTATTCGATTAAAAACAAAACTAACGAATTCGTCGTGTTTTTTTTATGAAAGGAGATGGTATTTTAATGTTTAATTTCAGAAACCAAAATAAACTCGTAGAATATCGCTAACTTCTTGCCAAGATCATAAACGGAGAGGGGCTACTTCAGCTGTTACAAGAAAACACATGTTGTAAGCTTAACCCGGCGTTGTGTATTTCATCGCTGTTCGTCAATATGACCGTTTCGTTATAGTTAAAATTCGTCAAGAGTCTATCAGTACGAAGCTAGCAGAAACTATGGAGCAATTAGAACCATGCCAGGTTGAGATGGACTGGCAGTTATCCAGGGTGTTCGTCTATCTCAACCCGCACTTCCAGCAGCTTTGCCAGAATTCGTCGATAACCTGCTTTGGAGGTAGGTGTCTCCTTTATAGACTAGTTCATAGCTTTCTTGTTTCCAGGTCATAAAACAAATAACGATAAGAGGATATTCCCTCAGACCGATGAGAAATAAAGTCGATAAACTCACATCACTCAGGCAAATTTTTGTTAAATTCCAGCCAAAGGCGATAGTGATTTTACCAACACAGAAATATACAAGATTTTTTTTTTTTTTTTTAATGTTCGTCACAATTTCTAGGTCGTTCCTATGCATGAAGATATTATGTCTTATTTATTTAGGTTGACCTATATCGGCGTAATACGCCGGCACAAGTTTCGCCTCTATAATTTATAAACAAAATCAATTATGCTCAGACAACTAATAATTTTGAAAGCGTATATATGCTAAAAACAAATAAACAGGACGTGACAATTCAATTTCCTTTTGCATGTTATAAACTTGGCATCCGAACATACAGACAATTAAACATATTGTCCTTTATGCCTTATATTTCAATTTTAATAAGATTGTTGATAAATGAAGACATTTTTGTCTTTAGAGCTTAGAGCAATAATTATTTGATATAAACTATTATATTATTGTGGATATTATAGAAATCACCAAAAAATCATTTCATTAAAATTTCTTTAAAAATGATACTTTAACAAGACCTATATCTCTTTTGTTTTTGGTTTATTATTTTAAATAATAAATCTTTGTAATCGGCCAAGAAAAAATAATTTAATCCCCCTTTTAATATTTAGATTTTATGTCAGAAGTTCAGAATCCAAATATAGAATAAATAAAAAATCCGTCTGAAATTAAATTAGAAAATTATCGCTGTTATGATTTCATTTATTTTTCGATTTCACGATTTGTATATACCTACAGGCTTTAATAAATCACTCATATACGATTAGAAAAACTGAAAAGCACAATGCATATATCCCCACCATTTACCTAAGATCAGTTTTCATGATTACTGTTGGTAAAACATTTTTACTTCCTTGTACGCAGTAAAGGTTTTGTGTGAAATTGGTGAGCCAGAAGGGGTACTTTACTTGAAGGCCATATTAGACGTTCATCAAAACTTATATTAAAATAATTACATTAGGCATTAGAAAAAAATCTGAAATTTGGAATGTTAGAATTTTACATCAATATAAATAAATTACTAGATTTCCGTAAAAATTGGGACGTCATAATAAACTTTCACCAATAATTATATTAAGATATAATGCAAAATATCTCAAATTTAGTATGGAAGACCTTTATATCAATATCATTAATGTGGTAGATTTTGGTTAAAACTGGCTTACTGGAAGTGGTACTTTACATAAAGGTCATAATAAACATTCATCAAAAATTATATTAAAATATAATGTAAAACATCTGAAATTTGGTCTGTACGATTTTTAAGTCAATATAAATTGAGATTTTGGTTAAAATTGGCCTGCCGGAAGTGATATTTTACCTAAAAATGTTTTCTTTTTCTTCTCGCCTTTTTTTTTTTGAACTTGCGATTTATAGTTTAATAGGCGTACAAGAAGTTATGTGGTGTCACATCAGATATTTTTTCTCATCATAAAGTACTCCCATGTGCTTATCAGCGTAGGTTATATTCCTTCTAAGAAATTTTAATGTCAAGTAAAGGAGTCAAGATAACAAAAGGAAAACTTCGCTCTTACTGCAATTCTCTTATTTCCATCATATTTTGAATACACTTAAAACATTTATATGGTGAAAAATAAATATGTTTTACCAACTATATTTGAGATTAGGAACATTTAAAATACGCTAAATTAAAGGGAAACTTTTAAACATCTATGAGGCATTTTATAGAAATTAATTTTTTCCTTGGATCAATGATAACCTTCACGGTTCAGAAATATTCTTTTACTTGTTAATATTTTTCGATCTTTGTTTAATTAATTAAAGTGATTTTAACGTCTACGACTAGTGTAGTTCTTAATACTCGCATTAATACTTGTGATAGTTTTTGATTTTTGCATAACGCCTTTACTTAAAGTTGATAGATTTTTAAGGATCAGAAGCATTTAATTAAATCAATTTGATCAAATTTATTTATTTACTAATTAAGTAGTGCAGGAAAAAGCAAGCAATCTCCAGTTTTACAAATTGTTGGTAAACAACAAAAAACTCTAACTCTTCTAGTTTGCCTCTTTATTATGTTTAGTCACAAAAATCAAGATGAAATATGCTTTAACATATTAATACGGATGTTGTATATTTTGATCACCAAAATTAAATAATGATGGTTTTGATCCTAAAACAAATGGATATTGTATAATTTGATCATGATTTTTTTTTATCAACAGAGCAAAAACAAGTCTTTTCTTTTCTATCCATTGAAAGCTTTATTAAAAAACAAAACAATAAAAATTGTTTTATTGAACCAAAAATATTTACTAAATTAATGAATAAAAAGCAGAATTATTGATAAGCTCTGGCCTCTTACTAAAATTAGGCAATTTAGAATCCATATAAACAAACTGAAAAATGTGATTTGCTTTTTATGCAAGTTGTAAAATTAATTGAAATTTTAGACAAAAGAGAAAAAACTAGACAGTAAAAAACATGAATGAACTACTATTACCAACGGTATTTTATTGCCAATTAAACTATTAAATATGTGGTTTTATCTATTTTTTCACAACATAAACTATTGTCGTCAACAACAGTAACATTAGGAAGTAAATATGGAATAACTTCGCTGTAATAGGCCAGTGAATTAATATTGCGCCAATCGCATCCCAAATGTTTGAAGAAAAGATTTTCTACAACCCTGATTTTTGGATTGCTTAAAGAAAATTCTATATAAAGATTAATTCAGCTTCTATTAATCACATCAATCTTACCAAATCAAACAGATTATTCGTTCTGATACTAAACCTAATGATTATACGCGTTTTTCGGAACGATATGGTAGGTTCTAATCAAAATGAACTACACCAAGAACGCGAAAAATCTATTAAAATAGCTATGTTAAATAGATTTCGTCAACAACTTTAGATTGTTTGTTTTGATCCTACGCTACTCAATTAGATTATGGTAATGTTATGGTCATTAATAATGTTTTCTTTAAAAATCGAACAAAATTTTTATAAAACCATTTTTTTTCTTCCTAACTTTATAGAAAGTACGTTTTTTTATTTATTTAGTAAATTTTATATCTACTGCGGTTACGTTTTACGCCCATATAGAACTGTAGGAAGTTGAATAGCCCTACAAAGTTTGGTTTATATTTTCTTTAATAAACCTTTGTAATCGACCAAGAAATTTTTTTTTTTACCTCTATGAGTATCTCCCCTAAAAATTTGATGTTTTACGTTTCAAAATAGGTAGAATCCAATGTCGAATATAAAAAAATTCGTCCATCCGCGGCTATTCTCTGATACCACTGAGCCGATTTTCTTGAGATTCGGCACCAAAGTCACAAGTCACCCTAGGCTGATCCTCGGAACTGGACACTACCATCCGCCTTTTCGTTTCGAAATGGCAGAGGATTAGAGATTTTATACGCCCATAACTCGGCTATTTATATCTTATTATTTTCAATAATAAACCTTTTAACCCCTCCCTCTCCATTAAAATCAAAATGTTTTTGGTTTTCGTTTTTGGGGAAAATAACTATACCATTAATCTTGCTTTTACTTCCTCTAAATTTCGAATAAAAAAATAAAACATAGAATTAAGAAATATGTTAGTACAGGTAAAATAAATCTATCTCAATATCTATATTTTTTGTAATATCATATTATACCTAAGGAATGCATTTTTTTAAATGCGTTTGTACATGGATGCAAATGTATGTACATTATAAAAACTTCATATGGTCGGTCATAATAGTTATCAGACAAGTTCATATCTTTCTTATCGTCTCCATGCTTTATTATCTTCGTACAATATTCGATAACAGTGTCATTGCTGACGTCATCCTATGATTAAACTTCTCAACTTTCCGAAGGTTAAATAACTTACTAAATAGGAGAAAGTTATGATTGAGTCATCATGATTTTTTAACACTATCGCTAAATTTAGGGGACGGACAAACAATCTGCGCAGGAGAGGGGAGGGACGTGCAACTGGCGATAAACCGAATAACGGCTGGTTTAATAACTAATATGTAATTATTGAAAAGGAAATGCTTCTAGAAGGTTTCCTAAAGAAATTTATTTATTTATTTAAATAAGTAAAAATACTGAAGTTGAATTTAATAAACTTATCAACTTAATAAAGTTTTAGTCTGACCCTTTGTTAGTACTGGAAAGACAAAAGCCCGTATCTCTTTACGTCTGTTTCGCTTTTTGTCTCTATGATAACGACTAAAATTGATGTTCTTTGTCATAGCAATCATCTTGGAACTTGTTGAAATTGTTAACCATGGGATTTATCAACCGACTCTTTCGTTTAAAATCTGATAAATATATATTTCACGTTTCTAATGCGTCTTAATGTCTGCAAATATGAAATATCAACCTCAAGAAGAGGTCATGTCCTCTTATATACGTGATTTCTAGGAATATAACATAACAAACTTACAAATTGCAACTAACTGATAAATTAAGAGACAACAGTAATAAAAGAAAAAAAAAATTAAAAAAAGTAATTGGTTGAATTCAATTAAGGTACAGTTACCTCCTAAGTGAGATCCGTTACAAGGGAGAGATGTAAAAAGTAGATTGCCCCATGAAACGACCTAATGGCCAACGACAATAGTCGCTACTGACTAAGGTTCATCGGATCCGCTGAGCAAGGTTGGAATCCCTTCGCTCTGCCTGAGTCATCTTTCGTAGAGCACAGCACAATTTGTGGTTAGCCCAGTCTGGTCGTATGTGTTTGTGGTGGCAATTGCTCCTAAACAGCATGTGAAGGAGTGTGATTTGTATTCCAACAAATCTTCTTTGCTTTGATGGTTTAAAATAAGAAATCACCGTTGTTGTTGTTTTCAACTCAAGAGAACTGAAGCCGATTTTTAAAAAACACACGTTAAAAAGCAACACAACCCTAAAATAACTAAATTTGCAGATGCGCCACTTTCGTATTAAACCGACGATAATATATATTGTTAAAATCATTACTAAATAAATTAATAATGATACTAACCCAAGTTTTAAGACTGAACAATACAATTCTTCTTAATCCATCCGCTCTACCGCATCGCAGTGTGAGGAAACACTAAAATTACTGAGAAAAAAAATGCTTTGTGTAATAAAAAAAAATTACCACAAGTATTAATAGTGCCATATTTCATTATGATTTAGTCGCTAGCAAAATTAGCTATCATTTCACTCTGGTTGCACTTTTACTGTCTATAACTTTATTTCGAATGATTATTTTCAAAACGTTATTCACGACTCAGAACATACTATTTATGTTTCTGGAAAAGTTCATTGAAAACTATTCAGTAGTCAAATTTGCGGATCCCTAAAATCCGAAAACTCTTTTTTTGACCGATTAAGTTCATTAATTCTACGTTACAGTCCCTTACATTGGTCATATATATATATATATATATATGCCTGCGTAACCAAATCAACCGATTAAAAAAATGAATATATTGTATTCTCTGCTTCTCCTTTAGTCAAGTAATTATTGAAGTTTACTTCCTCAATTTATGTTGATGCGTATACAGATAATATTCAAATAGGATTCTTAGATAAACCGCAACAGAAACTTGATGATGCATAAGATTCATTTAAATGTTTAAATGTTTGGGTTATTTTTTTTACATATTTGTTTAAATATTAACTAGGTTTTTAATTATTTTTTCACATTATAGATATCAGTTTTCTCCCCAATAAATTACCCAGTCCTTCATCGTCGTTTAATAATAAAGTAGAGTGAATCCTTTATCTTAATTTTTTACTCTATTCTTTTGAATACCGTCAACCGGAGTGAGAATGGTCAAAAGAAGGGAAATTGTGGCTTTGGCACAAAGCCCTCCCCTCTCTCCTCCCGTCAATTTTTTTCTCATTTACTGGTGGTTTATGTAAGCTCAGATGATTTTATGTTTATATATTTTGAATAACTTTATTCAATATAGATTTCCACGCAGAAAAAAAATAGATGTATTTTGCTATGAAGAGTAATTTTTGTTATTCTGACAATACTTCTTGTGCTGTGGCTATCTTCTTAAACCGATTACCTTATCGTTTGTTGTGGTGTAGTAAGATCTTCTGCGAATAAGAGTAAGAAGATTTTTTTTTTTCAATTATTTTGTGAGCTAAATGAAAATATTAGCAACTTTTCTAATATTAGTCAAAGGTCTATTCACAAAAAAACAAAACAAGATTGGTAAGATTTGATTAGAAGCGTATCTATTCACACATTAATTGATATGGCTAACTCCCCCGAAAAGAAAAACGAGAATGGCTAAGACTCGATGAGGCCGAATTAAAAGATCTCATTTTCTATTCAAAAACTGTATTTGTATTTTTTTTTTTTTACAAAATTTGGAAAGAAGATATTTTTTTTATCTTAATTTTAGTGCAATTTATATTCTAGAATAAAAATCAAACGTTTAGGTTCTTTAAACGTTCCAGTATTTATTTTTCTTAGTCACACGTCAAAATTATGAAAAGAAAACATGTAAAGAAATTGTTTTTAAAAAATATTTCTGGTAGTTTATCTTTCTGGCTATACCCACCTCAGTCTTTTAATAAATGAATTTATATGAAGAAAAAACCATGGTCATAGTCATGTACATATTTTACACCATCCCTCACACAATTTATATAAAATAGAAAGAATGCAATTGAAAAAGAAGCCAAGAGGACGACCTGGGCACTATTTCATAATAAAGAACAAGTATAAGTGGGAAAAGTGGGACGGTTGGGAAGGTTCGTATTTAGATGCTACAGGTTACTTATCGTCATTAGATAATAATTATTTCATTCAATTTTTTTTAATTTATTGTTTTTTTAATAAAGCTATCTTAAATGTTATCGTCCTTTCATATATCAACATTTCACGGTGTAACTCATATGCGTAGTAATATAGGTACACTTGTACTTATGAAATAGGGCCCCCTAGTCGTCCTCAGATCACCATCTTCACCGATCATTTCAATATTACCACTATTCAACAAAATTTTAATATCTGTTCGATAGCTGGACTCACACTCTTGTTAAAAAAAATTGTGAAAATAACTGTTAATAGGGCTTTTAACAATGAAATAAAAATTAAAGAAAACAGTTAGCTCATCTGTTTGTGTGTATATATATATATATATATATATATATATATGAGTTAAATCATTACTTTTAATTATAAGAGTTAAATGTTACATTCGACTCCCTCCAACGAACATCAAAATGCCAGAAATTAGCCATCATGATGTTTTAACAGTTTTACTCCATCCAATTGACAAGGTTCAACAATACATACCATTGCTAAATAAAGAAAAATATTATAAAAACATATTTCGCAATGCATGGTACCGCACGACTTCCACATCAGTAGATCCGATCGTAAACTTCACGGTTAGACTTGACGATGGAGTTTATTGACGCCAATGGAACAAATAGGTTACTGAACTACCGAAGTCTGGGCTCCTCTGGCCATTTATCCTTATTATCTTACTTGCTATTCTAGCTGCAGAATACGAATCGCGGTTAATGGCAGAGAATTTCAGATAACAAATGAGTGATAGATTATATATGGTAATAATTTATTTTTTAAATCTATTTTCTGTTTTAAAAAATATAAAAGAACGAAAATGTTGGATTATAGTTTTCAGTTAAATGGGTGATATTTGAAATTTTATTGTTCTTATACGATTTTATCATAATATTTGCTTTGCACCGCTGTTTCACCCATGTTAAATTTCACCCTTAAAATACAAAATAACCTTTTAAATAATAACCTATGATATGTTGTTCAGTCTCGTTTGTTGCAGAAATTTTCAAGGAATCGGGTCAAAACGGCAATAGATTTTTATAAACGGCAACAAAGCTGCACGTAAATAAATTTCACGTATTTAAACTGTTTTTTTTTATATCATATCCTCCCATTTTATTTAAAAAATATTGATCTCACACAAAAATTTCACACTTATTACAATGTTTAATTTAAATAGAAGTTGATCTAAAATAATCAATCATAAATGTTGTAGGCACAATTTAGTAAAAGCGAAAAATTTCCTAAGACCAAATAAATTGATCATTTATAAATATAATAAATTTGTACATAAATTAACCTTATGTCTAATCTAAAAACAAAGCTGGGGAAAGTTAAATGCAATCGCTATATACAATTTCTTCTTAACACTTAATAGTTTTGCTGTAACAATGCGGTTGCTAACTGATAGAGACAGTTTAGATTGAATATGCTTTATCAGAAGGATAAATGTTAATGATGTTCAATCTATTATCTGTTTATTGTCTCCATAGCTATTGTTACACGTAACAGAAGAAGGGGAAATCGTTAGTCGGACCATGGAATGTTCTATATACATTAAATAAAGTAAATATAGAATAATAAATCAATGTGTGGTTAAACATTCCTTATAAGATACAAAGTCAACAAATGTAAAATAGTTGGAATTATGACAAGTACGTCAGTCTACCATCTATAACTCCATAACTTTATTTTAAGACCGACCACAACTTAGCTGCATTACGAAAGTAGCTACTTAGTTATCCTTTAATCTATGACGTTCGAAACCTAATAAATCGCAAGAAATTCCTCGCGGAATTTAACAGGTGTTGCGGAGATATGTTTGTTAAAAATAACAATGACTTCACCAGTTGCAATTCCTTTTGACTTGACTTCAATTCAATTTAACTTGACGGCAATTCCTTTTGAATTGACTTCACCAATTCCTTCCTTAAATTAACCGAATGTTTTGGATCTCAAATGATGTATAAAACTGAGAATGACAGCAAACCTCAGATCGAGATTGGTACACCAGTTATTTTTCAGTGACCGTTCACAGTGACCGTTGCCAAATATCATATGCTAAAAAAAAATGTAATTATAGGTTATTGAAACATTTATTTTATTTGCATATTATAAAAGAATAAACATTTATAGTAAACAATACTAAAGAAGTGCTACTCCAGAGGTCAAAATTCCAATATGTTCTAAAATATTCTTTCAAAAAGATCAACATCCTAGTAGTTAGGGATTGATAAATTATTTGCCACTTCTATAAATTTGTTTTATTGAAAACTAGTTTCGAATGTTATACATTCATCCTCAGTTCTAAAAATACACAAAAAATTCAAAAATAAGCAATTCAAAATATAGTTGGTATTATTATACATATTAAATTATATAAATCAGTATTATAAAACTTGTTTTATAATACTGATTTATATGATTTATAAAATTATAAAACTTATGTAAATATAAATTTATATTTATATAAATAAATAAAAGTTATATAAAATTATAAATTTATAAAAATTATATTTAATATGTATAATAATACCAACTATATTTTGAATTGCTTATTTTTGAATTTTTCGTGTGTTTTTAGAACTGAGGATGAATGTTTAACATTCGAAACTAGTTTTCAATAAAACAAATTTATAGAAGTGACAAATAACTTATCAATCCCTAATTAGATTGATCCTTCTATACCATCATGCGGATGTCAACTGAACATCCTAGTATTTGTGCATGCAGATAAACTCGCATAAAAATTAGTCCACCATTGATCTTCGCGTCCCATACTTCTTAATTCGCATTTCTGTTTGGGCCCACACGCTTGGATTACATACAAACAGAGGCTTCTAGCACTGGCCAGAGTGACGATTGAGTATCGTTAATATTCGATGTTTGCGTCATCAATATTTGATTTTTAGAACATTTCCAATTTTTTTTCGATTTATCGCGAGCGGGAATCGGTAGAGAGGGTGTTTACGGCCCACAATCAATTAAAACCTAAATTACGAATTTTTGGCGCTCAAGCCTTTTTCAAAAAACCACATCGATATGATCAAATCTCATATAATAATTACTGACGATAACGGTAATGGCTACTGGAAAGTTAACTGGTGTGCCTATTCTATAAAATATCCAAAAAATAAATAAGAGAATGAAGATTGTTTTCGAAAATGCTAAGAAAACATATTTTATGTGACAAGTTCAGTTATCAGATATTCAGCAACGGAGCTCTTTTTCTGCTTTCTCAGTTTTTCTCCTTCTTAAAGTGCTAAGCTTTGCACAGAGGGCATTGTGGGGGGTATTCCTCGATTCATCGATATCATATCAAAGCATCTGGTAATTCTTTTTATAAAAATTCGAAATTGGTAGAAAATACTTTTGGGTGAGTGAAGATTAGATGCTTATTAACCATATTTAATTTATATTGGTAAATAAATACTGAATTAAGTCGTAAACATCTAGCATCACCGAATTATGAAAAAAATATTGAAATTCAATCATAGGTGAAGAGGTTTAAAATTTAGGTCAAATTTGAAAAATATTAAGAATTCAATCATCGTATATCGTATGCTCTTCTTCACATGCTAAATTAAATTATATCTAGTTTTAATTTTTTTTTTTTAACGGTGTATATACATTTTTTTAAACACTAATTAATCCTAATTATGTCATTATTCAATCAGTCTGGATTTTGCGGAAAATATCGTTCAATGCCTACACTATTTGTTTAAAAAACCTTACTATCTATATGAATATATGAAATAATCATTTTTAAATTTTATTAGATTAATTAGTAAACATTAACAAAGCATAATCATCAAACATTTTATTCACCTAAACGTTATGTGGCACAATGATATAACACCGATTCCGACTTATGACGTTGATGCCGACTTCTGACATTTTCAAAAAATTCTTTCTTCATTACAAGAACGTTATTTCCACATATTAAAATATACATATGTATATGTAAAATATATATAAGATATTTAATAGTAAGCAATATAGAATTCTTACCTTCAACCATTATCGTCATAAGACAGCTGGCAATATACACTCTCAAACTCAGACAAGTGACATTAGAGAATTTTCTCGTTGCTAATGTGTCGTTCTTTGCGTAATTGTTTTGTAAAAATGTGTATTTTTGTTATGTTGTAATTGTAATGACATATTTAATTAATGCTATGCTTTGTTAATTTTCTTTATTAAAGATTGTATCTACTATAACAGACGCCATTGATAATTCGATTTTCATAAATTATTTTGAAAACACAATCATAAAGTAAATTTTCGATTAATTGTAAAGAGGTATCTTTTTTTTTTTTTTTTAATTGGTGTTTTCCTACAGGTTACCAACAATTTATTATCAGAGTGGGGATGTCATTCATTCCATGGGTGTGAATTAGGATATCCATCCTAAGATATGATAATAATTCTACTGCATTCCGTTAAATCCCAAATCTAGAAGGTCTGGCCCAATACGGTCCTCCCACCTACGTCTCAGTCTACCCTACGGATGATCATCTCTTGTGTTCAGCGCTAATTACGCTATTAGGGATTCGTTCAATAACAAACCCAACAATTTTATATTTCTACCATCGAGATGCTATTATTTCAATTATATTTCCAGATGTTACGATTCCGTGTTTTGTAGCTTCCTGTGCGGATTACATAAAAATGATAATTAGCATGTCCCACAGGTTAAAATAAATTCTTTTACCGAGTGTTTTGATTTTAAGGGAATGAAAAAAAATACCATAGATACCACTCATAAGGAGTTTTAATTTTAAGCACTAGCTGCTGATTTAAATATTTTTAGATTGTAAATTAAAAATTAAGTCCTTAAAATTGTCACAAGTGTTGTTGAATGGTTATTACTAGTGAATACTTTCAAAACGAAAGTATTCTGGATTATTAGCTTGAAATGAATAATTAAAAATAATATTCCTCAAAAAATAAAAATCTCGGATTTTGGCACGTTAGAGTTTTTGGTTGTTCATCTTCGCGTCATTAATGTTATGTTACAATTATTAATGCATTTATCTGAATAAGATTGATATTTTAGGAGGCACTGGTGTCGAAATTTGTACAGCAGGTGTTCAAATAATACTTGTATTATCTCAGTCCAGTTGGAATTACATGGGAGATATTCATAAAATAAGTATTTCTATTCATTGTCACTAGTATTATCATGTGATTATTAAGAAACAGCAACAATCAACACTATTCCTCATGATCAGTGTAGATAGCAGCATAGGTAACATTAGTTTTGACCTTTGAAGGACATAAAACACAACGAGTCCTGAGCAATGTTATGATGAATTCAAAAAGTTCAAAGTACTACCTATCACCAGTTACTTTAAAGGTAACACCTGTGACAGAAATTGACAACCTAGTTATGTATAATTGGTTATCAGGAATGACACAAACATAAAACAAAACCAGTCCTGAGCAATGCCATGTCGAATTCAAGTCACAAGAGTAACCTATCACCAGTTACTAAACATCCCCATTTTCAATTATCCTGTCAGCCTATCATTTTTTTTTTGGTAATCTCTGCTGAAATATTTCACAATGCGACAGTCAATAGAATCGTGTTTTGAAAGTCGATATAAAGCCGAGGAACTCAACATTTGTTTTCTTTAGATCCTCGCTTAGAATTATTTAGTTTGTTAGATACATTATGTAAGATGACGTGATCGGTATCCGAACAAACGTTTCCAAGACGACCTAACAGTTTATCAAAGTTAATTGCGCATAGCTGTTGCAAGACTACCACCCCCAGCAGTATCGACGTTCCGCCACCATCTGCCTAGGGTGAGGGGGTCAGGGTTAGGGCTTCCCTTCCACTGTCTACTGCTTACTTCAGTACTTCGCCTACAATATGGTGTAAAATATAATTCATGTTATCACATAAAAACACGTTATTATAAGTTTGAGCCATAATAATTTAGGAGAGAGAAACGGTAAATACTGCTATGATCATAAAAAAATATCCACAGTTCGTAAAAGAAATATTTTTCAAATCGGAATTTAATCATTTTAAATATTTTCAAATTAAAATAGAAATAATTAGTAATTATATGACAGCTCTTATTTATGGAATAATTTTCTCATTATGGAGCTTTGAAAATCAAGTTAAGATCCGGTTTCTGAGACAACGAATTGTGTAGCATTAAATTTAATCTTTGATTTATCGATACAGGGTGTCTAGCAAAGCAACTTGGAAAATTTTCTGACTTTTCCGTAGTTTAAACAAGTTTTCTCTGTCCAAAAATAACTAAATTTACTCGAACCGATAACATTTGTTACCTCATTAGATAAATACTAATGATTTTGTCTCCTCACTCCCAAACGTACGGAAGTATTGTATTCGTGCAGGAAATGAAAAAAAAAATTCTGCCCTCAGGATCGAAATTTTTCACTTGCGTTATACGTACGTTTTAACATCGAGGAACAAATTTGATTCCATGCCTGTCTGTAGTCAAATCCTCGTGACTGGGATAACACTTATTTTGATGACATTTTTAGGGATTGTGCGAGTAGGTATCTTAGATGATCTCATATCAATTTTATCTAATTCCGTCCTCATCTTCCGCTTGCACATGCGCAAACGCATTTTCCTTGACACCTTTATATCGAAAACGGCTCGTAAGATTTGATCCAAATTTTGAAGAAAGATGGGGATTAGCATAAAAATGTTTTGTTTTTTTCAAATACCAACCACTTCTTTCGCTTACGAAGGCGCAAACGTATTTTCCTTGACACACCTATATTTCAAAACCATCTCGTCCCGTAGATTTTATTCTCAAATGACAAATCATTAAACTTGAAATATATGTAATTATGTACCCTACAGAAAAGCGAGCACTACTGGCCTGCTTTGCAGACGTTTTTTAACTATTAAAAGCACTTATCAAATGCTGATAAGGGTAAACTTTATACTGAGAATAAGACTTTTTACAAAGCTATTTATTGAACACTGATATTAAAACTAAAAAAACGTTGCAAATTATTATACAATCGTTTATTATTATTAACTACTGAAACACTCCCTCTATCTTCCTATGTGATTGAGATATGGGCATATGAAACCTGTAATCGACCGCTATTTTGAAACAAAATGGCGGAAATACCGAGTTATAAAGATCACCCTAGGCTGGCCTATGACTTTGGTGCAAAATCTGAAGAAAAAAAAACGTTCAGAAGTCTCGGAGAATAGCAGCGGACAGCGTATGGCAGACGGACGGATTTTTTTTTTATTCGATTTGGATTATACGTATCCCGAAACGTCAAATTTTGAGGATGGGGTGTTACATTTTTTATCATTCATGTCACTTGGGCAATGGAAATCGATATTTCCAAGAAAAAAGGGAGGTCGGATCGTTTCGTGTTTACTTTGCTAGCAAAAAATCGTGGGAAATTAGGCACAAGAATTCAGGAATTTATCGCACTTATTAAATTTAAGATGAAGCAAATATTTTATGTGGGATTGTTTAGGAGTTTATCGATATTTTCCAAGGATTTTTTCGTTCAGTGCAGCATAGTACCCAATGCCTGAAAGGGTTCCATGAGGCTGCCACGTGCCTGGGGATTTACCTCCTGCTGTCTTCAGAATGGTGACATATATTTCTATTGTCATTCTAATTTGTGAAGGCCCTGATTCAGAAATCAGAATTCAAGGAGTCATAAACACTAAATTTACAAATGAAATAAAGTGACGTAGCTGTAAGTATATTGAGTACCATTATTACAAATTATTTGACGTTTGTATTCCAGTATTGGATAACGAGCTGTTGGTAAGAAATTGTGAAAAGGTTATGATAATCTTGTTAAGAGATATATACCAGATCCACATGTTTCCTACGAATTTGATTTTTTAAAGTATAATATAGTTCCGATATGAAGTATAACAGGCAAAAATTTCAGCCACCTTCTGGTTCATAATCTTAAACGATTCCATGGACTAACTTGTTTTAAAGGAATTTCAATTTTATTCGGTTCTAGTAGCATTATTTCACCGAAAACAAAAAACTGGCGCATAAATACGATGTTTTTTTTTCATTTTGCTACCTTTTAATCTGGAAAATTTTCATTCGTTTTGTAACAGAAGAGCTTATCATTGTATAGAGATATACATTGTGGCTACAGAATTTTCGATGTATTTTATTTCCTATTATATGATTATGCAATAATAGTGATTAAATTAAATAATGGGGAGGTCGCTCAAATTCAGTTTCTTACTCATCGATTTTTCGTTCAGAAACAACCAAGCATGGTTAGGGCACCTTAATTCAATACTTACATCCCTAAAAAAACGATATAAATACAGTTTAAAAAATATTATGAAATTAAGCCTACGGTAGATTTATTCTAAACAAAGTAAACTAATGAAATTACCTATTTACAAATATACCATAAAAATTAGTCTTCCTAAAGAGCCAAGGATTAGTCCGTCACGACACTTTGCCAAGAGTTAATTTTGAATTTTTCAGAACAGACTACTATCGCGTCTATAAAAGGAATTACATGACAAAAATTGTTTATATAAATTGACAGTTCTTAAGGCGCCTTGTCATTATTCTATAATTTTAATAAATTATTATGAAATTTATAAAAATCTAAATTTCAAACAGATAATGGGTAAAAAATGTCTTTACTCGCTGATATTATTTTAATTATTCGTGCTATTAATGGTGTTTATTCGAAAGCTTACAAGATACTGTTTCCATTTTGTTTTTAGAACATTATCCCTGTCTAATTTTTAACTTCATCATATTCTGACGACTGTTTTGCTGATAAACAGAAATACTTTGAGGATAAACTAGAAGAAAATCATATTTCGTAGATGGAAGACCTAGTTGTGGATGATCAACGACCTGAAATGACATGATTTATGGTTAAACCGACTCTCTTCCAGGTCACACTGCTCCCAACGATGATCAAAATCCATCAAGAAAATTGATCTCAGGTGAGCAATGCAGAAGATAAAAAAAGAAAATGATTGAATATTTAACGAATGTTAGCCAATGTGAATACTAACAATCAATTAGGTAATTATTGGGATCACACGCTGCTGATCATATTACGTAAAAGTAAAAAAATTATGGAAAACTAGAGAACTTGGAAACTTCAATATTAGAAAGAAGATTGAAATTTTACGGACAAGAGATGAAAATCAATGCTTGCATGTTCAACAAACAAATTCTTGAAATAATATTCAATATGAAACGCCTGGGAGGTTATACTAAGCAAATCAAAGAATAATTCCCAAAACTGAAAATTAACAATAGAAACTGTTGAACAGAGAAGAATTTATAAAACGCGCCAACAAAACCAAGGCTCTTGTGGGAGATAAGAAAAACCACACCGGCAATAAATGGACTGAAGAAAGGAAAGTACTTCACTCTCAAAGAATGAATGATTTATGGAAAAGGAAGAAAGGAATAAAAAAGAAATATTTGCGTGATACCTAGTTGGCCTTTTCGCACCAAAAAAAAATATCTGATGTGGGCAACACATGACTTTCTTGTACGCCTATTAAATTATAAATCCGTGGCTCAAGAAGTGATCCTGCATTTGGTTACTGGTTTCCGAAGATCGCAGTATCTCAAAAATGACACTCGGCGTAGCGACATCCATCTATTGAAACGCACACACACACACACAAATTACACTAAATTTTAACACTTAAAACAAGTAATAAAAATGTTTAATTGGATTTGAAACCAAATTGCGTTTCTAACCTTTATTACCGAAACATATGATTTATGTATTTAATTTAAATATAATTTTTGATGTAAGATTATTATGACCTTCAAGTAAAGTACCGCTCCCGGCTCACCAATTTTAACCAAAATATAGTAAATACATTCACATCAATATAAAAGTCCTATTTACCAAATTTGAGATGTTTTACATTATATTTTAATATAATTTTTGATGAGTCTAATATGACCTTCAAGTAAAGTACCGCTTCCGGTATTTCAATTTAGACTAAAATCTAGTATGTTATTTAAATCAATATATTAGTTATAAATACCAAATTTGAGAAGTTTTGCAAAGTATTTTAATATAATTTTTGATGGAAATCAGTTATGATCTTCATGTAAAGTACCACTTCCGGTGATGTAGCATTGACCAAAAAGGGAGGTTCACAACTAGATTTTACAAAAATCCTAAATACAAAATTTCAACTTTCTACGGCTAACCGTTTTTGAGTTATGCGAAATACGAACGAACGTACTTACGTACAGACGAAACGACGAAACTAGTCAAAATGGATTCAGGGATGGTCAAAATGGATATTTTCGTTGAAATCTGAAAACCGAAAATTTTCGCGATTACAATACTTCCTTTACTTTGTACAAGGAAGTAAAAACATATCTCAACCAAAAATACTTTTAACAAAAAAGTTTTATTTATTATGAGCTTTATCAATGTTATTGAAAAGTAAAGAGGCAAATTACATATAATCAATAACTATATTTACACTGAACAAATTTATTATCAAAAGCTGCAATGATTGATTGTTTATCTAATCTATTTGTCGGTATTTTTTTTTCATTGTGAGTGGCATTGAATCATCGTACAAGAATCATGTGTATGTGACCCTCAATATTTCCAATAGATTTTTGATAAAAATCTAAAATAAAATAACAAATAAATTTAATTATAACAAAATAATTATGATGAAATTGATTATTTTTTATTGGTGAGAATAAAAGAGGTCAGAGAAAATAATATTGGAGAGGATATTGTACAAACATTGAAGAAATACCATATCAGATTAATTACAGTAGTTCCCCTTCCCCCCCCCCTTCAGGGGGCCCCTTCATATATTCACTTGAGGATTTAGATGATCACTGATCAATTAATAACAATACGGAGTTTTGTTTTTAGATAACTTCAGTTTTGTGGTAATACACCATTATGAACTATAGCATGAGTATAAAATAATAGAAAAATCATCCAGTTGCAAGAACGATTAAAATTTATTAAAAATTTTAATTCAATTGTAGGATAAAAAAAATTACCAACTACCAATTTATTTAGTTGACATCCGCATGATGGTATAGAAGGATCAATCTATTTAGGGATTGATAAATTATTTGCCACTTCTATAATATTGTTTTATTTAAAACTAGTTTCGAATGTTATACATTCATCTTCAGTTCTAAAAAAATACAAAAAATTCAAAAATAAGCAATTCAATATATAGTTTGGAATTGCTTATTTTTGAATTTTTTGTGTTTTTAAAAACTGAAGATGATTGTATAACATTCGAAACTAGTTTTCAATAAAACAAATTTATTAAAACAAAAGTGGCAAATAATTTATCAATCCCTAATTGGAAACAAAATTGTTGATGCTTCGTATAGGCCCAGGCATGCAATCGTAATACATCCTAAAAACTTTTTTATTCAGAGATGTCGAAATCAATAATATTCTATAAATTATTGTTTTTACATTGAAGTTTTTAATGGTATCGGAATTTTTCTCTAAATGTAAAGGAAAGTAAAAATTATCAAAAAAGAATTTTCATGTCCTCGGATTATCAAATTCCTTTCCAGTTTTTATACTTTTAATAATCCATATAATAAAAAGCTTGTGTAGCATGTAGGTAGGTGTCCGTTGTATTACCAGTGGAATTTCACATTTCACACTCTATTAGGTTAATGTTTATTGATTAGAGAGAGAGGGGATATAAACAAAAAAGTTTATTAATCCTCGCTACTTATTTCTCATTTTTGGAGGGAAGAGTGAGGGGGAAAATAACTTTATTAATTAGGTTATTTTATATACCTTAAAATTATGGGTTATTACTATTATCATTTTATTGTCAATTATATTTGTTAATTATATTTGTACAGCTATTGTTTCCTATTATCTGTTTCTCATGTTTTTTACTGAAATGAAGTTGAATAAATAAATAAATAATATTTTTGTATTTATTTTAAAACCTCCTTTGGTCGGGTTCTCTCACTTCTATTTATATAAACAAATTCAAAAATATATTCGTAGTAATATTAAAATGATAAATTATTTTATATTTTAAAATTGTTCTTATGTTGATTTAATTTAATCAAAATTAATTTTAGAAAACTAAATAATTAGTAAAAAACGAATCTTCTGCTTATAACTGTCTACTGTTAGGGATGACATCAACAGGCGAGTGACCCCTAAGGTCTTCTTAGTTAAGATCCTTGTTTTACAACCCAACATGGAAAACCTTTTTATCTAAAATAAAACTTTAAGTTACTAATTTATTTATCTAGTATTCCTGTATGTATATTCAGGTTTCGGTTCACTTAAGAAAATCTCCAAACAAATTTTATGTAACGGATAGTAGTCAGGTTTCAAAAAGTTATCTGATTGATTTTTTTTTTTTTTTTCAGTTTCGATATCGACGATAAACGTCATATTAGAAATCATGATTACTTGTCTTGGCTAATTAGTATTAATAGAATTTTAGTATTAATGTTGTATGTTTATTCGTCTTGCATTGACCATCCTCCAATTTCGTAAAAAAAAATTAAAATATACTTTAAAAGTTAAGAAGATTTTTATTTAATAGTATCTATAAACAAACTTTTGTTGAACAAAGGAAATCCTGTCTCCGAATCTTTTAACAGGCCCAATTAAAGATGGGCGTAGGCGTCTAGGGGAGTCCCCGGTTTCATGACAAAGCCATGAACCCTTTGTTTCCTTATCTTGGTCTAAAAAAATATTAAAAGAAATTTGAATACATTTTCTTAAATTTCTATTCACATAATTATAGTTATTGTTCGTTCATCAAAATTTTCTTTTCAAGCATAACATTTTTTGATTTTTTTTTTTTTTTAGTTTGTAATTTTTTCTTGTAATATGTTATGATTGTACACCTTATTAATACTCTATTAAAAAACATATTATTCAGAAAAATAAAAATCTAATCCTATTCGCATTAGTTATCGACCCTTTCTCGTTAAAATTAAAAATAATTTTAAATATTCGTACCGTTTAAGTAAATATTTTTTTAATTTAGTTATGTATCTACACAGTATTATTAATTTTTTTTTATCGGTTTCATAAATATTTAAAAAAACTAAATTAAGGTTTTAACCAGAGAAAGGTTTCTATTAACCGCATACGATACTTGACATGATGAAAAAAAAAAGGAAAAGATTTTTCGTTTCTCATTCCCAAGCATATGAGAACGCCACTCAACTAAACTAAGCTCCAGCGTGCAACCACTGTAACAACGAAACCTCTACAAAACCTAATTATTCCTCACCCCAAACAAAGGATTTTGTAAACAGGAAAGAAGTTCGAATAATTTGATAATTTCCATAAAAATTTATTACATAAATTAAACAAATTTTTATAGCATTTAATTATTAATGACAGAACTTTGAATTATTAACATAGCTTCAGTCATCCTGTCTGTATATTTCAATTATGCATTGTTTAATACAAAAATGCTAAGAAAACATAATAAAAATACTCTTCGTCTTACCCAGATTCTTCATCGAGGGCCGGGTAAAGGATGTCGCTAGGCATTTCTCGGGGAACGGTGGACCAGAGACACTACACTAACTCACACACTCACAATTGTACTCCACGGACTCCTTAATGCCGACCAATTGAAACTACTCAGTGGGTCCGCTCTCTACTAGCCGCTCGACAAACATAGGCTGAGGAACTGACACGATATCTCGGCGAGAGATAGCAGATATCGGATCTGAGAACTGAGAACCACTGACGAGTTCAAGCACAACCAGTAGGGCACTGGAGTCCACAGGGTGCTGGAATCCGTAGGGAGGGGAGGGCAAGGGCTACAGCAGGTATACATTATACCCAGCCTTTTTTTTTTTTTTTTTTCCCTCCAGGCATGCTTTTTGTTCTTGTTGCTGACTAAGTCGAGTAACACACGCTCTCTAGGGGCGTTAGATAAAAGTGGATGCTGGAAGGTGATTGCCTTAGATAGGATGCGGTCACGTTTTAAGGGCACCGCACTCTGGCAGACTTCACGACCGGGCTATCTGGATAGTTTGGAACCGGAGAGCGGGGGGAACCTCAACTGATACCGATGTGTCTTGAAATGTTGAAAACCGGTTAAACGAAGGTTGTTTTTTTTTTTTTTTGCGGATAAGTAATTACAGAATCAGTAACTCCTTAAATGTACAAGGTCTATTCAGTATATCGCACACCACACCAAGGTGTGTGATTTTGTAGATCAGTTTTCTTATATTCAATTACACTGTGAACCCTATTTCCGACTAACCGACCTACAGTTTTGGAACAAATGCATACGAAATTTTCCGATCATATCACATGAGAAGTTTAGCAACAAGTTTAAACAGCTGGTACCAAATTTAATTTTATTACTTTGAAAGAACAAAGGTTGACATTTTTATTTAAAAATCTTGGAATAGGTCACGTTTGTTTTCATTACTACTAATATAACAATTAATGATATACTAATATAATTTATTACGAATAATAAAATTAAAAGTTGTAATGAATCAATAACAGAAAATTAGTGAGTAGTCAAAATAAATAAAAGTATTAAAAAAACTGACAATTTTTCAATCATTTAATATTATTTTCATTTTAAATAGTAAATCTTTGTAATCCACTAAGAAAAAAATAAACTAATACTCCTCAAAATTCAAACTTTTACGTTTCAAGATACGTAGAATCCAAAAAACGAATAAAAAAAAAAATCCACCCGCCCTTGTGGCTTTTCTCCGAAACTTTCACCATTATATATATTTACAATGGAACATTTATTATCTATATATACGAAATATGACACATTTTAGCAATTTTACATTACATTACATTTTAGTAATATTTTAAAGGAATAATAAAAATCTTGGGTCAGCAGCTATGGATTTCAGTTGGATACCATCCAAAGGCAATTCCTTTCTGCCAAAACCCCCACCCCTATCAAATAGCAGTACAATCTCAAGGCTTTTAGATCTTTTGATTACATATTAAATATATTTTTATGTTAAACGGATAGAGGTCAAAATAGAGTTTTACAGAAACATTCAAATGTTTAATATTGTTTTCATTACTTTGTGTAGTAATGTACATCACATTTTATTATGTCTTATTAATTTTTCACATTAAAGAAGCTGGAAACAAAACTTATAATGATTTAATTATAATAAAGCCAGAATAACCAAACTTCATTTTTCATGCTATAAACAGTGAGATTCAGATATAATTATTTAATAATCATGAAAATATTATAACGTTAGTTTTTTTTGTCCTGTTTGTTAGAAATGGGATAAAAATAATTCGATGTGTGTATTTTTTTGTACGATTACGAAAATCCTGGACAATCAACACCTCTTGACTTATCCTTATAAGTGTTGGGATCCTGTTGTTATTTAAGTATTGTTGAGAGATAAGATTTTGTTTATTCATTGTTTAGAAATCTGAATCATTCCAACTAAAATATTATTTCTGTTTTTTTTCCTGGAACTATAATGAGACGAGTGCTAAAACGCTAACTTATTAATAAACATTTATTAATATTAGCTTTTTCAGTAACTTCAGAATACTACGAACAAATATTTCTATAACGGTAAGCTCCAATATACTGCTTGATACAGATAAAGTGAAATGTCTTTAATACTATTGACAGAAATAGTAGTTTTCGTATAGTTAAATTATTCAACTCAAAACGTTTCTGAAACAACTAGTAATGGTTCCAATTTACTTCATGTTGTATCTGTTTCTAAAATAAGCTGCTTATGCCAGTTACCTTATCCATGTAGATTCCAAATAAGGGGTTCGGTTTCGGATATAAGTCGTTCTCTGTTAAAAGCCGAGAAAAATCCTGTCCCACAGTACCCTTTAATAATATTCCGCAGGCCTCGTTGAACAAAACCACTGACTAAGACTTCGTTAGGACAACTTAGAATCCTCAAGACTGAAACAAGAACATTGGGTAGACCAATGCTCTATACTTATTTCCAATATATTACAACAAGTACATTTCTCTGACTATTATCAGGCCATATTGGACATAATATGTTCAGAATGAAAAAATACCTTACACAAATTACCTCCAATCATTTACTTGCAAAACCTCAAGAAATTGTTTATATATATTGTTTATACAAATTATATAAAATATAATAATTACGAATGTCATATATCAATGAGGATCAAATATGAATTGAATAAGAAAAGAAAAAGACAGGTAATCCTTTTTATAAAGAGAAATGATGACTGAATAAATACTATTCTATAAGTGTTATCAGATATTGACGATTTACTGATCTAAATGAACTGCCTGATTCTAAAAAAAACGTTTCATTAACAATACCGTGCACTATGCCATAAATATTTTCGCCTAATTAGCAAGATTTATTCCATTATAAGGAAGAATGGGTCTACAGATACAGATAAAGTCTGGCATTGAGAGAAAATAAAATAAAGAAATTAGTTCCGGGACGCAGACTCGCGATCTTACTGTATTTCTTGGAAGACAGCGTGGTCATCACTATGTTTCAACAGTCTGATTTTAATAGTCTTTTGTCACGGATATATTTGAGAGATCAGACGACAATGAAACGCTCTCCGAAGCCACGGTTTAGAACTTATTTTTTGTACATAACAGAGAATCGGCACACTTCTTCAACTTTTTAACAATTAGTAAGTTGTTATACCAATCTTCGGCATAGTCAAGAGTGATTTGAGCTCTCCACTTCCTAGGAGCCTGTACCTGAACACAATCCCTCAGGTAGTCTAGGGGTCTACAAGGTAATACCAAAGGTCAGTAAACTATAGGATGGGCAATTGTCAGGCATGGACAGGCTCTGTCGGTAAAATCGAAGTTTAGGATTGGATTTATGGCAGTTTATGGGTTCGAAACGTACAGTTAAGGAACAAACTTATTTTGTCCATGGACGGACGATGTGCCTGGTTGTAATCTGGACAAAACTGAAATTTGAAATTCAATATAAACCAATCTGCTTTTTCTTTTTAAACTCGCCTCATTTTTTTTTTCTGCATAATCCATTCTCTTATAAAGTTATAACATAAGATATTGAAACATAGATCATTGGCTGAATTAGTTAACTGGCATAATTGGATATAATTAGCGAATGTAAATTCTTGTTTTTATATAGCAGCATTTGTTAATGTAATTTTATGTTTTAAATTTTTTCTGTTCGCCGTTTTCGGTTACTAGACAAACGATCTAAACTTATAAATAATTAAAAGAGGCTCATTAATAAGGCTATAATAAGCCTATAATAAGGCTTATTTGGACTTACGGAGTTGAGCTTTGCGGCTCCACTAAACCATCGAATTCCTCTCGTATCCAATCCTTACAATCCAAAATCCTTCGTAAAATCCACAATGCTCTTTACTTTGTCACGAATAAAATCATCCATAATGACCTTAATGTTCCATATGTTGCCGATTTAGTCCAAACCAGGTATCTATCCTCTCATGACAAACACCATTCCCACTCAAGCCCTCTAGT
The DNA here is from genome assembly GCA_948150685.1 of Rhaphigaster nebulosa. Classification (NCBI taxonomy): domain Eukaryota; kingdom Metazoa; phylum Arthropoda; class Insecta; order Hemiptera; family Pentatomidae; genus Rhaphigaster; species Rhaphigaster nebulosa. Next base: position 46,331,301 of record OX411308.1, on the reverse strand, counting down.
TTCAAATCTTGTTTCCTTTCCGATTCTCGATTATCCTCTCATGCTTCTGAAAGAAGATGGCCTTGGAATCTTATAGAATCGTTATTGGAGTGCTACAATGAGTAGTTTCTCTACATGTCTTGCATGTCATTATATTATGGTTCACATTTACTTGTTATATTTTTAGTTGTTTTTCTCCGAAAAAAATAGACTATTGCAGTGGGTCGAAGGTCGGCGGTGAGCGAAGGGACTGCGATTTCTATCCGTTTCATAACCCCTAGAGCACGGTTATGGAAAATTTGGAGATGTCTGATATATATATATATATATATATATATATATATATATATATATATATATATATATATATATATATTCGCCGCTACATTTGAGCACCCCAGCCCCATTTGGGTCAAATGAGCTGAAATTCGGTAAGTAGGGCTTTCTTCAAGGCAGAACGATGCCATTAAAGAATGGGTGAATTCCAGTTAAAATTTCGGTATGTTTACCTGAAATTTCGGCGTTTTTTAAGTTTTGCGCATCGCTACAGCTCCACCATATTAGTTTATAGGGTTGAAAATTTGTATGTGAATTGAATTGGTGTCGGGGAAGTATCCTTTGGGGGTCTCGACTTGGTTCCCCCACCCCTTTGGGTTTTCCGATTTTTTAAAGCAATTGCGCACCTTTAAAGCCCCTCCAAGTTGAGTTAGTGAGCTCAAAACCTGTTGCATTCGAAAAGAAATTAAATCACCTATAAAATAAAAGAAGTTTCATCGAAATCGGCTTATTAATCGTTTTTTCCCAGAAAAAAATGTGTCATTTTCGGTAAATTGTCATTTCATACGTAAATTTCGGTAAGTTAGGGGACTGCCTTTTGCGGGAAAATACGACTTTAGTGACGGAGTTCTACTGCTCACGGATTTTTTTAGTTAACACAGTTGTAAATTTAAACAGATACATAAAAAATCATGTTACCAAGCTATGTCATCCTAAAAAGATATATTTTGAATCCGTTATGGTTTTGAAAAAAAATCCTCTGTTCAGTACATGGTAGAAAGTACTTTTTGTAATCATTATTCATCACCAACGCCAGGTTTAACCTCCCAATTAAGGGTGCCCAGTTTACAGAGGCATGGTGTAAGATTGGAGGCTCTCCTGACCACTAAGTCGATCCAGGACTAATTGATAGAATAAATCTTTTGTGTATTGATGTATTGGTCAGGAATTAAATAAAATAGTTGTAACTATTTTTTAATTCCGACATTTCGACCCACGTTGTAGGTCTTCATCGGGGCTAAAAATAAGTATACAAAGGAGTATTGTAAGTGTATCAAGACATATATGAATGTTGCTGTTTATTTTATGTATGTTTTCTTTGTATAATTCTTTACCGCCACCAGAACCAGCTCCTTCCTGATAGAAAAATAAATAGCCATAGCCGGACTCGATCAGGGCCAGGGCGTTTGCAGTACAATGACTTGCCCACTGAACTTATGAAATAATTTTAAAATTATTGCGAAGTGGATTTATCGATATTCAAGCATGTTATCTTAACGTAGAGTGAGAGCTCATTCACGTTTCAAGCAATTGATTCGGAACCTTTAAGTGTTTAAATGAATGAATCCACCATACATGAACAAAATCTATTTTTTAAAAACAAGACTTTAATCATCACCATATTCAGATCTCCTTGTACCGCTGTGCAGCGTGAGGGAGAGAAGACTGATTTTATAGGGCAAAGTTCTATTGGCCTCTAAAAGTATACAGAAAATTATGAATAAAAAATCATTAGACCTAAAATGACCAGAAAATAACAGATTTGGATGCGAATTAGTAAACTCTACAGCTCCCAGCAGCCAGAGGTGCCGCATCCCTATAAAAAACATCAAAAGACCAGTCCATCTAAAATCCTTGTTTTTTCGATGCTACGTAACTCTTATACTAATATGTAATGCTAATATGCCGGAAAAACTCGGCATAAACTGTCATTTGATATAATAAACATTATTAGAATTGTCACCTTTTAGTACCCAATCACAGTGAACAATTATAGCTGCACTTGAAACTAAACGGTTCATGAGATATGACGCTAGCGGCTCCGAGGCATTGTCCCCTGATGGGACAATGTTTTATGGTGTACCATCTATTAAATATAACTACCGTTCTCTAATTAGATGTGAAACTGTAAATGGAAATTGTTTTCAATTAAAAAAAACATTTTGAACGGCAAAAGGGTTTTGAGTTACAAAGGTTAAGTCTCGAATGGAATCTTTTTAATCACAAAAAGGTAGGTCCGTCTTTGATGCTATTTCAATTTTAATTAATTTATAAATCTTTAGTCCTTTCGCTAAGACAGTGTCGCTTAAATATCTGTATCAATCTAGCTCGACCCTCCCCCTACCATTTAACTTAGATTAAACTAAACTAATCCGCTAATTATTCTCGCCTAGATTTGTATGCGTTTAATCTTATTCATTTGTGTCTTAACCAACTACCGAGCGCCAGTCATTCGGCGAACTGACTATAGTTGTATTTCAAATATTTCGCAGCTAACGGTTGCAAACGAAAAAAAGGCTGTGCTTTTATAAAATAGTACGATTTATTGATATCATTGTGGCTCATTTCTTAGTATCATTTCATTTTTGTTTTATTGGCATCAGTGAATATGCAGCATCTCATACGTAATTCCCCTTTGCTTTCAAGAACCCCGAATGCCAGAAATGGCTAGGTAGAGAGATTAAAAAAATATCTAATGTGGGCAACACATGAACACAAAAACGACACTCGGCGTCCTGACATCCATCTATTGACACACACACACACACCCACACAAAAAAAAAAACACACACTTGTTACTGGAGATCTCATTCCGTTATTATATATCGTTTTCCTTCAGTAGGTAACTAGTTTCCAAGATATTTTTCCATGTTCCGTGGCAACAATAAAATTGTCAATATCACTGGATAAAGAAATTGAATTTTTCGACATTTCATTGGAAATCGACATTTTCGGCATTTTAAGCGGAAAAACCCACATAACTAATATCTAATTCTCATGCTGCAGACTTGTATCTCACAAACGGGGAGGGGGAGGGGGGAAAACCAGTATTTTACACTCAATTTTAACGTTTAAAACAAGTAATAAAAATGTTTAATTGTATTGGAAAGCAAATTGCGTTTGTAACCTTTATTACCGAAACATATGATTTCTCTTTTAATTTAAATATAATTTTTGATGTAAGCTGATGAATGATCTTCAAGTAATGTACCCTTTTCGGCTCACGAATCTTAACCAAAATCTAGTAAATACAGTTATATCGATATAAAAGTCCTATTTACCAAATTTGAGATGTTTTACATTATATTTTAATATAATTTTTGGTGAAAATTATGACCTTCAAGTAAAGTACCACTTCCGGTTTTGCAATTTAGACCAAAATCTAGTTTGTTATCTAAATCAATATATAAGCTATAAATACCAAATTTTGAGAAGTTTTGAATAGTATTTTAATATAATGTTTGATGGAAATCAATTATGACCTTCAAGTAAAGTACCACTTCCGGTGATCAAGCAGTAACCAAAAAGGGAGGTTCACAACTAGATTTTACAACAATCCTAAATACAAAATTTCAACTTTCTACGGCTAACCGTTTTTCAGTTATGCGAGATACGAACGTACGTACGTACAGACGCCACGCCAAAACTAATCAAAATGGATTCAGAGATGGTCAATATGGATATTTCCGTTGAAATCTGAAAACCGAAAATTTTCGCGATAACAATACTTCCTTTACTTCGTACAAGGAAGTAAAAACAAAACATCCAATTTATTTTCCTCATTAATACTTTAACGAGAAATTCTTTGTTTTAGTTATTTTACTTTAATAATAAAGGATTTGCTAACCTTAGGGTCCTATGCCGATATCACCAATCGTTGTTTATAAACCTCCGACCACTAATCACCGTCCAAACCATTAATGACATTCATTTATGTCACCGTTCAAACCCAGTTATTTTAGTTTACTGATAAATATTTCTATGTTTCTTTTCTGAGTATATAGTTCACTTGTAGGCTACTTCACAATTAGCAAGGTATCATCGTTTGGGGAATGAACCAGAAAAATTTACTTGAGAATTAAAATATATTTTCCAGGCCCAGGAAAAAAATTATATTGGATAAATATTGCATTCATTACAATACACACACACACACACACACACACTTTATTTATTTTTTTTCCGGTTGGCTCTACAGACCTTGTAGAACTTTGACCGGCTGGACCAGCCCTCTCCACCTCTGTGTATCTTGGGCTACTGATTTCCAGTTTGCTGCATGCAGCTCTGACGCATCTTTGTTGATCCTATCTGTATTTTTGGCTGTTGTGAAGAGGCGTCCTGATTGCTTCGAGCTACATCTTAACCTCCTTGCCTTCATATCAGGCCGATCAATTCCTGTAAGGAATTCTTTATTAGTCTATCTCCTCCATTAGTTTAGATTCTGATTCCATACCACTCCGGTTATCGTGCGGAGGACTTTTCTTACAAATCTCTCGATTATGCTTTCTAGGGTACCGGTTAGAGCCCAAGTCTCACACTTGTATATTATAGCTGGCTTCATCATGGCATTGCACAACCATAATTTGGGATGTCTAGAGATTTTTCGGGATTTCAGTACCCTTGGAAGAGAGAAAAAGCTCTGTTTGCGCTAGTTAAACGGTGGTCTATCTCTGAAAGCTGGTCATTTACTGACGTTATTGTGGAGCCGAGGTATTTTGAAGCGGTCTACTTTCGGGAATGATCTGTCATCCATTCAGATACTATTGTTCAGGTGGATTTTTCGGCTTTCATGTATTTTGTTTTATCTTCATTTACTTGCAAGCCGATTTCTCTGCTTCTCTTTACAGAGTCTTAGCGAGTCTCTCAATATTCTCTTCATTGCTTCCGAGGACAGCTGTCTTCCGTGTACGCTAGGATTTTATGTTTCATTTCGACATGCAATTCTATATTTTCGCGTGATCTTGTTCTAATCACCTTCTCAAGGGCTAAGTTAAACAGCACCGACGAGAGTCCATCTTCCTACCTCAGATTTGTAACTTTAAAGGCTTCAGTCTCATCTCGTTGTATCAGGATTCTACATTTAGGATCGTTTGTGCACGCCTTCTCCAATCTCACCATTTTACCGAGAATACCCTGCTCATTCATTATCTTCGATATACAGTTTGTGTCCACAGAATTATAGGCTGCTTTGAAATCGACAAATAAGGCGTGCACATCCTGTTCTACATCTCATCGGGTTTCGAGTGCCTGTATTCGGATAAAGATCTGGCGTGCTCCTTCCTCTTCTGAATCGTGCTTGGTAGTTGCTTATTATATTTTCATAGTAGGGCTTTAATGGTCATTAACTTATAAGTAACCGGAAGGAGAGATATCTGTGTGTATAAAGTATGGTGTAATATACGTAGCCCATTAACTTTCATATGGGTCCAACTATTGGTTCGCGGACATGTTTGTGATCATACAAGATGAAAAAGTGTGTGATAGAAATTTGAGTCGGAATGCGCGGTCAGAGGTCGGATGTGAGATTCGCTGTGCAACTCTTCATACATTCATTCTTGTCCGTCTCACCAGTTCGATGTATGGATAATATATGGTACATATATAAGTAATGCATATAAGTAATCCAGTACTTTTTTGTACTTCCTAATTCTCGCCCTTTCTTTTAATGACATACTCCACAGTTTTTGTTCAGGTAGGAACTCTTGTAGAAAAGAAAACATAGACATGTTAGAAAAAAATATACGACTCATTAGGTTCACAGGATATTGTAAAGTTAAATATCATTTTTAAAATCTCATAACTTATAGGTACCCATTCCGTTGGTCATCATTACCATTAATTATCTTTTACCAATAAAAAAAAAAAATATTACATCGTCAATATGTTTAGTAGAATATTTCAAATTCTTATGACCATGCCTTTAAGAAACCGAAAATGTAAACTATAAAAAAACAATAATTACACTGATGTACCAATATTTAACGATTATATACGTCCCTATTCTTAAATTAATTAATACATTCTTTACAGAAAATATTTATTTGAGAGAAATGAAGTGTATACGTGCATTACCTTAGGGTTACAATCTACATGCCAAATCCTAGGAGGTTCAGATGTTAACAGCACTGCAATCCTTTGTATAACTGATGGCCTTTCTGCTGACGCTCGCCACGGAATATTCCAGTTTCAAGGCAAACTTTCACTTCTGGTAATTGACCAATTTTTCAATTACCAAATCCTAGAAACACCATTAGAAACCATTGTTTTCTTATAAAAAAAAATTACGAAAAAACAATTATTTAAATACATTTTTTTTTCGGTCTTCTATGATTTCACACAACTAGAGTCGTCCGACTTTAAAAAGATATATTTTAAAGTGAAATTTCTGAAGCCTCCTCAATTTTATGAACTCTTGTACTGTTTTCGACCAAATTCAAAGGATACATGAGAAATGATTAAAAAAGACAGACGAAAAAAATATCGAAAGCATGTTTCAAACAAGAATTGTGATAACATTCATGCTTGTGTACGATCTTTTAAATTAACTAAGATTTGTCAATAATTTTCAGATGTTGAAGGCAAAAAGTCTTTAAATATCGCCTTTTATTCAAATTTAGTGAACTGAATAGGAAAAAAATATTAGGACAATTTTCAATAAAACTATAATATCAAAATCATTTACAGTTCTTAGGGTGTTAAAAAAAATGTCTTAAGCACTTTGCAAACATTTTTTTTTTTGGAATTTTTAACGTATTGGCTTAAAAACAGTATAGTTTCGAAAAAATAAATTAAATCGTCGGAGTTCAGATTGTTGAGCAGGAACGTGCATAATCCCGTTCATTGAGCTCGTGTTATTCATTGATAAAATTAGTTCAAATAAAAAGTATAATTCACAGTTCATCAAATTGCTATTTGTGCATACTGCTGTTTTTTTCTTCTTTTTTTTTTGAAATACGGTATTTATACTTTTATTGAGAATTGCAAAGGCTAACAACAGCTATAAAATTTAATCTGTTAATTAATAATAAATCTTGAAGTACTAAGAAGAATCAAATGTAGACAATACACTGCACGTATGGTATTTAAGCAACGTGAATCGCGTTCCAAGAAACCTACTAATAATTGAAGAAGCTGAAAAGAGACCTTTGAGATCATAAATTTTTATTGTCAACACTCAATGAACCATGAACTTGTTTGTTTTTTTATTAAAAAAGTTAAACGATGAATAAATGAATAATAATCATGACAGTTAGAAATAAAAATATTGCATAACAACTTTCAAGGAAAGCTATAATTACAACCAGAAAGCCGAATGTTGAAGTTTCGATAGTCTTGTATATCTTTATTTTTCAGGCAGTATTCATGGTCTACAGTATTTATATGTCGGTGTAGAAAGATGGTGGTATCAGAGTTCTTAAACAAATATTAACAGCCAAACTAAAAATACAATGTTGTTGTTTACTTCATTGCCAATGGTTTTCGCACCAGACTGTACCTACTCTCTCTTTGTTGATTTAAGTAATGTTTATGAGCGGTCTAGCCTTCTGTAATCTTGAACAGCTAAAGCACCAATATTCAAATTGTTTTTTTGTTTTTTTTTTTAGTTATTTAAGAGATACCTTTTTCTCTTTGTTACTTTAAATAAACGTTTTCCAAGGAAGCTGATATTAATGAACAGGCTTAATTGAATATATTTTGTCTGACGAATTAAGAATACTGATTTTGTATTTGCTTGTAAACATATTAAAGTTCAATTTGAGCTTAATTTTTCTGTCGATATCTTAAATAAGCATGAATGCATTAAAAACGTCTAATGATGTATAACTGTTATTAAAAAAGAATTCTGATCATTTATCAAGAAAATATCGGTTACCAAGCGAATATTACCACCAACAAATGGGTGAGGCAAATGCTTGTCGATTCAGTAAACAAAAAGTGATTTAACATCTCATATTAGCGACAAGGCGCGCAGAAAAGCGAGTTGCCATGATGATTCCATGGCTTGCAGATTTATGTATTGCGGTTCATCATGAATAATTTCCTAAAACTTAAATTTCTATTCCAAGAAGCTACTCATCTATACTTGTGGTCCTAGATAGTATCGTTTTTAACCAGAGCCTAAATTAAAAAACTTCTCAGGAGATCCGGGAATCGAACCCTTATCTCCAGGCTCTAAGCAACCACGCAACCATCTTCGCCCCAGAGATAGGTTTAAAAAATAATATCAAAGCTTAGCGAACTTGGAGGATAGATGTTGATATAGAAATGTTGCCTGCATGTCTCCTTTTACCGAAAACCTAAATATATAAGATCAGACCTACCATAATCCTCCCGTCTACATCTCGGTCTCCGCTAATCTATAACTTCAAATATATTTACAAAATATAGAGCATGCTAGTGAACGTTGTAGACCGGGAACTCTTGCATGCTGAACTATTTTAGAAATTAGTTTCTATCACACTTAGCACGGAAATACATTTCTCTTACTAAGCCAGCTAATTAATTTGATAGAGTAATGAGTTACGTCACAATAACCAGCCCATTAAACATACGGTTGATTTTTGTTATAACTATTCTCTTGTGTCAAAGATGGCGAAAATACATTTCTGGCCAAAGCAAAACCCTTACTAATGATGCCAGAAGAGAAAACATAATGGCAAATCTTACAAATCCTACCCAAAAGATGGCATTAACTTAAAGGAAGACTAAATGGGATTAGTCATAATTAGTCCATTGCATTTAGGTTTATGCCTAGAAACCTATTTACAATTTTTTTTTTTTATTGTGTTTTACATCAATAAGTAAAAAAATTACCCATTAAAAGTTTTCGCTTTTCTTTTTAATTTGTTTTCACTCTTAAAAAATAATTCAACATTTACATAGACTATACAATAGGTACAGCAAATGCCATGGAAAAATAGATATTAAACTACATATTTCAAAAATCGGAAGAATCAAGAAAAAGCCTAAAATTATCGCTTATTAATCATTTATTGCTCTATATTACGAAAACTACCAGCCACTAAATATTACGAATATCTTCTCAAAGTAAAGGATATTTGCTAAAAGTTGAGTCTTAGTTGATAGATATAGCTATAAAGTTATACATATATAGATAGAGTCCTGGTAGAGCTCTATACGTTTACTAGCGCTCGAGATAAAGTTTATTGTGCAGTAGGTTTTTTCTTGATTGAAAAACTTCCGATTATTGAAATAGTTCAATATCTATTTTAAAAGGACATTTGGCATGTTGTATAGTCTTGTTACAAATTTAATTATTTTTTAGTATGAAAAAAAAGTAAAAAATAAAGTAAAGCGGAAACTTTTAATGAGTAAACTTCCTGATGTAAAAAACTCAATAAAAAAAAAAAATGAAATCCATCCATTATAAATGGGTTTCTTCATTTTTCAATTTTCATGCTTTATTTCCCTAGACCAGGGGTGACCAGCCTTTTTTAAAGTGTGCCACAAGCAAGGGTTTCCTATATTGAAATGGGCCACAATTGTATCCTCTCCCCTCCCCTAACTATCATCCCGTATAACCTCTCAATAATTTTTTCTTGAGAGGCTTGTCTAGAAGGCTTGTTTTAAAAATATTTTCCCCCGATGAAACATTTAGTAATGAAACATTACTATCATTTAAACAATCCTTTTTACAACCAAAAAAAGAGAACTTGAAATTTTTTTTATTTAAAAACCTACTGACCGGCCGCGTGCCAATACCCAACTACCAGTGTGCCACATTTTTGGGTTGGGCACTCCCCGCACTAGACTAAATTTAATTATATTGTAAGATTATATGTATAAGTAATTATATTAGTTATATATATACAATTTTCGAGAATGATAAAAAATTGAAAAACAGCCAAATCCTAATCTACATATTTGGCGATTATGTACATTTAGGTGATATTTTGCCTTCTTCATATTAAATCCGCTTCTCTCTCCCAAAAAAAATTAAATCCTCCTTCGAAAAAACTTCTGCGTACGTCCCTGTATATGGGATATATATATTTATTTATTGAATTTATTTTTTATTTTATTTATTGAATATATATTTACTTATACTTATAACCTCAATAGTTAGCTGTTTTTACATTTTTTATCAGCCTCGAAAATTGTATTTATTGACCTCCACAATGGTGTAAGTCGTTTTCAAATGAATTTCAAAATTAAGCAAAAATGAATTCTAGACAATTTTATTTCACAATTACCTTTAATTAAACCTCATATGAATATTCAATTAGTTCCCCGCACAAAATTAGAACTTAGGAATTAATCACATTAATTCTCGTCAAACCACCTCTTTCTCAAAATGAAGTTTTACTGGCTTACACCACTTTTGCTCTCAACGGCTCATATATTGCAGAATCCAGATTTTTAAACTTCTCTTCTTATTTAAACATATTTCTCGATATTTGTGCACCATAAATCATTATGGTCATTATGTGCACCATAAATCATTAGAATTTCTTTGATTCTGAACGGACTTCAAATTTATTGCAGTTTTAAGAAAAATAAATGTATAAATAATATATATAATAAATAATCATTTGATTTCACAGACTTATCTGCCTAAGTACTTACTCAAAACGGACAAACAATAACTTATTTTTTTTTCATGTGGACTTATATGATTACTTATAAGTACTAAATGAGTTCTCTAAAAGCATTATTCATAAGAAGCTAATACATTTTGTTCTTCTTCTTGTTCTTTATAAGTTAGAACTATCTGTTACAATAAACTTGGTTTAATACCGTTATTAAATAGTGACAAAATATAAGCAAAAATATTACATATAAAATAAAATAAATAAATAAAAAAAATAGTCGTGAAAATGAATGGATTTCAGTGTGATTAAAAATAATACCTATTGAATTATTCACAGCGACAGATAAAGAATTTTAATAAAGAATTTTGACATTGTTTTAACGTGCTTGAAAGAACGGTTCCATGCTTTAATCTTGATTATTCGAAAACATAGTGAGAAAGAATAGATGATTAGTTAATAAGTTTTAGTTGACATAAAAAAGTCATACCTTGTAATATAGCCGAAGGGGAATCTTGTCCACACTAAACAAATGTAGGCCAAAAAAAAAAGAAGAGAGAAATTTCAGGCAACTCGGATAAACGTTTCTTGAATAATAATTTAGGCTGAAAGAGAAGATATACACATTTTAAAAGTACCCTGTAAGGTTGGATAGAATGGTTTTATTAAAATTTTCTGTGTATTTTCAAATACGTTATTCTATTGTTTTTCTTCTGACGTTTCAGGTTATTTTTACTTTCATTAAGAATTAGTAACAATAAACTAGACATTCTTATTATAGATTTTAATATTACTGAGCTGAGGTACGATATAATTTTGTAATGAGGATTCATGGACTGCCCAAATAATTTGCATACCTCGAATTCTTCGAACGATGTTCCTGTAATTATTGATGAGGTTGGAATAGGGAGAGGGTTAAAAGTGATAGACAATGGCAAACTTAGCTACTTGAAGTAAATTTGATGAACAATATCTACCCTTTTCGATGCTCTTTCTAAATTTTTATTTGGATTACAGTAAAAAACACCGCGAGGGTTTTTAATCATTATAAGTTTAATTCTTGCATCAAATACAATATTCTTAATTTACATGTACACTTCATTATTAAATTCAAGAGTCACTTGGTCTATCTATTCCACATTTATTCGCAAAGAAATATGCATGTTTTGCGAAACGGATAAAAGTTGGATAAAGTTAGAAAATTCATTTTGATATTAAAGAAAAAATTCTTTATAACTTTGTTAAAAATTACTCTGGTAATTAGGTATTCTATTGGTTGAGACTTGAAAATATATAAAATTATACTGAGAAATTTGTGCTCGTTTTTGACTTACAGAGATGTAAACTTCTCATAAATGGATCCGAAAATATTTCTGGAATTGCTGTAGAAATTTTCCTAATTTAGCAATAGACTTGCAATTGCTGTCATTTTGGTTTATTATTTTCAATAATAGACCTTTGGAATCGACCAAAGAAAATTTTTTTGTAACCCCTCTCAAAATTTGAGGTTTTACGTTTCAAGATACGTAGAATCCAAATATCGAATAAAAAAAAATCCGTCCGTCCGCCGTCCGCGGCTTTTCTCCGAGACCACTGGACCGATTTTCTTGAGATTCGGTACCAAAGTCACAGGTCACCCCGGGATGATCCTCGGAACTCGACATTATAATCCGTCTGTTTGTTTCAAAATGGCGACCGATTAGAGATCTCATAAGTCCATAACTCGGTCATTTATAAAGATAGAGAGAAAATGTAAGGTGTTTTGGAATCAGCATAACGAGAAATGAAAAAAAAAAAAAATTGAAAAACAAAAAATCTGTATAATTACCGATTAAATATCTAATAAGCCCATAACTCGGTCATTTATAAAGATAGAGACAAAATGTAAGGTGTTTTGGAATCAGCATAACAAGAAATAAAAAATAAAAAAATAAAAAAATTGAAAAACAAAAAATCTATAATAATTGCCGATTAAAGATCTTATATACCCATAACTTGGCCATTTATAAACATAGAGGAGAAATGTAAGGTGTTTTGGAATCAGCATAACAAGGCATTAAAATAACAAAAAAGAAAAAAAACGAAAAAGAAAAAAATCTCTTGTAAATGCTTTTGGTTTATTATTTTCAATAATAGACCTTTGGAATCGACCAAAGAAAATTTTTTTGTAACCCCCCCTCAAAATTTGAGGTTTTACGTTTCAAGATACGTAGAATCCAAATATCGAATAAAAAAAAATCCGTCCGCAAACATTTTTTTTTTGTTTGGTGCTTTTATTGTATTTAAACGAAAGCTAACGAAAATCCCTACAATACGAACTAGAAATCACCTCTAGTCAACGCGCAAGCCCGATTAAATATCGAATTCAAAAAATGCAATCAGAACCCGTGCAAACCTAATAAACGACCATTTTATAGAAAACTTCAACCGTTACAGAAAAGCTAAATGCACATACGCGATCAAATATTCGATAGTAAATTCGAAAATGTCCTTGAAAACGTAATAAACGATGCCTCTAACAAAAAAATGACAACTGTAATGGTAATTTGAAATGGGCATGCTCTATAAAAATTTGAATTCAAAAAATGGAATCAGGAAAATCCTAATAAACGATCCGTACCAATGAAAATTTCAATAGTAATGGAAAATCAAAATGCGCATCCCCATTCGAAAATCAGATAGTGAATTCGGAAATAGCGTTCTTGATAACTTAGTAAAAGATACCTATACCGAAGAATTTCGCAAAATAATATTTAATTAGAAATGCTCTTGGCAGAACAAAATTTCGATAGTAAATTCAGCATAAGCAACTTCGAAAACCAAATGAACAATGAACAAAAAACCGATGATGGAATCCACACTCCTTCCCTCTCCAAAAAAAAAAAGAAAAAATAATAAATTTAAAAATAATAAACGAGAAAAATAAGGCGAAATCATTTCCAAAGTTATTATTTTAATTAAAATAATTATTTTTCAATAATAAAATAAAATAAATTAATTTCCGGTCGGGTTATAACTAAGGTGGAAAAAGTTGCAATTGGAATGGAAAAAGTAGCATTTGAATTGGAAAGGGTTACAATTGAAATGAAAAAGGTTACGATTGAAGTGGAAATAGTTACAATTGAAATGGGGAAGAAGACAATTTAAGGTTACAATTGACCTGGAAATGCTATAATTTTTAATTTTCATTTCATATGTCAAATTATTCACGAACATGAAATAAGTAAGGTATATGATTTACTTTATTACAATTATTATAGGTTCAAAGTATACGAATGCGGTAGCCTTTAAAGATTTAATAGGACAGAACCGGTTTTTTATCGGCTACAAATGCCACACCATTTTAAAATAGCCGTTTATTTTCCCATATGCCTCGTCAGGACAAAATATTAAAAATTAAATTACGTTGTTTCATTTGCTGTACCCGTTTTTGTCTATAAGCGGAATATTATTGAAGGTCACAAGTTTATAATGATCTTTAAAATTTTAAATAAAGTAATTAAAATCAAATATTTTTTTTTGTTTTATTGAAAAGGAGAATGTGAGGAAGAATTCAAGTAGAAATACCCAATGAAAAGAAAATTTATGGTAGGTAAGATGGTAATTCCCTCTACTGGCAGCCTGTTGCCTGGAAGGCAGCGGTAGGTCCAGGTACTGGAGTGACCTGTATCCTCGGCTGGGAACGCGGCAGGGTTCGCAGCTGTCGGGGGGAGCTGTCCAGGTGGATGGTTATGTCCCTCACAATAAATCTCTTCTCACTGCCACCGTCTCGGTTCTTATTGTTTGGAAATATTTTATATTATTTATTCACTTAGTTACTAATCATGATGGCGACATGTAAAAAAACAAAACAAACTAATTTTACTTCATCAGCCGTACAAAGTAAAGGAAATTTAGCAAACTAATTTTAGCGCCCTCTGGGTCCTAAGAAGTATTTTATACTCGTTTATGCCCCAGATAATGTAAATATTACTTTTATTTTTATGAATAAGAAATTATAAATTAAAAAAAAAAAGTCGTTATGAACCACAATGGTATCTTAATATTTAAAAAAATAATAACCACACATTATCTATAGGTACATGACAGGAAGGCTTAGAAATATATCTTTGAGAAAAAAAAAAGTTTTTTACTTTTTTAATTCATCGATTGTCTTCCCATACGAGAAAGGATTTTCCCATTTATATCGAAATCAGCCAAGAGCCATAATAATGCCAACAATGGGTCTAAAAGTGCCAAAAATGAGTTCTTTGTTTGGCTAGATTGTTTACATTATTATAACTGTTATAACATACACAGAGATAAACAAATCCACTCCGCACTACCGGTATTTAACTCATGAGGTCAGAACCTTTCCAAGTAGGGATACTGCAAGGTCGTTTTTTAATACTTGACTTAAAAGATTATATATCGCTACCTTGGAAGAAGACCGACACAATTCAAAAATTGTCGATATATATATATACAAAACCGCTCCTGGGTTCTCTAAGTCCATATATATATATATATATATATATATATATATATATATATATATATATATATATATATATATATATGGACTTAGAGAACCCAGGAGCGGTTTTGTTGCCACCTACAGACAGGGCAGATAGTGCCGCTCCCTCCAACCTCTTTCATCTCTAAACCCAAATTCAGGTTAGCCTTAACACAATCTTCCCACCTACGCCTAGGCGCTACCACTCGAACGTTTATCAGTCGATTCAGTGCTATTAAACATTTTAGGGATTACCAAGCTAAACAACTTAACATGCCTACAACCATCACGATGCTAAAACTTCAATTATGGTGACAGGGTGCATGCTCCGCAATTCCGCGCTGTGTAATCTCCTGAATTCTCTCGTGGACTCATCCTTCCTCGAATCAAAGATTCTAGGCAATACCTTGTTCTCGACGAGGTTATTACCTCGGGCGGATCTCATTACCGCATACGGGGGAATCCGACGGGTTGCGGATGTGGGAATGTTCGGTTGAAATTCCTTGGAAGTTCTTCCTGGCTAAGCCCGATGAACTTGCTCTCCAACAATGAGAGCGGCCCCTCCAGGCTTGCTGGAGGGTGTGACGTAGGGTTTGAACGCCCTATTCACATATTTTTTAGTTCACAAAATACCACTAACAGACATAGATCTCTCTATAAACTAGTCCTGCGTTCGAATCTCCGATTGGGATCTGCTTCAGAGGATTCATGGAAAGTTGCAATAATAATTAATTCAATTGAAATAAATTGAAAATTAGCATATTATGTTGATGCATGTTAAGATGACACTAATTTGATGCAAAATATAATTATAAATACTATTGAGGTTAGTATAGCGTCGCTATCATTGTAAAATCGAAATTTACAACCAGTAGGGTACGCAGGAGAGAGCATCAGAGGAATATATCTCTCCTCCCCTCCTCCCTCTCCTCCCTTCCCCTCCTCTCCCCCCAAGTGTACGAAAAAATATAATTTTCATATCCACCGACATAAGATTTGTATTTTGAATATTTTTAGTTATTTTCACAATAGTTTTTGATCCAATTTTCATGCTTAACATTAAAACTTTCACCAAATTTGGCGGTTATAGACATTTCGGTGATTATTTTCCTTCTTCATATCAAATCCCCCCAAAAAATTAAAAATCCCCTCTGAAAAAAAAATCTGCATACGCCCCTGTCTACAATCATTTAGGAAATAATGGCTTATATAATGGCTCTTTTATTATTGAATATTTAAATTAAGGTTAAATAATTCTAATAATTTGACTTCAAGACTAAATATGTATTTCCAAATAAAATAAAAACGGTAATTTCATACAAAATTTGAGTTTGACGTTGATTTCAAAAAAACGTTAAAACAGGTACTCTCTGAACTTTTTTTTTGCTTTTGTAGAAATCAAAGCAGTTGATAAGGGGAAGATCTCAAGTTTTTGCGAGCGGTCAATTTTTTTGTGAGGTTCCTTCATTAAAATCGACTGTTCAGACCTCTTTTTGCTTCAGTAAGGGAAAAAAAGAAAAAAAAAAGTTTATAGGTTAAACTTAATAGTTACATTTCATTTCAAGTTGATACAAATCTTTCACATTAACATGCTCAATTCTTTATCCAAATGATGGTTGATCGTAAATTAAGAATATTTCTGCAGAGTGAAAGGGAGAGGGAGGGGAGAGTCCATTCGTAAAAGTTATTTAAACTTTTATTACTTTATATTGTTTTATTAATTTTATAAGCAACACTTCTACCATCGTAGTTAGCTATCAGAGTTTAGAGGAGTGAGGAAGGTAGCTCCGTAAGGAGACGAGAGGGTGCTGTATTGAAACATTCAATAAATCGATATGATTCTACAATATAAAAAAAATATGCCAATTATTTTAACCAAGGAGATGCAATAAAGGTTTTTTTTTTTTAAATGAAACAGCCAACTAATTAAAATATTTAATTGAATTAAAAGAAGGAAAAGAGATACTCCGAAATATACACTACTACGAAATATAATACCTATACCTCTGAAATATAGGTTAACTACTCTTCTGATGTTGAGTCCAACATGAGCGTGAAGTATCTAAGTTTTCTTCTATTTTATGAAATTATACAAATAAAATAAAATATTTTTAATGCAGCCATGATGTCAACACTTAGAGAGTTTAATAGAGCATTATTAATTTAACAATAACCTTTCCTGATAATTATTCATGAGTTGTGATCGATAATGCAGATATAGATTGGACTCTAGGTTAGGCTCCAATTAAAACTGACTTAGATGGGCACTACTCTGTTAAATTCTTATTTTCAAATTTTAAGGATTTTCTTTCGGTCTATTTATCACATTAACTAGTCTACTACTTGCGATTTAACAACGAATAAATGCCATATACGTTTTGTTTAAAAAAAACAGTCATAATTTTATAATTTTAATGTTAAATTGGTCCTTACGCATTTAGCGGTCGACGATATGTTCTATTGGTTTCAGTTATAACCTTCACTATAACCTTTTTATCAGTTCTTTGTTTGGCTTATGAATATAATTTGTGTATCAATAAGTTCCGTGTATTGTAGTATTTTTCTAGTATTTTTCTTGAAGAAAAATGATAACATTTTGAGAATTATCTTCAACGGGAGAAAATACAGTAAAGAATTTTCAAAGTTTTGGAATTATTCCATCGAAGAAAATCTGTGAGAATGGGCATGATATTTCCATTCCATAAATAACTAAATTTAAATTACGGCAAGGCCTCGATCACAATAAGGATTGGGATATTTTTATCTGTTGAGCAAGACTAGTAAGCGGAAGGTGACAGTTGTGATCTAATTAAAGCAGTAATGATTCAAATTATTACTTCTTTTTAACGCCATAAAATAAAAGTCTTGGGATTATTCCATTTTTTTTTTAATTGAGGAATTTTCTTAATGAAATATAATTTTTTAACGCCGCCAACTAAAGTCCCATGAATACGAAGAAGAAGAAGACAAGCGCTATCACATTATGGTATTAGGTTAGAACCGACAATAGAAGATATGGTCGACTGCTTAGTAAGTAAGTACTGCAAATTAATTTTTTTATCATCGCTTTGACTTTCCTAAATTCGATTTAATTTGTATTTTAAACCAAACTTCAAGAAATGAAATTGGAAATAAATATATTTTTCCTGACACTGACATCTTAAAATAATTTATTGGACACTGACACACTGGCCCAGATAGTATGTTCGAAATCACACAGCATAACGAATAAAAGTTGAAATTACCTCACTAGGAATAATAGTATGTTTCTTTATATAGATAATAAAAGTACAAAATATTTCTTCTAATATTAAAATATAAATTAACAAAAAATGTGTAAAAAAATAATACGAAAATGATCTTTGATCATTATTTAAAATATTTACCTCGCTTCAGGATTGTAGAAAATTATGATTCCGGGTATTGAGATATCTGGAGGAAGCAAAGAAGTATTTTAGTAGGAGAGAAAAAAAAGTTGGATAATAATTTATGCTTTTGTTATGTCTGAACTCGGAATTTCTAATTATTATTTTTTATGTGGTGTCTAACCCAGGGCCATGCTGACTGATCAAATGCTACAGGAAATCCTGTCATCCACACCCCTTTTTCAAGTATCATTTTACTTCACCTTCTCTAATCCGTGGTTTTTATGAGTATCTTTTGAAGAATATAAATGAAGTGAGATGAAGATAAAATGCCTGTGAATCTAATTTACCATTTAATTTTGTTATTTTCTTTTTCTAGATAAGAGACCATGCATTTGTCAATACGAAAATGTATATACAGATAAGCTTCTAAATTAAACAGGTGAGAGAAATAGAAGACGTTAAAACAAGATAAATAATTAAACTTTAATATACTATTGAATAAATATGAAAGAATGAGATGGTCAGGGAGGCGATCAAAAAAAGTGGATCAAATATAGTAAAAATTGTTTATTAGGAACCGACGTTTCAACCCATTTTGCAGGTCTTCATCAGTGCTGAATAAACAAGATACGAAAATGAAAATAAAACAATGATACATACAGTGAATGAATTAAAATAAATAATTAAAAAGACATGATGAGAAAAATGAAAAGTGTTGAATTTGTAAAATGCTACAAGATGAAACTGATAGCGTAATAACAACAACTAAAAATAAATGTGTTAACATTAACAGATAAATAACAATAACTAAAAAAATTAATAACTGTGTTATTGTCTTAATAGTCGTTGAATGTCATAATAGTTATATAGAGAAGGCAGTGAGGAGAGGCTGTCTTTATACATGTGAATTAATCATAAAAATATATAGAATAATAAAAAAGACTTGAAAATAGAAGAAAAGGAAAGGAGCAATTGTAAATAATAAATTAAAATAAAAGTAAATATATAAAATGGCCAGAGCAGAAAATAAAAATTGGTAGAATTCATGATAAAAATATGGGCTAAAGTGCCATCTGTAGGGGATTTAATAAAATAAAAAAAACATATATATATACAAAGGAATGGATAAGTAATACCATAGGAATGGATTGGGCAGGTAATGAATGATGCAAGGGCATTGAAGAAAACCCCTCATCAGTACCACCCATCCATTCTCCCTCCCACACGTGTGTGGAGAAGCCGTGGCTTCTGCTCACCAAATGGATAAACGTATTTATACATAGATAAATGTATACATACATAGATATACAGTTTTATTATAAAAGATTATAGTAATAATATTCAATGTTCAACAGTGAATTTTCTATCAACTATAAACAGATAAACGTATTTATACATAATCACCTAAATAGCGCGGAAGGAAGACGCAGTCCTGTTCGAAGATAAAATTGCACCAGATACATATTAGGAAAACCTGAAGAGTGTTATTGCGAAAAACTGACATGGAAAAGCGGAGAGCAATGGGAGACGGTACTAGAAAAATGAATAAGAGGACGTTTGAAGGAAAATAGATAGTTTGAAGAAAATAGCTTGAAAAAAATGCTTAAGCTTCGACTTATTTAAAAAAACACGGAAAGATATTAAAACAATTAGAGAATCCTCGGTATATTTAACTCGTCTTGAAATATCCAATAAAACGATTCTCAAATAATGACTGTTGCAAGAACTTAAACCAAACAACAATGAAAGTATAAGTAATAATAAAAATCATCGATAGCGACTCGACAAACATGAGATAAAAGAGATTGAGAAAAAACAACAACAAAAAAATAAAGTTATGGCTATGACATACGTGGATATCGAATCGATTTCGTGATTGGCAGAGTAATTGTTTTTTCTTGTAGAAATCAATTAAGGTTTGATAGTATCATTTTACCGCTGACAGCCTGTAGTGATAAGAATGAGTAAATCACATCCAGTCCAAATTCCAATAATCTTAAATATAAAATTATTACTTTCTATAATAATATTTTTTAGATATTACGCAACTAATTATATTGTATAGAACAGATTCCTTGAAATAGTTTCTTGATGTCTTAAATTGATTTTATTCACAAAGTTACATTTGTAGAAGAATTAATTTGGTTGATTGAGATTTTAAAAGAAAATCATTATTTGTTTGGTTCGGGGAAAAAAAATTAAATAAACATAGCTATGAACGAACAATGGAACAATAAAAGTTATAAATTAATTAAGAGCATTTTATAAGAATAGATTAAATTTATGAAAAATATTAGTTCAATTTTATAACCAAAATTCTAGAATGCATAAACATTTATTTGAACATATATGATATTGGTGTCACTATTATTTAATTAGTCAAGTATAAGCTCAAAAGAATGTAACAAATCTTGGCAATGTTATAAACTCATTTTAGTTTTCGAGTTATACTGCAATTGCTTCCCTACGGTGATAAGAAATAATGAGTAGTAGTCATGTATACGATAAACAAACATAAAATATATGTACGTGGATGTTGAATCGATTTGTGATTTGCGGAATAGTAATCCATCTGAATAATTGTTTTTACTTCCTTATACGGAGTAAAGGAAGTATTGTAATCGCGAAAATTTTCGGTTTTCAGATTTCAACGGAAATATCCATTTTGACTAGTTTCGTCGTGACTTCTGTATGTACGTTCGTACGCTCGTCTGTTCAAACGTTCGTTCGTATCTCTCTTAACTCAAAAGCGGTTAGCCGTAGAAAGTTAAAATTTTGTTATAGGGGTTGTTGTAAAATCTAGTTGTGAACCTCCCTGTTTGGTCATTACATGATTACCGGAATTTGAAGTTCATAATTGATTTTCATTAAAAATTATATTAAAATATAATGTAAAACATCTCAAATTTGGTAAATTAGACTTTTATATCAATATAGGTAACATTATGGATTTTGGTTGAAATTGAAAGTAATAATAAACTTACACCAGGTATATAGACATTTAATACCGAGATAGAGATAATACCGTGGTTCGGTGACAGAGGTTATAAACGCGATTTTATTTCCACTCTATTTAAACAATTTTATTACTTGTGTTAAAAGTGAGTGTAAAATACATTTTTTTTTCTGCATTTGTGAGCTGAATAAGTCTGCAGCAAAGGGGGCTTAAAATGTTGAAACCGTCGATTACCAATGCTTTATCTAGTGACATAGACAGTTCTAATGTTGTCAAGGAACACGAAGAAATCTTGGGAACTTGTTACCAACTGAAAGAAAACGACATATAATAACGGAAAAAAACACAGATCTATAATAGACTAATCATGATTTATAACAATGCTCTGTTGTTTCTCAAAGAGATTGCATTAGAAACATAAATAACTGCAACCTAAACAAGCCCAAATGTTCTAAGAAGTTTTTATTCCCAAACAATGGCTTTTTATTCTTCGCTAAATGAACTTTTAAGTTCATTCATCCCGTATGTCAGATAGGGAGAACAGGGGGAGGGAAGGTAAACTTTCAAAAGATTCAAAAGGATATTCCAATTGTATCATACCTGTCAGTGAATATTATTCCTGTCATTTTCAATAAAGCTCTTGATATGATCTTAATGTTTCTATGATTTTCATGTTATTAGTACAAATTTAAAGGTAGCTCAATGCACACAAATAGTACATTATTCCAATCCATTAACTCAATATTACTCAGTACAGTAGGTAATTAATAAAAAATATATCTGTACAATTTATTAATAAATTAAAAATATGTCTTAATGAGAGGAAATACATTCATTCATTTGGCATTGAAGTAAATCTTGACTATTTATAAATAATAAAAAAAACTCAATCATTCTAAGTTTACTTAAAGCAAGATATGAAATATATTTTAATTTAATATTTAAAACTAAAAAATTATTATTAATGTTATATATATGGAGGAGGCTCAGACTCACTAAGTGGGTTGTTGAGCCATCGATGCATGTATGTATAATATACTTATGTGCATATGGTAATATATACTTGATATTGAAAGACATCACATAAAAGACCTCCAGAAACATGAGCTTATGTGTGTGTCAATAGATGGAAGTCGCGACGCCGAGTGTCGTTTATGATATACTGCTATCTTCGGAAAATAATAACCAAAGTCAGGGCCACATTTTGAGCCACCGATTTATAGTTTCACAGACGTCCAAGAAGGTCCATGGGGTGTCAGATAATTTCTTGTAGAAATCAATAAAGGTTTGATAGGGTCATTTTACCGCTGATAGCCTGTAGCGATAAAAATAAGTAAATTTTTTAAGCACCCGAGTGGTTACGCTATACTCGTTTGTCCTAAAGTGCTAGGAACACCTCCTAGATCACCTAATCTCAACCCTAATGTGAATTTATGGGTATATTAGAAGTTACAAATTCGTAAATGTTGAAGAAAATATTTCTCGATGAATGGAAACAAACTTACCGAAACTATACTTTTAACTTGATTAAATCTGTGCCTGATAGTCTCAAAGTCGATCTTCACAAAGGACTATCCTAACACAATATTTAAATTTTGAAATGATAAAAAATTATAAGAAGTACGAAAAATTACGAATAATTTTGTATCTTTAATTTACTTATTGCAGTAAGTAAATTTAAATTTATTTATGAATTTGATAAAATCGTTGTGTCAATTAAGGTTATGTTTTTTAATAACAAGTGGTGTATCTTTTTTGTAATACAACTAAACTAAATTAATTTAAAAAAATGTCTTTAATTTTTAGGACTTGCATTTAAAATAGAAAGAGGAAAATTACGAATATTTTGAGCCACTGTATACATATTATGTGTGCTTTTGTGTGTGTGTATCGGGTAGCTAGTTTTAATAAAACAAATAACTTCAATTCTATTCTATTCTAATTGCATTTTTTAAGTTATTTTTTTCCAAGTTTTAATCACACTTTTACTATAAGGTTATACCGAATAAATGATTTACTAGAGATTTTCTATTCTCTCAACTAAAAATCATTTAATTAAAAAAAGTTAATAATAAACTATTTTACTATAGTACATAAAGTTATATTTACCATTTTTAGTAGTACCACACAAAATACTTGATTTGTATGTTGACAGAATTAAATCTTAACCATGATCCTATTTTATGCCCACTTAACATAAAAGCGGTCACCCTTTGAGGCGCCAATCTCCTACCAATATAAAAATGGGGGAAAAAATTATATTTGAAAAAAAAAAAAGGATATAACAGTATGTCCACATCAAATTATCAAATGTTAAACTTAGTTCAAAACAATATAATGCAACCACTTTTGGAACATTTTTGACCGTAACATTTAACAGTTATAAGAATGACGAATACTAGTAATACAAAATTGGAAAATACTTTTGCAATAATATATATATATATATATATATATATATATATATAAACTGCATTATTTTATTCTGACTTAAGAAAAACTTTAGACGAAAAAAATACGAAAATGTAACATTGCAAAACAGTTTAGATGCCTTTATTATAACATTAATGAAAAGCGGCTCGAAACAAGAAAAAAAAAACATTAAAAATTTTAAACAAAAAATTCAATACAGAATGATGACGTTTTGTTTTTATGAAATTAAAAAAATATGAAGTAATAATTTCCATAAAAACTAAAATACGTTTTTTTTATATCAAAGAAATGGTATTGGAATATAGTAACTGCAAATATTGGCGAGAAATATTTTGTTTAAAAATAATCAATATAGAGAAGACGATAAATTTTAAATTGAGGTGTAATTCAATAGGTATTTACGTAACGTATATATATCTTTCATTGGATTAAGGCTTAATTATATCGTATTTATTTTATTATTAAATTATCACTAGCTAATAAATGAAGACAATAAAATTTATACATAAAGTACTTTTAACTCTCATTAATTTTAAGGTCGTTACAAAAATATTGATAAAATAATAAGTAGAAAAGTTCTTGGTTTTAAGAAGGATCGATTCTGTGTAAAGGAGAGGGGAGCAAAGTTATTGTTACCCATTGGTGGAAATGAGCCCACTAGCGCTTCCTACAGTTACTATCACAAGTCGTCACAGAATGGCAGAGGGAGCTTGTTCGTTTGCTTCCTCTATTCGCTAATTTGGTTGTTATCGTCTGTGTTGAATTCGCTATCTCTTTTAAAATATTTATTTTTCAGTATCTTTATTTTTTAGAATATATTTTTAGTGTTTTTATCTAGTGATAAATAGTGTCTTAAAGTGGATTAATTGTTGAGATTTAGTGCTATTCGTTCTTCGTCCGGGTTCATAACCGGGCAGTGTTAAAATTAATATATTATGCAAGGACAGCAGGTTCAGTCTGCACAACACCAAATAGCTGGAGGAAATGTCATACTTAAAATGAACGATATCCAGCAATTATCTGGTGGTGGTAAGAACATGCGTTTCAATTTGATTTGCGTTTTGTTTTGATATCCAGATATTCATACAAATTAACGTGTTATGTGTTTTGTAATTTTTAGTAAAACGGTTTTTGGTTATTAGCGCTGCATTTTTCGCATGTAATGTTTTATACCTCTGTATGATTAGCTTAGCATGCTGGCCTGGTTTAGTAGCTTCTAATTTCCTTTATATCTTTCACACTATCAAAATTGGTGATTGATTCTAGTTTGGTATTTTTGTGAATGTTTCAGTAATAGTTCATTAATCATTAAGTCTATTATAACCTCTTAATTTACTTTTGACTACTCAGTCAAGTTATTCACTTTTTTCTACAATTAGTATATCTTAAAACACTTTCTTTCTAGTTCGTCTTTTATCTGTAATATACTACAAAATTGCGTGCAATAACGTTTTGAGATCTAATATATTGGTTTGCTCGAGTAATTGTTAGATTTTTGACAATAGATCTGTGACTGGATAATATAAATTAATAGGGGGATTAGTTTTTTATCTAGTAAGTTTGATATGTATTTATCTCAAATAGAGTACACATTTTTTTAAATTTTATTTATTTGCAATAAAATTTTCATTTTCTATTAGTGATTGCAAATGAAGGAATTTTTTTTCATATTTTATTTCGTTAGTTTTTTCTCATTTATTTTGTATTAAAACAGGTGATGCCACAATTTATGTGGTTGGTGCAGCACATGATGTTCTTCCTCAAACTCCTAAATTGAGTAAGTGTATTTAAGACCTGCATTTCTTTACAATTTTAAGAGAAATGCACTTATAAAGGTATACGTGTATTATTAGCTTTGACGTATTATTAAAGTTTTATTTTTATTAAAATTTTATATGTAATTAATTCTTAACTTTTAATATAAGTATGTCACATTTAAATGAGAGTAATTTTGTATTTAGATTTTGTTCATTAAGCTTTTTCTATTGCTGCTGAAGTTTTCAAAATCATTAATTAATATACTAATATTTGCTCATGGAATATTAACTAATTATAATAGTTATGACTATTTGTTTTGGCATTATTACATGGTGTGGTTTCTCTAATGGACTAATTTATAAATTTCTGATCTTGAAATATGTTCTTTATTATATTTTTGAAGCTTGTTATCAATTCGCGTTTGAGTTCTGATAAAATTTCAGTTTCTTGGTCTGACTCCCTGTAAAAATACATCATTTTCAGATTTTTGTGTATTATGATTATTATTCGATGTTTGATTTATTGTCATTAAAAAATAAATTGTAGGTTTAAAGTTTTAGATGAACAATGAGGTTACTATAATTTTGAGGTTATATTTACATGCTGAATATATCATTGGTTTGAAGATAAAAGTGATCAACTGCATTTTTCTGAAAATGGAAGTTGGTTGCTATTTACCTGTACCTGAACTAAATTTATCCTTCAGTATTGACAAAATTGTGAAATTCTCAATAATTATTAGTTAATTATTGAGAATTTCGCAATTTTGTCAATAATGAAGCATAAATTTGATTCAGGCATAGTTAAATAGCAACAAACTTTCGTCATCACAAAAATGCAGATGATTACTTTTACCTCCAAACCGACGATATTTCCCATTCTTAAATTGTAATTTTAAACTAAGTATTGCACGAATGTTTCATTTTTCATGGTTTTTGTACAGCAATTTTTTTATTTTAAAATATATGTTTGAAAGCATGAACTATTTAATAATGAAATATTTTTCATTAGTTTTTATTGAATATAATTGGTTAAAATTAATTAATTTGTATCACTGTTATAGTTTTTGACCAAAATACAACTAGGATTGCATATGCCACTTGAAATTTTAAGTTTTACTTATTAGTTAAGTCATCCTAAAATTAAAGGATATGAGCTGACATCTGCAGGATGGTATAGAAGGATCAATCTAGTTAGGAATTGATAAATTATTTGCCACTTCTATAATTTTGTTTTTATTGAAAACTCGTTGCGAATGTTCTACATTCATCTTCAGTTCTAAAAACACACAAAAATTCAAAAATAAGCAATTAAAAATACTTTTGAATTACTTATTTTTGAATTTTTGTATGTTTTTAGAACTGAAGATGAATGTATAACATTCTAAACTAGTTTCAATAAAAACAAAATTTTAGAAGTGGCAAATAATTTATCAATCCTTAATTAAAGGATATGAGGTGTTAGTTGAATTAATATACTCAATATGTTGTCCTGCTGATTATTCTTCTATTTATTTATTTATTTCATGTTGCCCTAATTTTGTTTATAACTTAAAATTGTAGATGTTATTGTTAATTTCTGAATACATTTTTGAGTTTATAATTTCATTTTTGTTTTAGCTGGGTTTGATAAAGTTATCTTAATCCTCTGCTATTTATAAACATTGATTAAATGTTCTTGCAATAAATCATCCCTGAATCTTTGAAATGTTGTATTCATTTATTTGAACAGCAATGATATTAGGTTAATTTGCCTGCTTAAAATATTCTTTATGAAAAATTTTTAATGCCCAAAATAGATTTAATTTTTATTAATTAAAGCTATTGATTGTTTATTTAAAGTCAAGTGACTAATTTTAGGATAGTAATTAATGAATTATTTCCATATTATTAGAGTTTGTTGTCATTGAATTATTTTGTTGCAGGTTTACTTGAGCTCGCTCATAGAGAATACCAGGCAGGAGACTATGAAAATGCTGAAAGGCATTGCATGCAGCTATGGCGACAGGAAACCAACAACACAGGCGTGCTACTGCTTCTTTCATCCATTCACTTCCAATGTCGCCGATTGGATAAGTAAGTTTCTCAAATGAAACATTAATAGAAAAGAAATTTAGTAGCCTTATGGTATGCTTGTGATTATTATTTAGTTTTATGATTTCATACTATATTTTAGATAACACTATCGTATACACATTAGCAACCCACAACACATTGAAAGCCCAAGCTAGTCAGCTATCTATATAGGTTGCCGACTGCTATCAATGTTTAAATTATATGAAGTATCTTTTATTAGAGAAAACTGTAGTCCCCACCATAGCAATGTTATACAGAATCCACCTGCAATATTCGCAAACAAGAAATTAAATATGTCCTAATTACAAGTCTGAAAACATTGCCACAGCTGCTCTGGGTCACCATTAAACTTCACCTTCTGCAGATTCTCCTCACGTGTTCTAGCAGTTCTCTGTTCTGCCTTCTCTTTGGGCTGGTGAAATTTGTGACACCCACCACCTTCCTATGTATTCTACAAAAAAAGGTATAGTTCCTCTCCTCCACCAACTTTGGGAAATTGACCTTGTCAATGGTGTACATTTCGGTTTTCCTGTACAGTCTGCCTCAATGTTTTTCTATGGTGATACAGAATAGTACTGTGTTTGACGGTATCAGGCACATCACAGGTTGGGCTCCTGGGATCGATATTCTTGTTATACTATACTATAGCTTCTCTTAACATCGAAGTTGATGTCTTCTCGAAGGGTGAGGTCCAAAGGCATCTCTCCGACCAATACTTGCACCACCTCATGTGACATGGTTCTGTATGGCTTGGTGACCCTCAGCTGTGGTAGTCTCTGGACAGTTTCTTTTTTTGCGTTTGTGTGAAGTGACGATTCCAGAGAGAGGATGCATACATCAGAATGCCCAGCAGTTCTGTCTCCCTCATAGATGGTTCTAATAGCCTGATGCTTCAGGTCCCAGAATGCGCTCTGTATTCTTGACAGTCCATTAAGGGAGCCGGTCTCACCTCATTTCGGAGGTATCCAAGGTTTTGGGTAATGTTGGAACTTCTTAAATTTCATCCCAAGATATGACACTGAGGCAGATATGTTATGCTATGTTTTGATTGATAGGGTGAGTCCTATCTGCCTGTTGAACCTTTCAGTAGCATTGCCTGGGTCTTGGGAACGACCATGCTTAGCTTTTGCCTCACACCTGTCCACATCCGTAATAGACATGAGCTGTCTCCAGAAACCCCTCCTCATCCAATTCTCCCAGCAACTGATCAAACCGCAAGGCCGGTCCGTGGACGCAGGTCTGTTGACAGTCCCTCTCTATCCTTCTCTCAACCTCGTAGAAGCTACCATGCAGCTTGACCTTCCTATCCCTTACATAGCAACTCACTCAGAGAGAGTACATGTTGCTGGGGGCATCGTCTCACAAGTTGAAGGCAGAGGATATGCCTAATGGTATCATCAACACATACTTCTTCCTCTCCTTATTGTCCCTCTGCATTCACATCAGCGCATCTGCTCTCCCCTTTCCTGTGTTAGCTGTCGACCCGAGAATTGTTGTGGGTGTCTCACCGCTTGGAGGACTGGTTGTTAGCTTGTAATGATTAGGTTTTCAAGGACCTTACTGACTACTGACAACAGGAAAGATGGGTTGGTACGCAGTAGGTTACGCCTTATTTTTGCCTCTTCATTTGTATATTAGTCGCAAATCGGCGATCTTCCACTGTCTCTGGAAGTGTTCCCTGTCCAAGTATTGATTGAAGATACTAAGGAGCTCCTCCTCGACGTGGTGGACACTATTCTTCCAGATCACCGTGTCGACACCATCAAGTCCCTAGGTTTGTCCACTGCCAGGAGAAGATAACATATGCCCCATGAACATATGCCCCATGGCAGACACAAGTCCATTTCTGATGGCTATTCTGTGACACACTTAATCATCCTCTTCTGTATCCTGGGAAGTGTAATCCCTGTGTCCCTGGAGTATATGTAATCCACATACATTATTGCTGTCTCCTCCCGTTTAACCATTGCGATGCTATTATCTTAATTATACTTACTGGGTATAGTTTACGCGATTCACCATTCAGTACCTGCCTAAATTCCCTGGTTAATTCATCCTTCTTCTGTCCAAATATTCTATATGAAACTTTATTTTTAAATAATTTTAAGCCTTTAATTTAAGCAGCGAGGTTTGCATCTGTCATGAACAGTAGGTAGTGTATACATTTTGTAAATTCTAAATTTTGAATTTCTGAAAAGAAAGCGTGAATAAAGTAATTTTACAACAAACATTACCTGCTTTTATTTTCTCTCGAATTTCATTTTTCTAGTTATCATATACTGGAGATCCTTAAATTTCTGTAAGTGTTCCAACGCATTCCTTGTTATGTCTAAATCACTGAAATAATTAATAATAAATAAATAATAATAAATCACTGAAAGCGTGAATAAAGTAATTTTACAACAAACATTACCTGCTTTTATTTTCTCTCGAATTTCATTTTTCTAGTTATCATATACTGGAGATCCTTAAATTTCTGTAAGTGTTCCAACGCATTCCTTGTTATGTCTAAATCACTGAAATAATTTCTGTTTCTGCAACTAACCATATATTTGTTTTATCCTTTGTTATTTCTAAACCTAATTCTTAACCAGATTTCAACATTGTTGTGTTTTATTTAATAGTTGCCACTTCTTTGCCTGACTGAATCAAATCATCAGCAAACCCAAGCACAGTATTGTACCATCCAGAATTAAAATCTTCCGGGTACGAATTACTTTTCTAATGACATATTCCAGTGCTAAATTTAATTAAATGGGGAAAAGGAAGTCTCCCTATTTTAAACCTGAATGTACCTAAACTTTTCAAAATAAAAATTACCGGTTTGAACTGTATTAAATGTTTCTGACATGCCTATTCTATCTAAATTAACTAACTTCTTTGGTATTCTCTGTCCAATCAGAATATTATACAAATTTTGGCGGTCAATAGAACTGTAAGCCTTTTTGAGATCAATATAAAGCTGATGAACTTCACCATTGTATTAAATTTTTTCTCTAAAATTTGCCATAAGGAAAATACTTGATAAATAGCTGAATTGTTTTGTCTAAAACCACATCGATAATTTCCCATACTGCCCTTAGCTTAGAAGGAGAGAGATTCCTAGATAGTTAATACAATTCATCCCTGGTTCTTTTTTGTGAATGGCACAGGTTCTTTCCATTCTTAGTGTATTTTCGTGAGGGATAACTAAGGACCTTTAAAAAAAAAATATATTTTATAAAAACTCTGACTGCGAATTAACTTTTATTTCTTACAACACTATTCATCCTTAGGGACATAATGTACTTGCATATCTACTTAAACATATTGGTGGGTTGTTAGTGAAATTTACTTTCGTGAATGTAGAAACTTGGTATTGCAGTAGGGTGCCTTCCACACCCAAACGAAAATCAATACTCTTCTTTAAACAATATATCACTTTATTTTCTGTATGTTTACATGCAAAGTTGTAAGGAGCTTTCTGTATTTTGACATACACAGATTCATGGGACGGAATGCACTTAACATCTAGTGTAAGGCACCCAACTACTACACCAAGGTTCAGTATTCATGATTGTCAACTTCACTAACAACCCTACAATGTATTTAAGTAGATATGCAAGAACATTCCCGTCGCTTAGAATGAATAGGGTCATAAGATAAAATAGTTATTTCTGTAGTTGGTGTTTTTAATTTTTTACTAAATTGGTAATTTATAATTTATTACCATATGATCACGAACTTACAAGTGACTTAGTTAGAAACAACAAAAAGTCAAAAATACTTAAAATTTTATGAAACATTTTTTTAGTATTTTGAGCTCACATTGTTCCAAAGCATTCATAGGAATTCACTGAGTATTTCGAGCCATCAAACTTTAACATTGGGAATGCAGTTCGCTCAAAAAATTGTTACATACCCTCAAACGGACAGATTAAACGCATTAAATACTACATTTCTTAGGTATTTTGAGCTCATAATGTTTTAAAACAATCACGCGATCTTAACTAATAATTGGAGTCATCAAACCCTCTAACGAACAGTTTGAACATATATAATCCAATATTTTTTCAGAATTTTAGCTCAAATTGTTTCAAAACATTCATGGGATCACAGTAAATAATTTGGTCCATCAAACTTGAAAATCAGTTTAGCCTTTAATTCGCATAATCGTTGCATGCTTACAAACGGTCAAGCTAAACACATTACTCTCCTTGTGCATAGTCTGGTCATTAAATCAGTATTGTGCCAATTTTCAATCTTATTGGTCTTTAAACATTTTAGTTGATTAATTAATTTTGATTTAGATTTTTTTTTTCTATCTGTATAAATTGTAGTGTCGTTACAAATTGTAACAATCTTGAGTTCCAAGTATTAATAGTGTTTAAACATGAATTCCTCTAGGAAACTAAATTGAATAAATGTTCAAAACATTATGTTTAAAATAAGTTATTGGCGTAACACTCATGAAAATGAATTAAAATACTGACCATATTATTCTAGATTTCAAACTTGTTCTCTACAAATAAACTTGGCCTGGAAAACACACATTTACTGTTAAATTTAAACAAATTGGTTTCTCTTTGCCAACTTTATAGAACAAAGATTCCCATAAGAGTCTTTCAAATCCAGATAACACTCATGTCAGATTTTTAGGAGGGTACTAAAACTTGATAAACTGATATAGTAACAATAATTTCTATGGTTTATCATGCATTGCACTGTTTTACAACATATTACAATATTAATCCTTAAATAAAATAATTTTTGTATACAGTAGTAATTAAAGATGTAACAACCTGGTTAAAGGTACGTTTTCCTCGGTGTGTCTAATACTGACAGCACAGTCTAATAATGATCTATGATTATTGTTGAACGAGTCTAATAACTGAATCATTGAACGATCATCGTGATAGTCGCACCGAGGAAAACGTACCTTAAGGACAGGCAAAAAACGTGTCTTCAGCAAAATGTTTATTTTATTTTTTTTACTGTTTTGCTTCAATGTTAGAATTTAGTTATCCTAGTGCCAATTTGTTATAATTACTTTTCCTTTACCTTTAGAACGTAAAATCATCTAACAAAAGTGATGTAGAAATTTTTTTAAATTAAGTGAGTCCATAGATAACCTATGCAGTTGCAAGGTTGCATACATTTTGTTAATGACTTTAAAGTGATACACATGATATGATTGAAGCCTTATTAATTTATTAGGTCTGTTTGCATTGTGTTGGGAATAAGGAGATGATAAAAAGTAGAGGTCCTCCGTTCCATGATGGTATTACTCTATCTCATCTATGGAGAAGAAGGATCAAATGGGTTTTAGAGTATGGGATGTTACAATTCTTTATAGCCTCTTTTAGAATTATTTATTTAACCAATGAGTGATTCATTGAAGGGGCATTGATCAAATGCCTGCAGAAACCAGTTATACCAAAAACTATTGGTTGGTATTGGCTCAGTCATTTTTACTCAACATGTCCTGTGCTCTAGCCGTTCTGTTCTGGCTGCCTAATTAGAGTTGGTTAAATTAATTGCTCAGTTATAGTGTTTTGATTTTGACCTTACGAATCTTGCTTTTCATTGTCAATGCAGCTTTCAAGAATACTACTGGCGCTAATTGCTCTCAAATGTTTTTAATATTTTACTGCATGGATTATTTCCCTGTAGAGCAAAATTTAGGAATAGGTCATTATTTTCCTAGTTGGTTGATAATCATCCTTTGCAAATGGCTAATTTATTTTATCTGATCCCTGCTTAGTATTTCCTCTCAATTTTCTGTATAAGGTGCAGCAAGCCCTCTATTGAGGAAAACTGAAAAAAAAAAACAGAAGTCATTGTTAGGCGATCCTCCTATAATGTTCATAGTTGAGCTTCTCTTTTTTTATATATTGGTAAAAATTCCAATTTAATAAAAAAAATTGATATAAATTCTACTTCCTTTAAAACTACTCCACCCTCTTCTTCCCGTTATTCCTTAGTACCATCATTTAACTCTGAAAACTTTTATTTCTCCTACAGATATTATTTCCTCTATTATGAAATCCCACACCAACTCTACTGGATTTGATGGAATTAAAATTGCTAAAACTATGCCTCCCTGAAGTCTTACCAGTTCTCCTCTTCATATATAATTTTTCTCTACAAAATTCAATATTTCCCACATCTTAAAAAAAAGCCTAAGTCCACCCTATTAACAAAATTTCCAATCTTTGAGCCCGATTTCCATCCTGTCTAACCTTTCAAAACCTCTAGAGAGAATTGTCCAGTCTCAAATATCCAATTTCCTTGAAAAATCTAATCTACTCGATCCTCTGCAATCTGGTTTCCGACCCACTCGCTTCTCCACTCACTCAATCTGCTCTCATCAAAATCACCAGTGGACTTGCATATTGCTAAGGACGAAAAAAAGTTAATCGTACCAATAAAGTACTAGACTTTTCCAAAGCTTTTGATTCTCTGGACCATTCTATCCTTTTCAGCAAGTTAAAATCAAAATCCTTTTTCAGCAGCGCTATCAATCAATCCTTCCTTTCCGACCGGACCCAAACAGTTTCCATTCCTAATCAACCTCTTTCTTCCTTTCTTGTCCTGTCTTCAGGAGTAGCCCAGGATTCAAGCATTTCACCACTTATTTTCAATTCCTCTATCAATGATCTTCCTGATTCAATACACCACTGTTCCCACCACCTATACGCCGACGACTTCCAAATCTACCTGTCCTTTGCTCCTTTCAAATTATTAGTAGCGTTTGCCAATATCCAGGAAGACCTAGATAGGATCAGGGCCTGGGCAAACCTGAATGGATTAAGGTTAAACGCTATGAAAACTCAGGCTATTGTTATTGGTTCCAACTCCCTCCTCAGATCCAATGTCAACTTCCTTACATTAATCCTAAATAATCACCCCATCACATTCAGCTCCTCTGTTAAAAACTTCGAGATTACTATTGACCAAACCTAGTCCTGGAAACCCCACATCGCCGAAATCTCCCGACGGTCAATAAGTACCCTCAAGTTATTCCATCGTTCCCAACATCTTTTTCCACAAACAACCCGTAAGCTCCTTGTATCCTCTCTTATTTTCCCCCACTTTGATTATGGCAGTGTGGTATATGTTGGCCTCTCGATCGTACTCAAGGACAGATTGAAGCGAATCATGAACTGTTTTTTAAGATTTGTCTTCGGTAACTCGAGGCGGTCCCATGTTTCCCATATTTATGGCGAGTTAAAGTGGCTCTTTCCCTCTATCCGGCGACAATATTTCCTTGGGTCTTTCTTATATCAAACCATCAACTCCCAGCATCCTTCCTACATCTACAGACTCCTACAATTTAAATCCTCAGTCCACTCACTGGCAACAAGAACGTGCCTTTCTGACCTCTATACCCCCTCCCACAGAACCAAAACATTTGAGCGTTCCTTTCTTGCCCGCTCCATTATTCTCTGGATTTTCTTCCCTTCTAGTATCCGTCATGCATCTTCTCTATCCTCATTCAAATTCCACCTTTTCCAACATCTCCTCATTTCCCAAACAGTTGTATAAGTAAAAAAAAAAAAAAAAAGAAAAGGAAAAATTTAATTTAAGGCGAACAATGAGATCAAAAGTTTATGATGTTTAAGTGGACATTTATTTATAATTTTCATTTTTCTCTCTTTTCACTTTTTTCTTTTTCATTTTTTTTTTTAGCACTTATATGTTTTTGTTATGTGAAGAACTCATTTTTTACTTCCTTGTATGAAGTAAAGGAAGTATTGTAATCGTGAAAATTTTCGGTTTTCTGATCTCAACGGAAGTATCCATTTTGACCATCCCTGAATCCATTTTGACTAGTTTCGTCGTGGCGTCTGTACTTACGTACGTTTGTATCTCACATTACTCAAAAACGGTTTGCCATAGAAAGTTGAAATTTTGTATTTAGGATTTTTGTAAAATCTAGTTGTGAACCTCCCTTTTTGGTCACTGCTTGATCACCGGAAGTGGTACTTTACTCGAAGGTCATAATTGATTTCCATCAAAAATTATATTAAAATACAATGCAAAACTTCTCAAATTTAGTATTTATAACTTATATATTGATTTAAATAATTAATCTAAATAGATTTTGGTCTAATTTGGAAAACCGGGAGTGGTACTTTATTTGAAAGTCATAATAAACTTCCATAAAAAATTATATTAAAATATAATTGAAAACATCTCAGATTTGGTAAATAGGACTTTTATATCAATAGGAATGTATTTACTAGATTTTGGTTGATAATGGTGAGCCGAAAAGGGTACTTTACTTGAAGGTCATAATAAACTTACATCAAAAATTATATTAAAATTTAATCAAGAGATCATATATTCTGGTAATCCTGGTTTTCCTCCCCATTTGTGAGATAAACAAGTCTACAGCAGGAGAATAAGATATTAGTTAGGTGGGTTCTTCGGCTTAAAATGTCGAAACTTTCGATTTCCAATGCTTTATCTAGTGAAATTGACAGTTCTAATGTAATGGAACACGAAGAAATCTCTTGGGGACGTTTTACCTACTGAAAGAAAACGACATATAATAACGGAGTGAGACATACAGAAACAAATATATGTGTGTGTGTGTGTGTCAATAGTCGAGCTATTCTACACAAAATGACGCTTTGACCAAATTTCCTGTATTTGTCTCCACTGACCTTAAAAATTACGGTATTTTCACCATTTTTTTCTAAACATTGAGAATAATATCCTTTGTTACTGGAAATAATTTTTTGGTGTCATATCACATCGGTTATACTTGAAATTTGATGTAATAGCATCAAAATATAAAGACCGTCACGCGTATTCGAGAGGGTGAGCTGTCTTTCGATCATGATATTGTTTGCATTTCAGCATATTTGTATTAGAAGTCTTCTTCAAACCGAAGTATATAGTCCTAAGCTGCAAAATTGAAGAAAGTCCCGTGTATCCAGTGGTTGTGGTTTGAATTATGAAATGGTTGGTGAAAATTCAGTTTTCAAAATTATATGCGACCATCACACCATCTTTTTTAGTGCTTTGAACTACCAGCAGATTGCTTTGGTGACGAATTTGAGAAAATTTCCATTAGGGCGTCAGTCAGCCATTATGTGGGCGTAAGGAAAGACGCTTCCCATCTGTCCCAAGTGTTATTTTCATTTCTCCAGAACCAATTTTCATCAAGTAGGTCATAATTTTTAGATACTTTACGTAAAGACCGTCACATGTGTTATACTTTGTTACACTGTTCCATGCAATGTTTCCAAGTTACAAGAATTTTACTTGTGGGGCTCATGCAACATTAAGACCTCAACCAATGGTGGAGGGTGATTTAGCTTCTCTTGGCAGCCATATTGAAGTAATTTTGTAAAGACTGTCACGTTCAAAGATTTTTTTCTATGTTTACTCCTGCGTGACGGTCTTTACTAAAAACGCATTCCACAGCTCTCAAAAACTTTCCAAAGGAAACGTAGACAGCCCTGAATGTTTTGAAACTCACATTAGGATGAAGCCCAGATAGCTATGAAGTCGGATGAAAATTTGCCTCCTGACACTACTGATCCTTCTTCTTTCATGAAGAATATGAAGAGAGGACGGTGTGAGATTAAGATAATACGTAGAACATCCCATGCTAGTCTAGATAGTTTCGAAAACTTTTTGAATCTTGAGAAGAAATCTTCGAAGGAAAATACCACAAACAGCACTAACACCAAATTATTCTTCTGGATCTAATGTCTCACCAGCTCACCCTCTCGCCAAAGAAGAGGATCCCAAAGAGAAAACTCATTATATCGATAACACCCAGAATGAAGGCCCCAGCAGCTGAGTCTTTGAAGAAATGTTCGAATCACGACATCCCTAAGAGTGTGCATGCTGAACTGATCACACCCGAAAACATCATTTTGCGTAGAATAGCCCAGTCGCGACGCCGAGAATCGTTTTTGAGATAATGCAATCTTCGGAAACTAGTTCAGCAACGGATTTATAGTTTGATAGGCCTACGAAGAAGTCATGTGTTGTCCACATCAGATATTTGTTTACTTATTGTTATTACTATTGATGTAAAACCTTATCTACTCTCATTGTTGTAGTTTTTTGGCCAGATTTGTAGGTTTATTAATATTTGTTCAATTTTGTTATTCTGAAGGGACGTAGTCCCAGAATAAACTAAATTTTCTATTCTATTATATTCTATTCTAAATATAGACCATCATCTATTTTCTGATAACTTCTATACTTTAAATCTAAAGTATAGAAGTATACTTTAAATCCTGGGCTTACTTATTTTTCAAAGTTTTCTTTGTCCTGCAGAATTTCTGCTAATTGCTTTTGTTTCTTTAATTATTCCCTGGTGCTCATTAGAGCATTTAACATTTTTTATTAGTGTTTTACTCATTTTTCCGTTACTTATACAAATGTCTTCCCTCTTAAAAAAATTGCGAGAGGTTGAAAACTAGCTCTTATTTCAAAATTAATAAAATTCATAAATGTTAATTTATGATTAAGATTTAATTAGTTATATTTTAATTTTAAACTATAAAAATGTTAATTCTAAATTAAAAATGTATAAATATTTATCATTCAAAAAAGGCAATTAGAAACAAATGTATTTTAATATTATAGTTCCAATCTTATTTTAAATTGCTGATTGTGTATATTTTGAACTGAAGATGAATATATGTAACATTTGAAACTAGTTTTCAATATAAACAAATTTATAGAAGTGGCAAATCATTTATCAATCCCCAACTAGGTCTTATTTATTTTGTACCATCGTGAAGGTTCTTTATTCCATACTATTATTGTAAATTTTCTGCCTTTTCCTATTCTTTTCTTTACGAAGTACTCAGCTATTTTTGTTTGTTTTATTACAGATCTCTTCTGCAGCAGCTATGGTTTCTCTTTATAGCATTTTCAATCTTTCTCTTGGTTGTGTTTTTTAAGGCCGGCCATTTTGGAATTCTTCTTAAACCAGACATTCCCTTCTCCTTATTCTATATCCCAAAATTGTCTGCTATATCCTTGATATTTCTTTTCAACTTTTTCAATTCACTGCTGTATCTTTAGTTATTCTTTTGTTTTGTGATCTTTTGCCACTGATTTTAGCAAGTATTTCGTGATAGATTGTTTTTGGCCTCACACTTCATCCATCTTCGCTTCCATGTAGTTTGTTACTGACTGATCTGTTATTTGTTTATTTTACTCATTTAGAAAAGGATATTGTTTTATGAGATAAGTTATAATAATAACAAATTCTTCTTCAATTTATTTTGTTCTTTATGATGTATTTATAATAAGTTATAACAAATTCTTCTTAAGTTTATTATGATCTTTTCTCAAAATTGAATCATATTTCATTTGTTTTTTTATAATCTGTTGTATAATTATTTAATTTTTTTTTTAAGTTCTATTCTATGTAACTCCACTTGATCTTACTTTTTCTTTGGAACTATTCTTAAGATCAGGCTTTTGATCAGAAAATGAATTTTAATAAAATCCATTTCAATTATTTATTATTGTATTATTTGGTGATGCACATTATACCAGCATCAAATTAATTTTGAATCAATTGGTTACAGATCAGCTCACTTCAGTTCTCTTGCTATCAAGCAGAATCCACTTCTTGCTGAGGCATACTCTAACCTCGGAAATGTATTCAAGGAACGAGGACAACTCCAAGAGGCCCTGGACAACTATAGGCATGCAGTTAGATTAAAACCAGATTTTATAGATGGATATATCAACCTAGCTGCTGCTTTAGTTGCTGCGGGTGATATGGAGCAAGCTGTACAAGCCTATGTCACAGCATTACAGTACAATCCGGTAAGTACATGCATTTTTCTTGTTTTCAGTTGTGCTTCAATAAACATTTCAATAGAATTCAAGATAAAAAGATCAATAGAATAGAAAGATCAACAGAATTCAAAACAGATTTCAATAGAAGATTGTTTCAATAAAGAAATTAAAAGGCAGTTCGTAGAGTCACAGAAATAAATGGTAAAGAATTAACATCTACTATTGAAGAGCTAAGTGGAAGAACATTTTGTATGTTATGTGGCATTTTAGGAAACATAGGGATTATTGCTTGGAAGAAGATTTTAAATACTCTTTTCTACATAACACCTTGTTTAATTTTTCTAAATCTTAAGTTTTAGTTTTCAGAAGTTTAAAACTGGGTGATCCAGTTTAAAATAGGAACAAAAAAACATTAAATTAAATTTTTCTTAGATTCAAATTATTGTAACTTAACATGTTCTTCCACGTAGCTCTTCAATTAATTAATTTAAAAAAAAAAATAATACAAAGTACGAATAAAGTATATACCTGCTAATAAATTTTGAACTATTGATAGGAAGACATACATTTACAATGCTTGGGAGATTGGAAGTGATTGAATAGGGAGGGTATGGGAGTGATTGGGAAGGGTATGGGAATGATGCCTGAAAGAGGGAATGGAATTCTGTTGGAACGAGGATTGGGTGAGAAAAGATTTACTGAAAGCTGCGGTTCAGTTAAAATTGATTGCATTTTCAAAAACTGTGACCCCTAAAACATATTAGTGGACCTCAATATTGAAGATATCAGAAAAGTTTAAATAAAATGATAAGTTAAATCTTATAATCAATACTATTTTAAAAAATTGGACCTCCAATTACCCAATAATAATGGACTTTGAATTAATATCGACGAAATTTGAAATTAAAATATTTTTTCCTAAATAACGATAGAGTAGTTGAAAAATAGAAAAGCGCTCAAATGAAATCAACGGCTAGTAGTTTTTGTAATGAGGCAGAAATCTTAATCTTTTTGTACTTCACTAATGTTTTATAAGGATTTTCCTTTGAAAACTACTCAAATCATTAAAGTAATTCGAGTATTGCCCATCTATCATTCTTCTGTTTCATTTTTAGAAGTAACATGGTAATGATAGGAACATTAATTTTGGAATACATAATTAAGGGAGTTGATATAATAAATATTGAATATTAGAAAGACAGCGTAACTCCATGTAACAGTTCATATTAGTGGTCACATTTCCCATCCCCTAAGAACAGCAGGAAGTATATTTGTCTTCAGATTCATATTGTCAGGTTTCTGAACACTTAGTGCGAACTTAGTAATTCTTCGGCAGGGAGATAACAATCATTTCCCTCCTTTATAAATAAATAAAACCTTTAATCGCTAGGTGGACAAAAACATTTTATTCTACATTTTTGGTCTGGTCATGATTAATAATTAAACAGTTTTTTTTTTAATTTAGAAGCTTGGGGTAAAAAATTTATTTCAAGTAATGTTATAAAATAAATATGATGTAAACAATTCAATACGTTCTAAATTATACAATACAATTTTTTCACACTCTGGTATATTTTTATAATATTTATTTGATGCATAAAAAAAAAAATTAAGCACTCAATAAAAAATGTAATAAAGTTAATATGATGTATACAATTTTTAATTAGCGATTGATCCTTCTATACCATCATGCGGACGTCATCTGATTATACAATTTTTAATACATTATAAATTATACAACATAATTTTCTCACACCACTCACTCAATTATATAATGTTTATATTATGTCTAATTAAAGAAATTAAGTGTAGAATAAAATGTGAAGTAAAATAATTAACAAAATAAATATGATGTATACAATTTAATGCTAAAATTAAACAATAAAATTTTCTGACACCACTTAAGTGTGATTAACTAATTTTTTTTTTTTCAATTGTGTAGTATGACTCATTACTCTTGCAGTCATAAGAATAAGACATTAAGTAATCTTTATCTTTACACAGATGAATATCACCTACCTGAAGTGTTAGTATCGAAGGTGGAACCATTAAATTCAGTACCTCTTCTTCTCTTTCTCTACCTATCTAATGCCACTAGGCGTGAAGGTTTATCCCCTGTCCATATTTTCTAATTTTTGCTATCATTCGCCATATTCTTCATTTCAGCCAGAGAACAGCCTCTTCCTCTACCAAGCCTGGTGATATAATCTGCCTGAGTCAACCTCGCGGGCACTTTCCTTCTGGTCTGTCCTCCATTAACTTGATCTTTTAATCATCTCCCATTCTGCTCACGTGACCAAACCATTTAAGTTGGTGCTGCTCCACTATCTCTCAAACTGTTGAGATTCCTATGTTCTCCTGGATCCTTCTCAGGAACCACATCTCCGATGCTGTCACTTTGCTTGCATACCGATCCAGGACGGTCCAAATCTCCGCACCATAGAGCAAAACTGGTAGGAATACAGTTTTGAATAGAAATGTACTTTTCCTGAGTTCTTATTTTCTTCCTTCCTGTAATTGTGGAGCATATCTGAGAGTGTACTCCGTTTGTTTTTTTGACTCTATGTAGTACCTTATGATCTATTTTTCCATCTCTGGAAATAATTGTTCCCAAGTACTTGTAAGCACCCACAAATTGAAGAGAGGTACTCCATTACAAGTTACTGTTCCCTCATTCTCATCTCTTCCAACCAGCATAGGTTTGCTTTTCTCAGCGTTTATTGTCATTCCCTTCAACTGAAGTTCTTCGCTCTACTCCGTTATTGCTACCTGTAGTTCATGGAGGGTGTCTGCTCCTAATACGACATCATCTGCTTAGCAAAATAAATGCTTTTACCAGAACTGGCAAGAGGCTCCAATATCCTACTATGGCACTTGGTGTTCTTCTTTTGCAGACCTTCCATATCTCGTCCATGAAAATAATAAATTCGGTACTTCCATCAGTAATTTATCTGTTCTCTTTTTGGCTTTTATCTTAGGAAGTTGATTACAGGAGGTTATCAAAAGCATATTTAATAAATTTATATTCATGGATATACTTGTCTGTTTCCTCGCATGGTGCTTCCGGAATCTGCGAAAGTCTTTATTTCGGACCTCTCGAGATCCTTCCAAGAGCTGCCTGATTGGAAGATTGCATGATTTAATCCCTCGGTACCGTGTACCAACATTTTGTGCACAGTAACAGACATATTGTACCATGAATTCAGATTAAGATAAAGAGTTCTATTTTCAGAACAAAGTTTTTCAAATTTAATGCAATTAATGACATACCAGAGTGTAATGTTCTAAACATGTATTAAAATACTAAACATTTTAATTAGATAAAGATACAATTCTGTTAGCTCCCCTCTCAGTTTGGATTTATAAAGAACCTGCCTTCTGTATTTTTATCATTTGTCTTTCCATTAACTACATTTTATCTTTATTTAAAAAAGTTTCAAACGAATTTCTAAAAAGTTAATCAACGCTGAGCTGACTGGCAAACATCTGAGGGGTAGACCGAAGCATAGGTGGGAGGATTGCGTTTAAGGGTGATCATTTATTTGGATTTGGATGAT
The DNA here is from genome assembly GCA_948150685.1 of Rhaphigaster nebulosa. Taxonomy (NCBI): domain Eukaryota; kingdom Metazoa; phylum Arthropoda; class Insecta; order Hemiptera; family Pentatomidae; genus Rhaphigaster; species Rhaphigaster nebulosa. Next base: position 46,288,304 of record OX411308.1, on the reverse strand, counting down.
AGTCGGTGGACTGAGGCTTGTAAAAAGCGATTTGTGTTATCGGCTTTGAACCTTCGGGTTCGCTCAGCCTTTTATTATTATCAGTTGACATCCGCATTATGGTATGGAAGGATGAATCCCTAATTTTGTTATTAATATTAAAAAAAGTTCCATTATCTCGTTGACCGCTCACTTTTTGAATTTTGACGAATAACTTGAAATATTCACTACTTCCGGTGATCATTTAGTGACCAAAAACTGAGGTTCATAATTAGGTTTTACAACAATTCTAATTATAAAATTTTAACTTTTTATGGCAGAGCTGTTGAGTTATTTGAGATATGTACCAACGAACGAACGTACCTACAGACTTCACGACGAAACTAGTCAAAATGGATGTTTCCGTTGAAATATGAAAAATAAAAATTTTCACGATTACAATACTTCCTTTACTGTGTACAGGGTTTCTATGACTAATTTTGTAGGGATTTCTTTCTCGGCCATCCTGGCGAGGTGTCCCACTCATCAACCTTCTCACACTGATCCATTTGACAACATCTGTTTTCTTGAAAAGTGTGTAAATTTCCTGATTTTTTCTTCTTCTCCAGGCAATACCTTCCTGTTTCGGACCAAAAATTCTTCTCTGTATCATCATTTAAAAAATCAGCAACCTATCCTCATCAGCCTTATTCCATGCCTAAGCTTCAGATCCATACGCGAGGACCGGGCAAACAAGATCTTTGTAAAGCTTCAATTTGGCCTCATTGGTAATAAATGTTCTTTTATATTATTTGGCGAGGCCAAAATAGCACCTGTTTGCTGCTACGATCAATATCTTGAGATACATCTCCATCCAAATTTATCTCTGACCGGAAGTATACTTTAAGTGCTGCACCTTCACAAACTTGTATGTCCCAATCTCAACATGCTCTTCCCAGAAATGCTCTGGTCCAGTCGGCATATATTTAGTTTTTGTTTTATTGACAAGTCCAAACTTTTTAGCTGCCTTTTCTAGTTAAATGAATGCTTCCTTCAGTGTAATCTGAGACCTAGCGACAATATCAAAATCATCTGCGTATCTGAATATCTGCACGATTCCGTTGAAAATTGTGCCCGTCGTTTGTATTCCAGATTCCTACACTGCTCTTTCTTCAGCAAGATTAAAAAGCAGGCAGACTATCGCACCTCCTTACCTAACTCCTGTACTGTAATCAAATTCTTCAGACATGTCTGATCCAATCAGTACTATGCATTTTGTCTCTTTCATCGTCATTTTGGCGAGCCGTATTAGTTTAGAGGGAATATTGAGATCATATAAAGCCTGTTAAAACTATTCAGTCAACAATGCCATAGGCTGACTTGAAGTAAATAAATAAATGGTGCGTTGTGATTTGATATTCAAGTACCTTCTCAAGAATCATCCTAATAGAGAAGACCTGTTCAGTGGTAGATCGCCCCATACTGAAGCCAGCTTGGTATTTCCCAAAACTCTTTCTGCATGAGAGACAAGTCTGCGAAAGATGATATTTGATAGGATCTTGTAGGTGCACCGTAATACTGTGATACCCCTGTAATTATTACAATCAGCCTGGTCTCCTATTTTGTGGATGGGAAATATCACTCCTCGTTTCTATGCTTCTGGTAGGTCTTCTTCCTCCCTTATCAATAATATTAAGTCATGGAGGACTTTTCTTAGACCTTCACCGCTGTGCTTCAGGAGTTCTGCTCGAATTCGGTCATATCCCGTGGCTTTGTGATTTTTTAATTTATTATTATTTTATTGCCTCTTTTATCTCTTCATCATCAGATGGCTCTGGATCCATTCCATCACCCCTTCCACACTCATTCTCTTCTTCCACTTTTTGTCCATTACTATTTTCTTTGTTTAGGAGTTCCCCTGAAGTGCCGCTTCTATTGATATAGGATAGCATTCTTTTCAGTTAAGAGCATACCATCTTCTCCTTTACACGATTTTATTCTCGGTTTAAATGTTGTTCTTCCTTCAATCGTTGAAAGAACAAGCATCGAGCGTGTATCATTAGATGTTCTACATCTTTCAGTTTCTTCCTCTCTTCTTTCTTTGCTGGACCCTCTTCTCAATTCTTCTGCACTCTCTGTATGATTCGCAGGATTGTCTGGTGCGTCTCTGAATCATTTTTCCATAGGCTTCATTTTTCTTAGATGTTGCTTTGCGGCATTCTTCATCAAACCAGTCTTTATAGGGTCCTATTTGTACGAGGTCCAGTATATCTTGTGCAGCAGTGTTTATGGTATGCTTCCCATCTATCGTTTATGCTGTCACCAGCGCCACAGAGTGTGGTCATCAAGTTCATATCAAGCTTTATTTGATATAATCTTGTACTTTAGGGTCCTTTAGCTTTTCAGTATTGCAAAGTCCTCTCCCCTTTGTCCTTAACATTTTTTTGTTGAGATTCTGGTTCTGATCTTTGCCAAGTTGATCATATAATGATTCGTTCCTCTGCAGGTCCTTAAATCAGTCAAATCTGACTTGTAGTTCGTACTTATTAGAAGGTGGTCAATTTGGCTCATGGTCCTTCCACAGGGTGATACCCATAGGCTTGATGGATCCTCATCTTCTTGAAAAGTGTGCTATCAATTACCAGCCCCTTTGATGCTGCAAAATTAACCAGTTTATGACCATTGTCATTGGACAACTCGTGCATGCCGAAGGGTCCTATAGTAGGTCTATATGCCAGTTCCCGTCCTACTTGTGCATTTAAGTCATCAAGGAGGATTTTTACATCTTTTTTTGGCATTCATCCTGAGTTTTAGCCAGGTCGTCGTAGAACAAATCCTTGTCCTCTTCACTTGACACTTCAGTAGTGGTATGGCAAATAATAAGGCTATATTTGAAGAATTTACCTTTGATACTTATCTTGTAAATCCTCGGGTTTAAGGGAGTAAAGTTGGTAACAAGTTGACGTGAGGGTATGATTCTTCTTTTCTATAATTCTGTTTCCCAGCCACCAGAATTGCTGCAATATCAATCTAGTAATTATCAAACTGTGAGAGATGCGCCTAAAGAGTTCCCAATCTGTTCAAGGATAGAACGTTCCAAGCTAGTTTCAAGTCATAGTGACGGCTCCTTGGTCGTTTTCAAATGGACAGACCTTGCTTGAATGGCTTCATTACTTTTTAGAGATTTTTTGATAAACTGGATTTAGAGGGAGTGGGTTATCAGCCCACTGCCCCCGAGTCAGGTGGAGGGACTGCTTCCTCTAAGCCTCTTGACTTACTCCCTCATCGGGTGGTTTCCTCTGGTGAGGTGACCCTAGGTTGTGTAGTATATGTGACCTTTGTCTGAAGTATGGGGTGTGTGGATGTCAGTATACTGTTCCTTCAACCTGGAGGGCCAGTGGTTGTCTGTAGTCTGACGAATGAGCGATGGGGCCGCCATCTCCCTACGCTGCTCTACTTCCGGTGATCATGTAGTGACCATAAATGAAGATTCACAACTAGATTTTTCAACAATCCTAAATATAAAATTTTAACTTTCTACGACTAAGCCTATTTGAGTTATGCGAGATACGAATGAACGTACGCACAGACACGAGGAAACTAGTCAAAATGGATTCAGGTATGGTCAAAATGGGTATTTCTGTTGAAATCTGCAAAATGAAAATTTTCACGATTACAATAATTCCTTTACTGCATACAAGGAAGTAAAAACATACCTTTTTAAAATCCATCACAGCAACAGTAATGTTGTTCGTTATGAATCTTGTTTGATGTGATCGAAAACACTGCAATATAGCAACAATATTATTTTCATAAATGGAATACCTCATCTCTTCCCTTCAGCATCTTATGACTCATCACTCTGAAATTTTTGCGATAATTATTATTTTTAATCATGACCTATAAGGAATTGTTATTGTCATGGGATAATCGATTAATTACTTTGAATTGACTTTTGTCCGTCCTCTTGTGCTAGATGATTCATTGTGCAATATTTTGAATTGAGTTGTAAGATGAATCCTCTTGCGTATCTATAGCTTCCCGAACTTCAAACCTGTTCTTGACTTCTACCACAAATTTGTTCCCATAAAATATTTTTTTCATTTTCTCTAGATTTAATAATAATAATAAAAGGCTTAGCGAATCCGAAGGTTCGATGCCGATACCACCAATAACTGCCTACAAACCTCGGTCCACCGACTATCATCCAAACCCAAATTCATTAGATCATCCTTAATACAATCCTCCCACCTACGTTTCGGTCTACCCCTCGGACGTTTACCAGTCGGCTCAGCGTTTATTAAGTTTTTAGGAATTCGTTTGTTACTGAGCCCAAGAACTTTGCAAGCCCATTTCAACTGTCGCGATAATATCACTTCGATTATATTAACAGAGTGCATGTTCCGGAATTCCGTGTTGTGTAACCTCCTAAATTCTCCAGTTGACTCATCCTTTTTCCGACCAAATATTTTACGCAATACCTTAGACGTTGTTCGTCCTTCAAGTTAGCGGCCACGTTTCACACCCGTACAGAACTGTAGGCAAGATAATAGTTTTGTATATTCTAAGTTTTAAGTTTCTGGGCAAAATGCGCAACCTAAGCAATGTCGATACCGAAAAATAACAAGCATATACCACCTTTAACCGCGCCTTTATTTCCTCTTGAATTTCGTTTTTTCTAGTAATCACAGACCCCAAATACTTAAATTTCTCAACGTGTTCAAACATATTTTCTCCTATATCTATATTCCCAAATTGCCTCTGTTTCTATTGCTAACCATATATTTCGTCTTATCCGTATTTATTTTAGGGCCAACCTCTTTCCCAGCTGTCATCAACGTTGTTGTATTCATTTTTATAGTTTCTGCGTCCTCACTTAATAATACCAAATCATCCGTAAACCCAAGCACGGATATTTTACCACCTAGATCTAAACCCCTTTCGGTATGCATCATCTTTCTAATGACTTACTCTAGCGCTAAATTAAATAGGACAGGAGAAAGGGAACCGCCTTGTTTTAACCCCGAGCGAACTTCAAATTTCTCCGAAAAATAATTACCGATTCTAAATTTATTGAATGTTTCGGTCATGCACATTCCTACTAGATTTACTAACATCTTCGGTATTCCCTGCTCAATCAAAATGTTATACAGTCTCTGGCGACCAATGGAATCATAAGCCTTTTTGAAATCCACAAAAAGCTAATGAACTACACCGTTGAATTCTAATTTTTTTTCTAATATTTGCCATAAGGAAAATATTTGATCGATGGTTTTAAATTTGGTTTTTAAATTTTAAATTTGGTTTGAATCGTTTAAACGGTTCCTGATTTATGGGCATTTTTTTTTATCTTAAAAAAGATTTGAAGGGTACATTTATGCGAAAAAAATGTATTTTTAGATTTGCTCGAAAATTTGAATACAGGGGTTTTTCAGAGTGCTAAAACTAAATCTGATGTTGATTTCGATTAAAAAAAATCTGTTAACATACTAGTACTTCACTCTGTAGATGAATACAGTTTTCATTATAGTGGACCCTTCAGATCAATCTAAAATTCAATTATTTCATTTTGAAAAATGATGCCAGTGTACTGAATCAGGCACCCTGTGCAGTAGCCGAAAAACCTGTTTTAATATAAATTATAGCACCAAAACGGCTTAAATGATTTTGATGAAACTTCCTTACCACTTTGGGTGCAAATTCCCAATCATCAATTTAGTTATCTTTCAAATTAGCTCTATCAATGCTCCAGGAAATTTAGTTTTCAAATTATTTGAAGAACTAAAAAAAGAAAATGGGTTTCCATGGAAACCAGTGTAGTATTCCCTCTCTTATCCACATATACTAATAGCCAAAAATTTAAAATCGATTTAATAGGTTCCAAGACAGTCCAATGGCATGTATGGGGTATCGTTGTATTAAAAATTTCATGGTTTGTTAGCGAGTCGCACTCTCAGTTCTTATTTTTCTGTCAGAAATAAATAATGTAGACTCAAAGATGATTGAATATTTTTTTTTCTATTGGAATGATCCCTTCTTCAGATGAAGTACTCAACCAATTAATAAAACGAAGATACTTTTTCATAGAAAATTTAACTTAGAATCAGCACGTGCAACTGAAATAGTTGTTGATACTTCCAGTATTTTTTTATTAATTAAAAACCAAAATTTTTACTAACAATAGTCTGTTTAGAATAGGTTTCCATGAGAATCAGAGTACTATCATCCACATATATTAATAGTCAAAAGCTTAAAAACGGCTTAGTACCAAGTACAAGGTCTTAGCACACTCCGATGTCATGTATGGGGTATCATTGGATTCAGAATTTCACGGTGGTTTAGCGATTCGCACTCTCAGTTCTTGCTTTTGTGTCAGAAATGAATAAAGCAGACACATAGATCATTGAATGTTTTTTTCTGTTGGAAAAATCTCTTTTTCAGACGAAGTACTCAACCAATTAACAAAACGAATATACTGTTTGATAGATAATTTAACCTAGAATCTGCTCATGCAACTAAAATTGTTGTAAAAAAACTCCCAGTATTAAATTATCTTTAAATCAATACAAAAATCATAGAAAGCAAAAGAGGATTTAAAGAGATGTAGTGTATTTAACATTATAGTCATTATTTGTAAAGAGGGTATCCTGTACATATTCATGTGGGAACTAGTTCTTTGTTTAGATATTTGATAATTTGCATGTATCTCTTATTTGAAGGATGTTTTTATCGTTTACAAAACTAAAGATAAAACAACAATAATAAAATCTTTATCCGACTCATATTAGTCTTCACTAATATATATTATATCTTCATATAATGAACATATTTTGTATTAGACTCGAACCCAAAGCGATAAGCAAACAAGTTAAAATTCATAATGGTTGTTAAATGTCTAATATTTCTTTCTTAAATTTGTGGAGGGGAGGGGAGGTTTATTGATGGATAGGATTATTGTTTTATTAATATACATATATTCTTACAAAATATATATTAAGATAGATTTGAAATAGTTAAAAAACACATTAAAAAACTACTATTAGTATGCACAATGAGTGGTATTGAATGCTGCATGAGCGATACTAACTTACTAAATAGATTAATTGAATTTTTGTGTTTACAATTATTACTGAATTTAAATAATTAATGTTGTGCTGAACCCCTAATATTTTTCAAGCTAAAACATAAATTCTGAAAAAAAAAATTCTGAAGACACTGAGACCCTTAAATTTTCATTCCCATGCATCAATTTTTGATTATACTATGCTGGGAAAAATAATATTTAATTAACATTAAAATGAAACAAGCAAGGTTTACTCTATGGTTGAGTAAACATATTATTTATCTATTAATAGGTTGCAAAAAGAATTATTAAATTGAAAAACAAAACAATGTTAATAATTATAGCAGTGCTGAACCCTGAACCCCTAATGCGTTAAAATCAAATACAATCCTATAGATTGTGCAGAATTTCCGCAGGGGGCAGGTAGTACTTATTTAATATCCTTGTGTATGATAATTATTTTTCTTTGTACCAATGTTCATTAGTCATCCCATTTTCATTACCCTATTTGTTGAAATCTTATATGCTGATCGTCGGGTTATATATTTCTTCCTATCCAACTTTAGTATGCATCTTCTAATACTATTTCCATCGTTAATCTTAACCGCACTTTAATAAAAGTTATTAAAATTTTTATTAATAATCACAATGTTTGTTTATCCTGCTGAAAGCTTATTTATTTATTTTTGTTTTCAGGACTTGTACTGTGTTCGCAGTGATTTGGGTAACCTGTTGAAAGCTCTAGCCAGACTTGAGGAAGCCAAGGTATTAAAACTCTTTGATTCCTTTATTTGTCTTAACCTCCTGAGCTGTTTGGTTCAGCAATATGATGCTCGTTGCCATCTGTGGTTTTTATGAATTGGTATATTAAAAGATCTATATTTATTAAGACATCTGCTTCTTTTCATTGCCTGCGCCTGTGCTTCAAAACTGTTTCATTTTGGAAGGGAAACAAACTTTTTTTCTAAGAGTTATATGTGTGGTAACTCATAGCTACTTCACGCAATTAGAGCATATTTATGATTGATTTAAGTTTTTATTGGACCCAGAACTTTTTTGAAGTACATTTTTATTTAAAATAAGGTAAATTTTTGAGAGTTTCAGGATATTGTAGAATAAGGAAGTTTATTCCTTATTGGTGTAGTGTTATTTCCACAGAGGAGATTCTGCATTTGAACCAGTAACACTAATGAATTTGTTACACCTTCGAATCGGAAAGGTGCCAACCAATTCAGTCAGATTCTGATTAGAATTTTGTTGTAGCATTGAATTTCATCTTAGTGCTAGCTGCATGCGTTTTTAGAGTGCACTTAATTCTTATAAAATATTGATCATTTTTATTATGTTTTTTATGACTAACGTAATACCTCTCTTGGTGCACAAATGTATCAATAGAGCGTTATATTTTATATTTATTTTTCAATGATTAATTAATGATTAGCTATGATTATTAAGTGTTCTCGCCCTGCTCGCGATACCTTTTCCTTTTTTTGTCTGTCATAAATCCTATGTGAAAATTTTGAAATAATAATACTGTTAAGCATTAATACCTGAAAAGGTATTGTTAATAAAAGAAATTGTGATAATAAAAAAATAATAAAGCATAGAAATAGTGACAGACAAAAGTATATCCTTCTTCTCTATAAAAAGAAGCATTTGTCAATTAATAAGTATATACATTTCTAATCTTTAAGCGAATATTTCATTTGTTTGGAACGAGCATTCTTCTCATCCTTATCCTTTATCACGTTTTCATCCTTCTACTGTCTTGATTAGCCGTTTATCTCTAGGTTATTTCTAAATTTTGTTCTTCATTGATTTCTGTTTTATCCTAGATGCTTCGTTTTGTAATTGTTTAATTGAAATAGTAATTTTTTTTTCTAAAGTCAATTGTTATGAGAAATCTTAATGTACATTTGTTAAAAGTAAATAATCTTCATGATGATAAACAGATAAAGATTAGGCCAGTGCTTTTAATAAAAGTCAGTTTCTATTTAATCATTTATTTCTTATTGCTTATGGAAAACTTTATATTCCTATTTAATCCAAATCTGCCTAATATTAAAATGAGCTTTTCAATTAATAGTTATTATTATATAGCTAATTTTCAACATCAACATCTACTAATTCTATTTCTGATTGTTGTTGACTTTAGACAATGGGGATTCATCTACCTCAGATTAATAGTTTTTCTTATTGTTTTGCCCTCAACTCTCAAAGGTAGGTTGAAGAAGAGATGTCGATCTTGTGCTACATGACTTCTATGGGCAAATCGCAGTGTGTGTAGATCTTGTTGTAAGGAGAAACTCATTCTTAAGGTAAAGTACGCATACGGCCAGTCTCTTACAATTAGTACAAAAAAAAACTCAGTTATGAAGTTTATTTGTCAATTTTATTCCATTATAAAGGCTAGAAAAAAATAATGAAAAAAAAATATATATAAAAAGTCGATAATAAGAGAATGAGACTGGCCTAAATTTTATTGTACCTTAAAGAATACAATATCATGTACTATGTGTAGAGCTCTACCTTTCTGCTGGCTAGATTAGGGACCGCTCGCGCTGCTCGCTTCCTAACCCATATCCTCACACCTTTAGAGTCAGCAGCATTAGAAGCTCCTTTATTCTAATGCTTGCAGCTCTTCGCTCGCGTCTCGGAGTCACACATTTTAATTGAATGTAAAATCTTAAGGTTTGACTCATTAAAAAAGTGTGTGGTTTCGAGGTTTTTCTGTTTTATTATTTTTCTATTTTTTTGTTTTTCCTTTTTTCCTTGTTTAGTTAGGGTAGATGCTCGCTAGAGCCAGTACGGAAGGTTGGGCTGGTCCGATTCCTCTTTTAACTAAGTATTTATATGGTTATTAATTTTATTTTTCTCTTTTCCCTGTCCCTTCATTCACCTATCCCTGAAACCTAATCCACTTTAGGCATGCTATTTAAAAGCAATAGAGACTCGGCCAGACTTTGCTGTTGCTTGGAGCAACCTGGGGTGTGTTTTTAACGCCCAGGGAGAGATCTGGCTTGCTATTCACCACTTTGAGAAAGCAGTTGCGCTTGACCCGAACTTCCTTGATGCCTACATCAATCTTGGGAACGTCCTGAAAGAAGCTAGGATTTTTGACAGGTATGTTTATTTTAATATTTTTGCATGGATCCATTTTATAATAATGAACTTGAAATGATTAAGGATAGAATTGGGCAGTAATTATTTATATGAGTGTTTAATTACATCTTAAATTACTATCACTGTAATTGTAAAGTATAATTACTCCTTTCAATTACTAAAATTGTTGTTGAGGCTCTCAAATATAGTCACTTCTTGACTGTAAATCATTGCAATTACAATTACAATTACTTCTTGATGGTAAGTAATTGCATTTACTATTACTTCTTGATGCTAAGTAATTGCAATTACAATTACCTGTAATTTAAATCATAAGCATTGTAATTCATTACATGAGGATTTAATTACTTCTTCAATTATACTCTTAATATTAATAAGTAAACGGTTAAATGGTCCAAAACATTAAAATTAGTGGTTTTAAATAACAATTACACTAAAGTATTTTAATATTACAAATACCTGTAATTCAAGTCACAGCAATATTTAATTTTTTTCTAATAAATAAATAAAAAAAAAACCAATAAATTCTGTATCACTACAACCCATGAAAGGTCTTGGGTTCAGTACTAGGCCAGGACCGCACTGTTTCTAAGCCAACGGTTGTGCAAGGAGGTGATTTGGCCAAGATCACGCTCACCCATCTATATATATATATATATATATATATATATATATATATATATATATATATATATATATATATATATATATATATTGTTTATAGCACAGCTATTTTTTTAATGTGCTCACTCCTATGCATAGATATAAGCAGCCATAGCGCTGACGTTCTGTATGTTGCTATTTTGTAGTTTCATCACATCTGATCTCAAAATCACTAATGTCGTACTTATTGAAAGCCTTCAGAAACTATAAATTGTTTTTTGCTGATACCACAAAATAGCAGCACAGCGGAAAATCAGCCTCATCATGAGTGCTCATAGTTTATTGCTTGTATCTATGCATAGGAATGAGGAAATAAAAAAAATTTGGCATGCTATAAATGAAGATTCTTATGCTCTACAACTTTAGTTATTTGGTATTTTTTATTTGGTATAACCGTTTTTGAGTTTCAGTAGTTATTTGACATTTTTCATTTGGTATAAATGGTTTTAGTTACAGGCCTGTAAAACTGAAATCATAAAATTTGCCAATTCTGACCAAACTACTGAACCGAGTTTAGCATTTAAGAAAAGCATGTGATGTAATATTAAGATGTTTTCTATCATCTGACCAAACTACTGAACCGAGTTTAGCATTTAAGAAAAGCATGTGATGCAATATTAAGATGTTTTCTATCATCTGACCAAACTACTGAACCGAGTTTAGCATTTAAGAAAAGGATGTGATGCAATATTAAGATGTTTTCTATCATGAGTTAATACATGCACTTCTCAAAAACAAAGATTTTTCTTGACAAATTAATATTCTACACCCAATAATTTTTCAGTTTATTTCAAGTCTTTAGTTTTCTCTGTCAAATAGGTTTTACAAATCAATATTTTCTATACCTGTTTGTCTTATCTCCATGAGATGCCCTCTTAATAATTTTTTTGTAATAATTTTCCAAAAGTGCATATATTAACTTTTGATAAATAACTTCTTAATTTCATTATTTTCTGTGTGATGAACTTTTCATGTTATAAGACAAAAACTGAAAAAAATGCAAATTTTCTAAGTTTTTTGTATCGTACGCGCCTAACGCACACCCACTACAGTTACCGTTAGTCAGACTTCCACTTTCGATTTGAACTGAACTCAAATAACTAAATGATTTAGAATCCAAAAATATGTTCGATAGGTTAGTTTTGATGACAATTTTTTATACTAAACTTACTTTCAAAATAAATTTTCAGAATGTTCACTACACTTAACAACAATCAGACGCACAGTTTGTGTTGTAATAAAAAATCTGTTTTAAAAAATTACTTTCAGTTGTATGTTTGATGGTTGACTTTAATCTGTTACTGGCTCCCTTACTAAAAACATTTATGCAACATGGACTAATGTGTTTTGGTGAATTATGTTCGTCAGGAGTTTGTTTTCTTACTCTTTTGTATCCTTAAAATGGGATAGGTAATATCATCGTTTGTAAGGTCTGGCTTCAAATATACTGGACTGTAGTCGCAAAAATAACGCTTTGCAATGGAAAAGTAATTAGTATTTCGATGTATTTTTCTTCTATTCTTGATCTTATTTACATAGCAAGATTTTTTATCATGCTTTCAATGCCTTAATAATATAAATGAAATGAAAACAGAACATGTTATGAAGAAAATAACACTTTAGGAAGATTGAGGCACTTAATTTTGTTGTGTTAATAATGAAAAATTCAATGAGGCAAAGATCAATTAATAATGAGTATGCATGATGCTATAGCAAGTTTCGTACAAAAACTTGTTTCAAAATTTTCTACAAAAAATGCTGTGACTTTTTCTTACATATGAGCAGTTGTACTGTTAACTGAATCAAAATTGCTCATTTTAACAATCTTGTGGTTAAATCGGAGAAATAAAAAACAAATTCACTAAAAATTATAAATCAGTTGACATTCGCATGATGATATAGAAGGATCAATCTAATTAGGGATTGATAAATTATTTGCCACATCTATAAATTTGTTTTATTTAAAACTAGTTTTGAATATCCTCAGTTCTAAAAACACACAAAAAATTCAAAAATAAGCAATTCAAAATATAGTTTGGTATTATAAAACATTTATGAATTATGAATTTAATTAAGACAAGAAATCAAATACATGTTGGTACTCACCAAGGTTTAAATGGATTATATCAAACAGAAAAGTTTGTACTGGTTTCTTCTCGCATTGAACTACTAATGAACGAAAGGTAGGTAGCATGTTTATAGGTAAACGGTTTAAGGGTCAGGGTTTTTCCAGTAATGCCGGTGAGTAATTGGTTTTTCTGTTATAGATGGGAATAAATTTAAAAATTGGATTATTGGAGATATTTATTTGGTCATTTAAGCAAAAATCTGGATTGGATTTGAAGGATTTTATTGTTTCAAGTGCACTTGAAAAACATGTACTTGATTTCTTGTCTTAATTAAATTCATAATTCATAAATGTTTTATAATACCAAACTGTATTTTGAATTGTTTATTTTTGAATTTTTTGTGGAGTTTTTTAGTACTGAGGATGAATGTATAACATTCAAAACTAGTTTATACAATAAAACAAATTTATAGAAGTGGCAAATAATTTATCAATCCCTAAAATTATAAATATTTCAAAGAGTTACAAATTTTGTTTTATTTTTTATTGGACCTTTTTCTTTTGAAGTCTAAAATGCTCCCACTTTAATAGGCGCAGCAGGAATAGTTGCTTTCTATAATGCTATGGTTTTAAAAGACAAATATCGAGAAGTATGAACATATGTTGGGAAATATATTCTCATGTTTTGGAAAAATACCCAGATATAAGTTTTCTGCACAAATTTTATCCTATTTTGGGATTACATATTTGTGTGAGCTCATAGATTTTCATCCATGAAATTTAATAAATTGGTCTGTTGAATGAATCCATAGTGAAGATTGTCTTTAAATTTTGATATTGGAAAGCTAGTTGGAGAAAAGCGCTAATCATCTTTCATTAAAAAAAATTCATTAGTTCTATTAGTAGATTAAATTAAGTAAATGTTTAAATAAAAGTATTTATATTGCAACATTATACAAATTTATCCCAAATTCTCTTAATTGCAAATGTGTTTTAATTATTCTATCCATATTCCTTAATCCCTCTCTTCAAAATATAATTATAAGAAACTTTGTAAATGTCATATGGCCCGCTTGAACCTTACCAGTTGCATTTAATAGCCCGAGTTTAAATTAAGTTTGACACACCTGTTCTAGGGCATCAATATTTGCTTGTTCCCGTGTATCTTCTTACCTCTTAAATCTAACCAAGAATATTTAATTGTTTAAATAATAATAATGAAAATGTATTTTTAATTTCTATATCTCAGCTATTTATGAAGATAAAGGAAAGGGAATTATTATTGCAAAAGCTAATAATAATACTAGTGAATAAATAATATTAATGAATATGTAAAAAAATAAAATATAATTTTCATATTTTTTTTATTTATATTTTTATATGTTTGTATTTATTTGGAAATAATTTAAACCAAAGTATAATAATTTGTAGCGTTTTTTGTTGTAGCGCGAAATTCAGATTTACAATCAGTATTTTTTGGGGTAAAGCATTTTAATTTGAATATTGTTTAAAAAAAAAAAATGCATTATAGTTGTTTTAAAAATCATATATCATGGACTAATTAAGTTTTATTTTAAATATAATTTCTTTAGATTAAAAGTAATTTTATCTCAAAATGCGTAGATAGGTATTATATTTTTTTTTAAATTGATATTTTATTAATCAGTATATGAATAGCGAAAAGAAAATCTTCCTTGTTAAATTTTATTGACAATTATATTAACAATTTATCAACATTTCGAGATTCTATCCCATCATCGAGACCATGCTGCAATATGATGTAAAGGCCATTAAAAGACTAAATTTAAAGTTATATAGAACAAAAAAAAAATGGTACACAAAAAATATATTAAACTATCTGATGTGGACAGCACATGACTTCCTTGTATGCCTATTCCTTTTACGATTCGAACCATAAATCGGTGGCTCAAAATTTGGTGATCCTGAATTTGGTTACTAGTTCCGAAGTTAAGAGTATCTCAAAAACGACACTCGGCGTCGCGACGTCGGTTACTTGTGATGTTGCTCTGAATCGTAATTCTGGATGTGGTGGGCAGAACTTTATTTTATAAAATATTTATTTGATATGCTTTTATGTCTAAAATTGATAGAGAACCATTTAAAAAATCTGATGTGACCAGCACGTTTCCTTCCGCCAGTCCAATATTTAGTTAGCAGGAATATTAAGTAAACTACCACTTCCGGTTACTAAATATTATTCCCAATGATATAAAAGTCTCTAATACTAAATTTGTAAAGAATTTGATTAAATTTAGACATATTTTTTTTTCACCAAATTCTATTTGTCATCATTATAAAAAGGTGAAAAAGGCTTAGTACAGACCTTGGAAGGTGCTCATCCATGAAAATCTCGATTGGTTATTTTTAGCATGATATCTATTCCTCTCTTCTACAAAGGCGGAAGGTAAAATAAAAAATTGTTTTAGGTAAAGTACCAATTCCAACTAGCCAGTTTTAACCGAAATCTAGTATATTATTTATATTGATATAGAAGTCTTATATAGCAAATTTGAGAGGTTTTGCATTATATTTACAGTAAAGTATTGTATAGTACTGTCTATTATTGGTTTGCTAATTTTAGTCAAAATCTAGAATGTTATTTATATTGATGTATGAGTCCTAAATACGAAATTATATTTTAGTATTATATAATTTTTGATAAAAGTTCATTATGATCTTCAAATAAAGTACCACTTCCCTGTGACAAAATTGATGTGCACAATTAGATGTTGCAACAATCGCAAATGCAAAATTTTAACCTTCTACTGCTAACCATTTTTGAGTTATGCGAGATAGGAACGAACGTGCTTACAGATGTCACGAAACAAATAAAAATAGATTTAGGGATGGCCAAAATGCATATTTCCTTCGAAATATGAAAACCGAAAATTTTCGCGACTGCAATAATTCCTTTACTGCAAGGAAGTTAAAAGTGAGTCTTAATTTACCTTATTATATGATACATGTCAAAAATAATCAATGTTTGAAATTTTCCATTAAACTTGTTAATAGAATTGTCAATGAAATTTAACTAGGAAGATTTTCTTTTCACTATTAATTTATTTGTTAAAATTATAGTCTTCCAGCTAGAACTATTTATTATATAATTTAATAATTCATTATTAATGCTTTATATTTCATCATTTGTTTTAAAAAATCATAAAATAATTATTCGTCTTTGATTTGTTTAAATATTCCAATTCAATTTGGGAAGACCCTGGCCCAATGAAGACTTAGAAGGGAATTGAATTAACAACATTTACTGGTAGAAACTAGCTCCTTAGGTCCTTTAGAATTACTTGAAGCCTTGGACCACTGACGGTCCCCCCTTGGTAGATCTTAGCCTTTACAGTTAAGTTAGAGGTCTGGAAACTTTTTAAGATTGCTTCCAACTTACCTTTTGTGCTCTCTTAATTGGTTTGTGCAGTTTAGTGTTCAACTCCGTTCGTCCGTCTCTAATTCATTATTTATTGTTTTGGCTATCAAAAAAATTCAAACATATTAATTACAAAAATAATTTTGTATGGCCCCAAAATTGTGGAAACTGATTTAAATTATTCACATTTATGTGCGTAGTTCATTAATATTAATATTAGTCCATATCAATAGTCAATAATTAAATTAGTTGACGTTCGCAAACTAGTCCATCGCGAAACATTATGTCTTGATGACTTTGGTGGAATTGAATTGAAACATTAACCCCTGCATTTAAAATAGAAAAAACCCTATCCTCATATTTTCCTTCTCTTAAAGACAAAATAGACCCTTTCCAAAAAAGTGGAGTATACGAACTAAATAGTTATGATTGTGCAGCCTAATACGCGGGAAAACTGGAAGGTCACTTAATCAGAGATTAAAGGAATATATATGTGCATATAATAATTTCAACTTTGCAATTCATTTAAATGAAAAAAAAATAAACATAAATCCATCAAAGACTCCGAAGTTAAATTAATACATCATGTTGAAAACATTCTCAAATTAAATATATATGAAACACTTGAAATAATAAAATCCTTCAAATCCAATCCAGATTTTTGCTTAAATGACCAAATAAATATCTCCAATAGTCCAATTTTAAATTTATTTCCATCAATAACAGAAAAAACGATTACTCACTGGAATTACTGGAAAAATCCCGATCCTTAAGCCGTTTACCTATAAACACCCCACCCCACCTTTCTTCCATTGCTAGTTCAGTGCGAGAACAAACCAATACAAACTTTTCTGTTTGATACAATCTACTTAAACCTCGGTGAGAACCAACATGTATTTGATTTCTTCTCTTAGTTAAATTCATAATTCATAAATATTTTATAATACTAATTTATATTACACTTAATTTAATATGTATAATCATGCCCAACTGTATTTTGAATTGCTGATTTTTGAATTTTTGTGTCTTTTTAGAAACTAAAATAAAACTCGTATGTATAACATTGGAAACTAATTTTGAATAAAAACAAAATTATAGAAGTCGCAAATAATTTATCAATCCCTAACAATTAAATTGATATGAGTATTTAAAATAATGCAAATAGTAATGCAGAACTGAGTATTGCGTGAAATATTTATAATTATTTACCAGATGATTTAGGAGAGTACGCTACGCGGAATTAGGGAACAAGGCTCCTTAAAGTATAATTGAAGTTAGGCATCGTAATGGTTGATTAGCGCTGAACCGCTGGGTAAACGCCCGAAAGGTAGAGCAAAACTTAAATGGGAATATTGCATTTAGGATTGACTTTGTAGAATTGGGTTTTGGGATAGGCATCGTCTTTTATTATTATTAGGTGGTTAAATAAATACATATACTGCAATCTTAATACTACTAGAACCGGTGATGGCGATGATACATACATAAGGATAAATGCAGAGAAATTCGAGTATGTGGAAAATATGACTGAAACTATGTTCCTAACTAATTAGCGTCAAAGGATGCGGCGGCAGAGCGTGTTTGAGTTCAAGGCAGAAGCGGGTGTGTCGGTTCGGTTCCAACTGAGTTGACTTTCTACAGTCGCGGATTCACAAAATAAATTTCAACCTCACCCTCTCAGGAATATGTTGGAAGCATTTTTGATAACTACCCTTTTCGGTCATTGCTGGACTACTCAAGAGCGTAAATCTTAATAATAAATTATTTTTCAATCTAATTGATTAACTCGTTTACATACTTTACATTATGTATATATGCATTGTACATATGGAATAGGTATTAATTACTCGTATGTTATTAGTGATTTCATATAATAATTAATAATTGTGTAAATTTTTAAAATAAAACGATAATAATAATTGAGATTCTAAAGCGGCTAGAGGGCGAGAGGGAAGGTGGTAATGTAATTGGACAAAGCAGTGGCCTCTCAAACTTTGTCGGTGGAGTGTGGTTAAATTGTGGACGTCGTTACTTTCAACAACTCCTGCAGCTCTGTAATTCCAACTCGAAGCTGATATAGTCTACTCTCAGAACTCCAGGACTCCAGTACCTTTGAGGGTTGACAAACCTTTTCCCCCTGTCTTTGTCATGGCGAAAATGAATATTGTTTTTCAGTCAATTTGAAATTTTAGAAAAACTAAACCAACTTTTAAATTCATTATTTAATTTTATAATTATTATTCGATTACACGCTAACAATTATGTTGTCGATTAAGGCATTGTCATTCCTGACTTGGGTTCCTTTGATATTATGTTGAACTTAAATGGCGTTGTTAACCAAACTCTTCTGTTTCCGTCTGTTTTTAGAGTTGGTAAGGGATTCTTAAAAGAGGTTGAAGGTAGAAACTAAGCCCAATTTAAATATTTATGTTGTATTAATTTTTTTTTTAATTGAGATTTATAAATTTTTAAAACACAATTAAATAAGATGTACATCGAATTGGCCATTGTAACAATTAAGTACAACTAGTATACCCGGGCGAGAACTCTCGCATTAGATATCAATCCTTCTTCTAAATTCTAATACATTAGAAGTATAAGCGATATTAGGAAAACATATTTATTCTTGCAAACAATATAATATTACCAAAAAAGCTTATTTAACTCGTGTGTGTTAAATATGTTCCCAAATGTGTATTTGGGGAAGCTACGTAGTTTGTAATAACTATGTTGCAGTTACAGCTCATACTTAATCAATAAATAGCTTACCCCACTGAAAAACATCTCTTCAATTTAGCAATTAGGCAATTAAATCCAGCTATAACATTTTCTATGTTTAGTATTCATATTTAACAGTACCCTTTAGGGTTGGACATGGGAAACAATGTATTATTTCCCACTAATTAAAAGTGTTTGTAAACAGACTCAAATTGATATAAAGTTGCCATGACAACGACACGTACGCAAGATGGCATAAGGCCCGTGCGGACCTATATCGTGCTTTATCTCAAAAAGAGTTGGTTTTAAGGCCTTAAAAGGCTGGACCAATATGTTCCCAGGGAACATGTATGATCTTGATGCCCGCGTCAAAATCATTAAAACCCAACTTATCCCGTCTCGATCCGCCGACTCTCATTCGTCGAATCTTTGAAACCTCCAGTTTTTTCATCACTTTTATTTAAGCCCTAGTAAGAATTTAAGAAACAAAATCAGGATTCGTCACTTCTCCGTGAAATTCCCTTTCTTTTGATGCCTCATTCGTCAAACTCCATCGCTCCTGAGAGCCGGAAAAGAGATCTATACTACCGTAATAATATATTGTAGTGATATCCCATCTGTATAAATAATCATTCAGCCTGTGTATGTTTGTGTTCGCAAA
The DNA here is from genome assembly GCA_948150685.1 of Rhaphigaster nebulosa. Taxonomy (NCBI): domain Eukaryota; kingdom Metazoa; phylum Arthropoda; class Insecta; order Hemiptera; family Pentatomidae; genus Rhaphigaster; species Rhaphigaster nebulosa. The sequence continues at coordinate 46,268,653 of OX411308.1, read as the reverse complement.
ACTTGGAAAGTTGTCGGTCGACTTGGATGCGGTTTTCACTGTCATTTAGAGAATTTCTTCGAGAAGGTTTACGAGTATGTCCATTAAATTTTTCGAAATGTCCCCCTTAAGTGGAGAAATGAGGAGAACTATTACAAAAGTAGGTAATTTAGTAATCGTTGTTATAGCAACTTCATACACGTGTAAGTAAGTTCACTATAAAAACATTTTAACAAGAGTGAAATTATTGTATGAAAGCGTCATTTGTCAATAAAATCGGAGATTATAAGAGTTTTATTGTCTTTTTGACAAATTTATTATCATTTAAATAAGAATGATAAATGAAATAAGAATTCTAAACAACGCAGACGATTACCGAGAAAAAATTTCATCACTTTTGCCTTGGAATATTTACAGTCAAAATTTTTGTTGGTAACCGGTTGTTTCGTTGAAAGTTCTGGTAGCACCCCTCCTTCCTCCACCCCTTCTCCCTTCCCCTCCCCCGTTCTCCTAAGAGTTATAATAATTGAGGCATAGAAACACAAAAGAGTAAGTGCCTTTAGAAGATATTCAGAATTCAAGTTTCAATTTGAAAAATATTTAAGAAATATGACATAATTAAATAAAACCACAGATTTTTCCTGAAAAACTATTGTTGTATAAATAATAAAATCACATTTATAATAGTACTAACTTTACAAAAAGAAAATTACCTTTTCTTTCAATCCATATAGCTCCTAGACAAAGCTCTGGGGTATTGAATTGAATAGTGTGTTGCCTTCATGTATCTACGCTCGCTATAATACTTTTATTTCCTTTTTCTTTCATTTCATATAGCAATAAGTATGATGAAATGTGCAATATATAATTAATGTGTTAAAAATAAAATAAAATTCAAAGTTAAACTTAAATATTTGTTGTTATTAAAAGTTGTTTGTAAAAGTTTTGTAATAACTACTGTATGATGATGAATGATGAGTAGGGATGATAAGTAGTTCTTTCTTCTGTTACTCACATTATCGTTTAAAAGTTAAACATAAAAAAAAAAAAAAAAAAATTTAAAGATGTGAGTGTATTTAACTTTCAATTCTTTTCACGAGCAACCCTTGCGGGTACAGCTAGTTATATTATATGTAGTAATACAATTAATAAGTAACATCATATTATCATGCAAAACACACAGCCATATCTTCATGTTTTGTGTAAGATACTTAGGGGGCCTCAAAACTTGGCTGCTACGTGCCTATAGCAGTTCATCGTTGAAAGACGGATACAGTCAACTCCCAACAATGGCGTAAGCATGGTTTTGGAGACCAGAGGCAGCCCAAGTATTGAGGCCCCCTTTGATTCTCACTAAAAACTTTAAGGTGTTATGCTTGATAATGGAATGCTGGTTATTTAATTGTATTACTAAATATAATATAATTTGATATTGTATTTTATCATTATAAAGACCAATTCGAAAGCCCTCCTTGGGCCGAGACATTTCTCTCCTGCAATTTACGCTCTCGATTATTCGTAGAACTGAGTTACGTGATTGCCGCCGATAACCAACATGTAAAAAAAAGTTATTGACGCATTAAAAAACTCATAATTTCATAACAAGTATGTAATTAAATATGCAAATTAACTTACAGTAAGAACAATTAATAAGCTATTATTGTATGCAAAAGAATAAAATAACTAATTAATTTTTTGTAAATAATCTGGCATTTGTTTTTGTTTCTATGTTAGAAAACACTTTATTTATTATGTGCCATTGAATTATATGCAAAAAAAGTTTGTCAGCCAGTCATTTCTGCTCGTACTTATGAACCATTATATTTTCTTTTATTTCGCCTTCAGCCCTAATACTCATTGCCCTTGAGTGTGGAAGCTTGTATTATGTTCAATAAATAAATAAAAAAGCTTTATTTCGCCACGGATAATCAATTATTTAAAAAAATAAAATAAAAAACATTTTTAAAAACAATTCTGTAATGAAAGTCATAAACATACTGAATATTGATTGTTGGCTTCCTCCGCTTGGGAAGAGTTGCTCGTACAAAGTTATCACTAAGGTTGCATGAAATTTCCTCCTGGAGATTCACAAATAGAAAATAGAGGCTGTATTCATAAGAGTGAGGGATTTCCTTCATTGTGTATTGGAGAAGCATAAGGTAATGGCCAAAAGAAGTATAAGATATTTATAGTGATTATCTTATACTTTCAGGAATATCCTCCATTGACAAGTAAATGGTATCATAGGAAACAAACATGTTCAGACATGAAAATGAGCGCTTTCCTTCCTTTTTCGCCCCTGCCACCTGTTTTTGTGAAGTGAAGTCTTACTGATACGAAACATGGAGCTATGTGAAGAATTTCTCATTCCCCGTTGAAACTTGATTTCTATAAAAAAATTATATTAAATTATTATACAAAACTTCTCAAATTTAGTATTTATTATTTATATATTGATTTAAATAACATACTAGATTTTGGTCTAAATTGGAAAACCGGAAATGGTACTTTACTTGAAGGTCATATTATACTTTCATCAAAAATTATATTAAAATTTAATCAAATTTGGTAAATAGGACTTTTATATCGATATAAATGTATTTACTAGATTTCGGTTAAAATTAGTGAGCCGAAAAGGGTACTTTACTTGGTCATAATAAGCTTACATCAAAAATTATATTTGAATTAAAAGAGAAATCATATGTTTCGGTAATAAAGGTTACAAACGCGATTTGGTTTCCAATCCAATTAAACATTTTTATTACTTGTTTTAAGTGTTAAAATTGAGCGTAAAATACTGGTTTTCCTCCCCATTCGTGAGATCAAAAAGTCTGCAGCATGAGAATAAGATATTGGTTAAGTGGGTTTTCCGCTCGAAATGTCGAAACTGTCGATTTTCAATACTTTATCTAGTGATATCGACAGTTTTACTGAAGGAAAACGACATATAATAACGGAATGGGATCTCCAGTAACAAGAGTGTGTGTGTGTAAATAGATGGATGTCGGGACGCCGAGTGTCAATCTTCGACCAAATTCAGTATTTTTTTTTGAACCACGGATTAATTCTTTAATAGGCGTACAAGGAAGTCATGTGTTGTCCACATCAGATATTTTAATTTTTCTTCCGAAGCAAGTCATCTAACAGGATATTCTTATACTCGAAGAGTATTATGAATATAAACTGAAGGATTTCCTTCGTATTTTGCAAGTGAAAGCATATCCTTGTTTTTATGAATATGGCCTATTATCAATTGATGCGCTGTAATAAAAAATGTTCGAGTATCAAACCTTCGAATAAGCTGTTGATATTATCAATGGCATTTAAAATAATTGTGAATCTATTTCTGAAGAGAGCGTACCATGAGTTTTTATTATTAAAAGATTTTCCCATAAAAAGAACATATCCTGAGTTCTCAGAAGAGAGGTTTTATCGGAATTTTATTTCGTTACGGGTGGTGGCATTGATAATCGTTGGTTTTAAACTAAAGCATAAAATGTTTATTGGAGAAATGGTAGTTTTTAATAGATATTGTAAACTGGAATGAGAAGAACGTAATAATAAAAATATCTGATGTGGACAATACATGACTTCCTTGTATAAAATATTATAAATAAGTATAAAACTATTAAACTATAAATCGTTGGCTCAAAAAGTGATCCTCAATTTGGTTACTAATTTCCGAAAATTGCAATATCTCAAAAACGAAACTCGGCGTCGCGACACCCATCTATTGACACACACACATACTCTTGTTTCTGGAGGTTTCATTCCGTTATTAAATGTCGTTTTTTTTTCAGTAGGTAACTAGTTTCCAAGAGATTTCTTCGTGTTACGTGACAACATTAAAACTGTCAATATCACTAGATAAAGCATTAGAAATCGACAGTTTCTAAATTTTAAGCGGAAGAACCCACTTAACTTATATCTTATTCTCCTGCTGCAGACTTGTTCATCGCACAAATGGGGAGGAAAACCAGTATTATACGCCCAATATTAACACTTAAAATAAGTAATAAAAATGTTTAATTAGAGTATAAACAAAATCGCGTTGATAACCTTTATTAGCGAAACATATGATTTCTCCATTTAATTTTAATATAATTTTTGATGTAAGTTTATTATGACCTTCAAGTAAAGTACCTTCGTCTTCCATCTTGACATCAGAACTGTCAATGTCACTAGATAAAACATTGGAAATAGACAGTTTCGACCCTTTAAGCGGAAGAACCCACTTAACTGAAATCTTATTTTCCTGCTCCAGACTTGTTCATCTATGGAATAATCAATAATGGAAAACCATTATTTTACTCACAATTCTAACACTTAAAACAAGTAATAAAAATGTTAAATGGGAGTGGAAAAAAAATCGCGTTTGTAACCTTTATTACCGAAACATATGGTCTCTGAATTTAATTTTAATATAATTGTTGATGTAAGTTTATTATGACCTTCAAGTAAAGTACCCTTTTCGGCTCACCAATTTTAACCAAAATCTAGAAAATACATTCATATTGATATAAAAGTCCTATTTACTAAATTTTAAATGTTTTACATTATATTTTAATATAATTTTTGATGAAAGTCTAATATGACCTTCAAATAAAGTACCTCTTCCGGTTTTCCAATTTAGACCAAAATCTAGTATGGTATTTAAATCAATATATAAGTTCTAAATACCAAATTTGAGAAGTTTTCCAAAGTATTTTAATATGATTTTTGATGGAAATCAATTATGACCTTCAAGTAAAGTACCACTTCCGGTGATTAAGCAGTGACCAAAAAGGGAGGTTCACAACTAGATTTTACAACAATCCTAAATACAAAATTTCAACTTTCTACGGCTAACCGTTTTTGAGTTATGCGAAATACGAACGTACGTACGTACGTATGTACGTACAGACGCCACGACAAAACTAGTCAAAATGGATTCAGGGATGGTCAAAATGGATATTTCCGTTAATATCTGAAAACCGAAAATTTTCGCGATTACAATACTTCCTTTACTTCGTACAAGGAAGTAAAAAGATCATCGATATGACACACCCATTTGAAGGAATACTCTTGTTTCGCTCTAATTGAACTTGTTTATTTTTTGAGAATCATTCATACATATTACAAATGTACATAAATATTATCAACACCATGTCCCAATTCTTAGCATTTTGGCTGGCATGTTAAGTGATCTTTGGCTAGTAAATACGTGTGAATTGTAGTTAAATCTAATTTGTTGTTGATTCTACTAGTGTTGATTCCGTATTGTTCGTTGAAGATACGCTAGCTATTAGGGAAAATAATACATTGATAAATGCTGGTAAAGAGTTAGGTCTCGGAATGAATACTTATAAAACAAAATTTATGGTAAGTAGCAGAAAAGATTTCTATGATATTTATATAAGAGGGAATACTTCTGTAATTTCGCGATTGGGTTTTGCAATATTTAAAAGGAACATAACTCAAGAGGAAATAATAATTTAATTGTTTATAGATTATTCGGTTCCTTCCTATTGAATAAATTACTAATATTAGTATACCCGAGCAAAAACTCTCTCATAGATACTACTGTGATCAAAAAGTAAGGTGAAATTGTCATTTAAAATTCCCGGGCATTAGGAAGGCAGGTAAATTCCTTCCGCCGGGCCAAACTCAACAAAGAATATTATTTGAGCGTTATGCATCGTTTGCGTGAAGCTGTTCGTCTGAAACGGCCGGAATTATGGGCGAACAACTCTTGGTTCCTTCATCACGATAATGCACCGGTTCACACTGCGTTGGTTCTTCGCGACATTTTTGCCAAAAACTCGATTCATATCGTTCCGCAACCACCGTATTCGCCTGATTTGGCTCCATGCGACTTCTGGCTATTCAGCGAACTCAAAAGGTCAATGCGGGGACGCCGTTTTGACACGATTGAGGAGATAAAAACCGAATCGAAGAAGGTCTTGAAGGCTATACCGAAAAAAGACTGTTCCGACTGTTTCGAGGACTGGAAAAAGCGTTGGCAAAAGTGCGTTTTATCGGACGGGGATTGCTTTGAAGGGGATGAAATTGATTTGGAAGAATAAATAAAGAATTTACATTTTATAAACAAATTCGCCTTACTTTCTGATCACAGTAGTATGTATTTTTTCTCCCTAATGCAGTCGAAGTGTAAGCGATATTGTTGAAACAACCTATGAACAACATAATATTTTCAAGAACGTTTATTTAACTCACACATTTGGTAAAACTACATAGTTTTACGTATTATAAATTAACGATTTATACTTAATAAGTAATTAGCTTGCACTACTGGAAGATATCCCTTCAGTTTAACAGTTAAACAATAAGATTCAGCTATACCATATTCTATGCATAGTAATTATATTTAACAGTGACTCTTTAGAGTTAGATATTGGAAAGAATATATAACCTCCTCTATCATTCATAGAAACCTAAAAACAACATTTGATTTATAAAATAATGTTTACACAGGATAATTTAAAACTAAATAGACATGAAGTTGCCATGACGTCACGTTCGCACCATATGGCCCTGTATCGTGCTTTATCTCGAAAATGGTAAGGCTTTAATGCTTTAAAATGCTGGACCGATACGTTCCATAGGAATGTATATGATCTTGATGCACGCATCTTTAAATATTATATATATTTAAAATATAATCTTAAAAGCACAGCCCGTCCTGTCTCGATCCGCCGATTCACTACGGTCAGAGCTTTGAAACCTCCCAGTTTTTCCATCTTTTATTTAAGCCATAGTAAGAATTTGAGAATTCAAATCGAGATTCTACAAATCTCCATGAAATTTCATTTTCTTTTGATACCTCACTCATAAAAATCCATCGCTCTTGTGAGTCGGAAAAGTGATCTATACCACCGTATTATATATAGAGACGATTTGAGGGGCTCTTGGCTTTTTGTTGGAATTTTCCATTAATATTCTAAGAATAGTTTTTGTCTATTTTATTAGTTTTTGCTCTCGTTAATTATATAATTGATTTTTTATTCCTTTAATCTTATCTTTCTGTTTTTTATAACGAATGATTTTTATGTTATTGCTCTGTACTTCTTCTTCAATTGTCCATTCATTTTGGAAAATTATTGTCCTCAGATAATGTATGTACATATTTATTTTAATACTCTGCACAACAGTTAATTAATAACAAGAAATTGTTTATTTATTGGATTTAACGCACTCAAGTTATGGCGAGAAATGAGGATTATCTAAAGAGTTACCTATCTGTTCTAGTTGGAGAGTGTAAATCATGATTAATTGCGAGATTACCATATATAAAACATGAGATATAAGATACAATATCATATAAGCAAACCCCTTTGTTTTGTATGTTTTTATTATATTTTAATACAATTTTTTATCAAAATTTATTATGAATTACAAGTAAAGTATCGCTTCCGGTTTGCCAATTTGGACCAAATGTTTAATGTTATTCAAATGAATATATAAATCATAAATACCAAATTTGAAAAGTTTTGCATTATGTTTTAATATGATTTTTTATATCATATTAAAACAAATATGTTTTGACCTTCAAGAAAAGTACCACTTCCGGTGATGGATCAAGTAGTAACGGGAGGAAAAAGATGGGAGGTTCACAACAAAATGTTACAAATACAAAATTTTAACTGTCTTCAGCTAACCGTTTTTGAGTTATGCGGGATACGAACGAAACGAACCTACCTACAGATGTCACGACGAAACTAGTCATAATGGATTCAAGGGTTGGTCAAAATGGGTATTTTGATTAAAATATGAAAACGGAAAGTTTTCGGGATTACAATGCTTCTTTTACTTCGTACAGGGAATAAAAACAACTATATAATTATAAAAATATAGTTTTTCTATATTCGTGAAAATCATATCATTGATGGGGTTAGCGGTCTGCTTAGTTTCTAATATAAGTTTTACCTGTTCCAAAATTTCTCCATGATCTAGGAGTTTCAGCATGTCCTACGTGATGGGATATAGATATCCTAAATCCATCCCATCTCCTAAACTAGCGGACTATATCTATCTCAAGGTGTATGCATCTATCTATGTGTTACGCAGAAATCGCAACGATTTGTATAGATTGTTGTAACCTCGGCCTAAATACTTGGCCTCTCGTTAATCTCTCGCCCCTAATACCTCTCTCATCTCAGTTTGTTAAAATATCAGCTGTAATCTGGAGCTGTAAATCCTCCCTAATGGACAAACAGGGAGTAGAGACGAGCTACACTTTATGGCTGGCCGGGCGGAGTGCTAGCCTGTACCTGACGGCTGCTTTGATTAAATGCCAAACACCTGTTCCTCCTCCCCAAGGTTTATGTTCCCACTGTCTACCCCCCTGGGGATTTTCTCTCTAACCTTCCCGGTTCCAGATATTTTACTCTTATCTTCATGCCCACCTGGTGTCCCTTCTGAACTTAGAGCATTAAATTTTGTGTATTGATAGTTTACCGTATGGGATATGAGGATGGAGATTTTCCGGGCGGCGGTCAAGAATAAAATGAAATAGTTGTTGCTATTTATTTAATGCCGACGTTTCGACCCACATTGTAGGTCTTCATAAGCGCCAAAAATAACCATATAAGGATTGATGTTGGGGTATAAAGACATACATGAAAAACATATATAAAAAATAAACTTAAAATTGAATAAATAGAAAATACAAATAATAAGTATGTTAAAAATAAGTCAACACTGTTCTTATCTTTAACATACTTATTATTTCTGTTTTTACTTAGTATTTATATATTTTTTTTTTCACATATGTCCTTATGCCCATACATTACTCCTTAGTGTTTTTATTTTTAGCGCTGATGAAGCCTTTTAAAGTGGGTCGAAACATCGGCATTTAATGTGTAGTTACATCTATTTTATTTTATTCTTGACTGCCACCCGGACTATCTCCTTCCTGCTAAACCATTAAATTTTGGGTATTTGTTAATTAATTATGATGATAATATAATTTTAATTAAATTAATCCGATGAATGTTTTATACAAAACATTGACTTCCATGACCCTTTTACCTTTTTAACCGAAAAAAATATCATATTATATTACGACGTAGACAACAGTTGGAAACAGTAGTTGACGGATGAATTTAACTGTCGGAAAAAGTTTTATTATTGCTCCCCCTTTATACATCAAAAAAAAGTTGGGAGTCATGCCATTAATGCGTTCCTCGCCAGAAGCTGTTTTATATTTTGATTGAACAGAGGACCAGAAAAGTAAGTAAATCGAGTAGGGATGTTCATATACGAAACATTCAATAAATTTAGAATCGTTAATCATCAATTCGAAAAGTTAGAGGTTCGTTTTGAAATGATGATTTTCACTTTCAATTTTCACCTGTTCTATTTAATTTATCGTAGAATATGTCATTAAGAAGGTGATGCCGAAAAAGGTTTAAACCAGGGTGGTAAAATGTACGTGCTTGAGTATGCTGATGATTCGGTACTGTTAAGTGAAGACGCCGAATAGAAAAAATTAAAGACAATAACGCTGATGGAAACCGGCGAAGAGCTAAGGCTTTTAAATAAATACGGATAGTCGGTGCAATGAGGCTTGCAGACAGCGATTGATCGTATTCCGTCGATGGTTTCTTGCGTTACAATTGAATAATTCACTGTATATATTTTATGAAATTCAATGGGTCCAAAAGTATAAATTTATAATGGACATTTGAAAAATACATACTTCCATGTAATGGAGACCTTATGCATCAGTAGTGGGCATTGAAATGAGTCACCGAATCATCATCTGATGTATATAAAAAAAAAATAGAATCCGTATTGATTAGTTCAATAACACACCCATTTGTTGACACCCTACAAGAAAGGCTTTAATTCAAGAAGAATTATGAGGCTTAGCGAATCCAAAGTATCAAGTTTGTGACAAAAAAAATTGTTTTGGTGTGTCAACAGAAATCTTCATCAAAGGGGGAAGGAGCGTGTCATGAAATTTATTTTCGTGATATAATCATAGAATTTATTTAGTAATTTTCCTTTTGTTGTTTTCTTCATAATTAAAATGATAAAATGAATATATATATATATATATATATATATATATATATATATATATATATATATATATATATATATATATATATACACGCTGTAAAAGCGTCATTGAGATTATCACAGATTCCATGAACTTTATTCGCACAAGATTTTTAATTAAAGTAATCAAATGAAAGTGAATAATATATATATATATATATGTGTGTATATATATATATATATATATATATATATATATATATATATATATATATATATATATATATATATATATATATATGTATTATTCACTTTCATTTGATTACTTTAATTAAAAATCTTGTGCGAATAAATATATATTATTCACTTTCATTTGATTATTTATATGATATATAATTATTATTATATATCATATAAATTATTATATATCATATATTATATATATATATATATATATATATATATATATATATATATATATATATATATATTATTCACTTTCATTTGATTATTTATATGATATATAATTATTATTATATATCATATAAATTATTATATATCATATAAATTATTATATATCATATATTATATATTTTATATATATATATATATTATTCTGTTTCATTTGATTAAAAATCTTGTGCGAATAAAGTTAATGGAATCTGTGATAGCCTCAATGACGCTTTTAAAGCGCATCGGTGTTTTTCAATAAACCCTCATTATCTCGGCTTTGTTTGTTCATTCTACATTTTTCCTTTTTCACTTTGAACTTTTATTCTTTTCCTTCAGCAATACTTGTTATTAACTTCCTCCGCTGTTAAGAATTTTCCATAACGATCTACGTCGGTTGTTCCAAGAAATATTTATTGGTGAATGTCCTAAGCATTTTTCCTTCTCATATTAGTTCGCTTTCAGTCTCTTTTATTATTTGAATAAAATTTTCTTAATAAAAAAAAATATATATATCTAAATCATCTATTGATTACTACTCCCAGAAGTTAGAGATGTTAACTTTTGGCACAGTTGTTCCTTTTGTGTTATTTTGTAATTAAAGGGGTTGACTTGGATAACCTACCCCAGTCAACATTATTGCTTAATTGGTTCTAGATTGACTCATCGGCGAAATATTTTCAATTAACAGCTACTTACCACTTTTCGTTGCGTATTTTATCATTTCTTTTCATGAAATCTTTTCTCAAGATCAATTATGCACTGACAACAGACAAATTGGTTGATAGTTTATGAAAGATTTTGTTCACTAAGGCATTTTTAATTTCCAAGGGTAAACAAATTTAATAATAATCATACATTTATTTACAAATATAATTTAAACCTTTTTTACAGTTCATCTTCATAAATCTTGGTATACGTTTTGGAATTTTGTTCATTTACAAGACATTTCTTTTTTTCTAAAAATACATTAAAAATAAAGTTTCATTAATATCAAAACCTTTATATATATTATAGTTACAACATAATGATTGTATTAATATATTGATGTCTATTATTACAAAATATTTCTTTAAAACTTTTATATATCTTAGTAATATATACTTACTTATTCTTGTACTAATGTATATATATGGTTTCTTTTTATGTTAAGATTTTTTCATTATTTTCAGAATCCTTATTAATAATAATAATAATAATTAATACTAATAATCCTTAAGTATATTCATCGTCATCATTATTTTAAAATTTCTGCAATTTTGATATCAATCTATTATATCAAGTTCAAAATTGATTAAATCAATTTAAAAAAATAAAAAAAAAACTTTTATATTTTGTCTACTTACTCACCTTGCACATTTTTGGAGTTCAAAGGGGCGTAAGCTATCAGGTACTGGTTTCCTAATAAGGGCCCCTAGGGTCTGGTTGTATTACGGCCATTTAAGACAGCTCCAGGCGCCACTTGAAAAGACAGGACATTAAACCTTTCTAGAAGTTGAAAAGGCTTAGAATATTATTCACCTAGATCAAACGAGGCCCTCCACAAGGTTACTCGTAGAGGATAGAAAGAAAAATTTAGCAAATGTTGAAAATACTTGATATTAATCTCTTAATCAGCGAAGTAACCATTTTAATTGATGGTACTAAATCTCAAAAGCTGGCTATATTAATTACTGCGGCCTTCCAAATTCCTGAAGTATCTTGAAACGTAAAACATCAAGCTTAAAGGGCGGTTATTTATTTATTTTTTTTTGTTCGATTACAAAGGTTAATTGTTTAAAATAATAAACCAAAAACAAATATAGAGAACCCAGAGAATAATACATTAATTTCATTTGTTTGAATCCTGCCTTTTTGCGAATTTATTTAATTTCATTCTACTTATTATATTAATAATATATTTATATCACTATTATTTGTCCTTATTTAATGTGGTATATTGTATTATCTTACGACTAAATAATTTAAAATTCTGATAAACCACTGATTGAAATTAAGAGTTCTCTTTGCATTTTTCCGGATTTGTAATTTATTTCCACGGTTGAATACTTGCGAATCCTTTATTACTTTTCCTTTTGAAACTTCTGTTCAAAGAGAAATGCTTGCATCCGAAAGAAGGCAAGTAATCAACGAAGGACGTTTCTTTCAAGGTAAGCCTTTTTCAAAAAAATGTTGGGAAGTTGAAGGTTTTTTTCCTTAGTTCGAGGGAGTCAAGAGATTCTTTAAAAGCCTCCTTTAACTCGTTTGACCTGTCATTTCATGAAATGATTCCATCTTCCCTTTTCTCATATTCATTTGGATTATATTCCTCTAGTAGGGCATATAAGTGAGCCGAGCTATCAAATATAAAGCGTGCTTTATATTTGTGGTTTTAATACCTTTGTTATTTTTTAATGTTAAAATTTTCATTAACTATTATTGCTTTGGCCTTTTCAGTTGCTTAAAATAGCTAATAATAATAATACCTATTTTATTTATGTACGTGTGTTGATAAATACAATTTTCTAATACATAACACGTTTATTTTAGAGTAATTTTTACATACCAAATATATTAACATATGAAATTAGGTAGATATATTGTAATATCAATGATATTAATACATAACGATCCCGGAGGTTCAGTCCCGACGCGTTTCATGCCCACAATATTGGTTCCAAAGCTATTGTTGACAACGTTGGATGTGACTTTTACACGATTAATTTTTTTGTGGAATGGCGTTTACCGTCACTAATTGTACGGGGAAGTTAAGGGCTAAGTTCTCAAACTAAGCTATTGACACTATCTAACAGTTCCAAAATTTCAGATACATGTTTTTTCTTGTTGAAACAGTAATTAATGGAAAAAGGATTTTATTTTTTGTCTTCTGATCCTCTGAACATTATTTTACTCTGTTCTCTTTAACCACCTTCATAAAAAAAATTATAATAAATTAACTTTAAATAAAACTCTGTATCATCTGTATCAAAATAGCGCCGCTGGAGAAAAACAGAACACTTGAGATAACTGTTAAACAGGGAAAGGCTATAAAACTTTATGGACTCAAGTTATTATAGTTACTAACTTTGCCTCTAAGCAACCTTCTCCAATGCTTCGGTGGCTTTGAAGGAATACTTCGGTTATTTGTAAGTGCCAAGGCTTTTTCCACAATTATTAAACTAGCACATCCAAATCTCGTTGTTTTACTGTTCTTGAACTCAATTTTCAGAAATATTTTCAGAAATATTTTGTCTACGTTTTGATTATCTTGGTAGATTTTTTAAATTTATTTTGGAGCATACTTTATATTACTAGTCTCTAACACATTTTATAGACTATAATATAGAGGGAATATCTCGACTTTAATTGGGACGAATACGGTAGTTAATTTTTTTTAATGTGTAATATGAACTGTTGTTATTATAAATTAAGTATTATAAATCACCAATCAGAAAATAATGGGGTATACGAAAAAAAATTTCGTTTTCAACAAAAAGTTCATAGTTTTATGTCTTTAATTGAATACAAAATTAATATTCAAAATATAGCCCACTGTGATCCACTAGATGCAACCATATTTCACCTAGTTGTTCGATGCCACGCTCGTACTATTCCTTGGGACGGCTGTCGATAAAATCTTGTACAGCAATTTCAACCTCTTCAAATTTTTTTCCTTGGATATGGGCCATGGAACGAAATAAGTGATAATCTGATGAAGCTAGTTCTGGACTGTATGGTGGATGTGGCCGAAATTCGATCCCCTGAAGATTGTTCGAGTTTTCCTTTGATCTGACGAAGTGTGTTAAACCGAGAGCCCGTAAATTGACATTTTTTTATCGGGGTCTCTGACCTAAAAAAAAATTTGATAGCAATTTCTAGAATCCGTATAGTCTTGAAATGAAAAAAAAAATAGTCTGTCATTCGGAAAAAATGGCGGCCCAAAAAACTCGAAATCTTTGGACTATTTTTTGCTTTTTCTTCTATAATATCTAAAAGGTGCATTAAATCGAAAAAGTTATGGTATATTAAATTAAAGAGCATCAAATTTTACGTCTAATGTTCCATAAATTTTCGATAGAATGCACCGTTTTGGAATTATAAATGAAACTACAAAAAAAGTCTTAAAATTTCGGTTTTTTTTTGGACACCATTTTTCAAGTAGCATGACCCGACCAGGAAACTTTTTTTTTTTAATGTCAATACTACAAGGATTAAAAAAATTGCTATCAATGTTTTTTCAGATAATGACAATTTTTTTGCACGGACGCCGGTTTATGTGGCCGAGCGTTATTCTACTGGAATAAAAAATCTTTATTGTTAACCAATGCTGGACACCGTGTAATAATTCCGCCGTGTCCTGTCTAACTGTTGGTAGTTAAGTTCAGATGTCATAGAATGTCCTTTAGAATCTCATCAATATCCTCAGATGGTGGCCATGAGCCTTCCAAGAACGTATCTCTTCTGAATTTTTCAGATCAACGCCTTGCTGTACGGTGGCTTAAAGACACCTTCACCTTCAGTTTGAATAATTTAACGCGTTTCAGACGAACACGTTAAATTCTTCAGCGGCTGTAATTTTTTTTTTCCAATAGTCACGTATTTCGTAACAAACCTTCATATTTGTTGTTCGATTGCAACTGATGGACTAATACTATATTGCTCGAATCAAATTAAAAAAAAAAGAAGTTTACTCTTAATCCTTCACACGATAGTGTTAGTCATCTATTGGTTATATTGAATAGGTTTAAAGGTTGTATTTACATTCCTTTCATAAAAAATTGATTAAACGGATTTTTTTTTTTTTTATACACCTCACAATTACACTTCTCATTTTAGTTTTTCCTTCCTCGCCTTCGGTGGTACAAATGAAAATTATATCGGTACCTGGAATTGAAACCAAGCCTCGTCTCTGAAAGCCAGATATTCTAGGCCCGGAAGGAAAAAATGTACCGTTGTAATTTTTTCTCAAACGTATTGACCATCGGTTGTTTGTAATTCCGTTTTTGTTAATATTCAGGAAACGAAAAAAAAAAAATCCATCCCAGTTGTGGCCCAGAAAATGGGGCAGCCCTGAGGTTGATACTTAGAAAGGTACGAGTAAATACATTTAACATAGATTCTCAGGACTGCAAAACTTCGCATCCGAACTCATAGGAAGGCCAGTGTATTTTCATTGATTATCTGAGAGAAGAATACTCGATTTTGGGATTAATCATCTAAATGAAAAGCGATGGCGACAGGTAGGACGGAATAAATTTAGAATGTTGGCTTAATTCCCTTCCTCGGGACCTAATGAGATAGATTCTACCAGTTTATCAGTACAACCTCAGCTGTAATTCAGGTCCCTATTGTGAGGACCACTCCCAATTTGGTGAGGATTGTTCCCACTTAAGAGTATATAGGAAATCCCTAATGGATATCGATAGATACCGGAGTGGAAGAACCTGGAGGCAGACAGTGAGTGCCTGTTGATCCCACCTTGGAAAGGTCATTGGTGTCAGGTCATCTGTTAAAGGCGACAGTTTAAAAACTTGTCTCCTACTACCTCTTCATTCACCTTTATTTCTTGACGTAACGGCCGTATTCACCAGCGGTTTGATCTATATGCACTGTAAAGTAGTTTATTTATTATTAAATTGTTTAATTTATAGATTGACATAGAGGAGCGAAAACTCAAAAAAGAGTCGACAAATATTTATTAGGATATAAATGGAAGAGTTCAAAAATAAAGCCTTAAGTCTCTGAAATTGCTGAAAATAACCAACCATTCAACGTTAGTTGTTTACTGGTACTAAGGTGTATTAAGGTACCCACTTAATAGAGGCTGGGCTTTCCATAGATGGATTTAGTAATCTACTTCTTAATAAAAGAGATCTATTGGCTGCTTTAAGTTTTGCGGTAAATGTTTAATCTTCCGTTTGCTGTATAGGTTTTACATTCATATTTATTTTCCTCGCTGTTCTGACGTTACTAGTTGTAATTTACCTTCAGATCGAAGTTTATTTAGAGAACTTGAGCAAAGTGTTTTAAATTTTAATGAGGGCGGTAGGAACATAACCGAAAAGGGCTCCCTGCAGGTGTTTGCGTTGTTCTCTCATATTTGGGTTGGATCTTTGGTTTAGATTACAGGGAGTCGTTTTAGGTTTGCATAATAGTTGAAAACAAGCTTGACATTGCTAATTAGATATAATTAATTCAGTTGCCCCGGACTTTGCCTACAGCAGAACTATAGTAGTCTGCGGGTGCGTATTTGTGTTCCAAACTTATGTTTACTTTGTCTGTCTTGTTTCCTTTGTAATCCCTTTAAAAAATCATGCATATACTCTGTTATGCAACCTCAATTATAGAAATAACAAACTCAATCTTGTTTTTCCCTGTAATATGTGCCATACCATGTACACTACAATACTGTATTTAGTTCGAAATTGATAGTCAATCAAATCAGTAGATTTTATTTGTGGGTTAGGAGTATGAATGCCGCATATTAATATTTCTAATGTTAGTTAATAAGCATGACAGGCAATTACCACGCAAAGCCATGGCACATAAGATTTTAAAGGAATAATAATATTAAGGACGCTTTGGAAAAAATATCTGGACTTCGGAGGTTAACTGCACTATGTCAGTTTAATCAATTTTTCAATAGAGCAGTTTATATGCTATAGAAATATTTTTATACTTAATCGTACAATTATATAAAAGGACAGCCCGTTTTTCATTCATAAGCCCTAACCGCGAAAACTATGGTACCAATCTTTACCAAATTTTAACTATATCATCTTCATGGTCTCTAGATAGTTTTGCAATAATTAAATCCACCAATAATAGTTGCTGCATAATAGCCGAATAACTCCTTCTTCCTTAGAGTATGACGCCAAAACGGTTTTAAAGGTTTTAATGAAACTTGCCTTAAGCCTTCTCCTTAAAGCTCTTTAACTATCCATATATGCACTTCGTCTCCGAGAATTAGAAGGAAAACGTTATGACGTTAATATTATGTTATTTTTATAATTTTTTTTTTCTCGAAAAGTATAAATTTTTCGCTGATTATAAGAATGACCATTTGAAAGATAATTAAATTCCACATGAAGTAAAAAAATTGAAGAATCTAATGTGGGCCTTAGTAGTTGAAAAAAATAATATAAAACAATATACTGTTTTATTTTATATCTGGAGTTTGAAAAGTGATATCGACATGTTTTTTCCAGCAAAATATTTGTTTTTCAAGGTATACTAAAGGATAAATATAAACATTAAAAAATAATTTATTTTTAGCCAAATAAATTTAAAATGCTCTAATTATTAAATAAACTGGCCTCATAGGTTTTGCTCACCGGAAATTATGGCATATTTTGATTACGCATACCCAAAACCTTAATTTTAAAAATATACCAGTTCCGAGAACTATATCCCCGAGAAAAAGAAGGAAAAAGTTATGACGAAATAGAAGGAAAGAATATTATTTTATTAATTATTATAAGCGCATAACTCGAAAATTATACATTTGTTGGTGTTTATACGTCAATATAATTAGAAAGATAATAAAATTCCCTATGAAAAAAAAAGTTCTAGCTATGCTTTTATTTTTCTACCACTGCAAGGTCGGAGGAACTATTGAACGTAAGCGCGCTGCTAGGTAAGGAAAACATTCGGGTCAAATTTTCAATTTATAGTTTTCAACAGTTCTTCGCGTTACAGAGCCTTCTGAGTAAAAATAATAATGTATTTTTGGTCATTGGTTTCTCTCTCACGATTAGATAGATAGAATATTTTTTAATAATTTACAAATTGCAACAAGGCTATAGTAGATATATTTACATGTTGTGGCGCAAGGACCTTTTGCTGTGTCACGATAATCTCTTGACGAATGAACTAATTCAAATTTGAACTTTAATTAATTAGATTTTTTAATACTACATTTATACATGCAATAATGTTTATCAAAAATTTAATTGTATTCATTTAACAGATATACTACTCAAATCAAGTATTGTCGGGAAGGCTAGTAAATTATATTTCGACCAGCAGAACTATTAGACCGAATTCTATAGTCAATAAGTGCAATCCAACTAATAAGGTGATGTGAGTGAATTAATGTAACTTTTGTAATGCTGTATCATGTCGACTTTGTGCAGTTTACCTCCGAGGTCCAGATATTAAGCCAGAATTCCGATGGAAGGGCTTACTGATATATTATTCTGTTCATTATTTTGGACCATTGAAGGCTTGATTGGTATTGCAAGGTCTCAAATAAAAAACATATTTTTTTTTTTGCACTTGATTGAAATGATTAGTATAGGTAATTAACCTAAGGAAGGACCTGTTAGTGCGCATATGCTTTACGATAACATTTTGATATTGAAACAACAGTCTGCTTTATCAGTGCTGAATGAGAGACAAATCAAAATGTTAAATAAAAAAATATTAAATTTTATGTTTGATAAGGAAGCTTCTGAAGAGGGAAAAGGCTTTCCCGTCCATGAGCGCAACCTCCTTGCCTATAAATAGTGCTTGGAATTTGAAATCATAGATCAGCTGGAGTAGAGTACTGTAATTGGAGTATTACAATGGTAAACTTAGGCAACAAAACATGTTGCATAAGTTAACCAAAATACAGCGTTTGGCATCCAAATCTGTTATGTGCCACAGTTTACTTCCTAACAACTGACACCATAACTTCTCATTCAAAGTCGGAATTTCCATAGATATACAATTATAATTTCCATTTTAATTTTACAACAGCTCTCAATTTATGAAATGAACGTAAATTTATAACGGATCAGATATTATGAACAGGTTATTATTATTATATTATTATGTTATATCCAACAACATTCTAGCCGTCGGAGAAGTAAAGTAGCATCGCGTACTAGGTCGTTACCTAGTTGTTAACTGTTGTATTCGTAAGAACATATGGATGGTTGTTATTTTACCGCGGGATTAGGCGGTGTTAGATATCTCGGTTCTAATACAGGTTCGATGACCTTTAAAGGGCTTCTTAACTGGAAGGAAGTGCACTATTTTTTTTTAGAAGAAGCGTTAATTATTTTCCTAGGTAGTCAGGGTTTTAATTTAAAATTTCCTTTTTGGCTTTCACAGAATGAAAATTGAAATCATAACAGAGATGCAATTGCAAAAATTAGAAGAGCAGGGAGAATTGTGTTGCTTGACAATCGTTGGAGCATGTTTATCCGAATACAGTAATGAAACTTGTTAAATAACTTTCTTATTAACAAAAAATCTGCTTCTCAGTATAAGTTTATTCATCATTCTCAGTATAGTAGGATCATTTTAATGTGTATTTATATATTTCCTAGAAATGCGTAATCCTTTGTTCTATGTTACTAATAATAGATCTGATTATTGAAATAAACCAAGTTTTATGTGTTAAAGATGTTCATTACTGTGTTGATTCGAAGTCCATGTAAACCCATGCTCCTCGGACATGGAGGAATTATGAACTGTATGTAGGGACTAATCAATAAGCAGGTACCTCAGAGAAGCGGGTGCCTGTGGCTCTGTGACCCACGGACCGATACTTAAAGGCCGAGTAATCAGATCTGTTTCCATGATTGGCCCCTGATTGCTTCCCCTTCTCCTCTTTGTCTTTTACGGGTTTGTGCCCGTACCCAAGCTTCATTAGTTCGCTTCTGTAACTCTCAACGGTCGTTGAATATTTTATTTGTAAATTGCTTCAATTTTCTCTCGACTGTTTGTTGGAAATTGTCTTCTGTCTCCTGTCTCCTTTTGCCTTTGATAACCGTAATGTTCATTGCATTAGATCGTGGAACGGGCTCCCCTATTTTATTCGTTTTCTTGTATGACTACATAACCTCATGCGCACATCCTATATTCATTAGCCTAGAAGAAAAATATATTGTTATGATCATATAAATTATATTGATACAAATAAAATTAATTTCACATTTATGAACAGACTCATTGTTTCATTCCGAAACTATTTGCTTATATGTATTGCTTATTATATTTGCTTATAGCTATTGCTTAATGGGATTTCCGTTGATAAATTAATGCAAATTAAATAAATTAATACCTCTGTGCTCTACTACTTCAATTATTTGGAGAAAAATAGCCGAAGCTCAGTGATCTTGTTCGTTCAACTGAATGTTTCCGGAATAATTCAGTAATATATTGGATGTAGCTGGAAGGATCTTCCATTTTTATCTAGATTAATATTAGCCCGTTGTACGAAATTATTGCCAATTGATGGGCGTTACTCTGCTTTTTCGAAATCCTCTTTTTATTACTATTTTTATGTTGTTTTTTGCATATATGAGGATCTCTGTAATTGAAGGTGAAAGGTTTGAAACATCGCATTTACCAAGGCCAAATTATTAATAATAGGGACGTTAAAAATAAAATTAAAGTAATTTTTTGGTCTTCTGAAAAGTATCTCTCATTCGTTACTTTAAAGTGGTGGCGACATCTCAAAACCTAATGAAAATAGAGTACGTCAATAGAGTAGGTTTTATTTGAATACAGGAAAAATGTTTGCAATTATACAAATATTTTGTAAAATAGGCAATTCTACTCATAAGCTTTGTATATAGTTTTTTATTTATATTAATGGAAGAAAATAATTAAGAAATTTTGAATTCATGATAACACAGTTACTATTTACAGAGATTAAAAAAAGCAAAAGTTATGGTTTGATATTTGAAAATAATTAATTAGTTATTAAATAGAACAAAACATTGAAATTTATTTGATAAATTTTTAAGTTGCCTCCATCTGGTTCCATTGAAAGACCCAATAGCAATTTTGCTCTCACTCCTTCCAACAAAGCTTTTGGGAAATCCAGGATAGCTTTCCAACCCAGGGCTCCATGTCCCTACTTTTGCTTGTACTGCCTTTGAAGTAGGTAATTTGGGTTGGGTATCATGTTTGCACTCAAAAAAATTTTAACACCCTCCAATAAACCTTGAAACGTTCGGTATAATCCTCTCCGCTTTGATGTTCAACATTCAAAATTTCTTGTCGAATCATTCAGTTTTGAAGCAGGTGAATTAGGTGTCCTAGATATACCCATTGACAATGTAGCACCCTCTAATAAATCTTGAGATATACAGAATAACCTTAAGTTCCTACATTTTCTTGTGCCACATTTAATTAGTTTAAAGCGGGTAATTCCGTACTCTGGGAATTTAGCACTCTCCTAAGCCTCGAGATTGCAGGGATAACTGTCCTTTCCTATTTGAAGTTTTACGACCCCAATATTTCTTCCTTAGCCTTTACTAGCTAATTTTGAAGCTTGTTATTCTGCTATCTTATTGGATTTATCTTGATAAAAATTCTCCATTCTCTAATTTATTCTTCATTAGATGTTATGATTTTATTTATTATTTAATTAGCTTTCGAACATTTAATGAAGCAATGCTGTTTTTTTTTTTTAATTGTAGAATAGCTTTAGAATAACTATCGCTATTAGTGTTAATATATATATTTTATTTTTTTTTACATTTGTGAAAAAAGTCCTGATTTTGCGATTTTTATGCTGAATGTATAGTAAAAGATTTTCGCAAATTAATACTCATGATTTTCATAAACCTTAAAAAGTTGGAGATCGGGAATGACACTAGTTTGACACGACTTATAAAAAAAAAAGAAAAAAAAGAGTAAAAATTAAATAAATAAAATAGGGAAAATTTGTATCAATATTTTTTTAATATCTTAGAAAACAGTAAACTAAAAATTTTACTGATCATCTCCAGATAAAAAAAAACTGCAAAAGTCGCTGAAGCGCTATTTTTGGTATTATACTGGAGTTATCTTTCTACAATGAATTGAGTTTCGTCTCATTCACATTTCTATCTCAGATATACCCTCGAAAATCATTTGAGTTCCCTGAAACATTTCTGAACTATTAACTAAATTAGCCGATTGCATAATCCTAAAGGTTCAGCAGTCCAGTATCACTTGATGACCTATAAAACAGGGGACGACCATTTTTAGGTAAAAACATTTTGATCACAAACAATTAAATTATTAAATGATTGTTAATTAATTAATTGAATCTCCAATAATTATTTCCTACCTGATACTATACTTTCTCTACCATATGCAGTTGTAAAAATGAAATTAACAGCTAATTACTTTATTTTATTATTATTATAGCTAATATTATTTTATTAATGGTGGTTTTATTTGGATTATTATTTTACTAATTTCTTCATATTCCTAATTTTTTGTTTTCTTTTTCAGGTAAGCTATCTATATTTTTTGACTTGATAAACGTGAGTAATTTTTAATTCCTTTAATAAATTTAGCTGTTTTACATTAATTGTAATTTTACTTGATCTTTTTATTTATGGATTAGTCATTTATCCAGAAATATGTGTGCACCTTGCATATTTTTAACTTGAACTTCTCATTTTCGTTTTCATGATTAAGCGTGATAAATACTTGATATTTATTTTTTTTTTTAATTTTAACTAAATTATATAAAATTATGTTAAATAATTTGCTGCAAGTGCGTAATCGTCTCGCAAAATCCAAATCATGAACTTTTTACAAATCCCTTTTGGGACCATAAAGTATAAACTAATGTATCACAAATCATACAAACATACAATGAGTTGTAAAGATATCAATTCCAATCTGTTGATTATGCTGGATCTTTCAACTTCTGCTTTACAGATGTGTCGGTGTTTATCCACCATCGGGCCTTTATATGTGTATGTATATATTTTTTTTTGTAGTAAGTCGAACCTTCAGAAGCTGTTATTCAAAAGACTTTGTGATTTACATTGCTCCTTGACAGTTATCTAGTTTTAAGTGCTATTGAAAGGTTGCCCCGGTAGTAGGAGTAAATTCAGATCTCTGTTGTGGGGCTAGTACGTATGGTGTAAACGTACCCTATCCTCATTTTCATGCTTTGTCGGAGCTACTCCGGATTAGCGTATTGAAATAAAATTTCTTTTTTTCAATACAATTTATTCAATTATGTTTCATATACATAGTTTATATAATTTATATTTATATATAATTTATTTATTTTATATATTTTTATGTATTCATAGGAGTACGTCACCCCTCCTCGTCTCATTATTGTAATTTATTTATTTATTTAAATGCGCTTTGTCTAAGGATATGAAATCCTGTAGGAGAGAGTTAGATTGTGAATAAGTTTTTAATTGCTGTTTGAAAAAGGAAGATGTAATAAAATATGTTATTAAATAATTTACTTCTTTGTCTTTAATGATTTATATTTAAGGAGACCTGAAATAATGATGGAATAATACCACTTCACTGTCATTGAAGGTTTAAAATTTGAACTGAGACAAGTTTTCAATTTTTTTCGATTATTTCTTCAGATAATAATCCTCCGGAAACGAATTATTTTTCGTTTGTCATACAACCGCTAATGCTTGAATGAGTCTTCCTGACGCCTTGTACGCACTTATCCATGGAATGCTTACTAAATATTACTAAATTAAATTATCAATCTCATCAAAATGGATCTGACAGATGGGCTAAAATGTAATATTTTAACGTAATCGTCTAAGGAACATTTAAAAAAAAAGAGAGAGAAAAATCTAGCTCGAGATCGAGAAAAATCTAGTGCACACTTTCTCCACTTTGTAAAATCTAGTGCACATTTCTCCCAAATTACCTTAGGTCAAAAACTATTAATTTTTAATGTAAATTTGTTAAAATTAATTTTTAATCCTTGATTACAATTTATTATTTGATTTATTATGGGAGGCTCATTACGAACAAACATTACAGTTAACATTTGAAGGGCTTTGGGCAAGAATGTGACAAGCCACTCTTTTGAAGTTAATGAATATTTTGTAAACAAATATTACTTCGTTTCTCTATGTAGCTATTTAAAGTGTTAGTTTGGGTACATTCTATTGATATAACACAATAAAGATCTAAGAAAAACAGTAGCGTTTGTACAAAATATTCATTTACTTCAAAATTGAGGCTTATCACATTCTTGAACCCAAATCTTTCAATTTATTTCTGAAACTAGATGATATAAACTTCAATATTTCAGAATTAGAAATTAAGATCTTATTTTTCATAAGTTTTACTATAAATGTCAGATTGATTAATGCTGTAGTGGTCCGAATCCTTAAGATGACGCCATTGATTTTTGCTATTCTTCCATTAGTCATATAAGAACTTGAAGCGAGGTACCCTCTACCTGCTATAGACCTAAATATTTTTAAATGATTTATGGCACGGTATTGGGATTAAGTCGTATTTATTTATGACCTTTTGTTCCGTTGTAGCATGGAGCTTCTAGTAGAGTTTAAATCCTGTATATATTGAAGTCTGATATTTTTGAACTTTAAAAGTTTTAAGAAATATAAATTGAAAAAAATCTTTGTCTGAATTTCATACGTTCATCTGTAACTGATGTTAACCCTTGATATGGGCATTACTTCATAAAATAATTAATTCAATAATAAACTTTTTTTTAAATTTGTTTATGCATTATTCCCGTTTTTATTATTCTTAGCCTTTATGTTAAGTAGGGATTAAATTCTTAAAGCGAAGGGATATGTTTCGCTTGTTTTCACTCAGTCGACTATCGCTCAGTACTGGATTGAGATGTTAGTAATTTCAGTGCCCTTAGATAATGCTTTAGTACTTACTAAAACTTAGTTAACATATAATTAAAATAGCAATAATTAAAACATTTTTTCCTAATAATAATTTAGTATTATAAATGAATAGTGGGGTATATGCCTGAAAAATATCATACATTTAGTTCAAATAAAATTTTTGAAATCTTTATTGCTGTTAATTGATACCTTAATAGTTTTTCTTTCCAAATTTTTGCTAAATAATGAGATTTAATTAAACAAAAATGCAATAAAAACGCGCGAAATTTAACATGTCTAAACGCGATGCTATGCTATTTGTTAACTGCAGTGTGACTTCAAAACAACTCCGTATGATTGCTGAATACTTTTTATATGATCGACGATAAATTGAATTTTATCACGGCTTATTTCATTAAGTGCTGTGTGCATTTATTAATTAAAATGACTGAAAGAGGATTTGTTAAAGAGCAGTCGAATTATCTTCCGATAATAGACGCGATTATGATGTGTTTGTTTTGTTTTCTTCAAATCCAGATTTTATATTTCCTGAATTTAAAGTGGTAAAAGTTACTACAACTTAATATTCAAAATTGTAATAAAGAATTCATTTTTTTTTTTTTTAAGCAGATAACTGTAATACGATAAAGGAGGGTAATAAATAATAAACTTGAATTCGTTTTTTCTAAAAAAATTAATAACGTAGTAACATATTGAAACATCTTTCTGACATAACAATTTTAATAAAATCAATAGATATGCCAAATATGTACATATTTATGTAAATGTATTTTTCAAACAAAGTGAGGATTGAAATTTTTACAAGAGAATGAAATATATTTGAAATCTGTGTAACATTATGTATTTTTTAATTGTTTGGTAAGAATTTGCTCCTGCATTAGATTTTTTAAATATAATTTTTAAACAGAATAATTTAAAAATTGTAAAGTTACAGTTATACTAAGTACAGTGTCTGTCCCAATAAAACGAAGAAGGATCTTATAAATTATTTAAAAATATATAGGTATATATTTTATTAGTTTGATAAAAAACCTAATCAAAATTTTCAAAATTAAAAATTTGAAAAAAATCTCTTCAGTCGTTTAGCTCTGTTAGATACAGAAATAATATTTTTAGAGCTCCAAAAGTAACTATTAACAATTAAAACTGAATAATATTAAGAATTGTGTGTTAGTTTACCAAGCTGAAAGAATGTTTCAATTTCCTCCTAAAAAAACAAAAACAAAACAATAAATACAATATTTTCAAATTAGTTTATTTAATATTTATAAATTAAACTCTTTAGAAGGATTGTTTACTTTTTGGAACAAAATTAAATTTAAAACGTCTTTAGAGAGAATAATGATGAATTACTATGAGGAATTTCCTTCATAAAACAGCTAATTGACTTTCTGAGAAATCAGGTGCCAGCAGAATCAATGAAGCTTAGGATCCGAAACGGTAACACGGATCCGAAATTCGGGTGTGGTAGATTTTATTGATCGGATACTTTGTTTTGTATCAGATACTGAAGCAGTTGATCCAGATAGTCGCGTTGATACAGATGCTCGTGTTGATACAGATACTCGCGTTGATACAAATACGGTCCTGGCAGTAGATAGGTATCTGATACAAAAGTATCAGATAGAAAAAGTATTAGGGATTGATAAATTATTTGCCACTTCGATAAATTGATTTGGTTGATCCTTCTTATACTATCATGCGGATGCCAAGAGAAAAAATTATCCTTATCAATTGCATTCAGATACAAGAAATTCTAATATCAACCCATCTCTACTGCAAAGTGATAGAGAGCTGCCTCTACTTTGCGATAAATTGTCCTATGTTCAAAGACGTTTTCAAGGCATTTAATCGAACCTCACATATATTTCATGAAAATAGAGTTGTTGTGAAATAGCGCTTTGAAAAATGGCTCCAGGAGCATTTTGGTCCTTGTTTTAAATCTTTTTTCAAGATCGCCTGTTTTTACATTCTCTTCATTTCTGGGAAAAGTTATTATTATTTTTGCATGAAATTTTTATGATATATTGTCAGTAACAAAAACCACAATTTAAGCCCCAAAACAAGTTCCTGTGATTATTAAAATCCCTGTAATAAATTGACTAAAAATGACACCTTACTTCGCGGTATATAATTTTTTTGTGAAAAGTTGTTGACCGACTTCAATAGTTTAAAACTTTTTTTTTCCGCAATTGCGTAATATTTTTAATTCTTCTTAAACACATTTTTTTAACATCTCAAACGTGAAAAAACTATTTTTCGGCACCTTTATGAATTTTTTTTTCACCATGTTGCTACATACCGATTTAATCTAAAACATCTAAAAATGTGTTTCTACTATTTTTCTCCTAATTGTCACGTTGAGATAGTTCCGTTGCAATTTATTTTAAAAAATGATGATATTTACTCTATCGCGCCTGGACCATTATATTCTTGCCTAAATTTGCTTCATAGGAAAGAACTTTCCAGATCTCCGACGCAAGATTATTTTTACTTAAATTTGGTTAACTCCATTGATGATTAATTTTAATATGGTTTTTAATATCTATTTTATATTTAAAAATATATATTTAAATTCTTAAAAAAAGACCAACATATTCGCCTTAAAATGCCAAATAAAATTCATTTCAATGTTTTTTAAAACAATTTAGGATATCAATTGTTTCCTGTAAACTCTTTTTTATAGAGGTCAGTCAAGGGACGGAGGAATGCAATGTAGTTCTTCATAGCTAAACTATTGATACTATCTATTTAAATAATTTAAGAAGTGTGCTAGGTTGGTGTCTCCCCACCAGATGTAAACTTTTGTTTGCACTCTATAGATTTTTTTAGGGCGAGAACGTTTTTGGGTATTTTTTTTTTCGAGGTTTATCAACTGCTAAATGCGTTCATCATTATTATCTGATTATTAGAATGATCAGAAAAAGAAAAAGCAATTTTAAAACGCACCTTGAATTTTTATTATTAATTTATTTTACACATATTCACTAAATGTACAGGGTAATAAGCTAGTAAAAAGATGTTCCCATGGCTAATTAACTCCTATTGCCATATCACTATGAAGTTACGCTCCTACGTTCTATTGCTGAGATTGGTGCCCTAGCGGTTATTGATACTGCCATCGAACTTTCGGGTAGGCTAACCTTTTATTTATTTAATTAGTTAAAGTTATGATTTTAATATTCCTGTTATAAAGTTAGAAAAATTAAGTAGGAACTTGCTAGATTTCGCTGTTTCAACCGCGCTGAATTCCAATGAAACCCAAAAATACAAAAAAAACTTCATAATAATAACCTATAATCAGTTGACATCTGCATGATCGTATAGAAGGATCAATCTACTTAGGGATTGAAACTAGTTTTCAGTAAAACAAATTTATAGAAGTGGCAAATAATTTATCAATCCCTATTAACCTATAATATGTTGTTCAGTTTCATTTTTTACTGACATTTTCAAGGAACACGGTTAAAACGGCAATGCATTTTTATAAACGGTAAAAAGCCTCACTTAAATAAATTTCACGTTTCCAGGCAAGGTTTCTCTTACCTTCCCATTTTATTTCTAAAAATTATGTTTTCATGCAATAATTTCACACTCATTAGAAATGATCTGTAGTCAACATAGCTTCCGCGGGTTTGAAGTTGTCATGACAACAACGCGTACGACACAACAGCTAGTGCGGCGGACGGCACATTATCGTGCGAAAACGGTAAATTTTATTTAATTTATAACATTTTAACAATAGTCCAGCAATTCTTGGGCAGAAAGGAGATCTATATTCCTTCTCGATCCTTTTTACCTGTTCGATCTCAGACCATATCTACCTGAATTTTTCTTTTACCTGGTTACCTTTTATTCTATTGGTCGGGACCAATTTGTTTATCAACCCTTCCTACCAACCCCCTCCACTGTTTAGGTTTTTCAGTTTCATATTTCCATAGTCAGTTGTTCAGTGAGTCTCTAATAGAGAAGAACTAGATTGTGCTGTGTTCTGAGTTATTCAGTGTCCCCAGTTATTCAGTGTTCTTAGTATTTTTTAAGTTTTACAGCAATGCCGACCTTACCGGAATTTATTTTAATTTCGTGTTTCTTAACATTTTTTTATATATTTTTTATGTGTTCTTGTTTATATGTATTTTATTATACTACAGTAGTTCTTAAATTTTGAATTAGCTGACTCTGCTCGTGTTGTGTTCTTAGTGTTTTTTATTTTTTTTTTACAGCAATGCCGACCTTACCTGAATTTATTTTAATTTCGTGTTTCTTAACATTTTTTTATATATTTTTTATGTGTTCTTGTTTATATGTATTTTATTATACTACAGTAGTTCTTAAATTTTGAGTTAGCGGACTCTGCTCGTGTTGTGTTCTTAGTGTTTTTTATTTTTTTTTTACAGCAATGTCGACCTTACCTGAATTTATTTTAATTTCGTGTTTTTTAACATTTTTTTATATATTTGTTATGTTTTCAGGTTTATATGTATTTTATTATACTACAGTAGTTCTTAAATTTTGAGTTAGCGGACTCTGCTCGTGTTGTGTTCTTAGTGTTTTTTATTTTTTTTTTACAGCAATGCCGACCTTACCTGAATTTATTTTAATTTCGTGTTTCTTAACATTTTTTTATATATTTTTTATGTGTTCTTGTTTATATGTATTTTATTATACTACAGTAGTTCTTAAATTTTGAATTAGCTGACTCTGCTCGTGTTGTGTTCTTAGTGTTTTTTATTTTTTTTTTACAGCAATGCCGACCTTACCTGAATTTATTTTAATTTCGTGTTTCTTAACATTTTTTTATATATTTTTTATGTGTTCTTGTTTATATGTATTTTATTATACTACAATAATTCTTAAATTTTGAGTTAGCTTACTATGCTCGTGTTGTGTTATATTGTGCTCTAAAGTTTTTCAGTATTCTTAGTGGGTTTTTTTTTTCAACAATGCCGATCTTACCGGAATTTATTTTAATTTCCTGTTTCTTAACTTTTTTTAATATCTTTTTTATGTTTTCATGTTTATATGTATTTTATTATAGTACAATAGTTCTTAAATTTTGACTATGCCCGGGTGTAATTTACTTACATTTTTTTTAAAATGTATTTATAATAGCACCATTTGATTTATTTGTATGTATATTTAATTGTTTTAGTGACATTTACTTTTTCAGCTGTTTGTATTAGTTTAATCCCTTTTCCACTGTAAGCACGTGGAACTAATCATTGCTCTCATTGTTCCAAACTTTAAATAGTATGACTAGTTATCTAGATAACTAGTTATTTTATTAAAAAAAAAAAGATGCTTAAAATATGTTTATGTGGTCATGGTTGGGGTTAAGGTACCGTTATTTAAATTTATTTGTATTATTTCTTTAAATGTTCATTCGTTCTTAGCTTGTTAAGGAACAAAATGTAAGACATATTGAATTAAAGTGGAAGTTGCAGCTTAATGACAGTATCTTTTAAAATCCATTTAATAAGACCTTTTGATTTCCTAAAGATATGATTAATAACATACCTCTTTTAAGTGAAGTTGAGTTATTTAACATGTTTAATCGTTCTTTATTTATTTTATTCATCATTTGGAAATTGGGCTTCTTGTGCGTGGGGAGCTCGAATACGCAGACGGTGTACTCTACCTGTCGAAAAGAGGCTGTGCGCTGGAAATGGGTTCTTTTAACATTTCTGGATGAATTATCCAATTTTAACAATATTGAAGTAACTTAATTTATTTAATTAATATTAACTCTCCAGGAATTAATTTACATTTTTACAAATTACATTAATACATTTTCCAAAAGTTGTTAAATCTTTCCTCGTTTCGCCTTTTAAACGCATCCTGCTAGTGTCACAAGACAAATTTAACTACTTCAGAAACATTAATCTTTTAGCATATTTTCCTTTAATTCGCTTAATCTTGTATAATTAACTTTTCTGATTCTTCGGTTGTAAGGCTTTAATCGAATTTGAGTAAGTATATACTTATTGAATAAATAAAAAATAAAAAAAAATATGAATCAGACTTCATTAGAGTTATTATTATTTATCTTTTTGTTTTAGTTGTATGTTTAATATTATGGATATCTTTTACTATTTCTTTTTCGGCTTTTCGTAAGAGCTAGTTGTGGAGCTAGTAATTATTTTCATAAATAGTTATAATGTTTTGATTTTTTTTCTTTCTGCTTTGATAGTCTTTGTCTATGGTGATGGAAAAGTAAATGTTTTCTTTTTTTTAATTTTCTGTTCAACTGTGGATTATCTGATTATTGCTGTTTGTAGTTAGTTTTTCCCTGTCCGTGCTTTCACATCTGGTATTTAATTGTTTTTTACTTCACAAGGGATGCCTAAGTCTGTATGTACAATTTTCAGTACATCATTGAGTTGCTGAATGCGTTCTAAATAAGATACCACGGCTTCGTTAATGTCTTTGCTTTGAAATTAACCGAATTCCATATTAACTTACAAGGATAATATCCTTTGGTCTAATTCCTCTATTTTGAATGGATTCAACCGTTTGCTCACTGGGGAATAGTTTTTTAATCTCACTTCGATTTCATGTGAATTAATGTCTTAAAGTATCATCGCATCTCCAGTGGCCAGTATTCATTTCATTCCAGCGCACTGGATCACTTGGTGTATATCTGGAGCTGCTACACATTATTATACTAATTTCACTATTCTTTGTAAGGCGAAATTTTTATGGAATTCTCTATGACTTTCAGTTTTTGATAGATAGTTTAGGTGAACCTTATAGATTAATTTCTGTGTTTTTTAAATTTAATTTGTTTTTCCAAAAAATTACTTATTTTCATTTCTTTATTTTTATTTTTTGTGGGAGAGGGGAGGAGAGAGGATCGAAGGCGTTTCTTTCTGTTTTTTCTTGATACCGTTGTCAACTGTAGCAATAGGATGAAGTGATAGGTGGTGCCATGAAAATGTACTATGAAAACGACACGGTTTCTTTTGTTGATGAACGTACAAAGTAAAATCGTTCTTTAACATTTTAAATTTAAGATTTTAATAAGCAGATTACAAGTAGTAGCCTCTTGGAATTTTTATTGGATTTGTATTTTATTTAATTTATTTATTTCAGTTTTGTTTTTTGTCTTTTTTTTATCTAGCAGCCTTTGTTTATATACTTAGTGATGAATGTATCGAATTTGTTATTTTCAAATCGTAGGGATTAGTATTTTATGTATTAATTCATTCTTGAATTATTTTTCTAGTCTTCCAAGAGGATGTGTACGTACGGTGATATATGCTTTATTAATTATTTTGCTTCATGGTGGAATTTCGCATCTGTATCTCATTCTCATCCTTAGTTTTTTTAAAATGCATCCGCCGTTTAAATTTTTCTGAATATATCATTCTGATAGATTTCATATTTATTGAATAAACCTTAAATCATATAACATTGCTGATATAAATAACTGCTGTAATTTATTTATAATTTATTATTTTATAATATATCGTCAGTAAAAATAGGTTTTTAATTTAAGAGCGTAAAACTTGTTTTAATCACCTACTGGTATCAGTACTTCAGAAGCACGAAATAGCCATTTCTGTCTTATCAATATTTTTTACTCGTTAAATTTTATTAACTTCGCATTATTTTGTTTTTTCGTACTTATTCAATCTGCTTTTAAGACCTTATATTACTTGTTCAATATAAGCTATATTGAATACATGTAGTAGTGGGGGCTGGGAATTATAGAGCGTGCGTCCTCTTTTCTATTAAGTTTCCTTACAACTAGTTGAATTTCATATTATATTTTTTTAAAGGGTTGCATTTCTTTATCAAATGGATTCTGTCCTGAAATATTCACTGGAAGCCATTTAAAATCCACTAAAACTGTAATGATCTTAAAGCACTTAAAACAACAGTGAGATCAGTATGATTAATTTTAAGAGTTCTGGACGTGCGCTAGATGACCCAGCGGGTTGGAAAGAAATGGATACTGACCTCTAGAAGAGCAACGGAGCTTTAATGTATCATTTTTGATGAAATCGAAGTGAGATTCAAAAAACATTCCCCAGTGACCTAGCGCTTAAATATATTTAAAATAGGCCAATTAGACCGCAGAATGTCGTCTGTGTAAGCTAATGCGTTTTTCAGCTAGTTCTAAAACGAAGTTTTTGACGATGCGCGGGTGACTTATTTAGTCTGCGATCAGCAACTCAATGCTGTTGTGGAAATAGTACGTATAGTGTTGCGTATCCCTTGTGGTGCCGAAGATGATCAATTAGCAGATCCAAAACACACAAACAGGGGAAAACTAATTGCATTTGGGAATCCTTGGGTAGTTTGCGGTTGAACAAGGGAGTGCTGTTGGCCGCCTCCACGTGGTGCTTCCTGGTTAACACTAAACGGTCAACGAAATTTTCAAATATTTAATTTTCCATCTAAAGAATCTGAGTCCGTCAATGTACTTACTTGTGTAGTCAACTTAAATATATTTAAATTCTGTGGAGATGTATATCCTTGTTTTTGCTTTTTTTATAATTATCAATTTTCAATAATTTACAATCAAATTAATGTTTTTAAAATATTTCTTATTTTATTCATATTTATTATATTTTTTTTAATTATTTCTATATTGCCTTACCATGATTTAAAATAATTTTCGTCTGGGTCCGTGCAACAGGAATATGTTCCTTTAAAGATATTAAGTTTTTTTTTTTATGAAGGATGATTCTTGTCGTGTAATGATGAACAATTGAGAAAAAAATCAATGTACCGGAATTAATGTGTTCGCCACTTAAAAAATATTTTATAGAAAAATAATATCATGGCTTTAAGTGGCGTATGCTATTTATCAGATACATAGAATTCATTATTTAAAATTATAAAGTTTTAAACATTTTATCTTGCATTTAAATATTTATGGATAAATTAAGCCATTTCTTCATTCAGAACTTCTGTTCTTTTTTTAGCCGTGTTTAATCTAAGTTGATTTATTTTATTACTAAATTATTGTTTTTTCTTATGAACGTTGGGTGTTAGTTAAAATAAGTGATTCTTAAAGGTATTTTTGTTACATAATGTAAAGTGTCATTATACATCTTGTAATGATCAGATTGAAAGGCATAAGTTAGCTATCGTGCTTAAGAGGAGTTAAGGGGGATAGATTCAACAGCGCGAACTTTTATAGAAGAATAGAATGGATGCCGAAACTCGCCTCGCCATTAGACCAGTTACTCACTTATTCTACCTGTAGAGTTAGCTATAGCGTGCCCAATTAAATTGTCTCTAGTTGATTCATTTCCGACTCTTCTGTACTGGCGTGTGCTGACAGCGGTCTCCGATTTGTACCGAGTAGAGTTAAGATAATTTTCTCTCTCTTCGGATAATGTATCTTTCAATCATGAGCAAACATTTATTCATTCTGCGTCTTGGATTGATAGATGGTTTCTGAATATTCATTAGAGTCGAAGTTTCTACCTATGCTCTTATCTCGGAAAAATGTTACCATGTGTAAGAGCTAACAGCATTGGGGAAAAAATTAAGAACAGAGTAAATAATCTCTCTTATTACAAGAATGTCTTAAATTTAATTAATTTTATTGAATTATATAAAATATGGCGGATGGTATGTATACTTAAATACAGTCCAACTTGATATCTGTGGGTGCAGTGTTACACACCATAAATATAAGTGATAATAGGTATATTTTTCTAAAAATTTTTTATAAGTTTTTGTGTAGCTCTTTGTGAATAATGTTTTAAAAAGATGAATAGAATTAGACATCCCAATACATAGTTAATAGATTTATGATAAGTCTGCCATGTCCAGAAATGTTGGATGGTGAAAATGTTTAGTTTAGATTATTATTTTTGTTATAAGATATTTTCATTTGTTATCTCTTTATCATTAGGTTAATCTCCTTTTATCACCGCCATATATTTAATTTTAATTTTGGTCCTATTGTTTGGCCTATGTCTATGAAACCTGCTTTTCATAGGAATCAATTATTTAATGTGACTAGAAATTGCAAATGTCTTCACTATTTTGGATTTTATGAATGATAAGTTTACAGTTATCGATTATCACTGATTATACTCTTATAATTAACTAAGATTTCATATTTGATGTTTTTTTACCTCCATATTTATTGTTTCTATACTTAATGTAATAATTATTTAACTTGCATATCATACGTATAAGTCTAGTCGGCCAAAAACATCTGTACTATTATTGTCTTTATAAATGGCTCACAATCATTGTGCTACTTCATCCACCATGTACCAGCGAATGTACCATTTACATCTCAACCATCTTAGGACGAATTCTGAAAACACTGTCATCGTTTTGTGATTTCTTCAGGAAAGTCCAGAATCTATTATTTGAGTGTAATATATCTGCCATTTGTCATCTAGCAAAGGCT
The DNA here is from genome assembly GCA_948150685.1 of Rhaphigaster nebulosa. NCBI lineage: Eukaryota > Metazoa > Arthropoda > Insecta > Hemiptera > Pentatomidae > Rhaphigaster > Rhaphigaster nebulosa. The sequence goes on along the minus strand of OX411308.1, from coordinate 46,233,259 downwards.
CAACCAGTGGACATCTTGTAGGAAGAAAGTTTGGAAAAATTCAAGTATCTTGGTACAATTGTAACCGAGGATGTACAATTGTAGTGAGGCATGGATCCTAACACAGCAGCAAGAGATCTTTATGGGAGATAAAGATTCAAAGAAGAATATATGACCCGACCAAAGAAGAAAAAAAGTTTCCGCATACAGGCTAATACAGAACCTACAGGACCTATGTGGGGAACCGCATATAGTGTCTTGCATTAAAAAGGGAAGAGAAGAATATAATGGTTGGGTCATGTGTATCGTATGAATCAAAAAAGGCTCCCAAAGCATATTATGGAAGTGCGTCCAGATGGAGAAAGAGGAAGAGGCAGACCTAAACTACGATGGTTGGATGATATAGAAGCCAAATGGATGATATACCTTTCTTGTGTGTGCGTGGAGAAGAGCAGTAGAAGATCGGTCTGAATGGAGGAGAATTGTTGAGGTCAAGGTCCATGGATCATAGCATCAGAAGAGTTAGTTAGTTAATATATCTACCAAGATCATACAAGAGACAAAAGAAGCTTGTATTTTTTGTGATTTAAGATTTTAAGAAAACCAAGTTAAATATTTTTAAGTTTTTCAAGTTAAATAGATTTTGAATGCCTAAAATATATGTTTAATGTAGATGTGAATTCACTTTTTTTTTACAATTTAATTAATTTTAAATTACATGGCTATTAAATTAATTTTGATATTATATTTCTTATTATGTACTTTTGCTCTATAATCAAAATACTTGTGCCAAAAACTATTTATAGTTCTGAAAAAATAACGTGGCTTTAGGTTTGACCCATACTTATATTTTATATTCGGTTTAGGTAAAATTGTTTTGTAGTAGAATAGTAGTTTTGTAGATTTGTAGTCTAAAATGTAGTTTAGAAATAATAATAATTTGTGTATGTACGTTTAGAATAATGGACATCTTCTATATTATCCGACAGTATTATTTAATTCAATTTCATGTATACTATCATGGCTGGCTGTAACTGGAAACATTAAATTAATTCTATATACTATGTATAAACTATATACTAACTATATAATTTGAAATATAAATTAATGCATGTTTATTAATACCAATTGTATGTTTATATATACTTATTTTTTGTGTATAAGGTAAAATAAAAATTCATTAATGTACTATTAGTTTTATGTATATTTTAAAAATATGCCACAGTTTATGATTTGTGTATAGAAAAGTGAAATTATTTGTACTAATGGATGTTGGTTCATGTCTTTGTGAGTGATGTATTTAAAAAAATAAAATGCATTTTCAGTTTAATTTGAACATATTGCGCTTTATGTTTGTATTCATTCGTGTACTTTGCTTAACCTTAAAATTATCCTGCAAATTATCCTCAAAATTATTTGAGTAAAGGTAATAGTTCAGATATTTAAAGATATTTTAATTTTTTATCAAAAGAACTATTTACCAACTCTTTAAACCTAATTTTTCTGATATCTATAAATGTTTTTTATATTTTGTTTACTTAAAGTAAAGTAAAAAATACATGAAATAAAGGCAATGAAAATATGATTTGAAAGAGAATCATAAGAATATTAGATTTTTTTATAATGAGCATTACTTATGTATATTCAGTTTTAAATTCAGATCTGTCCATAACAAAACGAGTAAAATGGAAATAGTTATACGACTCAAGCTATTTTTAAATGCTGTTACTAATAAACAATTTAAAGATAAGTTAAGATATGCACTTGGTTTTTTGTTGTAAATTAAATTTTGTTAGCTGATTATTTTTAATAATTTATTTCTGAAACTTACAATAACTATACTTCTTTAAATGCAATGTATAGTATGTGCAGTAAAATTAGCTTGGTTGAAAGTGAATCTGAGCCGATTTACCTCTCTATTTATCAATATATATTAACGCGCTTACGCACTATTTTACTACGTTTTACGTATTCGAACATCACCTAAACTGTAGATCATCTATAAAAAAAAAAAAAGTTTCATCGTCGCCACTACGTTTAAGTAACGAATGCGAGTATAGCTACTTTTCAGGAGACCAAAAAAGAACTTGATATATTACTTTTAGCTTGTCCAATGCGAATATTTTTTTTTTTTTTAAGTTTGGTCCATTTTACTTCTTTGAGTACCAGATGTGTGTTTATTTTATTTTGCAAAATGCTTTTGGCAAATTTACAAATCTATGACATTCCTCCAAGAATGCGATTTTTTACATTCGTTTTATAAACGAGGTGGTGACGATTTCAGAAGAAAAATGAATCTAAATCAGACCAGCTGTTGTTGTTGAACCACCAGAAAAGGATTCTGGGGCCTATTTACAGCTACCATATTTCTAGTTAACGTATGAGAAACACCGTTACGTACTTAATTTCTCAAAATTCATGATGCACCCTTAACTCAATTAGAAAGGGCTTGAGCTCTGAGGTATTTTGGTCGGCCAATAAGAAATAAAGATCTCTCCAAAATCGCCCTATCCATTCATAATGGGTGCTGGACTTTACCGCCCGCCCTTCTCGATACCTTAAATGAGTGAAGTGTCCTTTTACTTTCTTTTTTTTTTCATTTTTAGTTATTACACATGTTTTTTTTTTACTTTTTACTTTAACTTTAAATGAAGAAAAATGTATTATAATTTAAACGTATGCATAAATTCATTTTATCAATATCTTGAACTGATATACTCCACACCACGATAATCAAAGAAAACTGTCAACATAACCTTGATTTTCGATAATTTTTAATTCCACTTATAAACATTTTTTTGTGCCATAGTTTGATCACCAAAGACCTTCCGCAACATTTTCAACGTGTCCGCACAAGAATATTCGTTCCGCAAACAAAATTTGATGCAAGTTCTTTGCTCAACAAAATCACCCATTGTAAAAATCGAAAAATTCAGTTTTGGCTGTTTACAAAAACACGTGTAACTCGGAGATAATCAAACCTATTGACAAACAGACGCTTGGCAAATGTTATAGACAGTCCTACCAACCTAGGAAAAAAAAAATTTGCCTGCCTTCCTAATGCCCGGGAGTTTTAAATGAAAATTTCTCCTTATTTTTTGATCACACAGTAATATGTCTTGAATTCATATTTGTGTTGAATCGTAAGCTTGGATTACACGGATTCGTTTTGATTTGCATATAAGTTGAAATTAAGTTCGACTACCAATTATCGAATAATTAATTCCGAATTTCTAGACTGTGCCAACACAGTACCTAAGTAGCTAAATAGTACCTAAACAGTAGTAAACAGTACCTAAGTACCTAAGTAGTAGTCTTAGGGTGCTTATTCATGTTCAAAACTGGCCATTTATGTAGCTTGTATTCTTCTTTTCTTAAAACCTCGGCAGTTAACGAAAAACACGCTAATTACTTGACGCTAATAATGCGTTGATATTCTTCTTCGTCGAAGCGTCGTTTTTCTCCTTTCTGTATTACTTTTAAATATCCACATTTATATTTTACTTTCTAGTTTAAATAAAACATATTCTCATGTTTTTAGAATAAATTTGAATCGGTGAGAATCAAAACAGTACGTGTCCAATGTTGGGTATTTATGTAAAAGATAAAATAAGTTTGTTAATATACTTCATTCCGTAGAAGAATACTATTTTCATTAAATATAATTTAATGGAACCTTCAGACCGCTCTAAACAATTTTTTTTTATTTTTAATTTTTATAAATATATTCTATTTTTATAATTACTTTTAGTAGTTTTTTATTTGGGAGGGGATGAGAGGGGTGAGAGAAAGGAATATCTATTCTGTTTTTCCATAAAAAAGTTTTCCTTAGTTTACTAAGAATATTGAATTTCAAGTGATTTTGTATGTAAAGTATTTTGTCCCTTGTAAAGTAGTTGATAAAATATCATTATCAAAACAAATACTTGACAAATATTTTTTTTTATTAAACCAATGCTATATTTACTAACTATAATACTGATTAAATTAACTTTACAATAAAACTATACAGAGATTTTACCTTAAATTTTAATATATACAAATATATTAAATAAATATATTTTATTTTGTGTGTCCTTCTCTTATGTTTTCATTTCGTGGCCGCACAAGCTTCTATCTTTTAAGACCTTCTATATTGCACCAAAGTCATGGAATATTTATTTAATAAATTTTTGATTTTTTTTCCCACTAATGTATCTCAGTAATTGCAGCAAAAAATAAAAAATAAAATAATCCTCCGCCAAATTTGAAGATATACTTTTAATAAAGATTGGTAGGATAAAAAAAACAAAACAATTAACATAAATACGTCCATCCGCCGTAACCGAATTAATTTAGTAAGTTTAATCTGGATTCATTTTTTTTTTTTCGTTTGAGAACAGAAAGACCTGGAGTGGATGCCGAATATTTTAGAATCGCGTATATAATTAAATGCGGCAAATTATTACACTGATTTATTACTTCTAAATAATTATGTGTCTAAAAAAAAATTACATTTATTTAGATTATTTTATTTTTTTATGGCTTTAGTATAATAATTTCCAATTTTCCCATTTTTTCATAAATGACCTAAGTATGAAACTTTAATTCGGCCGTTATTTCGATATGGTGGATGATAAATTTCGAGTTTAATTAGGAATTGATAAATTATTTGCCACTTCTATAATTTTGTTTTTATTGAAAACTAGTTTCGAATGTTATACATTCATATTCAGTTCTAAAAACACACAAAAACTCAAAATTAAGCAATTCAAAATACAGTTTGATACTGTTATACATATTAAATTAAATGTAATATACATTAGTAATATAAAACATTTATGTATTATGAATTTAATTAGGACAAGAAATCAAATACATGTTGATACTCACCAATGTTTTTATTAACGATTTATTAATTTATTAATAAATTCAAGGGATTTATTAATCCTAATTAGATTGATCCTTCTATACCATCATGCGGATGTCAACTGATGTTTAGTTACAAAAATTGCGGTTTTACGTATTTTGAATGAAAAGTTATGATTATCTAAGTAGAGAGAGATAATGCATGCAAAGCAGTATAAATGAGGGGGAAAAGGTGGCTAGGATTCAAGCAGGATTAAAGACATGCAGTTACACAATGTACCATGCAAGATCCGTACTTCCTGCTTTAGTTAAGAATCTATATATATGTCCATAAATATAAGGACGTTTTATTTAAAAAAATAATTATTTAATTGCAAAATTTACTACATCTATTTTTATTAAGGTGTTGATTTAGTTTTTGGATTTCTATACTTTTATTCTTTTCCGGTAATTATAAACTGTAATTTATTCTTAACCAATCAACTATCGATCAAATATTTTCCTTACGGCAAATATTAGAAAAAAAATTAGAATTCAACGGTGTAGTTCATCAGCTTTTTGTGGATTTCAAGAAGGCTTATGATTCCATTGATCGCCGGAGACTGTATAACATGTTGATTGAGCAGGGAATACCGAAGAAGTTAGTAAATCTAGTAGGGATGTGCATGACCGAAACATTCAATAAAGTTAGAATAGGTAATTATTTTTCGGAGAAATTTGAAGTTCGCTCGGGGTTAAAACAAGGCGATTCCCTTTCACCTGTCCTATTTAATTTAGCATTAGAGTATGTCATTAGAAAAGTAATGCTTACCGAAAGGGGTTTAGATCTGGGTGGTAGAATATCCGTGCTGGGGTTTGCGGATGATTTGGTATTATTAAGTGAGGACGCGGAAACTATAAAACTGAATACAGCAACGTTGATGACAGCTGGGAAAGAGGTTGGCCTCAAAATAAATACGGATAAGACGAAATATATGGTTAGCAATAGAAACAGAGGAGATTTTGAGGATATAGATATAGGAGAAAATAGGTTTGAACACGTTGAGAAATTTAAGTATTTGGGGTCTGTGATTACTAGAAAAAACGAAATTCAAGAGGAAATAAAGGCGGGAAATGCTTGTTATTTTTCGGTGTCAACATTACTTAGGTCGCGCATTTTGTCCAGAAACTTAAAACTTAGAATATACAAAACTATTATCTTGCCTACAGTTCTGTATGGGTGTGAAACGTGGCCGCTAACCTTGAAGGACGAACAACGCCTTAAGGTATTCGAGAATAAGGTACTGCGTAAAATATTTGGTCCGAAAAAGGATGAGTCAACTGGAGAGTTTAGGAGATTACACAACGCGGAATTGCGGTGCATGCACCCTGTTAATATAATCGAAGTGATATCATCGCGACGGTTGAAATGGGCTTGCAAAGTTGTTGGGCTCAGTAACGAACGAATTCCTAAAAAGTTAATAAACGCTGAGCTGACTGGTAAACGTACGAGGGGTAGACCGAAACGTAGGTGGGAGGATAGTATTAAGAGTGATCTAAGGAATTTGGGTTTGGAAGGTAGTCGGTTGACCGAGATTTGTAGACAGCGATTAGTGGTATCGGCATCGAACCTCCGGGTTCGCTAAGCCTTTTATTATTATTATTATTATTATTCTTTTCCGGTAAAGAAGTGAACTCCTAACCAGGATCCGGGATCGATCCCGGGTACGGAAATTAATCTGTTCCATCAGCCCTAGATCGACTTAGAGACTTAGAGATCGATTGGGTCTCGTTGCTGATATCCGTTATAGGCCGCTGTATGTAGGAAAACTGTAAATCTTTACAAAGTACTGAATCCTAAATCCATGAAGGGTTGTAATGCTTATTATTACTGTTATTTTACTTTTTAGGTAATAAAAGTAATTATTTCCAGGGGATATCGGCGGGTTTTCTCTCTCTATTTCTGGTTATGCTTTCTTGTGATATTTTTAGTTGTGGTTTTTATCATTCAAGTTTTCTGTAATGTACAAATTTACGAGCGTTTTTTTTCCATAAATTAATAATTAAATAATAGTTCCTTAAATGCCATCCATCTTATAAAATTACTTGTCTTTCGATCAAAAGATATTATAATTTTTAATTCGTTATTAAGGAAATAAAACAAGTAATGATGGTGCAAAAATCATTAAATTTCTCTCGCAATGCAATATTGTTTTATACTCCTTTTTGTAAGTGCACTAATTGTGGTTGCAATGAAATTGGCACAGGCTGAAGTAATTTAATGCTTATCAACTGGTTTACACTAAGTGCTTTTATTACTTGTTTTACTTGTAAGCCAGATTTTTATTGCATTTAGTCATTTTAATTATTCTTTTGATAATAGATTTTCATAATTGTATTATTTTTTTTTCAGGTGAGTTATGACTTTTTTTGACTTGCTCAATGTAAGTAATTTTCAATTTTATTAATCAAGTCAGCTATGTTGAATTTGCAGTTTTAGTTCGTGCAATGTTATTCGATTTGGTTATGATTTATTTTTATAGGTATATATAATTTTTTTTTTGTTATGAAACTTGTTGATAATAAATAATAATGATATTAACTGATTTAAATTCATTAATGTATTTTTAAAATGATATAATGTAATATTACTAAAATAAAGCAGTATACAATTTTTTAATGTCTCACAGGATACTTTTTCTGTGCTTTCCTAAATTCGGTTAACTGCAATGAAATCTAACTTTTTTCGGGTGATTTGTATAGAATTAAATTTTTTTTTCCTTTACTCTTTAAAATTTATAGGTATACAATTATATATTTAAAAATTATGTGAATTTGAGGTCATCTTCTTGTATATTTTTATGATGATCTGTCATTCATATAATAGTATAATAGTATGTGCTTAATTTAAGTGTAAGTGATTTATAGTTTTACTTAGAATAAATCTGCTAGAACTCTGTCGTATGATTGGTTGTGCTATGCATATTCGCTTAAATATCCGAAATCGGCTTCGCTAACTCTTATAGTTATTTTCTGTTTTGACCTAATTTCTGTACATTTTTAATTGTTAATAACGTGTATATTATAATTTTTACTTTTATGATTTTTTTTTCTGAGCAATAAATAAATATATTTATATATTTTTCTATAGGTATCTTGAAGTAATTTTATTTATTTGAAGGTATTCTTGATAGGTTTCTTAGTGCACGCTGAAAATTCTTAAATCCACCTTCTAATCTTCGGCTTGTATTACTTCCAACAAGGAAAAGCTAAACACTTCAGGAAAATTAATCTTTTAGCTAAGGTTCCTTTGCCTTAGTGAGGCAGGTACGTTTAATTAGACCCCTCTGCAGTCTAATTAAACGTACCTGCCTCACTTCTGCTTAAAACTGTTATTAGACTCCTGTTGAAATAGTTTTAATTTCCTCTGATTGTAAGGTTTAAAATATTCAATTTTGTTGTACTTTTTAGTTTTTTGTAAGTGTTCTTAAAACAGCAACATTTAGTAAAAAATAGTGCTCATTTTGGCGTTCGTCGTTATAGATCGGTGATCAGCTCATGTAGCCGAGAGCTCTTTTTACTGAACGAGTGATCAATAGTTTTTAGAAAAAGAAATAAAAACTTTCTGATAGGTTTTTATGTGGCTATAGCTAAAACAATCTTAAAATTTATTGAATAATTCCTCTTAAGATTGGACGGGTTGAGTGTTATCGTTGGTGATTGATAGCTGTAAAGACGAAGACAAATTCAACAGCCCGAACTGTTGATAGGGGGAGTGGAATCGATGGATGGAACCCCCATCCCCTACCTCGCTTCGCCATTTGACCAATTACTCACTACTCACCTGTAGAGCTAGCTATAGCAACTGCCAATTAAATTGTCTCTTGATTAAATGTCGGCTCATCTATATTGGTCGGTTCTGACATAGGCTTAGATTTCTATTCTATAGAACCAGAATAAATTATTAGATGCGTAAGTTTGACTATTTTTGTGTATCAAATTACAAATTTTGAAGGCTTGATTTATTTATGTATCTAAGACATTTGGTCCTTTGTCCTTTTAAGTATGTTTTTATTCAGTTCTTATATATTTTATAAAAAAAAAATATTAGCTGGTTACCCGCCCTTCATACAGTAATGATAACACAGCATAGTTTCAAGAAACACCAAGAGGGCTTTTATCATTTATTAATAATACCGTTTATAGCTTTTTTAATTTTTTTGTTTATTGGAATATAGTAAGTGCTAATACATGATGTATAGTAGTTATAGCATAACTATGTCATGCTTTAAATAGCCGTAAAACAAAGGTTTTTAACAGTGGTTTTACCGAAGATCCTCTTGATGTCCGTTCCCCCGATGCATTGAGAAACATACTGTTTGATCCTCTGACCCAGGAGTTGGCCACGTATTGCGGAAGCATCCTGATGTTCTGCTCGAAACGTATAATGTAAAGTAATGGTTCCTTCGTAGTGGTCCGCAGGCAGGTCCGACAGCACTCTCCTGTATCTTTTTTGTAAGGATTTCTTGTTTGCACTATTTTATTGTTTCATTGTCGACATTATTACAATGGTGTCTTATCTGATGTCTCTCTACTCGTTAATATAGTACGTTCTGATTTAACAACTAATCAATTAATACCATTAATATGTTGATGGGCCTCTTTCCTCTCCATAGCTAGTTTTATTTCAGAACGTTACAATACATCTATAAAATCTCAATAGAGAATTTTTTTCATACTCAATATAGGACCTTGAACTATTTTTTTTATTTTATTTATTTATTATATGTTTTATGTTTGAGCATTAAAGTAAGTAGGACAGAACGTCCTAAGAAGAGTTAAGCATCCTAATCCACAATTCGGGGGTGGGGTCTCGAATGGTTCAATTTCTGGAAATGTATTATAAAATCACTTTATTCGTAACTTACAAAATCTTAGAGAAATGAGGTTGGAAGACCGTGTGTATCTGTCGTTCTCAATGTTCCGCCGATGATCGGCTGCGGCAGACCTAAGAAGATCTGACCAATCGATAGTGGTCCTTTTTGTATCATTTTGATGAATAAAAAGAAGAACGATAAAACGAATCAGATTTTATTACGTCCACTATTTCATCTTAACATTGCGGATATCACTTTAATGTTACAAAAAAACATTTTACGGCTCTAAATAGCACAGTAAGTTTGGTCTAAATTGTTTAAACCGAATTTTTTCGTGAAAAGCGAACCAAAGATCTAGGTTTTTCATCCTCCGTCATTTTGCTTTAATGAAGCGGATGACAGGCTGATATTGCTCATATGAGAAAACAAATAAATGTTCGTCGAATCAGTGCAGATAAAATAAAACAGATGTTTTATCGTGAAAAGAGTCAACAATCCCTAACTAATATATTAGTTTATATATTACTAGTATACCCGAGCGAGAACTCTCTAATCCCTAATTCCAAGTATAAACGATATAATATTATCAAGAAAGTTTATTGAACACACACACATTTGGTGAAGCAACGTAGTTTGTAGTGACTATGTTGAAGTTGCAGTTCATACTTAATAAATAATTAGCTTACCCCACTGGAAAACATCTCTTCAATTTAGCAGTTAAGCAATTAGATTCAGCTATACCATTTTCCATGTGTAATATTAATATTTAACAGTGCCCTTTAGGGTTGAACATGGGAAACAATATATTAAACTCATTAAAAGGGTTTTGTAAACAGACTCAAATTGATGTAAAGTTACCATGACAACGGCACGTACGCAAGATGGCATAGGACCCGTGCGAACCTATATATGCATTATCCCGAAAACGGTAGGTTTTTAAGCTTTAAAAAGCTGTACCAATACACACCATTAGCCAATACTTGGTCTTGATGCCCGCGTCAAAATCTTGAAAACCCAACTTATCCCGTCTCGATCCGCCGACTATCAATCGTCAAAGTTTTGAAACCTTCCCGTTTTTTCATCACTTTTATTTAAGCCCTTGTAAGATTTTAAGAAACGAAATTGGAATTCGTCACATCTCCCTGAAATTCTCTTTCTTTTGATACCTCACTCGTCAAAATCCATCGCTCCTCAGAGCCGGAAAAGGGATCTATACTACCGTAATAATATATAGTAGTGATAATATAAATAATATATATTTATTTCAGTACAGAGATGCAACTATGAATTGGTAAGCGGTGTATATGAAATGACAAATAATATAAAAATGTAGATTTGGATGAGATTCATCAGAATATTCTGTTTTGTTTTCTAGAAAAATTAATTTTAGATGGTTTTGTTATTTTAAATGATGGATGGAAAGGAGTGGCCAGGAAATGAGTGGTCAGGAAAGGAACTAGTGAAATAAAAAAGTTTGTAACAATTCATTTTTACGGAGTTGCGGGGGAAAGGGAGAGGGATAGGCGAGGAACTCTGGTTTCTGGAGATAAGGAAAGCTCTTTAAGTAATGCCAGTTCATCTCTAAAGGGCGATGATAAATATCTTAAAGTGCATTGTTATTGTGGAAGTTAGCTCTTAGACAAATTGCTATTTTCGTCAGTCCGCCCCCGCAATTTGCCAGGAGGGGCGTTGCGTGGTATTGATGTTTGCGTTGGTGTCTATGTCCTAACGTTACATATTCAGCAGGTATGCTCAAACTATTGTGGTGCATGCTCAGAATGCTTGTGAGTTGCGATTCTCGGTATTCAACGACGGTCGCGTATTTGTCTATATTATATTAAGGAATCACTTTTGAAGTTTCCCTCTCACCTCTTGTTGTCTAATTCTTTGTATTGCTAGTAATAGTAGCTAGGAAGCAGGGGTGATAGATGTGTTATTATTAATTAGTTTGAAAAGTTTAATTTTTTTCATTATCTTCATAATATGAAGGATAGTAGCGGTGAGGAAAACCGATCATTCTAAGTGATTTTTTTTTTTTTTTTTTTTTTTTTTTTTTTTATGATTCGCTACTTCAGTAAAGGAGCTACTTTGAATCTAGTTAGGGGAGGGAGATCGGGAATATGCCAAAAGAACAGCTGCTCTAACACCCTGGACTTATATTTTAAAAAAAGTAATAATCGGAGATGGAGATTAAATAGGTCTACCTAGATTATTCGCTAAATGTGTGATAACAAGGGGGTTGGAAATCGCGATTCACTGAAAAGAGCTTGAGATTTAACTCTCAACCATTTGTAGAGCCGATCTCTCATCTCTGAAGAATAGTCTGCACTGCTGATAGTATCTCAGTACTAGATAATAATGCTCTACCACTTTACCAAAAATCGATCATCCAAATTATAAAAAGAGTTTTCGCTGAATTCGAGGATTAAATTTAAAAGAATTTCTTCGACTGTACCTAAATAATTACTCAGTATTTATTATGCATATTAAATTATTAATATCAAATCAGCAATAAACAAATAATAATTTGTCTCCTAAGCATTTTCACTAACGTCTATTCTTTTAGGATAAAGTGAACAAATTTTTCAGACCATAATTCGGGACGACACCGTCCTCCATACCAAATACTCTACCAATTATTGGTGGTTTTTCAATATAAAGAAGAAATACGACCGTTGTTTTTATGGATGCATTATCCGGTGAATTTTGAACAAATAATTTTTGCCAAATCTAAAAATCGGAATAAATGTCCGTCCCGAAAGACCCTATCTAAAATTCGGCGCACGGCCTAAAAAAGCTTGACTGTCCCGGAAAATTCTGGACGGATGATCACCTTATTTTAGGGATTATTACGTTCTCGATAAAGAAAATATATTTTTTGAATTTATCCATATATATGATTGTCATTCAGTGCTGTTAAATTAAATCAGTCGAAAATTAAATATAGCGACGGTTGAAATGGGCATATAAAGTTAATAAGCTTAATAATGAATTTATCTTTAAAAAGTGAATTAGCTCTGAGCAGACTATTGATCGTCCAAGGGGTAGACCAAAACGTAGGTAGAGGAAATTGTTAACGCTTATCTTGTGGATTTCTGTTTTTGTCAGGGTATAGTTATTGGTGGTATCAACCCCGGTAACTTTCGGATTCGCTGGGCCTTTTGTTATGGTTATAATTGAACATTTTTTCTGATAATTTTTTTTATATATATAATTAATGTTTTTTTTTATTATTATGATAATTTACAATACTGAAAAACATGATTAGAGATTAATCTAGCAAGTGTTGCTGTTATTACGTTTGAAACAATTAACTCTGTTGTTTATGTATAAAAAACGACTGTTATTTCGTACCAGGTTTATTTTCATTTTGATCCAACTTATTACGAAATCAGACGTAAGAGGACTCCAACCATTGTGAGAAAATTGACTCTCACGGGTCTTTGAAAAAAGCGGTCATGGAGTATAAACTTCTTCAATTTTTGTGTTTGCAAGTTACGTTATTTTTAAATTACTTATGTAATTGTGAAATCACAAGTTTTTACATTAGTAGTTACATTTCTCTTCAAGGTATATTTTAGATAAATAACGTTCTTTGTTTTATTTATTAGCTCTTGGCTCGTGTAGTTTTTAATTTATCATTTAGAAAACTACTTCGTCTTTTCAGAATTTTCAATATACCATCATGTGTTATATAAATTATAACTTTTATAAGAACTTTAGGGTACTTAAATATAAATAACCTGATTTAAAATTATGTTCTCACTCGAATAAGGAAATTAAATACTTTAATTAAATAATTAAATGCTTTTAATTCAAAATCGAGAATTGTGAATTTAAATAAATGCGGGTAAAACCAAGTACTTATATGCTTGTCGAAATGGCAATTATTACGGCGACAAAGATGTAAAGGGGAAAATGTTTGAATATCTAAAAAAACTTAATTATTTGGGTTTTTGCGTTGTATTTTTAGAGGATGATGTATTAATTATGTGGCCCGAAGAAAGATGAGTCTACTAGATAATTTAAATGCCCACTCAAGGTGGAATAGTAAAAAGGCAATTGGCGATGGATCATCGGGTGAACATCCAAGGAGTGGACTTAAGATGTAGATGAGGGAATTCTTAAGTAAGGCACTGGGAGTTAATCGATACAATACTGTTTGAATAGAAAAAAAATTATCGTAGTCAAGTGTCAACATTCCTCAACAGTTAAGTGTATTGCTCAAATCCAAATGAGTTACTAAAATTAAAATATTTCATAATACATTTGGGAAAACTAAAAGATTTAGTATAGTTTGGAAATCCGGTCAAAATTGTTAAGAAATTTTAGATTTTGCCCTCTCCCCCAATAAAATGTTGTAACAAGGTCCCTTGATGAAACTGAGCATACTATGATTGTTTGTCGGAACGAACCTTCGGGTTCGATAAGCCTTATTATTATTATTATTATCAAACTGCATTTTTACTTCTTTATACGAAGTAAAGAAAGTATTGTAATCGCGAAACTTTTCGGTTTTCAGATTTCAACGGAAACGTCCATTTTGACCATCTCTGAATCTATTTTGACTAGTTTCGTCGTGGCGTCTGTGCGAACGTTCGTTCATATCTCGCATAACTAAAAAACGGTTAGCCCTAGAAAGTTAAAAATTGTATTTGGGATTGTTGTACACCTCTCTTTTTTTTCACTACATGATTACCGGATGTGGTACTTTACTTGAGGGTCATAATAGATTTTTATAAAAAATCATAGTAAAATATAATGCAAGATTTCTCAAATTTGTTATATAAGACTTATATATTAGCATAAATAACTGTAGATTTTTGTTAAAATTGGCGATTCGGAAGTGGTACTTTACTTGAAGGTCATAAGACTTTCACCAATAATTATATTAAATGTAAAAATTCTCAAATTTGTTATATTTGAATTTCATGTAAATATAAATAACATACTCGATTTTTGTTAAAATTAGTATCCGGAAGTTGTACCAAAGTGGTACTTAATTTAATTTATAATTTAATAATATGTCAATGTAGATAAGCTTCTAGATTTTGGTTAATATTGGCCAATCGGAAATGGTAATTTACTTGTAGGCCTTAATTAATTTTCCTAATATAATGCAAAACATCTGAAATTTGGTATATAAGACTTTTCAATCCATTTAAATACATACTTGGTGGAACTTAACCTGAAACTATTTTTTCACCGATTTATAATTTAATAGGTGTAGAAGGAAGGACGTAGGTGGTTTCCACGTCAGATTTTTACTCCATAAAATAGAATTCTTAATATCTACTGCTATTATTTTATTGAAGCCTGCCTCAAAATTGTAGTAGTCTTGTGTAAACATCACTACTATATATTATTACGGTAGTATAGATCCCTTTTCCGGCTCTCAGGAGCGATGGATTTTGATGAATGAGGTATCAAAAGAAAGGGAATTTCATAAAGAAGTGACGAATTCCGATTTCGTTTAATAAATTCTTACTAGGGCTTAAATAAAAGTGGTGAAAAAACTGGGAGGTTTCACAAATTTGACGACTGAAAGTCAGCGGATCGAGACGGGATAAGTTGGGTTTTAAAGATTTTGACGCGGGCATCAAAATCACGTATGATCCATTGGATCATACTGGTCGAGCATTTTAAAGCCTTAAAACCTACCGTTTTCGAGATAATGCACGATATAGGTCCGCACGGGTCCTATGCCATCTTGCGTACGTGCCGTTGTCATGGCAACTTTATATCAATTTGAGTTTGTTTACAATAACTTTTAATGAGTGGGAAATTATATTTTGTTTCCCAAGTCCAACCTTAAAGGTAACTTAAGTATGAATATTACATATAGAAATCGGTATAGCTGAATATAATTTCCTAACTGCTAAATTGAAGAGATTTTTTCCAGTGGGGTAAGCTAATTACTTATTAAGTATGAACTGTAACTTCAACATAGTCATTACAAACCACGTAGCTTCACCAAATGTGTGTATCAAATAAACTTTTTTGATAATATTATATTGTTTACACGAATAAATATGTCTCCCTAATATCGCTTATACTTCTAATAATGTATTAGGATCTAATGCGAGAGTTCTCGCTCGGGTATACTAGTTTTACATAATTACTGTTACTCTCATGGTATATTTTCACCACCAAATCTAACTAAAGAATAAGTTAATAAATTGAAAAGTTTTAATTTAAATTTATTATTGGTTGTTAAACATTTGGGGATTGCCTTTGGATCCGAAGTTATAGTTAGTTCTAGAATAAACCCAAATTTCCGGTCATTCTCGGAATAAACCGGTATCGGGATATGATTATTTTTCAAGAATTAAACTGACTGAACTGTATTAATTAATCTAATTAAGTAAACCAAGGCTAAGCGGGGGCTGACTATACATTTTTTTAATCTTCGAGTAGTTCAGGAGTAGATTTGGTTGAATTCATGACTACATCAACCCTTGGCTCAGCATCCGGCTGCCATCCATACCATAAGTCAAATATTGAACAAAATATTGCTGAGAAACTTAAACAATCATTAAAAACTTTTGTATATTGGTTATTTAACGAGTCAGAGCAGATAACTGTTTTTTTTAAAGTTAACTTTCAGTTTGATAGGTAACTGATTGGGTGTTAAAAACAAGACGTAATTGAAAAAGAGGTTGTTAGGACTTGATCCTTGTGGCTGGTAGCTTCTGAAGTTTAGGGCCGTTAATGCCACTGGACAAACTTCTGAAAGGAATTGAACTGTTGGGAGTTCTCATTTATTCTTCTTCTCTTTTTCCTTCCTGAGGTTAACTGGCCTTTAGAAAGGTTGGGAGACATGCTTAGACCTCTGCTGAACAAGGAATAAAGGTGTCAAAAGGAAATGGCAGGAAGACAGTTGCTACCGCGTTAATGGAACCACGCCCTCCTTCCGAATTTCTGGGGCTTACCTCACGCCTGACCTCACTACCTGTAGCTTACCTATAAAGGCCTGTGAATAAGCCAGGCAGTGTTTATTTTTTTTAATTTTTTTTTTTAGGGTGATTAAAGAATGATACCTCATCTTATTAGAATAAGATCTTTGTTCATCGTAATGTTTCTCGATATTATTGATATAACAAGTTTCTGGATCTCTTTTGAATATTTCGTTCTTTGCGTTTTCCCATCAAACAGTTCAATTAAAATAAATGTTGTAATAATATAGCCTTTATAACTTTAGTTATTATCCGATTATTGTCCTTAAAGAACGACTTTCAGTTTTGTTATTATTATTATCATTTTGTTATGTAGTATTTAGAAAAGAACAATAAGTATCAATTCTATACTAACTATAAACGTAAAATTTGAACATGTCTGGTTTATTGTTGGTCTCATAAAGCACACTTTGATGGATATTACTCATGTGCGGATCTAAACTCTAATTTTGTATTTTTTTTTTTTTAATGAAACTTTTTGTTTTATTATTCAAGCAATACAATAATTGACTAATGTATAATAGACTAGTTGTACCCCACGGTTTTCCTCACATTCAATTTGGATTAATCCTTAAAATACAAAATAATCCTTAAAATATGTTTTCCAGTCTCATTTGTTACTGACATTTTCAAGGAAAAGGGTCTAAACGACAATAAAATTTTATTAAGGACAATGAAGTTTCACTTGAATATGTTTTCACACTTTTTATTTTCCCTCACCCTCCCATTTTATTTACAAAATAAGGCTTTCATACAATAATTTCTCACTTTTTCTGTTAGCAATTTATGTACGGATACCGCTCCGTTCCTATGGGTCGTAGCTTCCCTAAAATTAGTGCATTCAAACATACAAACTCTTCAGCTTTATATAATAATATAGATATAGATTGCTCCTGTAAAATGCAATTTTAATAAGTCGTTTTACATAAAAAAAAAAAATACAAATAAATTTATTTGTAAACACGCACCGAGAGGAAAAAAAACAATTCTTTTCTATAAATAAATAAATAGATGGAAAGTCTGGGTCACTTGCATAAAAATATTTAAAGTAGATTATGCTTAAGCTTTCTCGTGCTTACTTCTGAGCGTATTCGTTTTTCAGTAATTAGCGAGTAATCGGATTTGATTAAGTAATCGGTTAATTTGTTGATGAATTGGTTTTTATAATTCCCATTAAATTCTTATGCATTTCCAATATTTTGGTTTAATTAGGATAATTGTTTACATTTCGTAGACATTTGTTCTGGAATACCCGTAGATTTTTTATGTTAATTAAGTGACTAAAGCTCCAAATAAGACAGAGTAAGTGAAAATAAAACTATTATAAGTAATTGATCTATTTCGTGGATATAATTTTGATTTTTTATTGAAATATGGGAAAATTTAATATAGCACTTTCCGGTTTTTCTCTTAGTTTAATTTAATATATCTTCTTTGGAAGTGATTGTCCTAATTCATAAGAGTAGTTTCTGGAAAAATAACATTAAAGTCTCATTGTGAAGGGAGCTGCAGATTTGAAAGCATAATTTTAATGCTTTTTAAAGTATCCTGTCTCAAGATGTAGATTTGAAGATTTTACTTAAGATAAAACTCTTTTGTGGTTATAATATTTTGTTTTAATTAGGGAATTTTCTATGAAAAACGCTTTCTGTTGAAAAGGTTTGAAATGAATGATATAGAAGTAAAAGTACTTCATTAGCACATTTAGTATTTGCAGATAACTTTGAAGTGCGATATTCCAAAGTGAGGATACTCTTTTGCAAAGGAGCAACATGTTCGTTATACATTAGTGGAGGGAGGGGGGAGGTATGCTTAAGGGTTTTAGCATTTTACGGAGTTTGCGAATAGTTTTGAACGCCATTTTTTATTATAATCGGAGGGAGGACCCATAGGCCATCTTTCAGTAAAAATAATTTATTTGATTTGGTTTATTATCGATTTGTGATTTTTTTTATATCTGGTTTCACTAACAATGCATTCTAATAATTATTTATATACTTATTTTACATTCATACATTCTAATAATTAATTACACTTATTTTTTACACTATTTAAACCGACTTTTTTTTTTTCATTTTTACAAAGCATTAAACAACCAAATACAGTATTTAAAATTGCATACATCAACATTTCGACATTATACATGCAAACCCTTTCAAGTTCCTATTTGTTTCAGTATCACTTACGAGGTTTTGCAGTTATACCGTCGATTTGTTCAACAGTACCCTAAATTTTCATATTAAAATAGCAGAATTTTGATGAAGTGTATCTGAGACTGTATTGTGTTCTTACGAAATATATCGGTTGTTGTTTGTCAGCAACCGATTGCATCTCTCCATCTCAATTTTGTTTGTTTGTCCGTGGGCTTATATTATGTTTTTGCCTTTTCTATGTTTATCTCATTGTATTGGATTTTTTAAAGGGTTGTTTCCTGTAGTATATTATTTGGTGGGAGAGTTAGTTTTGTTTTCTTTTTGTTTTGTTTTTTTTATTAGTTTTTTTTCTTGATTTGTGAATTTCCAAACCGCTTTGTCATTAGTTACGCTTAAGAAACTTGGTAATCTATTATATTATGGATTATAATCGATGTTTATGGATACAAAAATGAATATTTTTAAAAATTGATATTCTTTTTTTATTTATTCATGTCATAAAGGTGAAAGATTTATATCTATAAAGCGGTTTTCTGAGATTCTTACTTTCTAGTTAGTTTGTATGTATTAAAAAATAAAGAAATAAATGTAATTATTTTCAAGGTTTTAATCTTTATTATCTCACTGTTGCATTATTACCGTTTCCGCAAACTGTTAAGAAACCTGAGTAAGAATTTACAATATCACTGTAGTGCGAAAAGTGACAACTCACATTATGAGAAGAAAAACATCTGAAGGTTATCGAAAATGATGTATTGCGATAAATGTTTTTCCCTAAGAGAGATGAGTCCACTGGATAGATAATTCATGAGGCTAAACTGCGCGGAATTGCGGAGTATGGTCGCTATCAATATAATTGTAATAGTATTACCACGGTTGAAATGCATATAAAGCTGTTGGGCTCAATTGTGAATGAATAAAAAGCTATTGGATACAATGGAATAGACCGGGACGTAGATGGGAGAATGGTATTAGGCCCAATCTTGTAGATTTAGATTGAACAGTGTTCGTAGAACGA
Organism: Rhaphigaster nebulosa; assembly: GCA_948150685.1. Lineage (NCBI taxonomy): Eukaryota > Metazoa > Arthropoda > Insecta > Hemiptera > Pentatomidae > Rhaphigaster > Rhaphigaster nebulosa. The sequence continues at coordinate 46,213,449 of OX411308.1, read as the reverse complement.
TTTCTAGAAATATAAGATACGAGATTATTAGTGTTAAGGGCTTCAAACCTCCGTATTGGTTTGGCCTCTTCACTTTTCCCTGTCCAGAATTGTTTTCTGTTACGATGTTACTTTTCTGTTCATTTCTGTTTTCTTTTCGGTTAACAGTTGAAATATCTTGCTTACAAGATGAATTTAGTCTTAATGTTATGACTTTCCATTTTATAATGATGGAAATCTAATATTAAAACAGCATAAGGATTTAATGTTGTCTATAGGAGTCGCAATTTCAAATATTTTATTCCGAACTTTGAAAAACACTTGAGCGCAATGGGAATTTCTGAGCAACATGTGTTTGAAATCAGATCTGAATAGGTTCCATATATGACACTGTTGGCTCCACTCGGTGCACTTAAAAAGCTATAGCTTGGCCCTGATGGGCTCATCCATTTGTGGAAATTCATCTTCTACGATCCTCGGGAAATACAGCTTGACTCCTGGCTATATTTCGTCATTTGTTATTTGGATGGAAACGATTGTGCTGTAGCAGGAATGAAAAGGAATTTATTCTCGATCATCATTACCGCTTACGGTGCATATAATTTGTTCAAAAATGATTGTATGATGAAAATTGTTCAATGGTTATTATTAGTTATAGTATCTGGCTTTGCCCAAGCCGTACGCTGTTTTCGTTAATAGGGATGAGGCTAGTTCTGTTTCGAAATTTCTATTAGACAGTTTTTTTACTCACATTTCAGACTAAATAGAATTTGTCAAAATTTTTCCAAGCTGCTAATATATTTACTTAATAAGTCATATATTAAAACGAAAGTTAATTCTGTTGTACATTCTTTCTAGTTATCATAAATTATATTTAAAAAAACATGGTCATAAAATATTTTTTTTAATATTAACTTTTTTTTACCTCTTAATAAACGTTTCCCCTTGACCGCGATGATTTAGGTGCTGTTTTCTTCCCTGTGTTTTTATTGTTAACACAGCTCCTGTCGTAGGAGAAAACTACGGTCATTCGAAAGTAGTGGCATTTGCTGACGACGTGGGCATTTATGGTTTAAGTTTGAATTCATTCTAGGCAATGAGGCAAACGGAGAACACTTGTAGCAAAATTTCAGAGAAATTTAAATAAAATGGTAAACCCTAGGAAAAGATAAAGGATTATTTTCTCGAATCAGAAAAATATATTCCCTTCTTCTCGAAGACCTTAAGGCGTTGTTCTTCCTTGAACTTTAGCCACTACGTTTCACCCTCGTACAGAACAGTGGGAAGGATAATAGTTTTTCTATTGGATTCTAGCTTTCAAGTTTATGGACAAAATACGCGAACTAAGTAATGATACGGAAAAATAACTATTTTCCGCCTTTAACTTCCTCTTGGATAATTTTTTTCTAGTTATCATAGACCCCAAGTCTTGGTATAAATTTCGAAAAACATTTTAATTTTGCAAGTCATTTCAGAAATAAGCTGGCTACTGTCTGAAGAAAATCTTATAAATTAGCTCACGTTCTTACCTCACCACACTGACGCCTGCGACTAAAGATATTAATTTACAATATTCTCATTCGGCCAACTTTGTTATATGATGCTAATATTAAACCTTATACAGCAGTTACTGGAATTCCAGAATACGCTTAATTTAAAAAATGTGCAGACATACTTCCTGAAAGAAAAAGCTCTGACTGTTCATAATTCTTTAAAACTATCTACAGCCGAACAATTCATAAGGCACTACGTAAAGTTTTTTGACGTCTTAACAATCCGCTATTTTATACTAGAACTCTTCTACCAACCCCAAAACGGTGGCAGGTAATTTTTTCAAGATTTGATTGAGAGTCTATTGACATATTATTGGTGTTCCAACATGAGTCCTCTTAATTTATTTATTTATGCATCTATCTGTGGATAGACATCAACATGATGTATTGGTCCTGCTCATAGGAATTGTATAAAACGACTCTATTAATCTATCCTTTAAACCATTAGGGTGTTAAAATTCTATGTGTGTAAATTTATGCGGATGGTTTTTGCAGACTATTTGGTTATGATTTATTACAATAATAAGTGTTAGATCCATTTAGACAATTGAAAAAGGAAATGATGCCAATTAAAGAAGAATGATGGAATGGAAGAGTGAAGGAGTGAGTACGAAAGATAATAATTTTAAGATGAAGATTACTCATCTTTTTTTTTTTTATAGTGTTTGTTATGCGCATTGATTCTTCTTCCGTGAGGCAGGAAATGATGAAAATAAAAAAAATAATATAAAGGTAGTTGGAAGGAACCGAAAGCCATAAAGTTGGATTTTAATTTCACATCTCCAGAGCGACTCCGAAAAACCTCGAGAGTTTCTAGTTCGAAGAATCCTCATTTATTGAATTGTTTTTTTTTTTCACTAAGTTCGCTTGGTTGGTTCTTCTATATTGGACTACTTTTCGACTTCAAATCTCACTACATTTGTTGTTTTTTAGATATACCTTGCTAAATTTTACGTCATTCAATTTTTGTCGTTCAATTTTTGCCATTTTTCTGGATCAGATTCTTTCCTAAGTTAATTAGATTTTTTATTGAGATATATTGTTTTCTTTTTATTGTTTTAGAATAAGCTTGGTAGATTATGGTTAAAGGCGCGGCTAGACCGAATACGAACTTGACTGGAGTCCGGAAGCGATCGTGTATTTGATAGGATTCCGGAGTTAAGTCCGCTCAAGTCCAGTCCGTATTCGGTGTTGTCGCCTCCTATTAAATACACGTTACAGGTTCACTACCGGATTCAAGTCAACTCCGTATTCGGTGTAGCCGCACCTTTAATGTATTGCTCTCAATTTACCTAGAGTTTTAAATTGCATTGTTAAAACTTGCATTATATATCCTATATAGCCTTTTCTTTATATTATATATATTATAAAAGGCGGTCGTATATTTTTATGGGTTGCTGTTTGCCGACCCGTGAGATAGACCGTCCATGCGTGGCTGATGGGGTATAATACCCTTTTATCGATACCACCCTTTGACTTATGATTTGTAATCTTTTTAATAGTTAGATTGATAGCACGTTAAGCTCCTATTTATCCATTTTAGTGCCAACCGAAAATATCGTTTTATTTTGTATTTAATTATATTAGTTTTTTTTGAGATATAGCTTTCCCAAAATGCGAATATTAAGACGTAATCACATCCGCTTTAAACAACATATAATCAATACTGTATCATATATAATATAATAATGATATTATGCGTAATATAATACGTCGTTTTATAGAAAAGGCGTAAGCGGCATTTAGCTAACTTTACAGAAAACATGAAACGATTTTTCCCTGAATAACAGTATATTTTTTTTTTTAAACTTTATCCTTTATTGCATACAGTAGGAGTTTATTAAGGTGGCAAATCTTTATAATTAAAATATTTTTTTAAAAGTCTTAAGCTTCTAGCACTGATTAAGGCCAGAGTGTCGACTGAGAGCTGTTAATATTTGGTGCTTACGTTATCACTACTATAGTTGATTTTTAGATTATTTCCAATTTTTTTTCTATATTTCGCGAGCAGAAATCGATAGAGGTGGTATTTAAGTCCCGTAATAAATTGGAACCTAAATTTCGAATTTTTGATGCTTAAGCCTTTTTCAAAGAACGAAGTCGAATATGCCGTTAGCTCTTTTCGCAAATTTTACGGCACTAAGAGGGTTAATTTTTTTTTTTTTGATTTACCTATTTAAAGTATTTTGGTAAATACTATCCTAAAATCATTTTTTGTTTTATTTTAAATATTGATATAAATATGTATATTTGTATTTCATTATTATTTATTCAGATATTTTTTTTTTTATCAGCATTAGTTTAATACTCTCAAACAGATGGTAAATATTGGGTGGTTTTATTGTCTTTGATTTTTTTTTCAACTAACTTTTTATTCGCAACTGTAATTTTAAATAACAGCGAATGTGATGTTGCAGTAACAACCGGCATGTTAAGGCCCGAGGGTTTATTGCCTTTAATTAAGCTGGTAATTGGATATGTAGCTTTTACGGAACTAGATTGTTTAATATATCCGCGTAACTGGAAAAATAGATTTTTTTTTATTGGAACAATATTTTTTAAAAATTCTTTGAGATATTTTCGTTTTAAATAGAATCCTTCTCCTTGTGCAGTTCTTCTCTTAATTATCAAAAAAAGGTGGTTCTATAAATGAACCTGTATGAGGAGCATTTTATCAAAAGTTAATTTTAACTTTTCATTAAAAAAGTAGACGGATTATACATCTTAAGGTTATTTAGTTTCCTTTAAAACTTGAATTTTCTCTTGTAGAGTAATTGTTTAAAATCAGGCTTTTCAATCAAAATTTAACTTATCTGCATGAGGTGCCCCATAATAATTTTCGCAGTTTTTTAAAAATAATTTTCCGAAAGTGGATATATTGATTTTTGATAGAATACTCAAATGTATTCTTTTTTGTTTATTTATTTTATATTTAAATAGTATTGCCCGAAACATAAATGCTGAAATTCGGTAGAATATGTTTATTTGGTTTCTTTGAATCACGTGTTTTGTACATCTATTGTAGTTTTCTCCTGCATTTATTTAATTTTCTTTTAAAATTTATGGGTATAATTATGATTATACTATATTTTTATTTATTAACTGTCGGAATCCGCTACTCGACCTTGCTCCAATAATTCCAACAGGCAAACACCATATTACGTTAGTTGTATTTCCATCATTGTCCAAGCGATGGTATTAATTTAAATAACTTCCAATTTTTTTTTTATTTTTTTTTTTCAACTCTCATTTTTACAATAAAAATTGCTTAATGTAATAATGTATATCATAATAAAATTATTTTTATTTTCGTTATCCTAATGAGCTAGACATTCATAAGCTATGCATACACAATATTTTTCCTCTGAGGCCATGTATTTAATGTTATAAAATAAAACTGAATAATTAAGTCGGGTCTAATAAGACCTTTTTATGTTAATTAATATAAAGCTGTGGTAATTCGTATATGAATATTCATGACAGTAAAACTCACAACTTAATCTGTTTTAATTACCAGACGGCCCCCTCCTGGAAATATTCCGTGGCCTAATTTTCCGCACGGTGTCAACGTTGTTATAATCATCGTTTAATATTTATGCATCTTTATTATCATATTTAAATTCTTAGGTAGATAACGTAATTGTTAAAATTAGTAATGAAAATCGGACTGAAACGCTATCTTCGTTACCTTTTGATGGAATATAGGCTAAGACGTTAATGGTAAAATAACATTTATTGATGGTATGATATTAAGCTCAAGGAGTAAAACTTGATTAAACATGGTTCATAACATTTGCTAATTAAAATAGAATAGCCTATGCGTTTCTTCATTAATCTAGTTTTTTCGTCAAAATATTAGGTAGGTTCTTGGATGTCCCTTATTTTTTAAGAAATATAATTATTCACAAAGGAACGAGTATTCCGTTTATTTTGCTCTAAAACAGATAAGCAACATTCCATTGTATAATCTTACCGATGCTACTTCTTAATCTTCCATACCAATCTATTCCAGGTAATCTGCTAATGCTATGAAAATGTTTGGTCCTGCAATCTTAAATTGACAATAATTTGAGTATTGCCAGTTGTGGAAAAATAATCGTTATATGATATAAATGTTGGCAAGAACAATAATAAGTAATAACAGTACTTATTGCAGTATGAGTTGAGTAAGATAGAATATAAAAAAAAAAAGATATTTTTAAAAAGGTTTTAAATTAGATGTTGAACATATGTCATTATAATAATAATCGAGGCGTGGATGTGCAAAAGGAGGAAATTAAACCAAAATTGAAAATTTTTCAAGAAACTCAAAAATATACTTAATTCATATTATTCTTCTTTGTAAACAATGATTATTGGATTCAATTTTTTTTAATTAAATCATAAATATTTTTTAGCTTTACCAAATACCAAATTAAAAAAAAATAAATAAATTAATTCGATTTGTCTCATTCTGCTAGGGAAAATGAGAAAAAAAGTCAATAAACAAGGAAAAAACTCGTAAATAAGGACAAACTCATGACAATTAACACAACGAGACTTAGATGTGGCGCGTTTCATTATGTCCGATCTTGTAGATTTCAGTTTTGATGATGCATCGTGTTCAGCAGAGTGCGAAATATTTCGGGATCGATTATTTATGGCTTCGGTTTCGAACTGTCGGGCTCACCAGTCCTTATTATTATTACCAATTATAATAAATTAGCTTTCCTTCGTTAAACTCATATGATTAACGTTTCGAGACTTCCATCCCATCTTCAGACTTCTACTTTAAAAAATGTTTTTATTACTCTGTTAACACTTTTATATTTTTACATATATTTTACTATTAATTATTTACCTGTTTTTATTATAATATGTAAGAAGTAACACATCACATACACGAGTAGATTATTAATTAAACAATTTTTATACCAAAATGAATGTTTAAATATGATAATGCTGGGTTATTAATGATATGAAAATTATAATGTTCAGTTAAATTTGAGTCATAGATAAATGATAAGGATTATTATTTTTTTCTATTTCGAAAATGTGAATCGTTACTTAAGTGATTACTTAAGATGTTTATTATATAACTAGTATGCCCGAGCAAGAACTCTCGCAGTAGACATCTATCTTCTCCGTAATGCATTCGAAGTACAAGATAGTTATATTGGCGAAGCATGTTTCTTCGTATAATGTTAGAACCAACATAATATAATCGCATGTTAGAAACAATATAATATTACAAAGAAAGTTTATTTAACAAATACATTTATTTATATTTATTTATTACAATGATCTTGTTGAAGCAACAGTTTACTTAATAAGTAATTAGTAATCTCTTCAGTTTAACAGCTAAGCAATAAGACTCAGCTATACCATTTCCTATGTGTAGTATTCATATTTAACAGTGTTTTAAGGTTAGATACGGGAAAGAATATATAATCTCCTCAATCATTCATAGAAACCTAAAAACAACGTTTAAACAGAATAATTTAAAACTTATTAAAAGGTTTTTGTACACAGTCTCAAATTGCTTCCAAAGATTTGAAGTTGTCATGACAACAGCACGTACGCAAGATGGCATAGGACCCGTGGGGACTTATACCGTGGGTTATCTCGAAAACGTTATGTTTCAAGGCTTTAAAATGCTGAACCAATATCTCCAATGGAACGTAGTTCAGCATTTTCCAAATCAAACGTCCAATGGAACGTACGTGATCTTCACGACCGCGGCAAAATCTTTTAAACCCAACTTATCCCGTCTCGATCCGCCGACTCTCAGTCGTCAAAGCTTTGAAATCTCCCATTTTTTTCATACCTTTATTTAAGCCCTAGAAAGAATTTAAGAAACAAAATTGGAATTCGTCACATCTCCATGAAATTCCCTTTCTTCTGATATCTCATTCATCAAATCCATCGCTCTTGAGAGCCGGAAAATGGATCTGTACTACTGTAATAATATATGGTAGTGATAAAAAAAATGTATAAGTATAACGAAGGAAGCCTAATTTGCCTTAAAGGTATCTAACTATAACACACAAGATAAATTGAAAGTTATTTATTTTAATAAATTGTATTTATATTTATATTTAATAGTTATAGATGGGCTGTTAATATGAAACTATTCATTAAATATACAATTATTTACTGAAGAAATGGAGTGGATGAAGGAGCTATGTAAGAAATTTTGTGATAGTGATTTTTTCTTATGAATGAAGGTGTTATGTGCTTCTCTTTTTCGCCGTGTAACATTAACAACCCAAGTCCTTGGTTAATCTCTTGATTTCTCAGTTGATTGGAGATATTGTGTCTTTAAAAATTACATAAAACAAAAATTTATTTGTTATTTTCTCAAAGCTTTAAATTTACACCTTCATCCTCATATCTTCAATCATTACATGTTAATACCTCCAAATATGAAGAGGAGTTATGTAATATATTATTACATATATTACATATAGAGGAGTTATATAATATACCTGGATATACTCTGTCGAATATTAGCAAACAGTATATACCTTTATAAGTTAGTTTGTAAAGGTTTATTAAATTTGTTTCTAAGTTGTATATTTGTTTCCTCTCTTGTGAAGGCAGTAAGTAGATGAACTTAATTTCGCCGTACAACTTAACCAGCCCCAGCATGTTACCAGTTCCCAGCCGAACGCATAACTGTGTCGATTCCACGATGTGTGCCCATTTGTCGGTCCGAAGCAGATGGGCTGGTAATCAGATCCAATTTAATTTCCCGCTCGACGGGCTCATCTATATCGGCTAGCTCTGATCGGAAATTAACTGAGTGCTCATCATTCCTAGCCTCAAAGTGGAATTTGGGGAGAGGTGGGATTTATGGCATCCTGAAAAGAGGATATAGTAGTAATTATTTAGTGATATTACTTGAAGGGCAAAAGAAATGCTTAATTTCATTTTATGTAATTCTTTATTCTTTACCAGTTAATTTACGATGAACGAACGTTTTCGACACTCTTAAAAGTATATACTGTTAACTTTCTCTAACTCCGCATTCTACTGTCCGGTACGACTTCCGAAAAATACATATAAATTAATATCTATCGTAAAACGCCAATGATTCCTTGTTCAAGTTACTTTTCCAAATGACTTCATAAAAAAAAAAAAAAAAAAAAAAAAAAAATAGAGAGAGAGAAGACTAGAAAACAAATTCAGTTGACGTCCGCATGATGGTATAGAAAGATCAATCTAATTAGGGATTGGTAAATTATTTGCCACTTCTATAATTTTGTTTTTATTGAAAACCAGTTTCGAATGTTATACATTCATCTTCAGTTCAAGGTTTAAGTTGTATTGGTTTGTTCTCGCACTGAACTGATGCACTGGTTTGTATTAAACCATACAATTCTTATGCTTTAATCAGATATAGTATTAACACTTAATATATAATATAATTAAATAGACACTTCCTTGGTTAAGGATTCACCATAGTTGGCGTTTCCCTGTTGCTTCCAACTAGTTCACTTATTGCAAGAATTCTTTTTACTTATAAGTTTGATACTTTATTTGGGCTACATCGCCTGTCTCAGTTGTCCAGTTTAAAGGAATTTACTGTGACGTAAATTTCTTCAACTGCGGTTTAATTCTCTTCCTCATTAATTTTTTTTGTTTTATCATTTATTGTTTGTTGATCTGTTCCAAAATATAATTAGATAAATAAATACTCCGAAAATTTATTAAAATTAATGAACTCCCTGTTGTGCTAGGGGTCGCATTTCTAAACTACCCTGACCCTGACGGTTGACTATTTACAGGTACTCCATAATTTAATAGGTTTGGGGCGGTCAATACTGTCGAACTGGAGACAGACTAGCTAATGAATAGCTCTTGTTCTGGACTAGCGAAGTTGTTAACTTTAAAATTGGCAAATCCGTCCTGAAAAGTTCAGTGTGTTTGGGCTCTTTTTTTATCATTTGATATAGTATTCTTCTATTTACCACTCCTCTGGTATAAATAAGTTGTGTTACATACGTCAGAAGATATTTCTGAATAACCTTTCAGTAAAGGGAATAAAGTATGAGATATTTATATTTCAACCTCATAAATTAATATTATATATTTTATCGTGGCTCGGTGTAGGAATTGTTCTACCTTAAGGTACGCCTATTTAATGCTGAAAGTTGAATAAATGATACATGAATGAAACACTGAATAAGTGGTATGTGATCGGAGCTCCAACATAAAAATTTCCAATTTCCTCTTATGCTGTTAGGTTTTCGTAATTACGCTCGCCTTGACTACCGAAGTCATCAAGGTCTCACTTGATATACAAATTTTAAGAGTTGGTTGCTGATAAAAATTATAATATTTTTTTTTAAATTTGTATTTTTAATTTGCTCCTGTCACACGGAGTTACAATCAACAGCTTTTCTGTCCTCATAAAAAATAATGGCATGTCAGGCATGGGGAATGATCTCGTATGGCACCTCTTCCCGGACTTGACTCACTTAACTTTAGTCACGAAAGTAGATAGCTCATCCAGCACCTTTTTAGTCTCTTCCTCTTATTGTTGGTGATAACAACAGTAGCAAGTTTCTGATGAAGTCGTTTGGGATGTCCGTAACCTATTATGAAAGCCTTGGTAATGGGCCCTTATTTACTTTTGGTAGGTGTATTTAGAGTTTTGTTAATCACGAACCAAGGTGCTATTTCAGTCATTACATTTTCGACTGAAAAATTTGTCGTTTTTTTAAATCGTCCCCTGGCGTCTCGTAGCGAATGCAAGAATGTAACGATAATAAATCGTGTTTTGAGAGAGAGGGGGCCCTAAGACAAATTTAGCAGTAGAATTTGATATTGACAAGCCCACTATATCTGTTATTTAAAAAAATAAAATAAAATAAAAATTTTAAATTCTGTTTCTTCCATAAAACTGTAAACTAGACAAACTGTAAAATTTAGGGATTATCCTTTGATCAACGAAGCAATTTATTTATCATCACGATGCAGATTATTCTTTCAACTTATAAACAAACGAAAATTCAGACTACCTATTTCTCGAGGAAATAATTAAAAACTATATTTTTAAACAATGATTAAATTTTGAAAAAATTGTATTAATATATAATTTTTTATTTTAAATTGATTTGTTACTAAAAAAGTTGCTTTTTTCCCCATTCCGTAATCCGAACCCCCTTTGTTTTAATTATTTCGAATTAGTGAGAGTCTAATTAATAATAATATAGTGCAAATTTGGAATTTCATCTGAAAACTACTCAAATGAATTCGGTGAAAATTCTTAAGGTCATTTTGTTTCCAATAGGATATGACTAGCAAAATAAAAAGCAAATTAAAATACCTCAGCGGACTTTGTCAGCAGAATTCATTGATGCTTTTGATCAAATGATCTTAAATAAGAGGAATGCTAAGAAAATACGGTAGATAAAAAAAATTAAATTAAATGAATTACAATGAATCACCACCACCAACGTTTTTGATTAAACAATGCTTTTTGTAAGGAAACAAATCATGTTTTAATGCCCGGAATAATAGTTGAAAATTTAATTTTTGTTTATCTGATGGGATAAATCGGATCCTGGGGATAAACACAATTAATATCAATAGTAATTAATTTATTAATTATTACGTTTCGGCTGTTTGCTATCTTGAAATAATATCTGCGGTGTAAGATTCTTAACAGAATATTATTGAAAGTTTTTTATTTTTTCAAAGAATCGTAAGTATCAATTTAACGAAAAAATGATTAGCTAATTAGGGATTGATAAATTATTTGCCACTTCTATAAATTTGTTTTATTGAAAACTAGTTTCGAATGTTATACATTCATCCTCAGTTCTAAAAACACACAAAAAATTCAAAAATAAGCAATTCAAAATATAGTTGGTATTATTATACATATTAAATTATATAAATCAGTATTATAAAAGATTTATGAATTGTGAATTTAATTAAGACAAGAAATCAAATACAATACTAGAAATCAAATACATTCGAAACTAGTTTTCAATAAAACAAATTTATAGAAGTGGCAAATAATTTTTCATTCCCTAATTGATTGATCCTTCTATATATACCATCATGCGGATGTCAACTAATTATTAGCTAGTTTCAAGAAAATTAGAAAAATCTGAAACTTATACCTTTTATTCAAAAACTTAACTCTTGTTATTACGTTAAGGTTTTAGTAATTGCCTGGTTGTTCATAATTTTTTCGAAACCGATACTAATTATTAACCATCGCCTATGGTAAAAATTATTCCTGCTTGTTCTGGTGTAAATAATAGATCTATGTGCATAAAAATAAATTATTGCAGAAAAAACAGTCATCCCGTTAGCTTAATACTTACAATTTTTATTAAATAAAAATATATGGAAGGCAGGTGTACGGGGGATTTACTTAAGTCACGTAAAATGCCCCTTAATAACTTAGGATTTATCTGGTAGATATTCGTTTTAAAAACTTCAATTTTGGTTTTGTTAAATTAATTCTTGAAGCCGGTAATAGTACTTTTCCAAGAAATAAATTTTGGCACACAGGTTGATTAACAGCAGTCCTTGGGCTGTTGCCAGGAGAGGAGGGAGGCAAACATTAGCCTTTACTGTAATTAAATTGATTTAGCAGTCTTTTTAATTTATTTTTTAAAATTTTATTTCATTAAAAAATAATGGATGTTTTAACGGGTTTCCTCAAATTATGTTTTTTCCAGTGTTGTATGCTCTAATTTTGATATTATGAATTACTTAATTAAAAATAAGACTATGAGCTTTCATCAAATACGCATGATGGTATAGAAGGATCAATCTAATTAGGGATTGATAAATTATTTATCAAATTTATAGAAGTGGCAAATAATTTATCAATCCCTAATTTCATGAAATGCGGCTTCTTAGTCCTAGAATAATACTTTCATTCTGAAGACGATACTGGTGACATAATCATTAGACTTGTGGAAGTGGATTAATGTCACATGAAAAATTACTACAATAATAAATGGGTATTATTTCGTTTCGATTTAAAGATTTTTCGACGATGAACCTTGAGAAACGATTTGTTTGTATTTTTTCGATCTTTCGCCTCTACCTATTGCCCATTAGTTCAGAACATGAACCACGTTAAAATGTTTTTATTTAATTATTTATATTGGCAGAGTTTCACGAATTTATTATTCTATGGTGATTTCACCAATTCACCTGGGACTGGCTAAAAATCAGCTAGACTCAACGAATCCACGATACAAATATCTTTTTCAGATGTTTTTTTTTCTTTGAGGGTATGTGGTATATTATTCAACGACCTAGATTTAGAGTCATGCCACGTCTTGCTCTTTGGGAGAGACAGCCCATAGCTGTTTTAAATAGTTTATTGATAAGTTATTGTTGATTCTGGATTATATATTTTATTATAAAAATTATAAATGAAATAGATAATAAAAATTAATTTTCGTATATTAATTAATTCCTATATTAAAAACCTATATTAAAATTAGTGAATATGTTTGCCGGTAAATCAAGTTCGTCTTCGTTAAGTCTCTGATTTCTCGAATTTAAAATATATATTCATAAACAAACAAAAATATTCAGTTGTAAAGAATTACCAACTGCTAAATTATGAACCTCATAACCTCATATGTACATTGGTTCGTTAAATGGAGTTTTCCAATTAATTACGTCAGGCATTCATTTCTGGGGAAACCTTTAGCATCATTTTTATTTTCCATCTGGAGAACCAGTTTTCCAGTCTAAATTTTCTAAATATTGGGAATCAAAAGTATCTTACTAAGGTGTATTTTTTTGTATTTTTAAGTTAACACGGAGCGCGTTCCAAACGCGCTACTTGACTGATGACTTGTTAATTTCAAAGAATTTAACGGCGATCCATAGGAATCTGGCGAAGATTCAGTAGCCATTTTGCTGAGTAGTAAACATGTCTAGTAATAGAATAATATTTAAGTTATGGTGGCAACTATTGATATGAGAGATTGGTTTAACCTGTTGATTTAAATATTGGATGGGCTATGGATATAAATAAATAATAAATAAAGAGAAAGAAAGGATTAGAGTTGGATAGGTTGAATGGATACTTACATAAGGAGTATTCAAAAACGAAAATAAACAAAAAATAAATAAATAAAATAAAAAAAATAAAATATATTCAAAATGAACAGGAAATAAAATTATAATAAAAGAAATCAATAATTAACTAGATGTTTAGTTTTGATAATGAAGATGAGAGTGGATGATGGGATATGGAAACTGATCATAATAAGTTATTGTTGTTTTTATAAATTGAAAATTTGGTTTAAGGTTAGGGCTAGGTTTTTTGATTGACGTAGAGGGATTCTAATTTGGTGTTGATGCTTTCTGACAGGAGTCGTTTGTCTTGGCTAAGGACTGTGGAGTGAATTTCATATTGTCATACTTTTTATTTCTTTTTATTTATATTTTTCATGTAATCTGTCCACCTATATATTTTTTGGTACGAATCGATCGAAATGTTAAGCAATGGTAAGAGCGGATATTAAAAAAAAAATTGATTGAACTATTAATTATTTAAAAAAAAATTATTTTGAGATTCTTTTTAGACGAATAAAATAAATAAATACTTTTAATTCTCAATTTATTACTTTATTAGTGTGTTTAAAAGCGACCAACTTTTGTTTAAAAATATAATAATATACAACATTTCAATTAACTTGAAAAATAGTAATCACGTGCGCTCGAAAACTAACAAACATTTCATATTCCCGTCCATATCAGAACAGTGAACTTAGTGCGCACCTTTAGGTATACTCCTATTCTTTGTTGGTGCACATTCCGCTGAACTTGATGTTACAGTTCTATATATATCATGCTGAAATTTTTTTCTTTTCACCCTACGTACACTCAGCTCTGCAATAAAGTTGATTGTGGATGGGAAATACTATTTTCGATGTAGAGGCTCCCCTTTTTATCTGGCATCCAAATAATCTGGTTAGAGAGCCTACTTCAAAAGCCTAATTCTGCTGTAGCCTTGCTGATGAAGAGCGGTTCTTTTCGTCTCCGCCTAATTGGATTCCCTAGTTTCAAGAAGGCCTTTTTCCTCAATTATGCCTCTTTCCTCGGTGTAATTCTATCATACGACCACTTTTCCTCGTGTTTATTTTAATATTTATGTCATCATTTAAGTTTCCCAGAACACGAATAAAAACCAGAACAGAACCTAGACATTCAGCATTTATTTTTAAGACGCCAACAATTATTTTAAAGCTATTCCAGAATCTTTATAAGCGACTAAGCTATGGATCAAGGTTGCAGGTCTTTACTTATTTTGATATCTGTTGTACTGTGTTATACCTAGAATGGCATGCATATGAAGAAATCTTCAAGAGCCTTGGTTATGTCATTTAAAAAAATATTTGAACGTTACTTTAAACTTCTTTCCAACTTGCTTCTTTTTTTCTTTCCAGCTCTCCAAGTTTATTTGGGAGGAGAAAGTCAAATATTGCTTCTAATTCTGGTGCTAATATTTTTTTTTTTCGGTGTATGGATAATCATGTATTCACACCTGGAGGTGATGTTACTTTAAACGGAGTTTAAAATTACGATCTTACTATGATCATTAAAGTAACAAAATTACAGCAACTTAAAAAATAAGTTGTGTCGTTTCCTTGCAATGAGTAGTTTTTAAAATGAAAGATATTTTATAAGAAACAGTTTTTTTGAAGAATCGAAATAGTTACTTTCTTCGTAATAGGTTTTTAGCGGCTTATCCTTGATTTTAATTTTTAAAAGGGTAACTGACATTTTTGGGTGGATTGCAATTTTCATGCTTAGTGATTCATTGACGTTTAATATTCATAATACCTAGACCATTATGGCCGTAGCTGCTTGAGAAATATTTAAAAAAAAAAAAAAATTATAGATGCATATTTTGCATATCTTACTGCGGCAGTTTAGCAATAAGTGATAATTCTTAACCAGTTTCAGGGATTTCTGATATAGATGTGGTTTCTTTGCCTTAGTATATTGTAGATAAGACAATTCTCAATTATTGAAGGAACAAAAAGGAGACATCAGAACTTTAAACGCCATTTTCTATAACCTTATAACAGTATAACCTTAAATGCAGTTATCCCCTGGGTGCTCAGCACGGCAGTATACTGCCGTCATAAACTGATAGACCCTAACTCCAAATCATTTTTTAAAATTTATCTTTTTTATTATTGGACCCGTATCTCAAAACTAAATCTTTTTATGATAACAGAAAGCCCTAAAACCAATGATAAGGATCTAACCATTGGATTTAGGGATTTCTAATATCATTAAAAAGGTATAGTTTTTAGAGCAATTCAGGTACAATACAAAGATATATTTAAAAAAATGATTTGGAGTTAGAACTTTTTAGCTTAAAAGACAAGCAATATTTTAAAGAGAACAATTCTGATCGTTAGGTGAGAATCGTCTAATTTAAAGTCAATGACAGCTTACTTTCATAAATATTCACCGACGAATGTTCGTAGAAAATCGTTGGAAGAAGTCCGAATAAAGAAAGCGAAAGGGTAGTTGAAGTAAGGAGTTACAGCACTGCAGCCTTTCAAAAAAAGGGTAAATATTTTATAAAGGTTGAGAGGTTCTCTGTTTATTTCGGCTTGGTAAAAAAACAAAAGAAACTGAATAATACCTTTGAAGTTTTCTGTTAAACTACATCTCGGTTAGGACTATTCATTCCACTTTTTATTGTGTTTCTTCCTACCTCTAAGTCAGTATCCCTACCTTATTCCCTGGCCGTATTTCGTTAATGTTAGTTTTTTTCGTATCCCTCATGTAGATTGAATCTTAAGAAAGTTGAGTTTTTGTGAATGGTGTGATACATAATGTAGATGTTACCTTTGGCGTGCGCATGCGGCGTCCCACAAATGCACCGCAGAATATATATATTTTTCCCTATGAAACAGTTGAGAGTAGCGGAGTTTAAAGAACCAATTTAAAAAAAAAAAAATCATATTGCTTGTAACTAAAGTTCAAAAACTTCAAAAGAAACATTTAACTAACCCAAGAGTGTTAGATTAAAACACAAAAATTGTTTAAAGTGTGTTTTAGACAGAATATTCTTTAAAAGATATCCCAGGAGAGTTAAAACATTTTTTCTCTATTATAAATGCTAGAGTAACTACAATTTGTTTACTTTTGCATTCCGGATTAAAAATAATGTTGAATAGATTACTGTAAATGTAAAGAATGAAACATATGTCGTCTGTACAATGCCATAATGGCGTATCTGTATATTTGTTGAACTTCAGAACATTGGGTTTGATTTATGGTTGCAGAAATAAGATAGCTAATTTCTAAATTAAGTCGGTCGTATTTTGTATCCTTAATTAGTGACGTCACAAATTCACTTAAGAGAATAGAAAACCACATGTTAAAATACAAAAAAAAAAAAGAAAAATTTGCATATTCGCCGCTTTGGTATTGCACCGACAATATGTGCATTCATTTTATGAACTTTGGTATACTTAAGAAATTTTTTTAAGGATTTGGATCCGGTGTCATCCTTGTGTTTTTCTAGTTTGTTCATGTGTCCATCCAATTTGCCATGAAACCATTTGGCTAATAGCTCCTGTGAATGCTGTTCGTGACAATAGGAATACGAGATAAGAGATAATTTTAACAATTTTCATTCGTATTTTTTTCATCAATATTGATTTTTTTATATTCTTGATATTTGTTATATCCTTTTTGAGCAAGAAGCGTTAAAGGTCTCCAAAATTACTCAAGGGTTTAGTTTTAACGCCTTGGATCATGCTTTGTCTTTTGAATAGGCTCCACAAACTTATTTGGATAAACCATGTCAAGTATCCTTTCATATCTCAGCAGTTTCAGCTGTCATACTCTTCTTCATATTTCAATTCAAGGTGTAATATCTCTCTATACTGACTCATCCATAACAAAGGTTCTCCCCTGAAATTTGAGACAAGGTTTAGCCAGACTTCCTCGAATAATTTCTGCAGATTTTCTATGATGCTATCTCAGATATGCCATAACTTGTTGCCTCATATAGATTCCGTCCATTTAAAGCAATTCAGTCCAGATCATTACACTTTCGTGATGTAACATATTAAGATATTTCAGCGCATGGTGGGGCAAAATCTCAATTTCCCCTCCAAAAAATTACAGATTGTGCAATTTCGCGTTAAGAATTATGAAAATTTTTTAACGGATTCTTCCAAACTATATTTCGGAGTCGTTCTTATAACTTCTGCATCTTATAACCCTATCCGTCCTAAGGGACAGAATGTATCTACTTAAACACATTGATGAGCTGTTAGTGAAGTTGCGGTCTATGGAACTTGGTATAGTAGTCGGATGCCTTTTACTACACGTTCCTTGCAAGTAAATTTTGTCCCGTGCATCTGTGCATGTCAAAATACAATTAGCTCCTTACAACTGCGCTTGTATACATACAAAAAGTAAATTAATATATTATCAGAAAAGTCTTAGTGTCGTTCGGGTATGGATGGCATCCAGCAAATACACCAAATTTCAATGATCACCAAAAACTTCACTGATAACACAGGCCAACGATGAAAAAACTTTTGTACTGAAAATACCTTATTCCTATTGTTTTTAGGGTGCTGAATCCAAATATGATATTAAAAAAGCTGTATCACCCACAATTTCTTCACATTTTATTATAGTTAAATTTATGAAATTAAGCGATTTTTAAAGAATTGAACAGCTTCACAGGCCAACGATGAAAAAATTTTCTTTCTGAAAATACCTTATTCCTGTAGTTTTTAGGGTGCTGAATCCAAATATGATATTAAGAAAGCTGTATCACCCACAATTTCTTCACATTTTATAGTTAAATATTAAATTAAGCGATTTTAAAGAATTGAACAGCTTTCAGTCTTCCTGAAAAAGGAAGACCTACATATAAAGTTAGGCCTCATGAAACAATTTGTAAAGGCTTTGCCTAAAGATGGACCTTGTTTCAAGTATATCTGCCAAAAGTTTCCACGCCTTTCAGAAGCTGAACTAAAAGAAGGCGTCTTTGTCGGACCTGACATTACAAAATGATGTTTGATGTTAACTTTGAATCCACAATGACCTTAAATGAGACAGAAGCATGGGTATCATTCAAGCAAGTCGTTACAAAGTTCTTGGGAAATGAAAAAGACCCAGAGTATGTTATTGCAGCTAACATGCTACAGAAGTTTAAAAAGTTAGGATGTTTGATGAGCCTGAAACCTACGGAAAACTATGGGCGATAGAAAAAAACTAAGGCCAGGTTTAGATTCAACTCATAGTTATCTATAAAGATAAACTATTTAAGTTAAAAAAGTTTTCAAAAAAATTTTTTTTGTTTGCCTGTGTAATCTACCAATGTGTTTAACTATAAATGCAAGCACCTTCCCTCTCTTAGAACGGATAAGATATAGAAGTTATTTTCGTAGTCGGGATTTTAATTTTTCATTAAATTTTTTTTTTTACGTTTACGTTGAGGGGCGTATCCGTTTTCATTCTTCTTCCTTACTTTAACAACTCATTATTTATAATGTTATAATATTGGGAAAGAATTATTATTTGTTTAACTGATAAAAATAAGACATAGTTTCGTAACACATTAATATTAAACAGAAAATTTGTGGATATTTTAATTTTTTTTAAATGCTTATTTCGTGGCATTTTGAATGAATATATACTGCATGAAAATCCAATTTCTGGTTATTAAATCATGAATGAAAAGACAATCTCTCGAAACGGGTAGGCATCGGAAGATATGAATGTAAAAGATAACATCCCAGATACGATTTATATCACAGCGTTATGCCCTTGCAATTCTGAAGCACATTACGATAACATCAGAAGAGCCGTTCTGTTAGCAGTTAGCGTTGACTGCTGGAAGAGAGGATGTGCAATACGAAGATAGCTGACAGAGCTCTAAAAACAGAGTCCATCCTCGGCAACTAATTGCCCATTAAGGGAGTGCTCGCCCTTCCGCTAATGTTCAATGGCCCTCTCTCTTCCTCTCTATTACCATATGTTAATGGCTTTTACTTCACGCTCCCGGTCATCCTCTTGTGGTCGCCACCTCTTTGTTTATTCCAGGATGCCCCGCCCATAGGGTTGTTTACAATTGTTTGAACACCGACTAATAAACACGAGAGCAAGTTGCCCTGTTCTGGAGTTCGTTATATATTTTTAGCTTATTTGGAACGTAAAGATGATTGACGTATTTTCAAAACCTTCTTTAAATTACGAAAAACAGCACAAAACAAAGTTAAACCAAGTAAGATTTCATGAAAAATGGCGTTGCAGTGATTCCAACTTCTTGAAGTATAATAAACACCCTCTACACCGTCATAGACTTAGTTTTATATAAAAAAAATTATTTGCCTTACTTGCAGGTAAGGCTTCAATCTTTGAATAATTTCGGGTCGTCAGAAGTCCAGCCATCCATCCAGAAATTTCTAAAATTTTAGCTGACCCTAAAGAATACGGGAATGAAATGTAGTCTCTGAGAAGTAGACGTAATGGCTATTACCCGGCGCTTTTAAAATGAATTAAATACTGTTACAGAGTCTAGTAAAAAATTTGCCATTTTTCATGATAAGCGATGTTTTGACAATAACCCAGTTTAGTTTTATCCAAATTAAGTTATATGTATTACTATTGAAGAGTCCACGGAAGAAAGAGGAGTGTCAATTTTTTTACTTTTGCACATCATTATGTTCATATCGTTCAGTGAAATAAGATGGTAAATAGTAACAGCCGGAAATGTGGATGGTCAGTTTGTTGGAAGCGTTTGGAGAATACTCATCAACTGAAGAAAAACGGCGCTCCAAACTTTAAAACTTTATTTTCTCGAAATGTGTTCTTGACCCTCCCACTTTCTTCCGTCTACTGTTCAAATTAAATCCAATGTACCAGTAGATTTGAGTGAATATATTATTTTAAAATATCCAAAGTTTTAATTATTTAGATTACAAAAATAAATACCTATATCATCCTTTATGTTATTACCATACAAAAAAATCTTATGCTTTGTGCAAAGCTTCAAATAATTCAAAAATATTTCTCTCCTATATATATAATTGCCGATACTTATGAAACTTATAATTATAATTGTTCACATTAGCTTGAGGTGAATGTGAAACAATATTATTCCACCGGCAGCGAATTTTAGTCATTGGAGAATAACTATTAAGATCTGGTGCAGATCTACCCCTCGGAATAATCAAAGAGTGTATAATAGCTGTTGAATGTGTTCTGAAATAACTTCTCTAATGCCTGCCGTGAAAAAGACATAATATCGCTGAGTAGTTTTCAGCATTATGTCGGATTCCCATTTACCTATTTCATAGATAAGACTTGTTTGTAGAACGACTATTTCATTCTCGACTTCAAGGTACTCACATTCCATTTCAATTTGTAATATTTTTCAAGTTGTTTTGTTGATATAAGGCCACATCGGAATCGCTAGTAAAGAAGATTGAATTTATCCCTCCGGAGCACTCCTTCGTGCCGTGATGATTTCAGGCCACAAACTCAATACCATATTCCGTGGGTGAGGAAATTGAAATGAATCAACTTCCCCGCTCCAAGAGAGTTGAGTATGTTAGATCTGCGTTGCGAACTGATTTTAATGGTCTTGGCAATCTTCCTGATGAGAAGCACCTTCCTTAGCAATTCGACAGACCTCACTTCATTTTTTGCCTAAATTGAAACAACAAATTGGATTTGTGTCTCCTTCCCTCCATCTTCCAATTTTATCCCTAGCTGAATTTTTCATCAAGTGAAACTAATATTTTATATATCTTTTAATTTTTGTCTGCCAATCTATTTTAGTATTGTATTATCTTATGCTCTGATCGGGAAGCAAGTTTTAATTTATTTGAAAGTGACTCGCTTATCGTACCTGCATAATTTTTTTTTTATTTACTAAGTTTGTCGTCAAGCAGCTAATTCTATCTTAGAATTCCAAACTATTTATAGAATTACTTTCAGAACAATCTATATAATCATTTTTATTTTTGTTTACAATAAAAACTTTTATAATTTCGTTCAAGTTTTATCCACCATGGTTTTATTATTATTATTTTTTTTTTTATGTTGCCTTCATTTAATATTAATAACAATCGATAGACTTTTTACAGGTTATTTATTATAATGTCTGCTTACAAATCCTTTCTCAATTTTTCGAAATCTGAAATTATTTGTTAAATTAGCTACTTTTTTCCATTCACTATATTGTCTTCTTAATTTTCCCTAATAATCTCGGGCCGAACAAAATTACATAATCACAATCCTCTAAAGTACGTATCTGTTTTATCTATCGAGCGTTTATCCGTTTGTTTAACGTGAATTATCTTTAATTTAATTCCTACCCTGTCTTGCAACTTGTCACTGCCTGTTCTTTGATAGGCGACTTAGTTGTTTTTTTAATTATTATACCAAAGACAATTTTTTTTATAATTTCGAAAATCATTTCTCAATAATACAATGAAATTTTGTATTCGGCTACGAAACAATATCTGATGTGGACAACACATGACTTCCTTGTACGCCTATTAAACTATAAATCGGTGGCTCAAAAAGTGATCCTGAATTTGGTTACTAGTTTCCGAAGATTGCAGATTGTTTCTCAAAATCGACACTCGGCGTCGCGACATCCATCTATTGACACACACAAATGGGGAAGAAAGCCAGTATTTTATACTCAATTTTAACACTTAAAACAAGTAATAAAAATATTTAATTGGATTGGAAACCAAATTTCATTTGTAACCTTCATTACCGAAACATATGATTTATGTATTTAATTTAAATATAATTTTTGATGTAAGCTTATTATGATCTTAAAGTAAAGTACCCTTTTCGGCTCACCAATTTGAACAAAAATAAAGTAAATACATTCATATCGATATAAAAGACCTATTTACCAAATTTGAGATGTTTTACATTATATTTTAATAGAATTTTTGATGAAAGTTTAATATGACCTTCAAGTAAAGTACCGCTTCCGGTTTTCCAATTTAGACCAAAATCTAGTATGTTATTTAAGTCAATATATAAGCTATACTAAATACTAAATTTGAGAAGTTTTGCATAGTATTTTAAAATAATTTTTGATGGAAATCAATTATGACCTTCAAGTAAAGTACGACTTCCGATGATCAAGCAGTAACCAAAAAGGGAGGTTCACAACTAGATTTTAGAGCGATCCTAAATACAAACTTTCAACTTTCTACGGCTAACCGTTTTTGAGTTATGCGAAATACGAACGAACGTACGTACAGACGCCACGACGAAACTAGTCAAAATGGATTCAGGGATGGTCAAAATAGATATTTCCGTTGAAATCTGAAAACCGAAAATTTTCGCGATTACAATACTTCCTTTACTTCGTACAAGGAAGTAATAACTAACACTCCCTAAAAATTGAAGTTTTACGTTTAAAGATATTTAAAATCCAAAAATCGAATAAAAGAAAAAAAATCCGTCCATTGACCGCGGCTTTGCTTGGAGACTACTAGACCGAATTTTTTTTAATTTGGCAGCAAACCAACAGGTCAGCCTAGGTTGATACTCGGAGCTCAACATTATCATCAGCCGTTTAGTAGCAAAATGACGGCCGATTTGAGGTTTCATATTTCCATATCTCAGCCATTTATGATGATAATAGAAAAATATAAAGTGTTTGGAATCATTACACGAAAGCCTAAAAATATTTGTAAATAATAAACCATGTTGTAATAATTCCCATTTTTTTTTGTTTTTACATTTTTAGCTTTTGCTTTTTTTTTAAGGAACCAATATGTTAAAATATATTTTCAATGATTACTTTCTCGCACTATTTAAACTGATTTAATAATATCAAAACTATTGGTCGGGAAGTTCGGATATTTTCCGCTCCGCTAGTTATTTCTTATTGGATGGAAAGATCGTCGGGAATTTTCCAAGCAATATAGAAGGGTTCTCTTTCTGACCAAGTTCTTATTTCTCTGCTGCACCCATATCCCCATTCCTCCTCTCCATGCGAAGGACCATGACATAATGATTTCATTTGAAACTGAGTGTATTATTATGAAATATTTCGATTTAAGATCATATTTAAAATTAGCACAATTTATTCTAAATTAAAAATGTTTTGATTTAGAATAAATTAGGTATTTCAAGAATTATTTTGACTTTCATTGATCTAGTACTCCGCATTTGATTCACCGTTTCCACATGTTTTCTATTCATTGCAGCGCTGTTGTAGCTCCCAGCCGTGTGTTTATAGAACTGTTGGTAGAACCATCCTGTGCTAGTTCAGTAACTTTACTAATAAATTTATTTAACTAGTGAACTCACAGTCAACTATCCCTTAACTTTAGGTGTAGCTGTTGTTATTTTATGATAACCTTTATTTCAACTGCTCTCGTGTTGCTTATTGTTAATTATTTTTAACGGAAAAATAAACTTGAGCATGCAATTAATGGAACATTTTTTCCGGTTAGCGAGATTTTTATTATCCGTTTAACTATTGAGGATAACGGAATAGCAGCACTGAGTTAGTATCAGGTTGATAAGTGCTAAGAGTTTTAATTAAACGTGAAGTGTATTTCATTCAGGTGCAGAATAATTTTGACGCAAATTCGTTTTTAAATTGGCTTCTATAGTGGGGGGCAATACAATAAATCCGATTTTTTCTTTTATTTTGGTCAAAGGTCCATTTAGTTTTGTTATAGAGATCCAAAACCTTTATTTTAATTAAAATGGGACTTAACGAGGTTTTGCAGGTATAGATACTGTCAATATATTTTGATGTTTCTGTATATGTGGGTACTGTTTTATACTGTTCCTCGATTACTTTTTGGCAGAGGCGAACGCAGAAAGTTTTTCAGAAGGAGATTTAAAAATTTTTTCGGAAGGCGTTTTAATACGAAGAAGACAAATAATCACCTAAATGTGTATAATCGCCAAATATGGTGCAAGATTAAGGATAAGCATGAAAATTGGATTAAAAACTATTAATAAAAATTATCAAAAACGTTATTCAAAATACAAATCTTATGTTAGTGGATATGATAATTTAATTTTTTCGTACATTTCGAGGGGGGAGGATATATTCCCTGACCCCCACCCTGCGTACGCCACTGAATTTTTGTTCTTTTTTTTTTGTAATCGTTATATCATTAACTAGCGATCGCTATCCTTATAGATTAATTGGGGTTTCTAGCCCCCTCTCTCGCCCCAAATCAGTGGTGGTTAGTTAATTTTCTCTAATTTTTACAGCAAGATGTGCAAAATATCAGTTTATTTCTTGACGACATTGGCATTTTAACCTGAATGTGATTGTTAGCCTTGGCATACATATCGACTTTTTTTTTTTTTACAAAATATAAAACGGTACTTAAAATTTTCTGTCCGTCACTTCCTGAATTACCAATCGGAAATCGATCAATTTTTTTTTCATTCACTGATGCAATGTTTAGCATAAATTGGCAGTTATTACTTTTCAATGCTCTTATGAACTTTATGTTGTAGATACCATCAGTTTTTCTTAGTCGTATTTTCTTGCTAAATAATATACTATAACAGTGTATCTTCGGGAAGGGCTGGGAGTGCATTTTATGCTCGTTTCATGAGCCCTAGAACACGATTATAGGGGTTTTTGAGAAGTCCAAATATGTGTGTATTTTTTCCTGTTACATTTGGGACTTCCAGCGGGCCGCTTTTATCGAATGAGCTGAAATTCGGTATGCAGAGTTTCATAGATAGAATAATACCATACAAATTGTGGGTAAATACCATAAAATTGTGAGTAAATCCCCCAGTCAAATTTCGCATTTTTTAAGGTTTTGTGGATCCATACAGCACCTGATATTTGAGTTACAGGGTTAAAAATTAGGATTTAAATTGAGTCTGTGTTAGAGTATTGCCTTTTGAGGTTCTCAACTTTTATTCTATTAATTATTTACTTTTAAATGTTAATTATTTTTGAAAAAAAAACAACTTCCAGAGACAATTATCTTTATTGTTAAAAAAATATTTTTATAATACAGTCATCAACGTATCAATGCCCTTCTTCGTCTTCAGGATGCTTATTTTCTACAATACAACATAAGCCAATTACAACCTATGAATATTCATAACCTATTTAACTTACACCATATTTCGTTACATATTAAAATTTCATATCACTTTTAAAAATAAAGATGAAGTGAGAAAAATACAAGAAATAGAAAAAAGATGGAAGCAGCAATATATAGTACATTACAAAAAACATAAATAATGTAGTTAATTATAAGACAGGTGGTGTGAATTTAAAAAGCCATCATGCAGACCTAATAAATAAACTGAATATAAAATAATTTATAATTTACATTTTAACAAACAGTTACATTGATTTAAATATATAAAATAGAATAATAACAAAAATTTGCAAAACAAACATAATAATAGTAAGTGTAAATAGGTGGGTAGGCATATGAAAATAAATGCATGGATTAGCACAAAATTCATTTCAGTGTTAGTACAGGGATATGCAAGTGGAGTCACTCCCAGGAATATTGAATAATGTAACAATTAATTATGGACTAAGTAAAATTGTATGAATGTGGGGGTATGGAGAGGACACTGTGTAGTTTTAAAGGCTATATGAAATTTTAATATGTAAAGAAATATGATGTAAATTAATGTTCTAAATATTCATTGGTTGTAATTGGTTTATGTTGTATTGTAGAAAATAAGCATCCCGGAGACCAAGGACTTCGAAACGTCGATGACAGTATTATAAAAAAGTTTTTTTTTTTATAATAAAGATAATTGTCACGGGAAGTTGTTTTATTATAAATCAACGCAAATAATTAAATCATAAGTGCGTCTCAACTTCTTTCTCCCTCTTCACCGTTTTGATATTTTTAATTTTGTATTTTAGTAAAAATAAGACTTTAGTGACGGATTCTCTCCTGCTCACACTTTTTAGTCCATTTTTTATTTTATTTTAATTAATTTATACTTTTTACGAAGCTTACGATAATGTTAAACTATTTTATCTATATTTTCTGTTAAAATATTCGGGTTGAAATATTTCTTCCCTTTATCGTGATTTATCATTTAGGTTTTTATAGAATTAATCCCACAATTTAGTTGGAATGGCTTTGTGGCGTAGCATCTGTATTTACGCTGTTAACGTCGTTATCTATATTTATCGGTTATCTTGAGATTTTTAATTAACTCCTAAGCACCTAAGCGTGTTACGCAACATTTCAATGATTTCTTACATCATCAGAAAATTTATTCTTTACTATTTGCATTATGTCTTGATACAATTCTTAAAAGAATTCATAACATTATAGAAATGTCAAAATATATTATTTATGTAAACGAAATTTACTTTTTCGAAGAAACAGGCTCTCAAAGTAGATTATCCGACGCCTATTATGTGAGTTTTTTTTATTCAACTGTTAATAATTTTCTGCACTATCTTGAATATATCTATTTATTTATTTATTATATATCTATTCGACCTTAACTTTTATTTAGTTCAAAAGCTTACCTTCGTGTTTTTTATCGGTACCTAAAGTGCATCCATCTGTGAAGATCTCTTCGTATTAAATTATGCTGTTAAGTTGTGTTTTATAATTAAATGTGTTAATTGAATCTGAATGTTGGAATCTATAGCAATATAGAAAACAAAGAAACTGATATCTAGAAGTATTTTTTAAATATATCTTTTTAACGTTTTTGTTTTCTGCAGTTAATAAGCGCTGAATGATTAGTCTCTTGTTTCCTTTTTATTTAATTTTTATTAAGAGACAATTGGATTCTCTTAATTTGGAGGCAGATAAGGATTTCATTTTCTATGGAAATCAACAGCTTATCAAGATATATTAAAATTTCATATTCTACAATATATTGCAGAAGACAAATACTGTTGTATTCTTTTACATTTTGTTTGGTTTATTATTTGTAATTTATAGTGTAATAGGTGTACAAGGAAGTTTCATTTGACTTTTTAGTTTTCAATAACGTAGAATACATTGGTTGGTGGGTTTTCGCTAATAGAATATTTTCGAAATCGTTCATGGTATAAAATTGTACATATATTCTTGGCCATTTCTTTACTACTGAGGGTTGCATCAAAAGTATTCCCATTCACTCCAGGAGGCGTCAGTCTCTGAGGACCCGAGTCTGCTCAAGATCCTCCCACTGCCTACTGTAACTGACTCCCCAACTGGTTCAGGTCATCCCACAGGTGCCAATCAACCATCTCAATTTTTCACCTTTTCTCTTACCTTCAAGGATACCTCGACACTGAATTGGACCATTGCTCTACCAGGCATCCTTTGTTAATGTCATATATTTTTATTAACGTATGGAAATATTTTCGGCTCTTCATATCGATGCAGAATTTTGAATTCATTAGAACCGGCCAGGATAATTATGTAATCATCTCCAAAACTTTTAATTTTTTTCTTGTTATTTTTGAATTTCTTTAGGTTTTCTTTGCATTACTTTTTATCTGACGTAACCCAAAGAGCTGTACTCATTTCAGAACTCCTGCAAGTCTGTTCAAAAATTAGGTTTCTGTTAAATACATAAATCGAAATCCACGAAATTGCACTTAACTCACTATTGACAGGTACTAAAGATATTTACTGATTGTCACTTATCTATGACAGCTGTGAATGAAGAGATGGAGTTATTTTATTATAGTTATTTTACAGTTTTTTTTTTTTTTTTTTTACAATCTACTAAAACGACTAATAGGGAAAACGCACTGACTCTAATTCAACACCCTATGAAAATAAATGCATGGATTAGCACAAAATTCATTTCAGTGTTAGTACAGGGATATGCAAGTGGAGTCACTCCCAGGAATATTGAATAATGTAACAATTAATTATGGACTAAGTAAAATTGTATGAATGTGGGGGTATGGAGAGGACACTGTGTAGTTTTAAAGGCTATATGAAATTTTAATATGTAAAGAAATATGATGTAAATTAATGTTCTAAATATTCATTGGTTGTAATTGGTTTATGTTGTATTGTAGAAAATAAGCATCCCGGAGACCAAGGACTTCGAAACGTCGATGACAGTATTATAAAAAAGTTTTTTTTTTTATAATAAAGATAATTGTCACGGGAAGTTGTTTTATTATAAATCAACGCAAATAATTAAATCATAAGTGCGTCTCAACTTCTTTCTCCCTCTTCACCGTTTTGATATTTTTAATTTTGTATTTTAGTAAAAATAAGACTTTAGTGACGGATTCTCTCCTGCTCACACTTTTTAGTCCATTTTTTATTTTATTTTAATTAATTTATACTTTTTACGAAGCTTACGATAATGTTAAACTATTTTATCTATATTTTCTGTTAAAATATTCGGGTTGAAATATTTCTTCCCTTTATCGTGATTTATCATTTAGGTTTTTATAGAATTAATCCCACAATTTAGTTGGAATGGCTTTGTGGCGTAGCATCTGTATTTACGCTGTTAACGTCGTTATCTATATTTATCGGTTATCTTGAGATTTTTAATTAACTCCTAAGCACCTAAGCGTGTTACGCAACATTTCAATGATTTCTTACATCATCAGAAAATTTATTCTTTACTATTTGCATTATGTCTTGATACAATTCTTAAAAGAATTCATAACATTATAGAAATGTCAAAATATATTATTTATGTAAACGAAATTTACTTTTTCGAAGAAACAGGCTCTCAAAGTAGATTATCCGACGCCTATTATGTGAGTTTTTTTTATTCAACTGTTAATAATTTTCTGCACTATCTTGAATATATCTATTTATTTATTTATTATATATCTATTCGACCTTAACTTTTATTTAGTTCAAAAGCTTACCTTCGTGTTTTTTATCGGTACCTAAAGTGCATCCATCTGTGAAGATCTCTTCGTATTAAATTATGCTGTTAAGTTGTGTTTTATAATTAAATGTGTTAATTGAATCTGAATGTTGGAATCTATAGCAATATAGAAAACAAAGAAACTGATATCTAGAAGTATTTTTTAAATATATCTTTTTAACGTTTTTGTTTTCTGCAGTTAATAAGCGCTGAATGATTAGTCTCTTGTTTCCTTTTTATTTAATTTTTATTAAGAGACAATTGGATTCTCTTAATTTGGAGGCAGATAAGGATTTCATTTTCTATGGAAATCAACAGCTTATCAAGATATATTAAAATTTCATATTCTACAATATATTGCAGAAGACAAATACTGTTGTATTCTTTTACATTTTGTTTGGTTTATTATTTGTAATTTAT
This sequence comes from Rhaphigaster nebulosa, assembly GCA_948150685.1. Classification (NCBI taxonomy): domain Eukaryota; kingdom Metazoa; phylum Arthropoda; class Insecta; order Hemiptera; family Pentatomidae; genus Rhaphigaster; species Rhaphigaster nebulosa. The sequence goes on along the minus strand of OX411308.1, from coordinate 46,183,675 downwards.
AGTGTAATAGGTGTACAAGGAAGTTTCATTTGACTTTTTAGTTTTCAATAACGTAGAATACATTGGTTGGTGGGTTTTCGCTAATAGAATATTTTCGAAATCGTTCATGGTATAAAATTGTACATATATTCTTGGCCATTTCTTTACTACTGAGGGTTGCATCAAAAGTATTCCCATTCACTCCAGGAGGCGTCAGTCTCTGAGGACCCGAGTCTGCTCAAGATCCTCCCACTGCCTACTGTAACTGACTCCCCAACTGGTTCAGGTCATCCCACAGGTGCCAATCAACCATCTCAATTTTTCACCTTTTCTCTTACCTTCAAGGATACCTCGACACTGAATTGGACCATTGCTCTACCAGGCATCCTTTGTTAATGTCATATATTTTTATTAACGTATGGAAATATTTTCGGCTCTTCATATCGATGCAGAATTTTGAATTCATTAGAACCGGCCAGGATAATTATGTAATCATCTCCAAAACTTTTAATTTTTTTCTTGTTATTTTTGAATTTCTTTAGGTTTTCTTTGCATTACTTTTTATCTGACGTAACCCAAAGAGCTGTACTCATTTCAGAACTCCTGCAAGTCTGTTCAAAAATTAGGTTTCTGTTAAATACATAAATCGAAATCAAATTCGATTACCGAAATTCCTCTTAACTGTTGCTTTCATTACTAACTTTTTCTTTTACTTGACTTAGAGAAAATAAAAATGGGATATCATAATTTCAAAGATGTTTTTTAAATAAATGCTTCTTGCTGTTCTGCGCCTGTTAAGACCTGTTAAAACCTGACTAGCGTCATTCAAACCACTTTTATGTAATATTTTTTCATTCTCCTATTGAGATAACCACTCCCCTTATATTTCTTAGTATGAGGGGTGACGCCCCCTAATGAGACATCTACTACCGTCCGAATGAGCTCGGGTGAGATCGTTGATCCTCGTAAAGGGGGCGTTCCCGAGCGGCGAGCCAGTGGGGCGCGAACCGTCGCCCAGCAAGTGCCTAGGGGTCCTCTTGCCATGCCATGGACTACCAGTGTATCATCGTCTACACCATCATCACCATACTCCCCAACAGGCCGCCGTACCCCGAGTGCGAGCCTCAACCAAGGGGCTGTCTTGCCTGGATCAAGAGGTGGATTAAAAGGTTGGCTCCTAATATTGTTTTATGCCGGTGTATCTGATGTTCAGAGACAACTTTCTGGTGGAGATAGTGTATACGCGTTTTGAAATTGGAGCTTGATTTGGAATATTTTTTTTTATATTCAGTTACTCATCAAAAAATAAATTACTTATGTAGTTGTGTTCTTTGAGGAAGAAAATAGTGTTTACGAGATGGAGATAGAGTAGACGATAGATCCTATCCCGATTAAATTGGCAGTCATGATTTTATATATATATATATATATATATATATATATATATATATATATATATATATATATATATATATTACTTCTATCATCTTAAAAATATATTTATACTAATTAACATATTCATAATAACCAACTTATCAACAAAGTACGTGAAAATTATATGTTACTGCTAATATATTATTCAGGTACTATAGAACAACTTTTAGGGATTGATAAATCATTTGTCACTTCTATAAATTTGTTTTATTGAAAACAAGTTTCGAATGTTATACATTCATCCTAAGTTCTAAAAACACACAAAAAATCAAAAATAAGCAATTATACTAATATGTATAGCAATTATAGCAATATGTATAATAATACCAAACTATATTTTGAATTTGCTTATTTTTGAATTTTTTGAAAAAATCAAAAATAAGCAATTATACTAATATGTATAGCAATTATAGCAATATGTATAATAATACCAAACTATATTTTGAATTGCTTATTTTTGAATTTTTTTGTTTGTTTTTAGAACTGAGGATGAATGTATAACATTCGAAACTAGTTTTCAATAAAACAAATTTATAGAAGTGGCAAATAATTTATCAATCCCTAATTAAATTGATACTTCTTTACCATCATGCGGATGTCAACTGAGAACAACTTTTTACGGAATATTCTTCAGCCGGCAAAAAGATATTTTATATTTAAACAAGAAATAAGTGGGAAGATATTGAGACAGGGCTAGCAAGATACAGACCTATCTAATGAATTCTTAGATACTAATAAAATACAATTTTAAAATAAATTGCATCCTCGTGAAAATTTTAATTTTTAATCTGTGCCAGAAATACCGTTTGTTTAGTTTAAATTTTTAGTGTTATCAATCCGTAAAATGAAATTGCTATTTGTTATGGAACTGAGGAATACGTTTCAGACTTCATATTCATCCACTTAATGACCCAAAAAATAATTTATTACATATTTTACAATTGGTGTATTTTAGCTGATTATTTTTTTTATTTTTTGATTATATGTAAAAATATTAAGGTCTGCTCTAAAAAATCACAGAACTCAATAACTATCCTTAGACACCTTGGCTGAAAAAAAAAGATTTAATTTTAATTTGGTAGTTTCCTTTTTATAAGCTGTATAATAATATTACTTTTGGATATTGAAAGCATAATAATAATAACAATTCTTAATTTATTCTGGAATACGGCCGTTTAAATAATCTCGTTGGCAATAGAAGGTGGAGCTTCAATTTTGATTTTCGTTTCTTTATTGTTGGATAAATTTCGAAGACAATTAAATCGTCCTAGCTATTAAAATTACTATTTTGAACAATTCAGTATATTTTCAAAGATATTCTTATTTTATATCCGTTTCCTTTCGAATGCGTAGATACGAACGATATTTGTAGATACGAACGCGGAATTATTTACTAACGGAATAATTCCGCTTCGCAATGTTTAAAAAAATCCTTATCGTCTCTTGAATAAAGAAACTTATGAGTGTTTATACGAAGTTAATTAATAAGACTTGTTGTTCATTAGAAGAATATATATTTCTATATTTTTATACTCTGCTTTCTTTCATAGTATGGAATTAAAACTGAAATTTAGAGATTCATCTACTGTAATACTTTAATTTTATGTAAAAAAAAAAAGTCGTTAAATTCAAATATAAATTATATGCACATGCACACTCATGGTATGTGCATAAAATTTATATTTAAATTTAACGATTTTTTTTTACACAAAATTAAAGCATTACAGTAGATGAATCTCTAAATTTCAGTTTCAATTTCATGCTATGAAAGCAGGGCATAAAAATATAGGTTTTTATCTTTTTCAGTAAAATATTTTTTATTAATATAGATGATTCTTTCTTGCTTGATTTATTGAATGTTGACAATGTGGCACCTGTTTTCTATCGAGGGCCCGTTAATAATTATTAATTATAATTATAATAATTTGTGGAAATTAAGATTTATTGTTTCAAGAATTATATATATATATATATATATATATATATATATATATATATATATACCTTATATTTAACAAAAAACAAGAGATATTTTTTTCTGTAGTGGCGCGACAATCCTCTGAAGCGGTCCTTACTCCTCAATCATTTTGCCCCATTTGACCCTATCCGCAGCATGCACTGTTTTAATCCTTGCCTGTCAATGAGGATAACATCCAGCGTGATCTGGGCCTTGATCCCCTGTACACTTTTAGAGGGCATCTGCAGGGTTCCATCCTGATGACGTGACCAATCCATTTTATTCTCTGCAATATGGCGAAGTTGGAGATACACAAATCCTGGTATTCTTCATACAATTCCGTATTTCGTAGCAGACGCCAAGTTTCATTGTCTTTGACCGGCCCTAGAATGCGTCTCAGAATTTTCCTTTCGAAGCGATCGACCATTTGTGCAACTGACTTGTTGAGCGTCCACGTTTTGCATGAGGAGGTCGCTAATGGCCTTGTAAGACAGTTGCACAGTCTTATTTTCGTAGCGCAACTTAGTAATCTGCTTCAAAGAATTAATAAGTAATTTTGGACAAAGAAAAATATGTTTCTTTGGCTGCTGCTAATCTGCATCTTACTTCAGCTTCTTCTTCCATCTTTTCTGTTATTGTAGATCCCAGTTATTGGAAGCATGGAACAACATCAATAGCATAGTTTTTGATTTATTTTTATTCACCCTAAATCTCACATTTTTCGCTTCCTTAAGCAGCTTGTGATCCTCCAATAATTGCGATGTCATCTGGCCAAGGTTCGGTCCTGTCCTGCTAATAACTCTGTGAAGTACTAGATTAAATAGTAGTGGTGCCAGTGCGTCACTCTCTTAACCCTGTGTTCTCACCAAACAAGCCACTACTCCTTCCGCTCATCCGGGCTTGGCAAATATTCTTTTCCATGGTTAGTCTAGTAAGTTTTCTAGGAACATCTATTTTTTTCATTGCACTGTAGAGTTTCTCTCTAATTAGCGAATCGTAAGCTGTCTCAAAGTATCCACAGAGGATGGCCGAATTCAAGACATATTTTTTGGTGATATTATTTGAAAAACAATGGGGATTAATATGTTTCGGTGTTGTGAAAACCAAGATTCGGTAATTGAGTAAATGGGTATTTTTGTTTCTGCGATTATACCAACTCCTGTTCACATTTTTTAAGTTCTATATACTTCAATTTAGTTGATGTCTGTATGATGCTATAGAAGGATCAATCTAATTAGGGATTGATAAATTATTTGTCACTTCTATAATTTTATTTTATTGAAAACTAGTTTCGAATGTTATGCATTCATCTTAAGTTCAAGGTTTAAATGGATTATATCAAACAGAAAGGTTTGTACTGGTTTCTTCTCGCCCTGAACTAACTAGTTTTCAATAAAACAAAATTATAGAAGTGGCAAATAATTTATCAATCCCTATTTCAATTTAGTTTTAGCATTAGTAGTTCGGTGGAAGTATTTTGTCGCCCATCCACTGTTTTAGAATCAGACGTCTCTATTTATTTGATACATAAATAATTATTGGTGATAAATTATATGTTATTCATTAGTAAAACTATTTATAAAAAAAATAATAATTATAATAATTTTCGGCAAAAGCGATAGTTTCATTTTTTTATGCGGAAAAGTAGGCATTCAAACGGGTCTTAAGTTTTACCTTTTAATAATTCCGGTGTCTTTTTTTGTTATTATTGTTATTTCTTCACAAGGTAATTGAGAGCATTGAATTGGTTGGGTGACGTTTTTTTTATAAAGTATTGCTTCAGTCTTCTACTGGTCTCTCATGGTTGAGAGAAATATTGCAACGAGGCCAACTTCTCATCTTTACCTTGAATCACCCGAGAACCACTCCTTGCCTTGCCATAACTCACCTTTTATTTATAGCGTGTCAATTTTTTTTTTTAGTTTCCTTAAAACGTTGAAAAAATATTACGAATGTTGTCGCATATACTTTAATGTCTTTTTAAATGGCTTTGTAAGTTTATCGATGTTTCATGAAACCATCTTTCGTAATTCAGGAAGACATTTTTCTGAAATAGTAATATAATTTAGAATTTTAAGGCGAATCGAATTACTCGTTATAGAGTGCGTGACAATCTGAAATTATTTTCAAAATTAGAAAGCGTAAATAAAGGCCAATTCTGCTGAAGCTTCTAATTACTGTCTGATTCTGCTCTAGAAGAGTTTTGTTTGATAATTAGACTTTAATAAAAAGGCTTATTATGAAACAAATAATTAGACTTTATTAAAACGTCTAATTATGAAATAAATAATTGGACTTTGTATTACTCAGTTAATTGATTGTTGTGAGGTATTTTATTTTTCTTATTTCAATTTTTAGTAGGTTAATAATCAGCGTTTTTAGCATTGCAAGTATTGTTTTTTCCTTTGTTAATTTGTATTTTCGGTCCTTCACTATTTTCATTATCTATTATCTATTTCACTATTTTTAATCCAATTTAACATTTTTATTACTTATTTTAAGTGTTAAAATCGAGTCTAAAATACTAGGTTTCCTCCCCACTTGTGAGATCAACAAGTCTTCATCATGAGGATAAGATATTAGTTAAGTTGGTTTTTCCGCTTAAAATGTCGAAACTGTTCATTTCTAATGCTTTATTCAGTGATATTGACAGTTTTATTGTTGTCATGGAACATGAAGAAATATTTTGGAAACTAGTTACCTACTGAAGGAAAACGATATATAATAACGGAATGAGACCTCCTGTGACAAGAGTGTGTGTTTGTGTATGTGTGTATCAATCGATGGATGACTGGACGCCGAGTGGTCGTTTTTACTGCAATCTTCGGAAAGTAGTAACCAAATTCAGTATCACTTTTTGAGCCACGGATTTATAATTTAATAGGCGTACAAGGAAGTCATGTGTTGCCCACATCAGATATTTTTTTAAATAATTTGAAAACTATACATTTCACATGCACATATGCACATTTAAAACGAAGTTTATCAAATGAACGGTATAATAGAAATATACCGCTCACTCACAGATTGATTTAGTAATCACTATGTAACAAAAACGAGAATGCTTATGAAGCTCAGATTGTTTTAGGCTTCTCCTCTTATGTTGTTGAAACCGAATAAGGCGTGATTTGAAAAAAATTGTAGGTACTCTTAAGTGAATGAAAAGACTTATTTCTGAAACATGAATAAAACTTATTTCTGAAACCTTAAAAAACATTGTTTTTCCCACGGATGGGAAAAATTGCACTAATGTTGTAAAGATGTTACGACGGTAGGTGTACAGAGCAGAAACGTTAGTATTAATTAGGTACATCTTGCTGTATCGTAGTCTTATCAATCAGTTTTTGGTTTAAAGTTAGAGAGAGAAAGCTAGTACTATTATAAACGTGATATTATTACTTACGTAACCGTTGGTGATTAGAAATTATTTTGTTTTATTCAAATCATATTTCTTCAATTCTATCCAAGTTGAAATTTTAATTCTGAAAAAGTTTTGTAAAGGCACCCATAAACCCTTTTGCATTTCCACATTTATAATTAAATCTTTACTTTACGTAATAACAATTTTAATTAACATTTATTTATTTAACAATCTATTAAGATTATTAAAATATAGTCAATTATTTCCTATATTTGAACTCTTCTTTGAGTCAACGATTAGAAGCCTCTTTTATATTTTATTTATAAGTTATAAAAAAATCGTGTGCAGCAGAGCTCCATCACTCAGGTCGTATTTTCACTAAAATAAAAAATTCAAAATATCCAAATGGCGGTGGTGGACCAAAAAAAGTTCAGACTACTGAGGGTACTTCTCTGACATTTACTAAATTGACATACATACACATTTTCAACCTTCCAACTCAATTTGCAGGAGCTGTAGAGGTGCTCAAAACCTGAAGAATTACTAGGTAAACGGTTTAGGGGTTGGAGTTTTTCCAGCAATTCCGGCGAGTAATTGGTTTTTCTGTTAAAGATGGGAATAAACTTAAGATTGGACTATGGGAGATATTTATTTGATCATTTAAGCAAAAATGTGGATTTTATTGAAGGATTATAGGATATACCATCTTGTCAACTTCTCTGATTACCTTCGATTCAATGCAAAAGTCAGGGAAAATACGACTACAAAAAATGATTATTTTATTTATTTTTTTAGTTCTGTTACTTTCAAAATAATAATGTTACCATTCAGAAAAACATATTAAACAATGTTAATAGATTTCTGAATTACGCTTTTTTTTTTTGTTTATTGATTTGATATACTATGTTTTATTGTTCCTATTTTCTTATTCAACGTCTTTTTATGTTATTCAAAATTGATTTCAGTCTCACGTACACTAGCAATGTTTCTAACGTCTTTCGGGTTTGAATAATTTACTTATGAAATTCAAATCATACCATACCTTGAATGTGACGTCTCCATCTCCGCAAGACGTGACTGGAATATAACGAAGGTTTGGACGCGGGCTGGAGAAATTGTCTTTTGGTGTTATACTTTTGATATATTCCCTGTTTTATCGAGTTATTTTGTATGCGGGTCTGTCGAATAATTTTACCCGAAACATCTTCATAGTATATACTTACAGTGTGCTTTATTTTTAACCCTATTTTTAAAGTTTTGTTTTTCTTTCATTCGTCCTCGATCAGTTTTATTTTTTCCTTCTTCCTTTTTATTTCCGTCGTGATCTAAAACAGACAAAACATTGAAGAATGGTGAATGGATCCGGGTTGTGTAAAAACATCTCATTCTTCAATCTTCTTGAAATTCTTTTTGTTTTGGAACAGGTCCAAGGAATTTTTGAAGAAAACTTAAACTTAAGGTTACTGCATTAAAAAAAAACAAAAAAACTATTCAATAATACCTCAACATATTTATGATTGCCTGAACTATGATAAAATATAAAAAATTAGACATCTTTATTGGTTAAATATTATTATTAAAAATGATGGTTACTTTTATGACATCTATATTATGATCAGCACATAAAACTGGATAAATTTTTTCACCGCACAGTTGTTCAAACCTGGGCTTTTTTGCGACAAAATCTGTCTTTGGCGATACAAACGTACTAGGAAAATAAAACAAACGTCATTGTCTTCAGGACTAAATAGTCTTCAGATTGATGATCGTAAAAAATGTTTTACACCCCTTAAAAAATGATAATTTAAAAAAAAAAATTGTTCCATTTCTATTAAATTTTAGAGAAACGTCCATAACTTAATATGATATATTATAACTCTATTTAATTTTAAATATAGTATTTATTGCCTCCTCTGGTAATTAGCATTATAATTTAATGCTCCTGAGTATAACCGATTAAGATCTTAAATATATTATACTATATATATATATATATATATATATATATATATATATATATATATATATATATATGTATATTACTATATATATAAATATATATACTTTAATATATTTGGTATTTAAATAATTGAAGGATAAATGAATACATATTTCAACATTTTTTTTAATTTGAATCTGTTAGATTATACTACGGATAGTTCTAATTTTGAAGTATGTAGATTATATTAAGGCATTATGATCACTCTATGGAAAAAAAATGTATATGAACCGTGTCTCTCATGCCATTTTGTTTCAATGTTACCGAAAGGATATCTGCTTATTATCAATTTTTTGTATTAGATAGCTGTGAATAAAAATACAAAGAGAAAAAAAAATATGAATCGTTAATTAGAAGAATTAATATGATTTTTTTTTTTTTTTTTTTTAGACAAATTTAACAATTACTTTGCATATTTAGCACTAATGTTAAATACATACACTCCTATTTTGTTGAAACGCTTGTATGAATAATCGCAAATATTTATTAAAACAGTATCATTCGAATAACTAATCATTTATTCAAAAGTAGTTGGATGTACCTACAAAAATTTATCAATATTTTGATGCGTAATGTATTAAGAAATATCTTTTGCTATTTCTTCAACTTTGTGTGTATAATCCTTAGTTACGATTTACAAATCTTACTTTCTGACTTGGTTCTGTTTGGATTACGGTGTGTGATATATATTAAGGCCGGCCTAGCTTTAATCAACACGATGCGTAAACCCATATTATCATGGTGTATCTTTTTTTAATTTCTTCTCTCTTCCTAATTATAGTTATTTTAATTGCGTACTGTTTTTGTTTCAGGTAAGAATATTTCATCTTTCTTGGAGGTAGGATGTAAGTAGAATAATTTTTTGCCTTACATTTTTGTGAAATACTTTTTCCCTCTTAATATCACGAACTTTAGTCATATTTCTCACCATTCTGTTTAAAACACCAAACATTTATTTTAAAAATATATAAGTATACATTTTTAAAAATTATTTGGTGGTATAGTAAGATTTTTTACTCCGTTTTTTAAATTATATTTCTGAGATTTTACCTAATATCCACAGCTATAATTGCCTTTTTTTAAGATCCATTTTAATCATTTGCTTCACTTATCCATTGTGCAAAGATGATAGCATTTACATGTATTCATGGCTAACCCAGCAGAGACATTATGGCATGGATATTTCTGGCCGTGCCAATGCGCCAGATAACGTCGTCACGTCATTATCATGATTCATTGAGTATCAGATACTCCTTGAGGCCTTCACTCTGTGAAGTGTATAGATTCGATGTCGATGCCCTTCAGTTGTTGACTAGAAATATTATCATATATGTTTGAGATTATTCTAACTTTCATTAAAACTATTTTTTTTAATTGTTCAATTATTTGAGTTTTATTTAAAATTGTTTTAAATATTTTTAAATAAAACTATCAGGGTACTCAAATTTTCTTTTGATAAACCAGATTTGAAACTGCTGAAAAAAACAACTAAATTATTGGGGAATAAACATAGTGTGTTTTTTTGTTTTTACCCTTATATTAAAATATTAATCGTTAAATCATCTATTAAGATTATTAAAATACAGATATTATAACTTGATTATACATATAACTTGAAAACCCATCTTTGTATAAACGCTTCCCTCCAGTTAAGAGTTTTCTGAACGAGACTTATTTTCGTTAATATTGGTAATTAGAGCATTTTGCTTAAAAAGCTCTGGATGCGAGTTATTGAAAAACGTGCTTGTTATTGGTGATTTTTTGAAGATAGCACAAGGTGTGGGAAAACTTGGGTTATTGGATGAGAGGGGTAATCCCTACAACATAAAGGAAAATCAAAATTACTCCACCTTTTGCAATCCTAAATTATATCTTCACTGGGCTGAGTAAGAGAATATACGCACACACGTTTTATAGTATTATATTTAGCTTGTTCTAAATTTCACAGATTCACGCAGCTAAATATTGTTTTATAGCTTATCCACATCCTTACTGACACATTCTTGTTAATTTAAAACATGTAGGGATAAAAAAAAACTAGATCGAATCAAATTCACAATTTAAATGATTTCTTACTTTTCTGATTTTTTTCTGGCACTTAAATGGTAATAAAAAATGTGAAGAAAAAAATGTATACTCATTCACTAATGCTAAAATCATGTCATAAGTATAAAACATATAGATTAATTATAAGGATTTTAGAATGAAAAAAAACAACTTTATTTTATTGCGATTTATCATAAATTTCCACAATTCGTTAAGCTTGTATTACGAATAGAGACGTTGGTGAGAGAGATATATTGTTTTGAATATTTGGAACTTATATGCATTTAGATATAAATTTTCATTTGTCTAGAAAAAAAGTATGAAAAAAACGGGTTTTGACTGCTTTTTTTGCTGTTTCGTCCCATTGTGCGACGGGTAGACTGAGACGTAGATAGGATGATTAATTATCATTATTATATTATTTTTTTATCATACAACGCAGTTTATTAATCTGAAAGCCACTAGAAGAATATATGAGGCGCTCCATGGAAGAAGGTCAAATCCGCCATCTTATTTTTTTTTTTTAATTTAAAGTCTGCTATTATATTACATATTATATATATATATATATATATATATATATATATATATATATATACACACATATATACATATATATGATAAGTATACACTGATACATACATATCGTCGGCCCCGTGTTGAACTTACGAATATGAAAAATTCGATTTTTTTGTTATTTTTCCATAGTTTTTAGGTCGATACAGCATGTTGTAAAGTTATGAATCTGTTCATAAAACTGCATTATAAAGTTTTGAAATCGCAGTTGGATTTTTACGAAAAAAAGTTTTATGCTTCCATATTAAACTAACGAATTTGTGTATTATTATTATTATAAAGGCAAAACAATAATTGCACATGATACTAGGAGATGAAAGTAAGAAAACACCTACAAAAAAATTTAAAATGATCGAAATCTGAAGAGTAGTGATTTTCACATATACTTAAGTTTACCTTGGGAACAACGATATGATACATGCAATATACTGAAACATATACATATATGGTATATTATATTAGCCATCAAATAAAGAAAAAAAAATTTGTGACATGGCGCCCTTCTTCAGCCCTTCTTGTATGGAGCGCCATATATTGAGCATGTAAACTTGAATGACGTTTACTTTTTCGCTCTACATTTATACGGTATACTTATTATCTGGGTTATTCTCCCGCTTTCCAATGACTTTCTCAGGGAATCGGTTGTTCACAGTTTGGTTTGTAGCGAATTTAAAAAAAAAAAAGGCTAACGAATCAGTTTTAGGAAGCATCCTGCTAATACTAACAAGCATGGCTGTATAAAAGGAATCTTATTACATTAAATTCTTTATGACCTTCATCTTATCGTATTTCTTATTATTCTTTACTCTTTATTCTGTATAGTGTCTTTATTCTCTGTCCTGCCCACCCTTAAAATTCTGTTGAAAAAGGGGGTTGAACGAAATAATGACGAAAATATTCGAGGAATCATTTCTCGCCGTTTGTAATTTTGTGCAAGGGATAAATTCGTTGAAATGTATAGCTGTTGTAATTTTCTCTTTATTCATATAAAGCATTTATTCCTATTAGAATATTGAAGACCAATTAATTGGAATTGATTCCGTTGGGTAATTAAGCTGTGATCAACGTTGGCTCTTTTTTGCCCTCGATTCTCTCTTTCTCGTTTATATTTATTATTATCGTTTAATCATACTATCAATTTAATGTAATTTCTATTATCAGCGATTAGAGCAAAAAAGAAAGTGTTTTATCGAGGATAATAGCCAATGGGTAATGAGGCGTCCTGCATTGCTCAATTATTCCGATATTGTAGCTATTCATGAAATTCATTCAGTTCGGTAAGTCTCAATTGTGGATAATAATGAATTTCTGTTATAGCATTCTTGAGGTAATTTTTTTCATAGCGATTTTTCTAACTGTAATTTTGCTATTATATATTTTTTCTTTCATTGCCTATACCCATTTATTTTTTTATCATTTTGTGCTGTAATCCATGATTCACTAAAGCTAGAAACTAATAATAATTATCATCCACTAGTTCTACCTCTTTCCTCTACCCGATTACCAGGTCTCACTGAACGGAAGTTAAAAAGACAATGAGCTAGCGACCTCCTGGTTCACCTGTAATTCAAAATCAATACTAATTCAATAATCAATAATAATTCAAGGCACATTACTAAGCAGATTGAGGTCATAAGGAACAATGGTATTGAATTTGCTAGATGCGATGCAACGCAGTTACAAATATAATATAAAACAATAATGAATTATCAGTAGAGATGGACCTCGATATACATATACCATACATAAATCCGTAAATAATTGATCAGTCTTAATTGTAATTAATGAGAAGTTAATTATTAACTTTTCCCTATCCAGTAGAGGAACTGTGAGACAAGTATTCCTTTTAATTTGTAAAAAAAAAATCTGGAACCCAAAATATCAACTCCCAAGGAAATCCGGTTTGCTTTCTCATGCTCAAAAACAACTCACCTTCCTGAGCCTTGGCGAAAAATAATAGACTTACAAATACAAGACACAACTCTTCAGCTTAATAATTGATTTCTAAATTTTTCCTTACGATACAGTTTACAATGTGTACTCGGTCAATATGTTATAACGTTATGTAAAGAGCTTCACTCCCATCGGTAGTTATCTGATGCCTGTTGCATGTAAAAGGTCACGGCCTAACACATTTGTGTGGGCGTAGGTTTCATTATGAAGGGGTAAATACCTATCTATTCCGGGTCGAATCAGCGAAATTGAGCCTATTGAGGATCATGAATCATGGATTTTGAATTGGTTATTACAGGAAATTGATGGTTTGTTTAAACCGTATAGCTCAATTTGTATTTTTTTGTAAAATATTTTCTTCTTACAGTCATCCCTAATGAAGGAAGAGATCTTTTTTAGTGTATTTTTCATCACATTTCATTCTTCTACTCATAATCCCCCCTCCCCCTCCCCCCCCATCCACTCAAACAATAAATACCTTTCATCCTGCCTGCTAAACGGTGTCGCTGAACTTAATTTAAAACTTGTATGTCTCGGAGATCTGTCGATTCACAGATACTGTAAAACCTAATTTTAGATTACCACTATCAGGCAACCAAAAGGAAAAAAAAAATATACAAAACATCAAATTTAAATGTTGCGACATAGTTGCAGCCATATTCTGAAAGAATAAATGATAATATTTGTTTTATGCAGTTCTCATACTACAATTTACTTGTATGTATCACTTGCAAAAAAAAAAAAAAATAAATATTGTAACATTTTTTTTAATTTTTAAGGAAATATTTTAATCTTAAATCATATTAGTTATTTCGTCCATTTCTTGGGCAAATCCTTTTAATTTCATTATGTTTGGTATGCTAACAGCAGCTGGCATCTGTTTGTGCAATGTTTTTTTTTTGGAGGGGGAGGGAGGGAGGGTTCTCAGTCAACGGACGCTCGTAAAGCAAATTCATGTAGGTCTGTTCAGTTTGTCAATCGTACATATTGACCTGTTTTTTCAGTATTGCGATTTAAATTAAAAAAAAAAAAATGTTTTTCGCTTCGTGTGCGATGGTTGGATAAAACCGAACCAAACTCCCGACGGATAAGCAGAATGGTAGCACACACCTGAATGATTCTTGTAATATAACAATTGATGATAATAGTTCATGTTATTCAAGCGTGACATGTACATCGAGAAATGCTGACCTTCTATCATTACATCACCCTTTATTAAATCAAAGAGTGATCTCAGATCGCCGGACCTGAATGTATTTATCATTTAAAATTTGCCTATTATCATCAGATTAATATTGCAGTATAATATTTCTCTATTGGGAATATAATACTATCATATGATTAAACTCAAACCTCTTGGCTTTGCATTGCCTTTGCTGCAGAGCCTGCTAGGGATCGTTTGCTAAGTGACAAGTTAACATGTTGTTTTGAGCTTGATCGTGAGCTCGCTTTAAGGGATGATGTTTTGTTTAATATATAATTGAAAAACCGATTGTTTTAGTCTTTTTAATTTCTATCGAGTTTTAGAGTTGCCAGAAAGTGAAATTACTCACCGGCATTACTGAGAAAACCCTGACCTTCAAACCGTTTACCTAAAAACATCCTGCCTATTTCTCGTTCATTGTTAGTACAATGCGAGAAGGAACCAGTACAAACTTTTCTGTTTGATATAATCCACTTAAAAACCTTCGTGAGTATTTGATTGTATGTATTTGATTTCTTGTCTTTATTAAATTCATAATTCATATATGTTTTATAATACTGATTTATATAATTTAATATGTATAATACCAACAATATTTTGAATTGCTTATTTTTGAATTTTTTGTGTGTTTTTAGAACTGAGGATGAATGTATAACATTCGAAACTAGTTTTCAATAAAACAAATTTATAGAAGTGGCAAATAATTTATCAATCCCTAATTAGAAAGTGAAACAAACGTAATTTTATTTATCATTATTAATAAATCTACATGTTAATATAAATCTATTTGTTATTTTGTAAATATTAATAAGGCATCATTACCTGATTTTGTTCATAAATTTTTTACTTCCGTCGTCCAGATTTATAGTATTAGTATTATACTTTTAAATGTGGTATTTTAAGAATCTATGGCAGCTCATATATAATTAAGTGAACTTAAATTTAAAAGCAATGAGTAACTCTATCTTTGAAAATACTTGCCATCGAGCATATAATAAAAATTTAAAAAATAATCCGGAAGAATTTTAAGAAATTATGTGACAATAACGGTAGTTACAATCTTAATTTTTAAAGTAATAAGTTAGCCATAATTAATAATATATTAATTTAAGTTATTTTTAATTCAGGTAATGAACTAATTTCACACGTACACTTATTTTTTTTAGTAGTTAATATTAAATTACTGACCATTGGATTCCCGTATGCGAAACCATAGATGAATACCATAAGGACGTGAAATTATTTGCTTGAGATTTTTATCCGTTTGTTCTTGCTTCGTTTATGCTGGCCTCGTTCGGAAACTATGAAGATCGCTTTCGGTGTTTGTCTTTCAAGCAAATTTTATAAGTCTGTACTTCTTCACAGTTGGTAAGCAAATATTTTTACGCCTGGCCCATCGTAAAGTGTATTCGTTTATCCTGGGCCTGTGTCAATGAGCCGATGACTTTATAATGAGCGGATTATTAAAGGCATTTCTATAAGGGTTAAGCTTCGAGGATGAATGGGCAAATAAATGGGCCTCAGACAATGTAGTGCCTCCTCCATTCATTTAATTTGCCGCTAAGGGACCATTGGAATTCTGAACATCTCGGGTTCTGTATAGCCGAAATAGGGAGGGTGTGTTTTTATTGCCTTCACTTTGGGCTTTGGCGGGGAGAGTATTTAGAAATAGGGAGTATAAATATGGTAGATGAATCTACATATTCATACATACATGGTTTATGTAATAATATGTAATGGAAATAGACATTGCAAAAATAAATCGTCTTTCAATTTCTTTTATGTACATTAATATTGTGATAATATTTATACTTGACAATAGGGACTTCCTATTTATTTTTTTCGTTTTATTAATAATAATAAAAGGTTTAGCGGATCCTAACGTTCGATACCGATCCCATAATCAGCCTATTGCTCTATCCATCAAAACCTAAATACCTAAGGCCCCTAACACAATCCTTCCACCTACGTCTCAGAGTACTCGTCGGTTCTGCGCTAATTAACTTTTTAGGGCATTCATTTGTTACTAAGTTCAACAACTGCGCATGACCATTTTAACCTTCGCTATTATTACTTCAGTTATTTGATCAGAGTTCTCAACGATTCCGTGTTGTGTTGCCTCCGCAATTCTCTTGTGGACTGGTCATTCCTCAGGCCGAAGATTCCATGTGATCTTTATTCTAAAACCTTAAGGGTGTTTCAACGCGAATAGATGAATATCGGATCCGAATCCGATTTACGCATATATTCTGCGTTTCTATTACAAGGCCTGATAATTATCAGTCGGATTTCCTGCAGTCAGAAGCCCTCTCGGTCCGACATCCAATTTATCGGACTGTGTGAAAATGCCCTAATGCGTTACCCTTCCTTCAAACTTATTAGCCTCGTTTCGCACATGTAAATGTGATATATTGGAAGAATAATAGTTTTGTTAATTCTAACTTTTAGATTTTGCAAATTATTCGCAAATTGTGTAATTAGGGGACTGTGAAATAATAAACATTTCCTGCCTTTAATCTTGCGTTTATTACATCTCAAATTTCGCTTCTTTTATTTATTGCAGATTGCAGTTACTTAAATTTGCTATTCTTTTTCAAACATATTCCCTGTTATATCTTCGTCACTGAAATCATTATCTTCTCTTTTTAATCAAGATAATTACGGGGGTCGAATGGTCTGATAAAAAATAAAAATAATAAGAGGATGAAAAGTTTTATTCACATTCAATGTTTACTTACAAATATACTCTGAATAATTGAATATTGAATGGGTGATGTATTCAACTTCATCGACCCTCGGCAATCATATCTGTATTTATAATCCACTTTCACCCATCACGGAGTACAATATTATTTCTCCACTTCATTATATTGTGTAACTGTAGAGGCTGTTCTGGCTCTGATTTAATTAATCACCTCTGTTAGTCGGTCTGTGCAATTTGTTTTAATACCGTTATGGGAATTAAATGTTATTATGTATATTGAAGAAAAAATATCATTTCTTAATGATAGAAATTGCATTGGATAGTAAAATATATAATCAAATTTTCATTTTTTTTTTTAATCTTATCTGAATAGAACTTTTTTTTTTTTTAGATAGGTAATAGTGATTGTAAAGTGGCTATCAGCCTTTATCGGTGCCCCTCGTTTTGGAGTGCCATTACACTAATCGATGTGGAGGGGGAGGAGCAGACTGATTAGTGTAGGACACGGCACAATGTAACTGCCCTCTGTTGTAGAAGCTAATATAGCCTTGTAGCACCCATTTACTAATTAGCGAGCCGATGGGTTGTCCATTTGTGTCGTGGTTTCGGTCGTGTCCAATAGGGTTTGCTCTGCGGCCAGTAATGAATGCCCTATTGTCCTGTACCACCACGGATTGGAACTGAAGGAAAATGGTCATTTTAGTTAACATCATTTTCGACATACGAAGCGCCAAGCTAGATATCCAAATAACGTATTCAAAAAACGTTCTCTTACTTATTTATGTATCTCATACAGATTATAACATATGCTGATAAAGGTTTATTGAGTTGCACTTATAATTACAGATCATGAGGCATTACTTGAAGGTCCAGACATTTTGGATATGAACAAAAGAATAGGATAGTCGTGAACGTAAATCGTCCCTGGTGATTCCGACATATTAATCTTATGGGCAGAAAAACTAAGAAAGTAGCCTTGAAGATAAAATCTATGTACGACCTAGTATTCCAGTCAACGAAGGGGGTGTAGAGAACATGGTTTTTTTGTTGAGGGTACTTAAGAGATAAACATAATAAAAATTCCTATCCCTTTCTCTTCATAAGGGAAGGATAGGTGGGAAGGTCCCTTTTTTCAGTTTTTCACTGATTTCTCGAAAGCGGTGCGTTGAACTGTAATATTTGTCCCTTACAAAATTGAAGCTAATAATATATCCTACAAGGATGTTGATATTAATTTTTTTTTATCTGTTTTAGTTTCAAGTTGTTCGTTTTCCTTAATCGACAGTCTCCGCAAAATTGATTTTACGTCAAATTGGTCTTTCTAACTTTGCTCCATTTCTTGCTTTGCTCCATTTCTTTTTCCAAAAAAAAAAAAAAAAAAATGAATATAGAAAGTTCTAGAAAATTCTATTTCTTTCAAAGTATAAAGTATTATTTATTTACTATTATATCTTCAACGGGTCAACAGTTAAGACAATTTGAAAACGTTTGCTAAATTTCGTGATTTTCTATTTGGTACAGGAAAAATGATCCCACATCGACCAAATTAACAACAAAATTTGTGCATTCATGGAATTTCGGCCTTAACGTCTTTCATCTTGGTGGTAGAAATCGAGATCCAACGAGCCTTCCCAAATTTCGGTGGGACACCTATGGAGGGGGAGGGGAGAGGGATTTTTAAAAATGATTTGCACAAAGTAAGTCGAGTGTGATATTGTTTCTTATAATTTTTTTTTTTTCGAATGACTATATAGTTTAGAATTTATTACTGGTTTTAGGTTAAAAAAACAAAACAGAAAAATTCCATTTTGCGGCTGAACTACATAAAGGTTGTCCGGTAAGTCACAAATAATATTAAAAACGTGATAGGCAGACCCCTAGAACAACAAAAATGTTCACATGGTCTGATTCTACGCAAAAAATCATAGAATTTAATGGCTGTACTTTTTAATTTTAATTCACCGTCATGTAAGTACTTCAATTATATTTTCGGATACAGGTTTCTTAATTAATTCTTCTGTCTTTCAAACTCTTCAGGTGATTCATCCCCCCGTCACTCATGGGAAATACCCAATTTTTTTTTTCAGAATAGTCCCTTCTGATAATTTCGTTGTCTGAGAATTCTTCCTAGTTTACGAAATCCGTACTTGTTATTTTTTGTTGTTCTTAGTTGCGAAATCCTTAACTTCTGACAGTTTTGATTCACCATCCTAACGTTTTAAATCTTTTCATTAAAGTACATTTATTATACTTGTTAATGTTGTATTTTGAAATTAGCGTAAACGGTTTTTTGTTGACTTTCTTATGTGTGCAAATAGTAATGTGCCATTTTATAGGATCGAACGTATCAAGGTTTTGTACACTAAGGTGTTTGAGCGCTTTGATAGGTTTGAGGGATATAAAGAATGATATAGCGTTTGTGTTGTGAGTCTTTTGTCTTTATTTATCATGAATGCATCTTGAAAGATTCAATGTTGTATGCTCATTCATGATGTTATTGAACGGGATTTTTCCTTGAACACTTGACATGGACCGTCTGATGAGATAGAGGTAGTTTTTAATGTAATTATAGTTTAAATAATACACAAGTTTTCGATTCAGGTGGTTGGCTACTAATATTATTGTCGAGGTGTCCCTCCAAATCTCTCCCAATAGCCCGGAATTAATCCTTTTATTGCCATCTTTGGTTAATATCATTCGCTATTAACTTGTTCCCATTTTTTACATCACTGTAGTTTTGAAGATTTTCGCAATCGTTATTATTTTAAGCAGTTGCCTTGGCTAGAAAGAATGTAGGGCAAAAAAAAAAAAAAAAAATCGCCAATCTTTATTGCCAATGTTTATGTCTTTCCGATTTTCAAGTACCCTTTATTTTCTGTATGTAATGGGAAGTTTCCTATTTAACTGTTGGAGTGTTTAGCCTTGTTTAGTTCGGAATTTCATGAAAAATTAAAAAAATTATTAGAGCTAACCCTAATTACATCTAAATCGATTTTTCCAGTTTTATTTTTTAGATGAACTTAATAGTTTTGGATGAAGTTTGAGTGAATCTTCACCAAAATGTGATCAAAATGGAGCAATTTTTTTTTCGTATTTAGCGTATCATCATGTCATAATTTGTTCACAGGATGTCCTCACCCAATTATTAATTTAAGAATACTTTTAATATGAAGTATGATAGTATGTGTGCTTATTATAATTTAAAAAATTAGAGTAACGTAATTTGCACAATTTGTTAGGTTTTTATGGCAAAATGATTCATTTTTCTCATTCCAAGCTGTTGAACTCGATGAATTTTCATGTGGTTATTTTAAATAAAATTTGAATATCAGAATCGTATAATGTTTATCACGTATATATTGAAATTTTAAATTTTTGCTAATAACTAAAGAATAATACAGATTTCGGTGAACATCCTGAGTACCAGCGTTTATTTTTTGTTGCATGGTACCTAGGGTATAGCTAATCACTTTACAAATGTTCTTCAACATGAACTAATCGAAAGTAAATAATTATAACTTTTTTTTTTTATATATTCAAATTGTATTTACCTTTTTTCTTATCTTATTTCATTTATCTAGAAGATCGGTTACCTAGACTATTTGATCGGTTCTTGACGGTGTAATAATATGATTTTATTGAATGTTATCAGTGTTTTTTCCTCTTCTTTCTTTCTTATTGAGTTAGAACAGAAGATTGTTCTGCCGAGTCAGTTCCAATGGAAGGGACTTCCTGTATCTGGAGCTTCATCTCCCCTGTGTGAGCCAAGTTACTTAGAAATCGATTGAAGTTCTTCGGAATCAGATACGTGGGACATATGGCTTACTGAAATTGATTAACTGAGGGGCGATGGGAGAGGGTGGATGGAAGGGGTTCTAAACAATATTGCTTTTAGTTTCTATAGTAATATTTCTTTTCAATTCTTTTTCTTTTTTTATGATTTACTTACCAATTGCTTCATAACCTACTTGTTACTGATCATTGAGACACTGGGCAAGCAAAATGTAAATGTCATATTGGGGAATCCCCACCGCGATTTTACAAAAAGTATCTCGTAATAGCACACTTTCCTCTAATGTTCGTCTTTATTTCCTCGATTACCTGAAATGGAAGAAGTTACTAGCTGATCGATCGATTTTTTTTTTTTTTTTAGAAATCCCACTTAATTTACTCGATTTAGATCCTCTGACTCCAAAAACTACGGGTTGGCCAATTGCAAGGAGAATAACATACATTTGAAAGAACACTTGGTCCACTTTTATACATCTGTTCAAACTGCTGTTCTGCAAAGTTAGGGAAATGTGACAACATAGTGTTCTTTACCGCCGCGGTACAGTGTTGTGAATAATAATAGTTTATTTGAAAAACAAATACTGACATTTATTTTGTATTAAGAACAAGAACATTGTTTTTATTAGACATTTTTAGCTTTTTTTTTTTCTTCCATAAATCTTAAATGTTCTGAAAATATTGCGAAATTTTCATTTTCACTTGTTCAAGGATAGCTTTAGTACCAACGTTAAGTTGTTTTTGTTAGGTTGAGATAAAAGCTTCTAAAAGTTTGTCTTTACCTTGGAGGAAGTTACCGCGAACGGATTAATTTAGTAATTCATCAGTACTTTTTTTTAATTTAACCTATTTATTTAAATTCATTTTAAAAATAATAATTGCTTTTAATTTTAATTTGATATTACTTATTCATACGATTCTCCACATGTTATTTTCTTTCATGTTCCTAATTGCCTTTAATTCGAGACTCAATTTTAAAAAAATCAATAAAAACTTTTTACCGTTAAATGACTTTTTTTTTTTCAAGTTAGACGATTGTTCTCGGTATAATGTGGTAATATGCTCCAGGAATTAGAGTTTGATTCATGTTTTATTCTATTAGGTTTTTTAACTCTGGAATCTATCAGTGAGTTCACTGATAATATCACAAAAAGTTCGCTGATGATATCACAAAGTTTTGTTATAGATCTGAAAAAAATCCTAAATAGAAACATTTTTCTCAATTCATCAATGTGTAGTTTAAATTAAAGAATTTAGAAAATTTGGAATACCTGAAGAATTGGTAATCCCTCAAGTCCATAAATCAATTCATACGACAGCAATATAATTCAAACACACTTTTCATTTTTTCCGCGTTCTTAAAATGTATGTGGTTTAATATTTGGCGTAATGTTGTTAGGTTTTACCTAATAAATAATTATTTTAAAAAGTACTTGTTACTGTTATATGTTTTTGTTTTTTTTCAAGTTAGACAATTGTTCTCGGTAAAATATGGTATTTAATACTATATGTACTCTGTAGATGAATATTTAAATAGTAAAAAAAAAAGTAATGTGTTGTATATATATATATATATATATATATATATATATATATATATATATATATACACAATTCTAAAATAATAAAAAAAATCAATTATTCTAATTTGCAATTACAGTTTGAATCGCTTAAAGATCTAAACAGTTATTTTCATCTCTAGTCTGACACATGAAATTAATTAATATATGTATGGCCTGTCAACTTACAGGCTTCCCTGAAATCTTATTTCGTTCAACAGATGTTATTTTACTTTTTTTGTTTGATTTATTTTATTCATTTATTTCAGTATATTTTATGATTTGTATTAAATAAAATAAAGAATTAGGTACTCTACCGGCCGGGATTCATTTTTGATTCCCTTATTTTGATAGGGATTCTCTTGATCTCTACATCACTAGTCTTACGCTTTTATTATTTAAGTATATGTTTATAAAAGTAGTGCATCATAGCGACAGTTACAGCTTTTTAAATGATTCGATGATTTCAAGTTCGAGGATGGTTTAAAATTTAACCCAAAATTTAAACTTGTATCAGAAATAGTGTTATGCATCCAGAATTTCATGCAGGCATCAATGCTGTATTAACTCGAGAACTTTGGCTTCCATAATGTAATAGTGGTCTAAATTGTTAATATTGTTCCATTGTTTTGCTAGTTCTTGCTGCAAAGGACTTGCGCCTGCCTTTGTTGTGTGTATGTTGACCCACACAACCGGGTTGTTTGCCGGGCAATCATCAGGCGCTCAGTAATTAATACATCAGCACCTTAGTCATTGTTTTCTTATCATAATTAATTTGTATCACTTAAATTGATTTTGATAATTAATGGAATAATTAATTACGAGTATCTGCTAATGCTCCGTAACCGGTATTCACACTCGGCAAACTACTTCTGTAAGCAATTGTATTCTCATCTGACTCTGGAATTTTTCAATTCTTCTTCACTTCGTTTTATACTGCTAATAGCCTGTGCTAAATTGGATCTGGGGAATCATTCCAACAGTTCCGTGAAACGCAGGATCGGGTCTGCCTTTTTTCCGCTGAAAAAACAAAGAGCTTTCTCGACTATTGGGAAATTGTATCAAGTGCTGCTGTAAGCAAATTAAGTAGACCCAATGGAATTGTATTACTCTTCTCATGGCAAACGAATTACGCCTTCCTCGGCTGATCCTCCTGAGAAAAAAAAATTTTTTGAATGGGTTTGTGAAAATCTATTTAGAATTCGATTAATTTTATAATATCTATTAATTATTTTAAGTTTAAATATTTGAAAACTAGATTATTTGCAAAATGTTCTGTTTCTATAATTTAAAAAAAAAATTCAATTATAGCCCTGCAGACAACCGACATTTGCCGGTCTGAGGAAAATCGAACGGTACTGGATGAAATTGATACAGCAGTTTTTATAGAGGCACCGGAGACATTCTGCGTTATGTCGGACAAACTAGTTGGAACGAAAATGAAAAAAAAAAAACCTGTACCACTACAACCCGTGAAGGGTCTTTGGTTCAGTACTTGTTAAGGACCGTACTGTTTCTAAGCCAACGGTTGTGCAAAGAGGTGATTTGGCCGAGATCACGCTCAACCGCCAGGTTTCCCCCATTTTATACTACCTCTCTCCCCACGAAAATGAAAGATATATTATTTTTCTTCCTATCCGATTGTCGGCAGTGAGGATGGAACACATTGTTTTGGAATGGCGACCGCACAATTCCAGTTATAGCTGGTTTGTTCATTCGTTTGCCACTGACCGGGTTCACTTGTAGTTTGTGATTGGCATCATTATGGAAATTAATGCCGATGTTGTAACTGAAGTAGAAAAATTACGTGTTCTATTCGACAAGTTTCATTTACAATACCGCGACAAGAACTTCAGAAGAAGATATGGGACTTAGTATTTTTATTATTTTAGTTTTTATTAAAACTTGTCACGTGTCACGATGTTTCCTTTGGCAGTAGCCGTTGGATAATGGATGAATCCACCACTTTCTATTATATATTTTTTACTTTCACTGCATGGGTATAGTGCTCACTCCATCCGGTCCGTGATTTCAGAAAATTTACTTCCATTTCCAAAGGACACAGTTCACTGTTTCAATAGAGACAGAGGGGTTTAGATTGAAAGTCGGAAGGGAATCGAAAGTTTGTGTGTGCTGAGTCGGTGGGAGCCGACAAAAGTCGAAGAAATGGAATGACGTCACGTCCTACTATAAGTCGGAACACGATCTAATAAACTATTATTTATAGTTTCATTTTTGGCGTATTTATAAACCATTTTTGATTGTTTGTTTTTTTAAATCAGTTTTCGAGTCTGTCTGTAATGTCTGAGGGAAAAGTTTAGAAGCAGCGTAGGTTCAATTTCACAACTAATAAATATTGTTTAATTAATAGTTTTTAGTGTTAATATTTTATACCGACTTTTCCAATCTTTTGTTGAACAGGGTGGCTAACGTTTGGTAACTGTTAGTGGTTGACTGAAAAACTTCGCGGCTAATTTGTTAGTCCGATCCCCTTCACCATTAGTTTATGTGTTTTATTATATCACTGTTTTTTATAGTAATCAATCTGATTTCAAAATACGTATTTTTTTTTACTTTCAGTGTATCACTCATTAACGCTTTAGTATTATTCGTCCGTTAAAATAATTTTACATACAAAAATAAGTTGTGAAACTTTTTTTGTCTTTTGCCCGATTATATCTTTTTGTGTCAGATGTTTAGCATTGAAACACCGAATTCATATGTTTTAATTTTTCTTCTTTTTTAGTAGCTTTACCGTTATTATTTTATATATATATATATATATATATATATATATATATATATATATATATTTATTTATTTATTTGTAGTCAATAGTGCAAGTGATTGTTTTAGCTAAGTTAGTATTTAGAAACGTGGTATCTATAGACCTACTAAGTTATGAAATAATATTTGAAAATATTGAACGTATTCATAGCCTTACAGGTACAATTTCATTTCCCTAGTTTTTGTTGTTTAATTTTTTTGTTAACATATATCGGAATGAAAACTATCAATTCATTGTTTATAGCACGCTTAAACGTTTAGGTAGTTCTCTCTTTTTATAATAGAGCCCAGGGTAATAAAAAAAACAGGAGTTTTATTTTGAGAACGTGGCCGGTTTAATTAGTCTGTTTCTCCCAGTACCTACGTAAAGAAAATTCTTTTGTTTTATCAAAATGAAAATTTTAATTAAAGCCGGATTCTCGGAGGGTTAGGTACCTTGTTTGGTCCTCTTTGATCCTTCACATCCGAATCCCTTATTTTCGCCTTATTAAACCCTGATGAATAATCCAGGTTATTCAAGTTAGGTTACATTCTGTGGATTAGAATGGTTGTTTGCGTAACAAAAATTGAAATTTATCGTCCTTTGTTCAGGTTTACTATGTACGTGATAAAAGTGGAATTTTGTAGACTTACAGTTGATGAAGGATCTATGTAAGATTTTTGTTCAAATTTATTTTTTGTCAGGGATGAAGGCGCGATACATGTTGGTCTGTTTTTTAGTACTTACAGGAGATATGCGACAACGACAATGTATATTACTAATGGAAGAAGGATTGTGCGCAACATAAATTACCACATAACTCCTTCTTCCTCTAGTCGTTTAATTTTAATAAATATATCTCTGGTGGATAAAGGAGGTTTGATATGTTAAATATAACATACCTGCTTCTTCCACCACAATGAAGAAGGGATGTTGTGGTATTTGGGAAGTAGAAATTCAAAGAATCATCTACGTGACATATCTTCTTCATCGTTAAAAACTGCATAACGAAATTTTGTCCCGCTTAAATTACTGCCCCTTACCCAATTACAGTAAGAAATGTTGTTTTTTTAAATGCTTTGGTATAATGATTTCAAAACAGTTTATGTTGTACCTCTATCTTCTTAAATGGCCGAGATATGGGCGTATGAAACCTGATCACTTTAAAGCTAAATATCTCAAAACACACTTATTGTTACATACCCCTTTCATCCGCCCATCTCTTCATTTATTAGGGTTACTCCCAATCTTATTAAGCATGCTATATGATAAGCTTGCTCAATTCAGGAATATGGTGGGGCCAGTGTAAGTACTATCGTATCTTAATAGATACAGTGGCGCTGTCTGTGGCAAGATCGTGTAACTTCGTTTTATTGATTTTTTTTGTTCTAATACGTTACGGAAAAAAAAAAAAAAAAAAAAAAAGGGGAAGAAGTGTATCTTCCTCTGTTCACCTTTTGTTACCTTTGTTTCTTATTCTCTTTTCCAGCGTCTCAATTGAAGTAACACGAAATAACATGTTTTTAATTTTACTGAAGTAAGTAAATAAAATACATAATCACTTGTACAAATACAAATACCTAACCCCGTTAACAGATATCTAACAGTTTACAGATGGTAAAGAAGGATCAATCTAACTAGTGATTGATAAATTATTTGCCACTTCTATAATTTTGTTTTTATTGAACACTAGTTTCGAATATTCATCTTCAGTTCTTAAAACACTTGGGAAACACAAAAATGAACACGAAAATTTAAAATACAGTTTGGTATTATTGTACACATTGAATTAAATGTAATGTAAATTAATGTTTTATAATACTAATTTATATTACATTTAATTTAATATGTATAATAATACCAAAGTGTATTTTGAATTGCTTATTTTTGAATTTTTGTGTTTACCGTGTGTTTTTAGTACCGTAGATAAATGTAGATTCGAATTAGAACATTCGAAACTAGTTTTAAATAAAAACAAAATTATAGAAGTGGCAAATAATTTATCAATTCCTAAATACCTAACACTTAAAAACCAGTGAACTGACGAAACAATATGGTAGCCATTTAGTAGAGTAAATTGAATAGCTTATAATCTGGTCTGCTTTACGTCGCATTCTATTTGATTTGTTTTATACTGCTTGCTATTGATGAAACTGGACGAGTAACACAAATAACATAAATAACATGCTTAGTGAGAGATTTGCGAATTCCCCTAAAATACCAATTTGTGCTATTGAATTCTCGGACCGATTAAATCCAAATAAGCATGATCGTTCTCAACGCAATAAGGTAATCCTCTTATCTACTTCTCGTTATGCACCTCGGGATTTGACCCGTTGCTCATAATAATCCAAGAAGTATAAAGTTTTATGATTTTAAATATTAATATATCTCTAAATTTGATCCTTGAGCTATTTTTAGTAATGCCTTAAAGGAAATAATTCAATCTACGTATTATTGATAATTGGATATAATATTTTTTGCCACTTCTATAATTTTGTTATATTGAAAACTAGTTTCGAATGGTATACATTCATCTTCAGTTCTAATAACACAAACATTCAAAAATAAGCAATTCAAAATCACTACTATATATTATTACGGTAGTATAGATCCCTTTTCCGGCTCTCAGGAGCGATGGATTTTGATGGATGAGGTATCAAAAGAAATAGAATTTCACGGAGAAGTGACGAATTCCAATTTTGTTTCTTAAAATCTTACAAGGGCTTAAATAAAGTGATGAAAAAACTGGAAGGTTTCAAAACTTTGACGACTGAGAGTCGGCGGATCGAGACGGGATAAGTTGGGTTTTAGAGATTTTGACGCGGGCATCAAGACCATGTATGGTCCTTTGGACCATACTGGTCCAGCGTTTCAAAGCTTAAAAACCTACCGTTTTTGAGAGAATGCACGATATTGGTCCGGACGGGCCCTATGCCATCTTGCGTACGTGCCGTTGTCATGGCAACTTTATATCAATTTGAGTCTGTTTACAAAAAGTTTTAATGAGTGGGAAATTATATTTTGTTTCCATGTCCAACCCTTAAGGTAACTGTTAAGTATAAATACTACATATAGAAAACGGTATAGCTGAATCTAATTGCCTAACTGCTAAATTGAAGAGATGTTTTCCAGTGGGATAAGCTTTAAGTACTTAACTAGTATGAACTGTAACTTCAACATAGTCATTACAAACTATGTAGCTTCACCAAATATGTGTGTTAAATAAACTTTCTTAATAATATTATATTGTTTATACGAATAAATATGATTCCCTAATATCGCTTATACTTGAAATTAGGGATTAGAAAATATCTACTGCGAGAGTTCTCGCTCGGGTATACTAGTATTATATATATTGAATTGCTATATTGAATTGAACTTGAATTGCTTATGATTTACATCAATCCCTGATTAGATTAATCCTTCTATACCATCATACGGATGTCAACTAACATATTTCAGTTATTTTATACAGTTTATGCATTTTGGGGTCGTCCTGTTTCGTTAAGTCCATCCCGTTCGTTGTTCTGTTACTAAGAAATGAGATTTTGAATGCCCACTACGATTAATTTGCATGTAGATGTTTTAAATTCCAAAAACTTTGGAATAGTTTATTCAATATTCATTATGTTTGAGGAATTACAGTAAGAAAATATAAGGATATTTTTATTAATATAATTTTAAGAAATGGATTAGCGACCTTTTTTTTTTTCATGAAGTAACTTTCATTTATTTATTTTTTAATTAAGAAAACTGGCTTTAATAATTTTTAAGAATTCCCATGTAAATGAAGAATGAAGTAGAAATCGTATTTTTTGCCAAGACTGATTCATAATTATATTTATTAGATTAGAAACACGAATGTTTCCATTTTAATATGTGCAAATAATTAATAAATTATTCCCAGAACCAATATTATTATTTCTTCTATGTACAAAAAAAAAAAAAGGAAAATCATATAAGGCTTAACGAGATTGCTGTAAGACGAATCCTTCCAGAGCTCCAGATACAATGAGCTAAATCCGTTGCTAAGACGATTTAAGCGTAAATCCTTTGCAGAATAATGCCTTAATCCTGCAGTAGTGGCGAGCTGGATTTGTCCACATCTGTAGCGTCTCTAATTTAAAGAAATAAATATAAAATTGTTATTAATAGAATTATGTTTTGATATTACCACATGAATACCATTACTGCTACCATAATAACACATAATACATACAGAGTATTTAAATCAGAAATGAAACGTACTTCTATTTAATTTATTAGGCTTGTGCATTTAAGGCATTCCTCCCAATTACCATCGATCAACCAAGAATAACTAAAACATTGTCATTTTTGTTTATTTATATATTTTCTTATACATTTATAATACATATTAATATGCATTCTTATTTTGGATCTTTTATTGAGTTTCTATAATTATTTATCTTTCATTTTTTAAATATCTAATGAAATATATTGTTTTTAGTCGTATTTTTCCAGTATCATTTCAGTCAAAATTTAGTTATGTTTATCTATTTTTTCCACGGTTTTCAAGATTTTGCTCACCCCTTCCCGTCCAAATTGAGCTAAAGGGTTGAAAATTTGTATATGAATTGATTGATTTTATGTTACAGAAGTACCTTTTGGGCTATTGATTGGCATAGATTTAATTGGTGTAATAGCATCGTGGCGACTGAAATTGGTGTGTTATAATGTCGCTAAAAAGGTCACCAGGACTGTTTCTTTGGCTAGAACGTGACAAAGATGGGAGGATTGCATCAGGTCTGACGTTGAGTTAGATTGTGTCGGTAAAGATTATTTGTGGAACCGACATCGAACCTCCAGGTTATGTAATACCTGTTATTTATTTAAATATTTTTCCTATATTAGCGCCTATGTATTGCTATTTATTTTATGAAAAGAAATATATTTTCTTCATTTGGATGCGATGCAGTCAATATTAAGACATATTTAATGAAAATTCAGTTTCTTGTAAATATTTCGTTCGGTCGTAAAAAACAAGGTAAATCGAGTTATATAAAAAAAAAAATTTCAATAAAAACATATTTTCATTTAATATTTGGGTTAAAATATTATGAAAATAAGATGTTTAAATATATTATACCTTTGCTTAACTTCATCTTAATGCTCATTAAACGCTTTTACGTTAATTACACGTAAATGAATCCATACCAACTAACTGCCGACGCTGTTCAGGTTTTCTCTATTTGGGAGAGCACTGCTGTTATCAGGTGAATCCTAGACAGCGTGGTGCTGTTGAGGTCGGATTGTGTAACAGAAGCTGAGCCACTGTAATTATCGCTAAAATGTGAACCTAATTAAACAGACCGTGTGAGTGTATTATCTTACGCTACAGCGCCATCTAAGCATTTTGTATTATCCGACCTTTCTTTAAAGAAAACATTAGTTATAATCATTTACAGCTGCACAATTGATAGATATTATATTCAGTTTTAGCTTACATATAATCATAATTATTAGTTACTTTCGCCTTAGTATAATTAGGGATTCCGTACATAATTTGTAGTACCTACTGGTTTTTAATGATCACCATAGCAGATGCATGTTCATTTCCGCTAAGTAAAAATTAACAAGGATTGACTTTTCTCCGTTTATTTTCATTTCTTATCGAAAAAAAAACAAAAACAAAAAACAGCTTTTCAGAATACTTTAAGAAGAGATTGTTGCGCAAAAGAGGCACATGTCTAGATCTTGATAGGGAGAATTTATAGCAGCATAGTTGTGCAAGTGTGTTCCTCAGTGATGGATAAAAAGAAGTTTTAAAATTTATAAAATAAAATATGTAAGTATATTTTATCTGTGAACTTTTTTAAAATAAAAGTTATCAATAAAATTGTTTATTTTTTGCTTCTTTTGTTTGATAGAACACGCTGGTTCAAGCTGTCAAGTGAGGAAAATGTATAATAAGTTTAAAAGTTTATGAACAGTTAAACTGTAAACTATTGGCTCCTTAACCCAAGTTTTTTAAGATAATCACTAAATTTCTAAATGTACAATCGTGGTTTATTACCTTTTAAAACCTTCTTTTCATATTTCGTTGCAAATTAGTATTATTCTTAAATTGGTGTACAAATGATAATTTCCTTGTATGCTTTATTTTTTTCCTTTAAAATGGGTTGAGGGTTCGGGGTTGTGTTCTCATTATCAAAACATACTATAATTATATATATATATAATACTTCATGAGTTAGAAATGATATTGTGTAATGTTAAGTATTGCCCAGAAACGTCAAAACATAGTAAAGGTAGAAAATAAAGCATATATATAAGTTCTTATTTGCTCAATTAAAAAATATTAATAAATATAAAAAAATAATTTAAAATATAATGTCTTTTCTGCTCGCTAACACCCGAGCTGAAGAAGAATAAAATTCCCTAGTTTTAATATATATTTTTTTTTCATTTTAGTTCGCAACTTGTATACACGTCAGTCATAATCGTTACAAAAACTTGGTAATTTAATATTTGTCGGTACTTTTTTCATATAGCTCGTTGTTGTAAAGTTGTTAAGGCTTTTCTCAAGCTACTTTGCCTAACTTATTCATGCTATTAAACTTGTATTTGACAGAGTTTCTTCTAGGTTTAACAAAACTGAAATTTAACCATATTTCAGGATGTCCGCTCCGTGTTATGTGTTTATTAGTATTTTATTATTCCCTTGCTTATTCACTTGATTAATTTTAATTTAAATATAAGGTTTTTTATTTTTATGTTCCTAGCATTAATTTAAAATTGTATATATAAAATTAATGCTAGAAACATAAAAATAAAAAAAAACTTATATTTAAATTAAAATTAATCAAGCGAATAAGCAGGGGAATACTATAATAGTAATAAGCACATATCTCTATTACTCTGATTCTGTATTTATGGGGTCGTGTGTGTGTATATATATATATATATATATATATATATATATATATATATATATATATATATATATATATATATATATATATATATATATATATATATATATATATAACGCACCCATAAATACAGAATCAGAGTAATAGAGATATAAAGAGTAAGAGATATAAATAAATAGGAATTTATTTTTTTATTTATTTATATATATATATATATAAATATTATATATATATATATATATATATATATATATATATATATATATATATATATATATATATAAATAAATTCCTTATCTAGTTAGAGACCTTTGGAATTACTCAGTTGTTGAAGAGAACATTTTTTTTATTTCGTTTTTTATGCAGTTCATTAGCCCTTTAAAAAAAATATTAATTCATGATCAATTCAACTATTTGCATTTTGAATTTTTACAACACCAATTTTCACCATTTTAAGTCAGATTATCAATTAAATTATAAATTTGTTATACTATACTACTTTTTATGATAATTATTTTTAATGAATCAAAATTATTTTTCTACGCACAAACATATATCTATTTATAAAGGACAAAAATTTTAAAATTCAGGTTTGAAAATTTACATTCCATGTTGAAGGTGGTATTACGGTTGGTAGAAACCGTTCTAAATGTAATTCCCTCGAAAAGAATGCGAAATAGTGCAAATTATCTTCTAGAAACAACGAAACACTAACAAGCTTGGTAGCTGATTTAATTGAGTACCAGGTTTGGGTTTGCTTCAGTATTTAGGCTTCATGAAATGTTATGACAGTATATTAAAACAATTCAATAAATATTCATATGTGTGCATTTATGTTTATATACAGTGGACAAAAAACGTATTCGTATACTTAGTGCTTCGTGAAAAAATATGTTTTATAATCTATTGAACATAAATAAACTAATGGATATGGTAAAAAAAAAGGAAAAAAATTTTTTTTTATCATTTTGATTAAGGGCCGCCCATTTTGGGTACAATTATCCTTCAAATCAGATCATCTGGCCCATTTTGGGTTAGTATTTGAATACGAAATTACGTATTATGTGAAAACCATGTGCTGAGAATAAACTAAGAAGTTATTTTTAAGACAACTGTTACTGTATGAATACGTTTTTTGCAAATTTTCAATTATTGTTGTTAATGAGGTTCTCAACCCATTCCCCAAAATGTGTCGTAAATCGAAATGATTAAGTTCGACCTGTAAAAATTAATTGTTCAATTTTTGTTGTTAATTGGCTTATTAAGTTTTTACGAGTTTTTAATTTCCTTGACCTGCTAAAATTAATGCAGAATGCTGTTTTTGATCATATACATTAGTTAATTTATGTTCAATAAATTATTAAATATATTTTTGTCCTAAAGACTTAAGTGGACAAAAAAGTATATATATATATATATATATATATATATATATACATATACACACACACATTAAGTTGTTGCTAACAATAATATTAAAACGTAACTTTTAATGATGCTTGATGGTGGTGAACAAAAATTTTTTTCATTTGTGCGTTCGTTGAAAGCTCTTTTGAGCGAAGTTACACTTACTTCAAATGTTCTTTTTCTTTTTTCGATATCGTCTATCCTTAATTTTAGACAGATTATCAATCGAACAGAATGATTTTGCTGAATAAAGTGGTGAGAATCTAAAAAATAATTCAATGAATTCGTTGCCGGTACATCTAGCGACACGTACCTATATCCATTTTGCCTACCGATAACCTAAGCTGCAAGATCAGAGAATATTTCTGGGTCTATCCTTTGTCGCTTGAGTATTGATAACTTTTGTAGTGATTCATTCTTCATTCATCCCTTCAACTTTTTCCACCCTTTTCATTCGAAGTGATACGATTACTTCAGTTACATCCAGCGAGTGCACATTTCGCGATTCTTCTTTTTGTTGCTTTCCATTTATTTTTTATTTTTATTTCACTGTGCTATTTACTTTAATTCAAATCCAAAATTTATTGAAATATTACGCATAGTCCTCATAATTTATCTCAGCCGCAATCATTTGTTTCTGATATAATTTATTTCTTCAATATTATTCCTTTAATTACTATTATTTTATTTTTATTCTGTGGTATTTCAACTTGGATAGAATAAATTATTTTATAGGTAAACAATCGATTCTAGTCTGCTTGCCAAATTCGAGATTCATGACGTTCATTCGCCACAATTGTTATTCAACGAATGTAAATCACAATCATGGTATTTAGTTGAAGCAATGACTAAAGGAATGACTTCAATCGATTGCTCTAAAGCTTTCGATTCGGTGTTGCATGGACTCGTTTGTCAGAAGGTTATTCGCCGTGACCGTGTGCAACAGCTGTCTTTAGTAGTTATTTCTAAAGAAGTTAGTTTTAATCATTCGATTCATAGAAATATATTTAATGTACATTAGATATGTAAAAAATATTTATTTTCACGAATATGATACCTCCGGTTACATAGAATTACTAACCCATTCTAAAATAACTCCTTTATCTTAGTATCTAGACATATTTTCTTACACGTATTTGAATTATATCTGCGATAGGCTGTAGTCCGTTCGTTGAAAGAATTCCTTTGGGTATTGGGGCTATAAATGGCGAATTAACAAGACAAATCGCACACAAATCCTAAACGACAACGTCTAAATGGCAAGTTAATTTAAAATAATTTTATTTTATTTAAGTTAAATGGTATTGGTACAAAGTTAGATTCCAAAGCGACATATGAGAATCATCTTCTATTTAGTGACTGGCAGAGGGATTACATTTCGAGCTTAGGTTCCTAACCTGTCAGATAACAAGTCCTTTCTGTGATAACTGGAGTTAAAAGTAAGAGACTAACAAAAATAAAGTAAAAAAAAAAAAAGAACTTTTTTTTCTAAGGAAAAAAGGAAATAATTCAATGGAACAATATTCACATTTTTATGATATTTATGTTACATATTTATGTGAAAATTGTTTCAGTGATTATTTTAAATACCACAGAATGAACCCTGTTCTCATATTGTTGATCAATATGAAAAGTTTTCTACGGCTTATCAAAATAGTTGTATGTGCCCTTATATCCCTGGCGTTACTTCAAAATAGATTGTCTATTTTTAGATAGTGAATTAAGTTTATTGAGTGATATAACACGCTTTACATCATTAATTTATAAAGGGCCAGATACCCATCAGTTGCTAACGCCGAAAGATTTGAAGTATTTAATTGATTCTATTTATGCATACAATTTTATTGAATGACAATCAATACCGTTTAATTTATTTACAATTATTAGTTATTTACAATAGTGTTTTTTTTCAACGAATTCTTTCTTCCTATCGTAGTAAATATTTTCTAGAATCTTTTGTTTACCAATTCTAATCTTCTATCCTTTTTCCGCAATACCCGTCGAAACGAAACACCATTCGACAGAACATTTCTTATACGATCTTTATCCTTCCCTCTCATCGTCTCTCCAATACTCCCTACTTTGTAATCCTTTGTAATTCAATCATCCACCCACTTCGTCAAGGATTGTAAATAGATTTTTTCCATCTATATAGCCTTAATTTTTAATCAGTTGACATCCGCATCATGGTATAGAAGGATCAATCTAACTAGGGATTGATAAATTATTTGCTACTTCTATAAATTTGTTTTATTGAAAACCAGTTTCGAATGTTATACATTCATCCTCAGTTCAATGTTTAAATGGATTATATCAAACAGATATTTAAACCTTGAACTGAGGATGAATGTATAACATTCGAAACTGGTTTTCAATAGAACAAATTTATAGAAGTGGCAAATAATTTATCATTCCCAAATCATAATTTTTAAGTCTCTATATGTGTATGTAGTGGTTATCTGAGGAGAGGTTTAAGCTCGAAATTTATTTCCTGGGCCTACAGACTGCAGACTACGAATTCGATTTAAGTGTTTCGGAGTACTTGCTTTTTTAAAAAGTTCGACCAGTACCGCATCTTTGTGCATCAAAATAAATTTAGTCTTTTTGATATATTGTATTTATATATTATATATTTGTGAAGTTGATCGCCCTTGATTTTAGAAATATTAGAAAGATCAACAAAAACTTTTTTGTTACTACAGTTACTACGTTACGTATTTATGGTTTATAAGGAATGTGATGTTTGTTTGATTAAATTTATGTATCATATTCAAAAGTTACTTAAAGAGTTTTCTGAGGCTTGTATGGTGGACTAACCGAACTTTCATTTGCATGAAGTGGGGGGTCAGAGGGATTTCTAATCTGAATATCGATGAAGTTATTCAGCTGAAGGAACCAGAGGATGGAGCTAAATCCCAAGTTAAAGCTCCCTTTTAGAGGATGGTCGAAATTGGCACATCACTGGCGTGATCTGTATGTAAATGGAATGAGATGGCTATTGGATAACCAGGGGGTAGTGATGTGACGAATTACTGAACCTTGAGACTTGTTCGTTTTATCGTTTCTAGTCAGTGAGCCCGTAGGCGGAGGCAATCTGGTGGAAGTTGCTGGTTGGTTCCAGATGTCACGTCGACACCGCTGTGGAGTAGGGATTTAGGATCTCGATAAGGGTTGGATAAATTCTGCTTGCCTTGAAAGCTTCTGTTCCTTCTCCGTTCGTTCTGTCTTTGTATATGTTCAATTTCGTTTACGTGTTTATTTTGATGCATTAGTTTTTTACTAATATTGTTTTCCTATTGCTTAATATTAATATATATACAATATTTGTACGAGGCTTAAATTTGTTTATTAATGTATTATATATTTCCTTGTTGGTCGATAAATCCTAGCCTGGAGAAGTTTCAGGTGATTTACTCGGCCTCTGTAAGAAGAGGATGGGGACCTGTGATATCTGTTAGGCTAGGGAAAAAATCTCTGATATCAACCTCGTCACCTATTCTTGTTCAAGCGTTGCTCAAGAAACCTTTGTTATCAAATAGTGAACTCAACACACTCAATTATTAGTCCAGGCGCAATAGAGTAAATATATTCATTTTTTGAAAAAGTAAATTGCCACGGGACTTTCTGAACGTGATAATTAGGAAATAATTAGTAGAAACGAATTGTATGTATTTTAGATAGGTGAAAAAAATTCATGAAGGTACCGGAAAGTGTTTTTTTTTTTTTTTCACGTTTAAGATATAAAAACGATTTGTTTAAGAAAAATTAAAAATAGTAAGTAATAACATTTAAAAATATGTAAAGTTTTAAACAATTGAAGTCGGCCAACAACTTTTCGCTAAAGAAATTAAAAACCGCTAAATATTTTCTGAACATAACATAGTTTCTGAACATAAATCGTGGCTTTTGTTAGTGCCCATCTATAATAAAATTTTGAAGCGAAAATATAATAACTTTTCCCGGAAATTGAGGTAATCCAAAAACATGTGATCTCGAAAATAGATTTGAAGCAGGGCCAAATGGTTCTAGAGCCATTTTTCAAAACGCTGTTTTCGAGGAGTTTCATGAATTGTATGTGAGTTTCGATTAAATACCTAAAAACGGGTTTGAACACAGCGCTGTTTATCGCTACGGCCTCTAGAGGCGATTTAGCAGAGTAG
This sequence comes from Rhaphigaster nebulosa, assembly GCA_948150685.1. NCBI lineage: Eukaryota > Metazoa > Arthropoda > Insecta > Hemiptera > Pentatomidae > Rhaphigaster > Rhaphigaster nebulosa. The sequence goes on along the minus strand of OX411308.1, from coordinate 46,145,884 downwards.
TAGTGACGAAGGACGGGGTAAGGCTCTCTATATCACTTTGCAGTGCTCAATGCCGTCAGAGAGCCTTTCTCCGCCCCTCATCATTTCACCTCCGCTATCACACCTCACATTTAGTGACCGTAGCGAGAAACAACCCTATGTTAAAATGCGTTTTTTTTAGGCATATAATCGAACCTCACATATATTTCATGAAAATAGGGCTATAGAGAAACTCCTCGGGAACAAATGAAAAAAAATTTGTTCTTTGTTCTAATATTTTTTCGAGATCACCTGTTTTTAGATTTTCTCAATTTCCGGGAAAAGTTATTATTTTTTTTTGCTTAAAATTTTCATTATAGATAAGCACTAACAAATGCCACAATTTAATCCCCAAGTTCTTGCAATAACTAAAAGTCCTATGATTTAAATGTCAAAAAACGGCCATATTTCGGAGTTTTTAATTTTGGTTTGCGAGAATTTGTTGACTGACTTCATTGTTCCGCATTTTTAAACGCTAATTCATATTTTTTTATTTTTCTTAAATTAATTTTTTTCATTTCTTAAACTTGAAAGAACACTTTTCGGCACCTTTATGAATTTTTTTCACCATATTGCTACATACCGATTTTATCTAAAACATATACAATATGTTTCTACTATTTTTATCCTAATTATCACGTTGAAAAAGTCCTGTGGCAATTAATTTCAAAATATAAACATCGCGCCTGGACTAGAGACGTAGTAGAGTGGCTGAACATAAACAGCCATAATCCTTGGTTCTTGGTCGATTGGCCTCTAAGAGAGTGGAAGAATGTGGTTGATGAATAGTGCTCTGCTGAATTTGTCCCTAGGTTGTTGGTAGTATACATATAAAAGTTTAATATAAGAGGTATATAAAAGTGTAAGAAGTTAAGACATATTAATAATTTAGGCCTATCAATAAATTGAAAATTTATTTTTTCTGTGTTAAAGTAACTCTCGGAGATGACTTGTATCTATGATTTGAAGGATTTGTCTCAATCAGGTGAAAAAAGCCGGACAAAGTTCCTTTCTATGCTAAATCTAGTTATATCGTAAGTTAGACACTCTAGATAGCACAGTAATGCTAATTTTCTTATCAGTTCAGTTTGGATCTGATCCTTGATTGGAATACTAAGATTCGTTATTAAATTGTGATGAAACTGCTTCAAGGGCAAGTTCTGAAACTGCTTCAAGACCATGCTCCAATTTAGAAAGATACTTTGACAACGAATTTTCTAAAGAAAACTGTTTTATTTAAACATAAATGTATGCTTTTCTAGTAAATTTTTATATAAGTATTTTCTTATAGAAACTTTTCTTATTTATTATAAGTATTTTTATAACCCCAAATTTGTTTGATATTAAAAAACAGCGTTAGAAAAGCATGAAGATTTAAAAAGTTATTTTTTGAGGTATTTCAATTCAAGCGATCGTTATACTAAAACACATAAAGTTCTACATAAAATATCAGATTTTTGAGAACTTTAAAATTCATGCGGCATGACAATAAAACCTCTAAAGGCCTTATTACACTAGACAACTTAATTAATAGCCCGGATCCAGTGAGGAGTTACAGTGGGCCAGGGCTCCGCCGAAATCACAAAATACTTTTCCTTATTCCTATCTGTTAACAAAAATTGTTTAAAGTATTTGAATGTTATGTTATGTTTAACATACAATAATACAGTTAGGTATAGTGTTTAGGATCCTCTTGCTATTGGTATGGGTTTCTTTAAAGTAGATACTTGGATGGACCCGCCCTTCACCCCTCCCCTGAAACGAAATCTACGCTACTGTCCAGGTCTGCCGTGCAATTGGAACATCTATATGGACCGTTCTTCCGTCGGTCGATCTCACGTCTTCTGGTCGCCGGCGACCGAGTTGCCTAGTATAATCAATACCATAGTTGTCCAGAAAAATCATTCCGTAATACTAGAAATTCGCATTTTGCAGTATTTTTGGTCTCCTGTAAAATTTCAAAAATTGGACTTAACGGGGCTTGGCATAACAGACTTCAATTATAATCATGAACGGGGTTTCGCATAACAGGGCTCAATTATGATCATGTGAATTTGGAAAGACATCAATGAGCTATGACTTGCATTTAAGCTCTTTGATTCTTTCTGTCACATGATTCTTTTATATAAAACTTTCTAAAATCACAAGGTAGCCCAAAACAATCTCCGTTTTCCTGTAGTAATTATTATGCAAATATGACCATTACATATTAGCTAAATAAAGATAATATTAGTTATCTGAGGAGCTAACAATATTGTGGGATTGTTTCGGAATCAGCTCTACATAATATAATTTTCAGAAAGAAAAAACAAACTTTCTTTGTTATTAAGAAATAAGATCTATATTCTGGTGCTCTTAAGAGCAATATGTTGTAGAACTGTATGTAAACCATTTATACCATATTAAAAATAATATATATATATATCAAATAAAGTATAAAATGAGACGCTCCATACAAGAAGGGATGAATCCTCCGCTATGTAACTATTTTTTTATTGACGTTTCAAATAATATTTTATTTTATTTTACCATATATATATATATTTTATATATCATATATAAGTAACATTGTGTGTATACCGTATGTACAGTCAAATGTTCTTGTGGATAGGGTCATGGATATGATCCATGACCCTATCTCTATGAGATGGCTTTCAATTAGAGTTACGTTGTTCTTAAATATCAACAATAGTTCTTAATTATTAATAAATAAACTGATAAATATTATAAAAAATAATGCCGATCTTATAAAATCAATCCTGTCCTTCTTGCAGAACGAAGAAAACTTGTGACTTGAAATAAACGGCAGCACTTAGTTTAAGCTGGTTTTTAGGGTTTATGGTACCGAGAGCTTAGGGTAAGAGGGCAGCTAGACAGTGCTATTAGTTGCCTGCTGGTCCTTGATAAGGACTTTACAACTTGAGGAAAAGGGTTGGCACTTTTGTATTTTGTCCGACTCCTGTATATCCTACTTTGATAGCCCCATCCCTTTTATGGTTTTTAGTATTATTCTTTTCAGTCATATTGCATTATTCATACCATCAACATAACCCAGTCGTATCATTTCTTTATTATATTTTATCTTTTATTTTATACTAAAATATAAAGATTTTCAGTCTATACTCAAGAAAAAGAACAAATAGATTTCTTTAATTCTAAAATTTCGGCAGAGCACAGTTTAGTTGATAATTATTATTCATGATGAATGTTGAATTTTTATTATTTAATTTCTTTAAATTTGATTTTTTTTTGTCCTGGTTATTCCTTCATGAGCTGATTTTTAATTGTTGAAATAATTTGTTTATATAATAGATCCTGTTATTCGTATATCTCATACATACACAAGAATAATACGTAGTAAAATGGAAACTTGAGCATACGATGAATAATGCTTTATTACAGATATATTTTCCCATTTTTTATATCACTTGGTGTAAAATGTTGCGTGACATTTTACTTATCAGATATGCAACGAGCTGATTTTTTATTCCATCTGGGAAAATGCAGATGAATATCTTTTAATACACGGAACAATAAAATTGTTTCTAAAGTTATCCTACAAAACTTTTAACAATTCATTAGTTTCTTTTGAGAGATAGAAAATAAAGTTTTTATTGAAAAATTATATAAGCTGCCACACTCCAGGAGAATAGTTATTAGAGCAGTAAGAATCCATTCATACCCTTTATACACGAAGTGAAAAAAATGAAATAATAATAATTAAAAAAATGTTTTATCACAGATAAAAATAAATATATGACTAATTAAATGATACCAAAATAAGTAAACAACAACAAAAGAGTTTGTTATGTAAAAAAAAATTAATCATTTTGAATACACAATATTTACATTCTGCCCAGGGAACTCCGAACCAAGCTTTGACCCTCACTTGTGGATGGCAAAGCAGAGCCTCCAGAAGATCCCAACGCTTCGTCACTGGTATTGAAAGTAGCAGTAAAAGAAGTATTGTATTCGCGAAAATTTTCAGTTTTTCGATTTCAGCGGAAATATCCATTCTGACCATCTCTGAATCCATTTTGACTAGTTTCGTCGCGACTTCTTTACGTACGTTCGTACGTGCGTGCATAACTCAAATACGGTTAACCGTAGGAAGCCAAAATTTTGTTTTTAGGATTGATGTAAAATCTTGTTGTGAACCTCCCTTTTTGGTGACTTTATCATTACCGGAAGTGGTGATTTACTTGAAGGTCATTATTGATTTTCATCAAACATTATATTAAAATATAATGCAAATTTCTCAAATTAGGTGTATAAGACTTGCATATTAATATAAATTACATAATAAATTTTGGTTAACATTGGCAGACGGGAAGTGGTACTTCCTTGAAGTATATAACTTGAAGGCCATAATAAATTTTCTTCAAAAAATATATTAAACTATAATGGTAAACATCTCAAATTTAGTAGATAAGACTTTTATATCATTATAAATAATATACTAGATTTTGGTTAAAATTGGTGAGCCGGAAGGGGTACTTTACTGGAAGGTTACATAACAAATTATATTAAAATTAAATACTGAGATCATATGGTTCGGTTATAAAGGTTACAAACTCGATTTTTTTCCCACTCTAATTATACAATTTGATTACTTGTTTTAAGTACTAAAATTGAGTGTAAAATACTTGTTTCCCCCCATTGGTGAGCTGATCAAATCTGCAGTAGGAGAATAAGATATTGGTTAAGCAGTTTCTTCCGCTTAAAATGTCGAAACTGTCGATTTCCAATGCTTTATCTAGTGACATAGACAGTTCTGATAATGCCACGGAGCCAGAAGAAATCTCTTAGGAACTTGTTACCTGTTGAAAGAAAACGACACATAACTTAATGAGACCTCCTGAAACAAGAGCTTTCGTGTGTGTATCAATAGATGGGCATCGCGACGCTGAGTGTCGTTTTTGAGATACTGCTATCTTCAGAAACTAGTAACCAAATTCAGGAACACTTTTTGAGCCACCGATATATAGTTTAATTGGCGTACTAGGACTTCCTTTGCTTATACGGTGCCCACAATAGATATTTTTGTATGAATTCTTATTTTACCGTATTATAAGTCTCACTAAGGAAAGTAAGTTTGGAACGACCTTGTTAAATTCAAATATATTTCTTTGGCCAGCATCCATACACATTTTCATCCATTTCGTCAAGAACTATATTAACACTCTGCTGATTTTAGCCTTGCGGAAAAATACTCTTTTATTTCATTATTTTTATTAAAATGGTAATGTTTGATTAGCGAGTGTTATTTGGCGGTATTTAATTAACTATTATTTCTACTATTTGGGTTGGAGAAGTATAGCCTAGAGTGTCAGACGTCATTAATTTTTGGCCTTTGTCAACTATTAGAGATGTTGTTTTCTGGCGTGTGAGTTATTAGTCAGGGACACAATGGGACCCAGGTCAAAGCTCGGAGGCCTGCTTCAACCATATTTTCTCATCAGCACATTTCTCCTTTTTCCACTGGATTTCAGAGAATGTAAAGTATAATTATTTTTTGCTTTATAAGCTTAGCTGTATATTCGTTTTATTATTATAGTACAGACAGTATAGTGTGGTACAGTCATAGTTCATAGTTCTTGCAATCTCTATGCCTTATGCCATGCTCATAAAAATAGAGATACATTATTACATTTTTCTTTAACTATAAGAAATTAGCGTTGTCGATAACAGCCCTCTCTTTTATTCCTATTTATGTTTTTTTTATAGGCAAAATTGTATGTATATTTGGAGAACATTTTATATCGTCACTATAATTATAAAATCTTGTGGCTTGGAGTTACAAGGTTTTCTAATTAGGGTGACGATAGAATATCTGATAATGGTACTAGCTTATCAGATGTACGGCCTGGGTGATTATTCAATATTCCTAGGATGGAGAAGATGGTGAATAGAGACCGGTGGACTGCTATTCACCGACCTGCGGTAAATTTATCGCTCCTCCATTACATCTCGAGCCAAATATCTCCCTCCTTCCTGAATATTCCTGAATTTGCAAGGGATATGCTGACCGCGCTGAGATAAGGGAATTACGGCTAAGCCCGGTCAAGTTTTTGTCTTAACACGTCTTTGGTACTTTATCTAGTGAAATACAATGTTTGTAAGATCTTTTGTACCTGTTCTTCTCCCTTCATGAATAATTGAATGAAACAGTTACATGAAAACGAGAGAACAACTTTTTTTTTTAAATAACTTTTTTGGACTTACAGGACTATAAAACCTTAGTCCATACCTAAGGTACTTTAACATGGTAAGTTCCGGAGAAGTTCTGACAATTTGCTCAATTACGTTTCTTGGGGCGCTGATTACGAATTTCAACTTTGTTACATCAAAATTATTCCGGAAATATATATATATATATAAAAAAAGGAAAAACGCTCAAAATTTTGTTTAGCAACATCAGCCTGTACTAAATTAAACGATAGTAAATTCCTTAGTACTCTGTAATTGTTTTCGTCCGGGTTTTCATTTAGGAGCAACTGCTCTTAGTCTAATGAGGTCCAATCGAATGGGGACCAGAAATGGATTTCGATGGAATGTTTTGAAGACGTTCTGAAAATTTGCTCATTTATGTTTGTTAGGGTGCCGATTACGACTTTTTTAAACACATTTTTTTCCCCGAGTATAAAAATATATATTTTTTCTTTTATTTTTTATGTATATATATTTTTTTCTTCTTTATTGTATATATAGTGTGAATGCATTCTTACAGCTCTAATACCTATTGTCCTTGCGTGTGGCAGAAATTCGTAATCAGCACCCTAAAAAACATATAATAGCAAGTATTCAGAACTTCTCCAAAACTTTACAGCGAAATCCCTTTCTGGTTCCCATGCGACGGACCCCATTAGACTAAATCCTACCTAACGCGGTCAATATTATTTAACGTGGGATGTATATTACGGGCGTCAATATTATATTTACAGTATACCCCTCACCCAGACAATATATGGACAAAATTCGATATTGGCCATGTTCGTTGGGCGTTAGAGCGGCTGCTCCTAAACGATACCTCGGGCGAAATAAATTATTGGGTAGAATAATGTAAGGAATTCACTCTTCTTTAATTTAATACAGGTTGGTGTTACTAAATTATTTTTTGAACGTTCTTTTTATATTTCCGGAAAATTTTAGGTAATGAAGTTGAAATTCGTAATCAGAACCTCCAAAAAAAGAGTAAATTTTCATAACTTTTCCAAAACTTTCCACCGAGACCTCTTTCTGGCTCCTAGTTGACTGGGCTATGCAAATTGAGTATGATCTCGAAAAAAATATTTTGACCGATTATATTTTTCACGTTGCTGGTGAATTAATAATTGCAGCTGAGGTAAAAAGCCATTCATTCTACATGACATCATCTTTTTTAAACGGTCTTCATGAGGGATAGGTTCTTCAATCCAATGAAAAATGTCCGTGTACACGTCCGAATGATTAAATTGGGAATCCTACAAATTCGAGTCCTACTTATTTCTATATTTAGCTGCGGAACCCACGGAATCAGCCACAAGAGCACTTATATATTTGTAGATGCGTTTGTTTATTGGTTGTCTTTGACCCATTTTAAATGTAGAGGATAAATGAGTCCTATTGGATTTCTGCTAATCCAGATCCTCTGATCTTGAGACCTTCCAGTGGATGGATATTAAATCAAAATAGCCGTTGGATCTCTTCCAAACTCTACGATGGAGGGCTCCACTTGATGGCTTCGCCGATAAACTAAATCCTCAAATGGCTAGTACTTCGCTGCGCCAAATTTTATATTTAGTCTGCAATCACATTATTAAAACGAGATTTCCCACTGGCTAGGATAGTATCGTAGTGAAACATTATAAAACTAGTTGTTTCCACGCGATACCACCATTTTACAAAATCAGTTTTGGTTACTACTACTAACTATGGAAATTAAAAGTAAAAATCTGTGTATTTAAAAAATAAAAAGTAAACACTTAGATCCAGAATACTCTAGGTTGGAATATGATTTACAAAACCACCATTCTATGCTCCAAAGAAATTAACGCGCTCGTGGCTATTGAATTTATCCTCTGAGTTGTATTTAAGGTTATTTATTGGGCACAGCAGTGGGCTTAGTCGCCTAATCCATGCAGCTATTTGCTGATATTTTATTTCGGTCATTTGTTTTGGTCGCGGTTGGGGCATCCGTTTGCGATAACGAATGGCTGAATTTGTTAATCTTGATGACAAAATCTAATCAGAAGATAGAGCAGTAGTTAAGCTGCGCAGTTAGTGTCCGTTATAAAACATTGGTACGGTTTAATCGTTTTTTATTTATTTTATGTTTATATATCATTCGCTACCTATAGTTCTGAGCAGAATTTTTCATTTTATTTACTGTTTTCTTTTTTTAATGGATCGTATTGCGCAGTTTTTTTAATCCGGTTTGCAGTAGTAAAAATAAAGTAATGATATTGCATCTATAGCCAATCTTAATTTTACGAATTTAGATAACATAGTATAGTTGACCTACTTGGCAATGGTAGAATCTTTTAGTGCGCGTGCGCCTAACACCACTAACCTTTTGTACTTGAAGTTACAAACAACCTACATACTACATACGACTTAGTCCACGCGATCGAAAAATGTAAAACTAATCGAAATGTTAAAAAACCAAAACAAGAAGGTATATTTTACGAGGCATCATTCTGAAATTATGCAGAGGGAGAAGGCTTTCTCCTCCTTGAGTATAACTTCTTGGCCTGAGCTCTGTCCACTAGGTTCTCTCATAAGTTGTTTGCCTAAAATAGAATTCAGAATAGTAATTGTAAATAAAAGTAAAAAAAGTTTGTTGCTTTTGTTCTCAGCTCCTTTTTTACATATCTGTATGTTAGAATTTTCGGTTAATACTCGTATTAGGGATTGATAAATTATTTGCCAATTCTATAAATTTGTTTTATTGAAAACTAGTTTCGAATGTTATACATTCATCCTCAGTTCTAAAAACACACAAAAAATTCAAAAATAAGCAATTCAAAATATAGTTGGTATACATATTAAATTATATAAATCAGTATTATAAAACATTTATGAATTATGAATTTAATTAAGACAAGAAATCAAATACTTGTTGGTACTCACCAAGGTTTAAATGGATTATATCAAACAGAAAAGTTTGTATTGGTTCCTCCACTACTAACAGTTCGCATTGTACTAACAATGAACGAGAGATAGGCAGGGTGTTTTTAGGTAAACGGTTTAAGGGTCAGCGTTTTCCCAGTAATGCCGGTGAGTAATTGTTTTTTCTGTTATAGATGGGAATAAATTTAAGATTGGATTTAATTAAATTAAGATTTATAAATTAAATTAAATATCTCCAACAGTAAGGTATAGGGATGAATAGGAATATCAGCGGTAAATAAAATGTAGAGGACGGGTCCCGAAACGCTGTCTGAGTATGGAAAACAGAGACTATTCTTTGAAAAAGAAGAATAAGTAAAGCCTTCAGAAATGAATGTTAATGAAGAATTCCACCGTTCTGTCTTTTTAACCTCTTATTTCATTTTACTTGAAACTCTTTGCTTTGGTCGTGATCTCGGTACGTGGTCTCAATATCGTGTCTTCATGATTATCTTCAATGTGGGACGTGGTTTGAAACGCTGGCGACAAAAAAATGGATGGAAGCGAAATAGTGGTATTTCTGTTTTATTTACCATAACTGAGTCTCTGAACGATATATCGTCGATATAACCTCCAATATAAAGTTCAATAGCAAAAGCAATATAGCAATGCCATAGCTACTACAAAGAGAGACACTAACCCACGCAGCTCTCCGTTGCACAAAAAACAAACAATATATCTGCCTCTATTAATATTCTAGGTTGGCTTAAGTTATCTAGGTCACTGCATCCATTCATGATTATATTTGTATCCCTGCTCTCGGCTATGGAGATTGAATCTGATTCAAATTATTCAGTAGCTCGAGGGATATATTAGATATCCAATTTGCCGACTTGTGGATGTCTAAGTATAATAGTAATAAAAACTACTAATGCTGATTTTGAATTGCAGTTGATTAAAATAAAAGCTGCATACCATAAGGGATTTTAATACTCATAAATTAAAATTGCGCTGCACCGGACTTCTCGAACATTGAGAAATAATAACAAAACTTCGTTACTTACTTAAGTTGCTTTTTTACCATTTCTTGATATTATGTCGAAAAAAAAAATAACCTTTTGGATGGGGAACCGCATTTCAGATTAAATTTAACAACCGGGGAACCATATTACGATGATCTGACGTCTCCGCATAAACAGTCTCATTCTTCTCATTGATCCTAATAAATGTTATTTATAGTATAATTTTTATTTATGTTTTATTATAAATGAATTTTATTTGTCCTCTTTATTTTTTTGATGTAGTAAAAAGAAAAAAATAATTTTGATTGTTATTAAATTGTATGGAATGTTTTTGACGAGGGGTAATCAGTGTTACGAAAATCATAGAAGGGGTACAGAGATGCCCAAAGTTTGGTAACACTGTCATAATACATAAAGTGTTTGCCTTGAATGTTTTTTTGTTTTTTCTAATTTAATAATTAAAAATTATATCGAAATTACGTAATTTGGATGTGATAGCTGCTCGAAAATTATATTTATAATTGTCTGGTCCGTAGTAGGCGTGCCAAACATTATTATATATCAAGTTAAATCTTTTTGGAGAGCTTTATTATACTTAGCTCTACAATAATATATTTTAGCTTTAGCACTCAATAGAGAGATGATGCACTTTGACATGATTTTCGGAATATTAAGCGGCGGTTTTTCCTCGGCTCCTTTTTTTCATAGAACAAATGGCGTACTTTGAAAAGACTCCAAATTTTGTTTGGGAACACCAAAAATCGCTTAGCATCATGCTTTTTATAACAAATTAATAAGAAAATAATTAGTTGATAAGGGATTGATAAATTATTTGCAACTTCTATAAATTTGTTTTATTGAAAATCAGTTTCGAATGTTATGCATTCATCTTTTCAGTAAAAAAATCGAAAGTAAGCAATTCAAAATATAGTTTGTTATTATTATACATAAATTAGATGTAATATAATTCAGTATTTATGAATTATGAATTTAATTAAGACAAGAAATCAAATACATGTTGTTACTCACCAAGGTTTAAATGGATTATATCAAACAGAAAAGTTTGTACTGGTTTCTTCTCGCATTGTAATAACAATGAACGAGAGATAGGCAGGATGTATTTAGGTAAACGGTTTAAGGATCAGAGTTTTCCCTGTAATGGCGGTGAGTAATTGGTTTTTCTGTTATAGATGGGAATAAATTTAAGATTGGACTATTGTAGATATTTAGTTGGTCATTTAAGCAAAAATCTGGATTGGATTTGAAGGATTTTATTTTTCAAGTGCTTCATATATATTTAATTTTAGGCTGTTTTCAATGTGATGTATTAATTTAACTCCTGAGTCTTTGATGAATTTATGTTGTTTTTTTTCATTTAAATGACAAAAAACCATTCAAGTTGAAAACAGGCTCAAATTAAATAAATATGAAGCACACGAATCTAAAAATTACATAAAAAATAAATAAATACATTTGTCTTTTTTTAAACATTAAATTTGTTATATAAAACCTTCATCCTCGCATCTTCAATTATTATAAATTACCAAAAAAATATATAATTGACTCTAGCATATATTTTGCGATCATTGATATCAAACACGATTATAGGATTGATCGTTCGAAGGTACTCTCTTTGAATAGTTTTTGTCGGACAGTTTCCATTAATTTTTTAACTACAGCAAATATGATTAAAATATCATGTTTAAAAGCTATTTAATACTAAATATAAAAATTTGTAATGCACAGTAGATCAAAAATCTGCGTTTCAAAATAGTATTTTTTCTTTCATCGGTGACTATAAAAAATTATTTTGGAAATAAATATTTAAAATCACTGAATTGGAGTAATAGAAAATAGAAAAATAAAAAGTAAACACTTAGATCCAGAATACTCTAGGTTGGAATATGATTTACAAAACCACCATTCTATGCTCCAAAGAAATTAACGCGCTCGTGGCTATTGAATTTATCCTCTGAGTTGTATTTAAGGTTATTTATTGGGCACAGCAGTGGGCTTAGTCGCCTAATCCATGCAGCTATTTGCTGATATTTTATTTCGGTCATTTGTTTTGGTCGCGGTTGGGGCATCCGTTTGCGATAACGAATGGCTGAATTTGTTAATCTTGATGACAAAATCTAATCAGAAGATAGAGCAGTAGTTAAGCTGCGCAGTTAGTGTCCGTTATAAAACATTGGTACGGTTTAATCGTTTTTTATTTATTTTATGTTTATATATCATTCGCTACCTATAGTTCTGAGCAGAATTTTTCATTTTATTTACTGTTTTCTTTTTTTAATGGATCGTATTGCGCAGTTTTTTTAATCCGGTTTGCAGTAGTAAAAATAAAGTAATGATATTGCATCTATAGCCAATCTTAATTTTACGAATTTAGATAACATAGTATAGTTGACCTACTTGGCAATGGTAGAATCTTTTAGTGCGCGTGCGCCTAACACCACTAACCTTTTGTACTTGAAGTTACAAACAACCTACATACTACATACGACTTAGTCCACGCGATCGAAAAATGTAAAACTAATCGAAATGTTAAAAAACCAAAACAAGAAGGTATATTTTACGAGGCATCATTCTGAAATTATGCAGAGGGAGAAGGCTTTCTCCTCCTTGAGTATAACTTCTTGGCCTGAGCTCTGTCCACTAGGTTCTCTCATAAGTTGTTTGCCTAAAATAGAATTCAGAATAGTAATTGTAAATAAAAGTAAAAAAAGTTTGTTGCTTTTGTTCTCAGCTCCTTTTTTACATATCTGTATGTTAGAATTTTCGGTTAATACTCGTATTAGGGATTGATAAATTATTTGCCAATTCTATAAATTTGTTTTATTGAAAACTAGTTTCGAATGTTATACATTCATCCTCAGTTCTAAAAACACACAAAAAATTCAAAAATAAGCAATTCAAAATATAGTTGGTATACATATTAAATTATATAAATCAGTATTATAAAACATTTATGAATTATGAATTTAATTAAGACAAGAAATCAAATACTTGTTGGTACTCACCAAGGTTTAAATGGATTATATCAAACAGAAAAGTTTGTATTGGTTCCTCCACTACTAACAGTTCGCATTGTACTAACAATGAACGAGAGATAGGCAGGGTGTTTTTAGGTAAACGGTTTAAGGGTCAGCGTTTTCCCAGTAATGCCGGTGAGTAATTGTTTTTTCTGTTATAGATGGGAATAAATTTAAGATTGGATTTAATTAAATTAAGATTTATAAATTAAATTAAATATCTCCAACAGTAAGGTATAGGGATGAATAGGAATATCAGCGGTAAATAAAATGTAGAGGACGGGTCCCGAAACGCTGTCTGAGTATGGAAAACAGAGACTATTCTTTGAAAAAGAAGAATAAGTAAAGCCTTCAGAAATGAATGTTAATGAAGAATTCCACCGTTCTGTCTTTTTAACCTCTTATTTCATTTTACTTGAAACTCTTTGCTTTGGTCGTGATCTCGGTACGTGGTCTCAATATCGTGTCTTCATGATTATCTTCAATGTGGGACGTGGTTTGAAACGCTGGCGACAAAAAAATGGATGGAAGCGAAATAGTGGTATTTCTGTTTTATTTACCATAACTGAGTCTCTGAACGATATATCGTCGATATAACCTCCAATATAAAGTTCAATAGCAAAAGCAATATAGCAATGCCATAGCTACTACAAAGAGAGACACTAACCCACGCAGCTCTCCGTTGCACAAAAAACAAACAATATATCTGCCTCTATTAATATTCTAGGTTGGCTTAAGTTATCTAGGTCACTGCATCCATTCATGATTATATTTGTATCCCTGCTCTCGGCTATGGAGATTGAATCTGATTCAAATTATTCAGTAGCTCGAGGGATATATTAGATATCCAATTTGCCGACTTGTGGATGTCTAAGTATAATAGTAATAAAAACTACTAATGCTGATTTTGAATTGCAGTTGATTAAAATAAAAGCTGCATACCATAAGGGATTTTAATACTCATAAATTAAAATTGCGCTGCACCGGACTTCTCGAACATTGAGAAATAATAACAAAACTTCGTTACTTACTTAAGTTGCTTTTTTACCATTTCTTGATATTATGTCGAAAAAAAAAATAACCTTTTGGATGGGGAACCGCATTTCAGATTAAATTTAACAACCGGGGAACCATATTACGATGATCTGACGTCTCCGCATAAACAGTCTCATTCTTCTCATTGATCCTAATAAATGTTATTTATAGTATAATTTTTATTTATGTTTTATTATAAATGAATTTTATTTGTCCTCTTTATTTTTTTGATGTAGTAAAAAGAAAAAAATAATTTTGATTGTTATTAAATTGTATGGAATGTTTTTGACGAGGGGTAATCAGTGTTACGAAAATCATAGAAGGGGTACAGAGATGCCCAAAGTTTGGTAACACTGTCATAATACATAAAGTGTTTGCCTTGAATGTTTTTTTGTTTTTTCTAATTTAATAATTAAAAATTATATCGAAATTACGTAATTTGGATGTGATAGCTGCTCGAAAATTATATTTATAATTGTCTGGTCCGTAGTAGGCGTGCCAAACATTATTATATATCAAGTTAAATCTTTTTGGAGAGCTTTATTATACTTAGCTCTACAATAATATATTTTAGCTTTAGCACTCAATAGAGAGATGATGCACTTTGACATGATTTTCGGAATATTAAGCGGCGGTTTTTCCTCGGCTCCTTTTTTTCATAGAACAAATGGCGTACTTTGAAAAGACTCCAAATTTTGTTTGGGAACACCAAAAATCGCTTAGCATCATGCTTTTTATAACAAATTAATAAGAAAATAATTAGTTGATAAGGGATTGATAAATTATTTGCAACTTCTATAAATTTGTTTTATTGAAAATCAGTTTCGAATGTTATGCATTCATCTTTTCAGTAAAAAAATCGAAAGTAAGCAATTCAAAATATAGTTTGTTATTATTATACATAAATTAGATGTAATATAATTCAGTATTTATGAATTATGAATTTAATTAAGACAAGAAATCAAATACATGTTGTTACTCACCAAGGTTTAAATGGATTATATCAAACAGAAAAGTTTGTACTGGTTTCTTCTCGCATTGTAATAACAATGAACGAGAGATAGGCAGGATGTATTTAGGTAAACGGTTTAAGGATCAGAGTTTTCCCTGTAATGGCGGTGAGTAATTGGTTTTTCTGTTATAGATGGGAATAAATTTAAGATTGGACTATTGTAGATATTTAGTTGGTCATTTAAGCAAAAATCTGGATTGGATTTGAAGGATTTTATTTTTCAAGTGCTTCATATATATTTAATTTTAGGCTGTTTTCAATGTGATGTATTAATTTAACTCCTGAGTCTTTGATGAATTTATGTTGTTTTTTTTCATTTAAATGACAAAAAACCATTCAAGTTGAAAACAGGCTCAAATTAAATAAATATGAAGCACACGAATCTAAAAATTACATAAAAAATAAATAAATACATTTGTCTTTTTTTAAACATTAAATTTGTTATATAAAACCTTCATCCTCGCATCTTCAATTATTATAAATTACCAAAAAAATATATAATTGACTCTAGCATATATTTTGCGATCATTGATATCAAACACGATTATAGGATTGATCGTTCGAAGGTACTCTCTTTGAATAGTTTTTGTCGGACAGTTTCCATTAATTTTTTAACTACAGCAAATATGATTAAAATATCATGTTTAAAAGCTATTTAATACTAAATATAAAAATTTGTAATGCACAGTAGATCAAAAATCTGCGTTTCAAAATAGTATTTTTTCTTTCATCGGTGACTATAAAAAATTATTTTGGAAATAAATATTTAAAATCACTGAATTGGAGTAATAGAAAATATTTCCGATATATTCCCCGGTTTTTAAATATTAATATTTAAATAAATTTCGTCCAGGGTATCAAAATATGTTAATTTTTTTTTAAAAAAAGTATTAAAGTATTGACTGTTTAACAATTTATAGATTCTTTTTTCTTATCTGTTTATTTCTTCATGAATGCGGTAATCCGAACAAACACATGAGAGATTGCAAAAAATACACTATCTGCTTGGAGAGCGTTTGCTTATAAAAAAGAATTCTAAAGCCGTTCTTTCTCTTGGAGTATTTCCAACTACCTTCAACTTTTTTGAGATATCATTTATATACTTTCGAATGTATTCTGTTTACGGTGACGGTTTTGTCTGTTTTTGTTTTTAATATATATATTTTTTTTACTTTGTTAATTTAAGCGTTTTATTGTCCATTAGTTGTTGATATCATATTTAAAATCGATTTTTTTCTTATATATTTCTCGAAGCTATCACATCATAAAATTCTCCCAGCATTAAATTGCTCCGCATTAAAGTCCTTGAAAGCGTTCTTGAATCTATTTACAGTGTCATAAATTATAATATTTATCACCGACCCTGATTTTGTCTCTTCCGTTGTTTATTTTTACAATATTATCTTGTTTTATTATATTTAACAAATTTTATTACTGTCTGGACCGACTAACCTTGCTTGATAAGGTTTAAAATAAACTACTGTTTTTTTATCAAAATGCTAGTCAAGATTTTATGATTTCCCTTACTCTAAAAAATAAAGGATGTATTGTGTGAATTAATTACTTAAAAGCAATTGTTAATTAATTACTAGAAAGCTGTTTATTGACATGATGTATTGAAGTTGATATCCGTATGATGGTATAGAAGGGTCAATCTAATTAGCAATTCTGTATTTTGAATTGCTTATTATTGAATTTGTGTGTTTTTAGAACTGAAGATGAATGTATAAAATTCGAAACTAGTTTTCAATAAAAACAAAATTTTAGAAGTGGCAAATAATTTATCAATCCCTGATTAATATATTGATAATGTATTCTCCTAAATTCGAATTGTTTTGATGTTACTTGGAATTATGCTATAAAGAGTTCAATACTTGGTGAGGGAGTACTGATTCTTGGCCAGAAGTTGCCAGGCGATCTGGCCAATCTTCTCTCGTTGAAGTGAATCACGCTCAACCGCTAGATTTTTACCCTAAACCATTGCAGAATCTGGTATCAGGATTGATATAGCAGAATAAATAAATTATTTGCTATATTAAGACTTAAAAATATTTTTCTCTAAAATAATTATTATTTTATAAATTGTTACTTTCAATCATTGTTGCTTAAGCCATGTGCCGACTGGAGTGTAAAATTTTCGTTGTATTTATAAGTGCATTAGCTTGTATTGTATATTAATTATATTCATACTAATTAAAATAGGAGCATTATAGCGATGGTCTATTAAACTTTTTATTCATATTATATGAAGGTTATTTAAAGTATTCTGTGCATGCGGACCAATGGAAATCCGTTAGCTTCTTTTAGTTTCTAAATAACTCCCGGAACATTTCAGATGCCCATTTATAAGATTATTACATTTTATACAAAGTTTTGAAAAAAAAAAATCTTTAATAATGACCACCTAATGCTGGACAGCCATGATCATTCACTGAAATTTATAAATAATATTGTACATTCTCACTTAGTGGGGTTTAGGTTTAGTATAAACTGGTATAATAAATTTTATATAATAAATATTGTACATTCTGATAGAGTTTGGGATAAGGCGGGTTTTCCTTCTGCTGCCTGACCTTTATTAATAACTAGCGTTGCAGTGTTTTTAATTGTAACTTTACAGTAAGCTTTGATTTCTGTTAACGAGAAATATGATAAATGAGACACCGATAATTAGTGATGAGGATGATGGTCGCTTTGAATTATAGGAGCGGAACTAGAGAGAGAAACTTGCAAGACAGCAGAATCGGCTACTAATGGCCTCATAAAGCGTTCAAGGAGTGCTTTATGTGTCTCTGTTTCTCTCAGTTGTCTCACTAAGATTTTTCTCTCAATTGCCCTACTTATATTTGTCTCCCAAGGAAATTTTCTCCGGTTAGTAATTTAAAGCTTTCCTCTTAAAATTTAATGTCCCATGAGACTATATTCATTTCTGAAGAAGACGCCTAGTATTTCTAAGCTTAAGGAAGGAGAAGCGTCTTGGCCGGGACTGCGCCGATTTCACACTCCATTTAGTCTTGGATTCACCATCAGCAGGAGGAAATAAGCGTCCTAGTATGAAATTGCTTTATACAATCCACGAGAAATTTCTCAGTACGAGTGCAACAAGTTAAAATGAATTAGGAACGTGATCGAAATTTAGTCCCTTTGACAATAAATAAAATAATAAAACATAATATTATACGTGTAAGTGCCAGTATATTTTACTGTTATCGGTGGTTTGAAATATAAGTTCGATTATCAGCTTTTTATCTTTGAATAGGAATGATTTTAATCTGTATAAGGTAAATGTGGCGGCAGTGGTATCTTAGGTAATTAAATTGTGAATGTTAGGCAGTTAGGCTTTGGGGGAGTTGTAGCTGATATCATCTAGTACTGGTTTATGTATTTTTATAAGTACATATTTTTATGTTCTGAAGTTACAACTTTTAATTTGACTTCTTTCCTTTCATTTGACTTTCTTCCTTGTTTTCTCCTTTATTGTTCATTTATGAGACCCTAAGCGAAGCATTGCCAAGTAGTACAAAATTAGACTTAAATCCAAGAGAAAGTTATTGAAATGTTTATCTACCACTAAATTCTTTGTTGATTTACAAGTGTTGGGCACCATTATTGGACTAATGGTGGAAATTTGATGTTCTGGAAAAGTAAGAAAAAATATGCTAACTACCATCAATTAAAATTTTATTTGTCATGAATTCAAAGAGAAATAGCTGGTGCAGTCACTGGATAAGTTTTTAAAGCTCAAAAGTAGCTAGAGAAACCATTACCTCTATCCAAATAAAGTTATAAAGTTGAAACCAAATAAAGTCTATCCAAAACGATTAACATACTTATAAAGTTATTCATCTTTGTCAAAACCCTTAAGAACTATATATCCAATATTTACCGTCACTCTATTTTTGTCTGAAAACCGCAGGGCTCTAATTATCTCATTAATCCACACTGCCTATTGTACTGTTTACGGAGGAGAGATGTCTGAAGGGATCAAGAGACCCGACAAAAACGGTTGATCTATTGCTTTGTGACATTTATCTTAGAGTTCTTGAGGGATACCTCCGTTTCCCGGTTTTAGGCAAAGATGGTGGCTTTACCCGACCTTCCCTCGCCAGCATTTTCTGGCATCGTTCCGCTACTAAGTTATTCAATCCTGCCGTCCATCGTATATTTCGAATCTTCTTCAGTCCTAATCCTCTGTCCATTTCCGTCAGATCCATTCTTGCATAACCGATTTATATATCAGTTGACATCCGCATGATGGTATAGAAAGATCATTCTATTTTATCAATCCTTAATTAGATTTATATATTATCGCCGTACCGCTGTAATTTGTAATAAATCAAATACATTTTATTTTATTTCTGCATTTTTTATTTCACATTTTTTTTATATTACTATTATTTTTAATTTAATTCTGTAAGAATTGTGAATAATTGTGTAAGTCGATTTTAGGAAATTCATGACGAAGATGAGTTAGGTCAACCACAGGGTTTTGAACAGTTGCTTCTACATCGTAGAAGCTATAAATAGCTAAATCAGAAACAAAAGTGTTCAGAACAAATCGCTATTTGAAATTACAAGATTCCTATAAAGTCTCACGTTAATTTAAATTTGAAACTGCCCTTTCGAAAAGTTATAATTTTCGACTTACAAACTTATAGAACAATTTTTATAAAATTAATCTTTGATTTGGTTTTTGTTAATCTTTTTAATATCTTTGGATTTCATATAACATTGTTTTATCAGTAATTAGTCAATGTGAATACAACTTATACTAAACCCTCGTTTATACAGTGATAGTTTTACGTCGTGGACTACATGTTGACAGTTAATCTGGTGACAATTGATTGCAAAAATAGCGGATCCTAGAATTGCTCGCTGCAGTAACTGCAATACTACCTTGAATACCTCGATTTTTTTGCCTCAATTCTTTAGTTGTCCCAATATTAAAGCATTGAAGGAGAGAGATCTCCCTACCGCTTCTCTTCTCACCCGGTTTTTGAAATTTGGATTGCATTTCCTCATTTAACTTGCTAATTTTCTCCAGTTTCCTTTAATTTAATACAAAAATATAATATTGATTTTTTTTTATCAATAATCAAAAATGAAAATATTTTTTGTTGTCAGTCTCTAATAGCAATGAATCAACAATTATTAAGCGACGTTTTAATAATATTTATCGTACCATGTTTCATCTAATCGTTGTATTTTAAAATATCGTTATTCTTAAAATATTATTTAATTAGGAATTGATAAATTATTTGCCACTTCTATAATTTTGTTTTTATTGAAAACTAGTTTCGAATGTTATACATTCATTTTTAGTTCAAGGTTTAAGTAGATTATTAGGTTTAACTAGCAAGTTCTGTGCGAGAACAAACCAATACAATATTTTCTGTTTGATATAATCTATTAAACCTTGAACTGAAAATGAATGTATAACATTGTAATCTTGTTTTCAATAAAAACAAAATTATAGAAGTGACAAATAATTTATCAATCTCTAATTAGATTGATCTGACTATACCATCATGCGGACGTCAACCAAAATATTATTTGATATAATTTCTGGAAGAAGTGCTTATGAACATGGTAGCGATATGTTTTGTAAACTTGGTTTTATTCATTTATTTATTTTTTATTTAATACTTCAATATCTCTCCCGAACCCGAAGCCTGGGATGAGTCATAAAATGGCTTTAAAAGGAAGTCAGTACATCGCTATTCTCCAGATATTTCATATAAGTTCAGCGATATTTTCTCTCTTTCCTCTCCTCTGCAGACGTCAACCCTTGTCACGTGGTGAATGGAATTGCTATGCTTCATTCTAAAAGGCGTTGTAGGTAGACCAACTGATTTTATTCTATATGTGGAATCCTATTTGAGTACATATGTGCTTTTATTTTTCATCTCTTTTAAACTTTTATTTTTATTTTATTTATTTTTTATAAACATTTTTTCGCATATAGGTACTGATACGTAACTAGTAAATAGAATGATATTAGGTACCTCAAATATTTTGTTTGTCTAAGCAGATAAGAGAAAATACAGCTAGTGCTGTAAGTTGCGCGGATTTTAATTGTTTTTAATTTTTTTTTTCTTTTCAATCAATTATTCATTTAGCTTGAAGATTATTACACATGATGTTTGAATGTTGGGTTCAATGACGTATTTTAAATTGTGGGCTTGTGAGGTGTTACTAAATACTACTTCGTGTTTTGTTTCTCACTGATCTATTTAATGTTGCATTGGGTGTATTTAATAATGTATTGACTCTTTTGGCCATTTTTTCTTTTTACTTTTTTTCGTATTTTAACTTATGATTAACGTATATTATACATGCAGTGTACTGAATATATGTATTTAAATCCGTTACATAATCCCTCATAATCACCGTTTTAGATGTTTCAGGGGTGTTTTTCCTGATATATTCTATATCGTTATATCTGATATATATATATATATATATATATATATATATATATATATATATATAATATACACTTATACACATTTCCTCCGCTACATTTATGTCATTAAGACACTTCCACCGGTCCTCTTCGAATCAAAATTCGTTATGTATAGTTGCTTTCTAGGTAGAACAATACCATAGAAGTGGGGGTAAATTTGAATCAAAATTCGGCTTGCCTAAATGATGTTTCGAAATTTTTCAGATGTACACCCTCTACAAATGACGACTTAAATGAGGTAGGTTTGCTGCTAGGGGTTTTTGCTCCAGGTCATTCCTATCTGTAGAAGTATCTGTCTGTTTATGTTGATATTGCTAATCCCTTCTTTACAATAGAATTGTGTTTACATATTTTATTTATTATAGCATTAAGTACTCTTCTATTTATCATGTTCTTGTTGGAGAAAGTTAGTTGGTCTGTGCTGAAATTTTTATTAAAATGAATTTCCCATGTTATGCTTTGCGGAGATCCATTTTAATTGAAATTTCAGCACAAACTAAATTTTTCTTATGATAAATAAAAGAGTGCATAGTGCTATAATAAACAAAAGATGCAAACACAGTTCAATTGTAAAGGAGGGATCAGTAATATCAACATGAACAGAGAGATTTTTAAAAACCGACATTATTTATGGGAGGGATGACCTGGTACTATTGGAATTTAAAGGGGATCTAGCAAAATAGGATGATTTTTTTCAGGATTTACACAAATGGAAAAAACACCTTTCAATTTAAACATCTCTCTCTCTCTCTCTCTCTCTCTATTTTGGTTTGAAAACAAATTTATCTTTTATTGATGGACTGATGTATTGGTTGTGAATGTGTTTATATATTTATAGAAAATTTATTAGGTATATGATCTATTTTTAGCGTCTATAAATAAAGTAAATCCATCCCTAGGTTGTAACATTTAAATTTAGTCTGTATTATCATTGAATGATTATTTTTTTTAAGTGCCTTTTAATAATTGAACTTATTAGGTTCAACCATTTCATTCACATATTCTGAATGTTGTTGCTTGCTTTATTGTATTAATTGATTTTGGTTATTTTTTAAGGCTATGATAAGTTTGTAAATGTGAGGATTTGTAATGTGAGATCAGAGATTACACCAATGTTATTTTCAGCCGCTCAACTAATGGTGGTTAAGGTTATTTGTTTAGAAATAGAAATATGTAGGTCGCTTCTGTTATTTATTTATATATATATATATATATATATATATATATATATATATATTAATTCTTTTTTATTAATAAAAGTAAATACTTTTATATAATAGCTTCTACTTGGAAGGCTGTAAATTTGTTAATGCCTGAAACATAATTGTTCTCTAAAATACATCTTTTTAAAATTGTTTGCGTTAATTATTTAATAAGATCCTTCTAAAAAAGCAAATAATGTTAAAATAGATTTTTATTTTTAAAAAAAAATTTTCATTTTCAACTGGCCAAAGTATTAAGAAATATGTTATTATTTAAAAATAAAAATTAAGATGTGTATATATATATATATATATATATATATATATATATATATATATATATATATATATATATATATATATACACATCTTAAAATAAAGATGCATCGGAAATCATAGGCAGCCCAAAAAAATGTTTATTTTTTCCAGAAAATATTTTTGTAACGAGATAACCAAAAATGATATAGTTTATGTACACAAAATAACGAACCTAACTTATAAAAATCGTTCTAGATCTTTTTTGACTCCCTTCAATTATCCTTTTTCTTTTGTTTAAACTGCGATATTTATCTCTTCTTTTTTTCTAATTCAGGAGAACTGAAATTGTGTGTATGTAATGAAATAAAAAAGTAGTGTACATCTTGTCTTGAGCAGACGTGCATGCATGTGCGGACACTGTTTCTAGGGCCTTATATTTTTATAATGAACTAGAAAATTAAGAAACGAATACCGCCTCAATGCTTCTCAAAGTTTAAAGACCAGTCGTTGAAATTGACGATGGTTAACTAATTTTTCTAGGATGTCTTTTCTTTTATTTCTTAAGTCGGATGAAGCAATCAGATTTAAATCCGTAAATCAATTTATTTGAAGACTCCAACTTCCAATAGTTTTGAAGGTTTTCTAGTTAAGACCTTGTAGTAAACTTAATCCTGACCTCTTCCTTCAACATCTTCGAAGGGCTCCCTTATTCGTTTTTGGTTCTTCTTTCAAATGTTCGATGTTTATTTAATTTCTTTAATTCATCGACTTCTTTTAAAATACATAAGTGTGTCATAAGAATTTAAGAATTAAAAATAAAATCGTAAGAATTTTATTTATTTATTTAAAATTCAAATGCGTTTTTAGTCGTTTTTCCCCGAAAAAAATAGACTATTGCAGTGGGTCGAAGGTCGGCGGTGAGCGGCGGGACTGCGATTTCTATCCGTTTCATAACCCCTAGTGCACGATTATGGAAAATTTGGAGATGTCTGATATATATTTATATATATTTTTTTTTCGCACTACATTTGAGCACCTCCAGCGGTCCCCTTTGGGTCAAATAAATTCGGTATGTAGGGCTTTCTTCAAGGCAGAACGATACCATTAAAGAATGGGTAAATTCCAGCCAAAATTTCGGTATGTTTACCTGAAATTTCGGCGTTTTTTAAGTTTTGCGCATCGCTACAGCTCTACCATATTAGTTTATAGGGCTGAAAATTTGTATGTGAATTGAGTTGGTGTCGGGGAAGTATCCTTTGGGAGTCTCGACTTGGTCCCCCCACCCCCCTGGGTTTTCCGATTTTTTAAAACATTTGCGCACCTTTAAAGCCCCTCCAAGTTGAGCCCTTCCAGCTTAAAACCTGTTGCACTCGAAAGGAAATTAAATTAAGTATAAAACAAAAGAAGTTTCATCGAAATCGGACGGCTATTAGCAAAGATATGGCTATTTCAACTGTTTCAATGCCTTATTTGTCGTTTTTCCCTGAAAAAAATGTGTCATTTTCGGTAAATTGTCATTTAATATGTAAATTTTGGTATGTTAGGGGACTGTCTTTTGTGGGAAAATACGACTTGATAGTGATGGAGTTCTACTGCTCACGGATTTTTTTTTAATTATAAACTAAATCATATAAAATTACAAGCTTTAAATTTTCTGAATTTTTAAGAAAGATTTGCAGTATTTTTTTATTTTTATTTCCCCTTGCATTACATTACATTAAAAATTGTGTAAAAGATTCACAATGTATTTAGGGCTTCAAATGTTTTACTCGAACATGGAGGAAGATTCTCCTTAATGTTGTTTTGAAAAGAGTGTTCAATTCCAGTAAATCAAAGACTTTGATCTTGGTTATTGAAAGTGAGACGATTCTCCAGGTATTTCATTAGTTAGGAGCTTCGTTATATTCGTGCTTATTTCTCCTGTTTATTTTATTGTTTTTTAAAATAGCTTTTGCTGAATAAACATTTTATTGCTAATTGAAAAAGGTTGCCTTTGATTTAGATATTCATACCGCTTCTATATTCATTTCTATATTCCATTTATATTAAATGAATTTGATTTAATATTTCTATATTTTAAATAAACTTATTAGAGGAGTGGACGATGTGCCCTTCGCCGATTTTGATCAACATTTTTTTGATAATTCTCTATTCATAAAAGTCGATACATATCTTACCTTTTTGTCCAATGGGCTGAGAAAAAGAAAAAAAAAATTGCTGAAAATGCTTTATTTTATATCTCGTGTTTGAAAAATTAAAAATTTGAGGTTTTTTGATGTGCTGAATTCAAATATGCCATAATTTTGTATGCGAAAAAAATCTATAATGCTAGTGTACTCGATAAGTTATACACTTTTTAAAATTTATTTGTCTAAAAATCAATTATTTTTTAATGCTCATTATTTTCCTGTTATATGATCTAAAAAGCAAATGTATAGCTGATAATATCATGTAAATATCATTCATTATAACCCAAATCATATAAAATGGCGAAATTAAATCATCTGAATAGCTAAGAAAGAAAATGTATACCATTCTTTTTTAAATTTTCCATAAGATTTAAATTTATGTAAAATTATTCAAAATCGATTGACTTTAGACGATTGCGTTAAGGGAAGAACCATGATGAATTCATTGAAAAATTTCGAAACGCGTCCTTCAACAATGTTTTGTTGTGAATCAAATGGTAAAGTTGTACGTATAGATATGGAACGAATATCTAATACTTTAGGGATTGATAAATTATTTGCCACTTTTATAAATTTGATTTATTGAAAACTAGTTTCGAATGTTATACATTGTTAGTTAGTACAATGCGAGAAGAAACCAGTACAAACTTTTCTGTTTGATATAATCCAATTAAACCTTGAACTGAGGATGAATATATAGCATTCGAAACTAGTTTTCAATAAAACAAATTTATAGAGGTGGCAAATAATTTATCAATCCCTGATTAGGTTGATCCTTCTATACCATCATGCGGATGCCAACTGATCTAGAACTTTTACTAGCACTGAATCAACGGATTTACTCCCGAGAGTTAGACCTATAATTAAATGTTCGAAAGGGGATTAAATTAAGACTCGCAGAATTTCTAGAACAATCCCGCCGAAGTGAATTTGCTAACCAATCCTGTTTGCTCGAAAAGGAGTACTAATGCATTTTAATCTCTAAAGTAGAGAAACATCCGCGGTCGATTCCCTAATGGAGATTCGAAGTCACTTAGTTCCACGTGTCAAACAATGCTCGGAGAGAACTGAACTCGAGGAAGACCTTCCATATTAGTCTGTTCCCAATTCAGCCATTTCTCTGTTCAGTGCTTACAAACATTCAGATAATTGAAATGTCTTAACTATATGTGTTAAAACCGTGGTTCTCATTCATTATAGAACTATAATAAAGAAATTGAATTAATATATTCTATAGCAAAAAATAACGGGTATAATAAAACCACTATCAATCATATTTTAAAAAAACAATTACTAAAAAAGACAATTAATGATATCTATTCAACAATCCCCGAAGATAGGCCCATCCCGAAACATTATGTTTTGATTCCATATTACGGTCGCATATCCACCAAAGTCGGAAATTAATTGAAAAAAATAGGATTAAACCCTGCATTTAAAATAGAAAAATCCTCATATTTCTCTTCTCCTAAAGACAAAATAGACTCTTTCCAAAAAAGCGGAGTATACGAACTAAATTGTAATGATTGTGCAGCCAAATCACGGGAAAAACTGTAAGATCGCTAAATCAGGGATTAAAGGAACATATACGTGCATATAATAAAAAGACAGATAATTCCAACTTTGCAATTCATTTAAATGAAAATAATCATATATTCATCAAAGACTAGGGAGTTAAATTAATACATCACGTTGAAAACAGTCTCAAATTAAATATATATGAAGCACTTGAAATAATAAAATCCTTCAAATCCAATCCAGAATTTTGCTTAAATGACCAAATAAATATCTCCAATAGTCCAATCTTAAATTTATTCCCATCTATAACAGAAAAAACAATTACTCACCGGCCTTACTGGGGAAACCCTGTCCGTTTACCTAAAAACATCATGTCTATCTCTCGTTCATTGCCAGTACAATGCGAGAAGAAACCAGTACAAACTTGTATTTATTTTTTTTTTATGTAATTTTTAGATTCGTGTGCTTCATATTTATTTAATTTGAGCCTGTTTTCAACTTGAATGGTTTTTTGTCATTTAAATGAAAAAAAAACAACATAAATTCATCAAAGAATCAGGAGTTAAATTAAAACATCATATTGAAAACAGCCTAAAATTAATATTTATTCTCATCTATAACAGAAAAACTAGTTACTCACCGCCATTACAGGGAAAACCCTGACCCTTAAACCGTTTACCTAAATACATCGTGCCTATCTCTCGTTCATTGTTAGTACAATGCGAGAAGAAACCAGTACAAACTTTTCTGTTTGATATAATCCATTTAAACCTTGGTGAGTACCAACATGTATTTGATTTCTTGTCTTAATTAGATTCATAATTCATAAATCTTTTATAATACTGATTTATATAATTTAATATGTATAATAGTACCAACTATATTTTGAATTGCTTATTTTTGTATTTTTTGTGTTTTTAGAACTGAGGATGAATGTATAACATTCGAAACTAGTTTTCAATAACACAAATTTATAGAAATGCCAAATAATTTATCAATTCCTAATTATAAGATTTTTACTTCCTTGTTTAAGCATAATATTGAATATTTAATTTAGAAAAAAATTAAGCTGTGTTAAATTTGTCTTAATTTTCGAAAAGGATTAAATTCATATTAGTTGTATTGGCTTCTCAGTTCTTTATATTTGATAATGGCTACCATTTAGACTTCAAGGCGAAAGGTCTTTTATAGGTCCGATAATGTAGACCAATTTTCAGTTTAAGCCATTAAGGGCTGGGAAAAGGGAAAGAAGAATTTTCAAGACCAATATTAATATCATTTTTTAAATTTTGTTGTAACTTATGTAATTTATTTATTTGCTTATTTAATATATTTTTTTGTTTATTTCTGAAAAATAATTATATTGTCTTTTCAATGCTCAATTAGTGTGATTAGTCTTTTTCATTATTCATTTATCTATTTTTATTAGGGGGCCATGACTATTACGTGAAAATAGAAGCGCGTTTATTATGTGAAAATATTAAAATATATCTGTGTGAATGCGAGCACCTATGTTATATTTGTGTGACTAAAATCAAAAGATAATAAAATATTAAAAAAAAAGAAACATGACTTATTTAGGCTAAATATTGTATTGCTTAAAATTTCAATGGGCCTATATAACATTTTGGACTGCTTCAATTAATATATTGATATCTCCTATTTTTCTTGGTGATATTTTGGTTTTAAACGTTTAAAATAATAAATAATTCTGATTTAATTGATAGTATTCTGAAAACTAATTTTGATTTTCTTTTTCAGGTAAGCTTCATGATTTTTGGAACTAACTGTAAGTTTTATCTTGAATACACTCATTTTGTAATTTCACTTCATCTTCTTAATTTTTTTTTTGGTTTGGCGTAGTATTTTTCGAATTCTCTTTCGATGTTTTATATTTAAAAACTTAGGATTTAAGTTTTTTGTAATCTTATTTATTTTATCGTAAGGCCGAAATTCTAAATGATAAAGCAATTTTTATTATTATTATTTTTTAATTTTAATGATAACACTTGCTTATATACTTAATTTAAAGTTGTTTATAATTTAAAAGCGAAAAAAAAGTAGTTTTAAAAAATAGCGGTGAATTTGTCATTGGCAATTGGAACATTCTTCCGATACCAAACTTTGTTTAGGCTTACAATAGTATTATTTTTTTTTACTTCACACGTTTTATAGCATTGTCTAAAGTTTTAATGTTATTTTTTAAATGATAGTTAAAAATTTTTTTAATTATAAACTTCATTTATATTTAAAGAAATATGGGTTACGGTATTTAAGTAATTGAGTGAAATTTTAGCACTTGATGAAAGTTCTATTCTGATGGATAGGAGTGAAACACAGGACTGGAGGACATTAGTTTTTCTGTCAAGGGATATGGAGCAGAGGAGCTAGCCCTTGGAGAACACAAAAGCCAGGCACCATCAGCCAGTGCCCACAGAAGTGACAAGATAGATTGCCTCAATAAAGTAGCTCTTTGGCCACTTAGGCCCTCACCTCCGAGCCTCAATCAGGCCGGGTCATCTCTAAGCTATTTTTGTTGAGAGATTGACAACTCAATTGGACGGGATCTCAAAATAAAGTCCTTTCGAAGGTTCCTGGAAAATAAAGGCGAGGTCTTTCTGTCGTTTCTGGAATGGAATCGGTGCGGCGAATTACATAAAAGTGCCGTTTCACTCCTCTTAACAATTTCTCTATTTTGAATAATAATTATGGAATCTCCTGAATAAGATTTTTTTTTTTTTTTTTTTAGATAGACTATTTTTTTTATTGGTAAATATTGCGATCTTTCACTTGTATACAATAAATCTGTTCGTCGTAAGCAACATAATCAAAGTTGTTTTATGAGAGGATAACGAAGTTTCATCAGATTGCACTGAAAAATAGTCCAATTTGCTGTGTATAGTAGTCAATCTGTAAAGTGTTAAACATTTTACACCATTCTAGCTTATTTACGATATTTATACTCGAAGAGTATGGACAGAATAATGAAGATACGATAATATAACCTATGTTGTAGTTACGGCAGTTTACCCTAGACGTTCAGAAATTATAGTGCAAAATTGTTTTCTGGTAAAACTTTTAATATGTTATAGCTTATGCGCTATTATGTGTTGATATTGAAAATGGTGCGCCACGTAATACTTTTATTTATTTATTTTTTAAGAACAATACTTGCTGTGGACAGTTTTGACATTAATTAATTGGCATTAACAGTCAATTATTACTAAAACATAGGTCACAAATACTGTTTAAAGAAGTTACATCCCAATTGAGAAAGTTTTTTTTTTAATTTAGATCTAAGATACTATTCGTTTTAATAGTCCCGTATATGTTTTTTCGCAGTCTCTACCAAATGCGTTATTCGATTTTCTTCAAATTAAAAAAAAAAAAAGTAAAAAAATGATGAATTCTATTTTGCGTTCTGTGATTATTTATGATATGTCTTTGATATTCCTAGCTTGAACCTTTTCGAATCCTGGCGATTTTTTGAAAGTGAGATTTGAAATTATATTTCTAATATTGTCGATATTACAAGAGGACAATGTGAACTGAGACGAAAGACGTTTTTGTAAAGTCATATTCGTGTTCAGCAGATTTTTGTTGTGATTGGAATATAATACATAATATATATATATATATATATATATATATATATATATATATATATATATATATATATATATATATATATATATATACACACATAATACATTCATATATATTATATACAGTAAAATCAATAAAGTATTAAACAAATCCGTATGAAGAACTTTCTGATACTGAACTTCATTCGTTGTCCTTCCCCCATTGTTATTTTAATTACCGACACTGAATATATCATAGTTATAATAATAGTAAACATAGTTAATAGCAATCAAAATAGCCTTTGGTTCGGAGTACTTAGCCAATTTTGTTATTTGCCTGGTCGATGGTGTTTAGCTGAAATCGTGAGGATTCGCGTTAGAATAACTCAACAAATATTCATATGTCTATTGTTATATGTTACATGTTTCCTTTTCACGATAGATGACCTCTTGTAAAAGACAAAAGTGACTCATACTCGAAAACTAAACGAAAAAACTACAAATGTGTCGTATTGGCTTCTAAAATCAGCAACGTATGTTATTTAAAGAAGCCTTTTATTTCGAAGTAATCAGGAAAACTTACGAGAATGTTGACTTAAAATTACGAATTACAAGACGTTTTATTAGGATTGAATGAAAATGATTCGTAATGATTATCACGAATAAGAGAGGAGACCGAAATCTATTGTGTTCTTCTTTTAGCGAATAACCACAAGCTGCCTAGAAACCGGCATCTGGTTTGGAATGAAGGGATTTACAACAAAAAGCCATTGTAGACTATTCTTCGATTGTCTTTGTCGGTGACACTGATATCCCATGATTTAACGGACAATACGGCTACCCATAAAGTCTTGTTGTCATTCTGAAAACAACTCTCTCGGAGGGACAATGGTGAAATCTATCTCCGGAAAAAAAGGTTTGACGAGTGTAGCGGAATATCCAGAAACAAATGGGCGGGCGGACGAGGTAGAAAAAGAACAATGGTCCTACAGGCTGGCAAACAAGGGAGCAGTACCGCTGAGTGGAGTTTTATTGTTGGAAGAGGATCTGCTCTGTTGGAGAGCCTTTGCTTGTTAGATTGTATGCAAGGCTACTCCTCTCCATAGATTTTTATGAAAGCATTTCCTAATTGTGGGTTCATTACTTTTTATACAGAAGAATAACTTTTGTTTTACGTAGTTATGTTCTGTGTCTTCTCTATGGTTTCGGATCAACGCAGCACTTTCGATGCATCGAGTGTTTAATTTTTAGAATTTTAAATATACATATATATAGACAAAGAGAGCTTTCGACTAGTGTTTAGCTGTTAAGTTTAACAAATTAAGCCGAAAATAATTTTGTTTTATATGATTGTTATATCTGTTATTCTTCGTATAGAAATTTTATAGTTGTACTTACGTACACTCGTCAAACTTATATTTAGTTTTATATATATATATATATATATATATATACATATATAACAAAAAAAAGATGTTGCGTGAAGTTTTATTTAAGTTTTTTTTTTTTTAATGAAATACCTAATGTGAAAATCGTCCAATTGACTCGTGCCCCACCAATCTTTTTTTCAGCACGCCAAGATAAACAACAATGGTCATAATCGATTTTAGAATAGGACGAACCGGTGTATCAAGAAACTTAAAAAATTGGGAAATTTCATGTGATAACTTTTACCCCGTTTTTAAAGGGATATATATATATATATATATATATATATATATATATATATATATATATATATATATATATATATATATATGTATGTATGTATGTATGCATATGTATGTATGTATGCATATGTATGTATGTATGGAGATATAATTGTTTCTCCGCTATATTTAGGCACTTCCAGCTTCTTCCTTTTGATCAAATGAGTATAAATTCAGTATTTAGGATCATTTCTTGTCAGAAGAATACCATAAAAGTGGGAGCAAATTTCAGTCATAATTTGGCGGTTTTTAAAATTTTTCGTACCTCTGCTGTGAAAAGTAAAAAAAGTTATTAAACTGGAAAATTTCCTTTAACGGTAACTTTCCCCTCCCCCTGTTTTTGTAGGTGCATCTCCCTATAAAAACAGGGAGAAGCTTATTTGAGATGTTGAATGGCTTTAAGGAAACGTCTTTAGACAAAGTTCGTCAAAATCGTTCGTGGCGCTACAATCTATAAAAAAAAATAATTTTTTTTTTGGCTCTTGTGTACATGGTTTCCTATTAGGTTCACTGGTATGGGAGGCCGAAACCTTATAAAACAAAAAAATAAAATGAGCAATGGAATCGGTTCATTCGTTTGCCATTTAGTCGTGCTACAAAAATACAGGCCAATGACCTAAAATGCATTTTTCTGGGCTCAAAGGGCTCTGGAATGTAAATATCTGTTGAAAACCGAATACTTAAAATTTGACTCGATTGCAATACCTTATACAACCACCAGTAAGGGAATTGAAAACGGCTCATGTGTTTTGAATTGTTATTATTATTTTATATGATCCATTAATAGAAACAATGATTAACGTTAGTTTTGATATCATCTTTATTACTTTAATATAAATCCAATCAGTGCGTTTACTATGTCAGTTGTTTATTGAGAACCTACGGTAGAATATTCGGACCGTTGAACCGAATATGCGAGATATCAATTGGTTTAGGTTGGACGGTTCCTGGTGACAAACGGTGCTTCCACTGGAATGAGCTTCAGCTGGTTAATGTAGTCCTATTTCAAGCTAATAGGCGTTCTCTTCGATCCTCTCAGTTTAGCGACCTGTCTGTCCTTTATCCTTGTTCGCTTTGTCAATTATCGTTTTCCCCAATTGATTCCTATTAGTTTGCCCTGAATTATTTAGTTCTAACATAATTTAGAATAGGTTTAACCTTCAATAGTTGTAGTTTAACAAGTTTAACTCCTTTATGTGGTGCAACAAGGGCTAGGGTAGGGAAATCGAAAGTAAAATTTCGATATTCGATATGTTGCGATATTGCGAAACCATATATCGATATTCATCGATTATCGCTAGAAAAATATCGATATATCGAATGGAAATGGATGAAAAAGCAAAGAAAAGTGCATTAAATGAGTATAATGTTAAACTGTGAAGCATAAGAATATAACTAAAATTTGACAAAAAAAAATGTTTAACAAATTTTTATCTTGAAGGCTTTTAGCCATATTTCATGTATTACATTCTTCTACAAGTTTTTCAGTAATAAAGCGTTTAAACTTCTAAAACTTTTATTTATGTTTTCCGACTACGTTGTGCATTCTCAAATATTCATGTAAAAACATGTAATTCATCTGATGTACATCTCCGTACAATCAACATATATATATGTTATTATTTATTTGTCTTTACATTGGATTAATAAACAGTATTTGTATATGAACTTTATCTACTGATTATTGTATAGTAATTGATCAGATTGAAAAAGTGCTTTTTCCTAGGCGTCATGAGTGTGGAAGAATAGGTAAAACTCCAGAATCATGACCCCAACATGGGGGAGGTTTAGATTTCTAAGACCTGACTGTACTTCGAGCTGCGCATGGCCACAGCAAATACTCAAACCAACGGATCTTTATCAGTTGAGGTCGGGGCCTAACAGTAATTTAAATTATTACTGCTTTAATTAGATTACAGCTTTCGACTTCCGCTTGCTGTGCTCGCTCAAGAGATGAACACACCCCCAACCGTTCCTTTTGAGTTGAGATCGGGCCCTTAACGTAATTCAAATGCAATTATATATGCAAGGAAAACAAAAAATTTTCAGAATCTTCGCAAATTGATTAGTTGACGGGCTAATTTCCACACTTATAGTTGGTTGATTTGTGTTGTAGAATTTGTTTTCTATAATTCAGGATGGTTATATTTATTGTGGGTTATCTTTTTTTAATTCTGTTAGTATTTGTAAATATACTTTCATTTTATTTCTCTTAGTTTTTCAGTATTAAAGTGTGATTACTTATTAATTTAGACTAACAGCAGCCTGAAATCAGAATATTCCTCTGATACTACTCCAGAAATAATATAGTGTAAAATATTAGTATCATCGATATGTCATTATAAAATATCGATATATGGGATATTCTATGTTTTCTAGGTTAAGTTGAGCTTGATTTCTATCTAGCTGCTAATACATTACTCTATATATATATATATATATATATATATATATATATATATATATATATATATATATATATATATATATATATATATATATATAGGGATGCCATTGGGCAATCATTGAGGATGATTATCCCAAAATTAAGTAAGCTTATGAATACTTTTGAATTTCTTACCTTGTCCTCTAAATTGGATACCTTTCCAAGGGTCTGGTTTGTGGTTACCATTATTTAATAATTAACCAAGATAATGTTCCTACTTTTAAGTTTAATACTAATGTTAATCATAGTTACTGCTATCTTAATGAAATATGGGCATGGTTACTAAAGAACAACCTCCTTGTTAACATTTATCTTTATTCCACAAAATTAAAATAACAAAGTATTACAATAAAAAGTTAACCATGGAATGATTCAGCCTAGACTTAACCATTAATTGTTTTAACATAACTCTCTTATCTGTACTAATTGGTGTTGATGGTTCCTCAGGCGAAGGCTTGAAGGTGATGGTTGAAGTCTTGCATCAGGCGAGGTCACAGTTCAGAGAGGAAGTCTTGCCTCAGCCGGTATCAGTCTCGAAGTCCTCCCTCAGCCTCGATCAGTTCAGAAGTCCCTTTTTTTTTCTATCCCCCTTTCTCTCTTGTTTTTCCTAAGAGGGGGTCGAAAATGTTGTTCATTGGCCGACTAGTTTTATAGAGGGAGGAAATTCTGGGATTTCATCGGATGGCCCCACGCCTTGTCCTGACAGTCGGTATCTGCGAACCATTATCCAACTAGTATAATTTAATCATACCTTTTCCAGGTGGTCTCCACTTTTTCCTCGAGGCCAGCCAAGCCTAAGGGGACCAGTTCTTAAAATTGATTAGGTATCCCAGCTTTTGGCGTTGTTACATTGTTAACTTCTCGGTATGGTTTTTAAATTAACTTATCCCTTATCTCTTATGTGGTGACATCTGTCATCGCCTGTCAGTTACCCTTCTTTCTACCTGCTCGTCCCTTATTTCTTTTGTTCGCACCTGGTCTGTTTAAATTATATAACGATAATATTGTCCAATATCAATACATATTAGATATTAAGATATCGATAGAAAATATCAGTTTTTCAAATCCTATGTATCGATATTTCGCGTTTCGATATCCACATCCTAACATGAGCAGTATGAGCGAACCATTGTAGTATTTTGTCTATTCTAGTCTGAATTTTTTACGTGGGGTCCCTTTTATAGTTCATTTTTTAAATTTCGTTATTTACTATTGTTAAGTCAATATTATTTTTTTGTGTTTACTATATTAATAAAATTTTTATTAACAAATCTATAGCTATAAAACTATTATATACATGATTCCAAATGACGTCCTTATATAAAAAAATTTTTGGTTTCATAAATAAATTTAGCATACAAATAAATTATCGTAAGTTTTAGTGGTAATAGCTGGAAATTGTTTGTATGTAATTATTCAACTTTGAATTTAACTCCGAAAATAATAGACTATGTATGTATATATATATATATATATATATATATATATATATATATATATATATATATATATATATATATATATATATAATTGTTTCTCCGCTATGTTTAGGCACTTCCAGCTTCTTCCTTTTGATCAAATGAGAATAAATTCAGTATTTAGGGTTGTTTCTTGTCAGAAGAATACCATAAAAGTGGGGGCAAATTTCAGTCATAATTTTGCGGTTTTTAAAATTTTTCGTACCTCTGCTGCCTCACTAAATTAAGTTGCAGGTGTGAAAATTTGTATGTATGCAAGCTGAGTTGGTGTTAAAGAAGTGCCTTTTTGGGCACAACATGGGTGTTACAACATTTTACATTTTTTGGGGGTTACAACATTTTTCACCCACCTCCTGCGTTTTTTTGTGTTTTTTAAGGATTCGCGCACTTCTAAAACTCTCCTCTAGACTCCTTCGCTTAGTGGCTCTATTTGGAGTGTTTTGTCATTATACCAAGACTTAAATATTGAAAGAAGATTTTCGTTTTTTAAAGTTTTTGTATAACGATTCCTCTGTCTTTATAAATGACCGAGATATGGTCGTATGAAAGCTTTAATCAAAATGATGGATGGCAATGTCGGGTTCCAGGATCTTCCTGTGATGATCTGTGACTTTGGTACCAAACATATAAAATAAAAATAGGTCCAGAGGTGTTCAGAAAAGCCGCGGACGGCGGATTTTTTTAATTCGATTTTTGGATTCTACGTTTCTTAAAACGTAAAAACCTCAAGAGGGGAGCTAAATTTTTTTTCTTGGTCGATCATAAAGGTTAATTATCGAAAATAATAACCAAAATATAATGGCAGTTACCTTTTTATATCATTGTAAAACAAAATTTCGTTAGTAAAGACTTTGATGTGCCGCATGTTAAGGAATTTTTCTCAGTAAAATTTTTTACTTTACTACTCTTAGACATCAAATATATTAGTGTGCTTAATAATAAATTAATTACTGACAAACTTATAAATAAAGAATAATTTGTGAGCTTCACCACCAAGCCCTTATGTTCTGGACTGCTTTGTGTTTCTGACTTCCATTTGTTTGTTCGTTTACTGCTATAACGGTTAATAAAGTTAACTTTATTCACAACTGTCAATATATTTACTGATAATTAGCGGATTGATTGGCGTTCTTGTTAACGTGATAAGGAATGACAGGCACTAGGAAGAACAATACTTTCCTGGGAATTGATC
Source organism: Rhaphigaster nebulosa (assembly GCA_948150685.1). Classification (NCBI taxonomy): domain Eukaryota; kingdom Metazoa; phylum Arthropoda; class Insecta; order Hemiptera; family Pentatomidae; genus Rhaphigaster; species Rhaphigaster nebulosa. The sequence goes on along the minus strand of OX411308.1, from coordinate 46,108,630 downwards.
TAGATGATGAGATATCTGAAGTAGATCACTCGACCACTTATTTTTAAATTATTAAGTCCGATCACTTGCTAATTATACTTATGTTGTCAAAATTGAATAAGTTATATTGATTTGATATCAGGAAAAATTAGAGGTTAAAAACTAAGATTAAAATTTAATTACCGAATTTTATACGCCTTCCACATGTCTGCTTGACAACCCCATCGCTCGCACCAGTCGTAAATATAGGCTAAAAGTCAAATATCACTCGTTTGTTCGAGATTTTTAACTTGTTTTAAAACAAATTAAAAGAACTACGTTCTAAAAAAATAATTTTTTGAGCCCTCAGAAAAATCTAAAAAAATATATATGTTCGTTTTCGTTTTCATTTTATGACTTGAGCTTAAATAGCGATCCTGGACTATCTCTACCCCTTAAAACTTCAAAAGACATCTACTCCGAATTGACGATTGTTGGAAAGTTTCTTCGGACATTTCCTTCTCATAATTTTCGTAATAGCTCTTGGTTGTGATCTTGTTATAAAGTTTTTTGAAAAGGGTTCGGTTAAGAAGAACTACTTTTGGGGCTGGTTCTGAAAGCTTTTGAAACTGTTTATCTTTTAGGAAGAGGATCTAAACTGGGATCCAGTGGGTAAATCCTTTTTTGCATTTAGAAAGTTACTCCAGCTATACAAATATATCTTAATGGACTGCTTATCCATTATGTGTCAAACTTGTCTGTTTGATCTACCTCAAATACTTATTTTTTATCATTACAGATTTTGTAGTCTAAGCAACAGCATGCCCACACTTTAGTTCCAATCGGATTTAAAACGAAGGCCTCTTCCAGTTGAAGACTGACTCAAGTTCTTGGTTGTAATGCTTTCAATAATAATAACTTTGGAAGAAAAAAAAAAAAATCGGGCAGAGGCTTTGTCTGTCTAACACAAACTCGCGTGATTTTAAAAGGATTGAATTATTTAGAGTCAGTTGACATCCGCATGATGGTATAGAATCAAACTAACTAAGGAATGGTAAATTATTTGCCACTTCTATAAATTTGTTTTCATAGAAAAATAGTTTCGAATGTTATACATTCATCTTCAGTTCTAGAAACACAAAAATTCAAAAATAAGCAATTCCAAAAAAAAACAGTGTTGTATTATTGGTATATATTAATTTAAATGTAATATAAATGTATATTTCTATTACATTTAATTTAATATGTATAATACCAAACTGTATTTTGAATTGCTTATTTTTGAATTTTTGCGTATTTTTAGAAGTGAAGATGAATGTATAACATTCGAAACTAGTTTTCAATAAAAACAAAATTATAGAATTGCAAATAACTTATCAATCGCTAATTATTTGGAGTGCTTATTTTTGGGCGAAAACATCATAATTGTTCGATTGTTGGCACGATTTCTGTTGATTTTTCTTCTTTCGGCGGATGGCATGATGTAGCGAAAAATATGGCTAGCCTAACACACGACAGGCAGCGGATGTATGATGTCTCTTATCGCCTTTCCGTGTGCTGTTAATAGTACCGTCAACATTCATTTTCAAACTTTACTCGCATACTGTATTTCAAAACACCTGAATCTAAAATTTTATTTGCAATATCTGATGGCACATTTTCTCTATTAAATAATTCCAATTCTTGGCTTCTAACATTTATCATTTATACGAGCGTTTAATGGGGTCTGAAAAGTTTCCTGTCCTAATACCCCAGATGGAGAAACGTAATTCTACGGTAAAAAAACTCTATGGGATTCCAAGTATTATTAAAAATAATCATATCTTTATTCAACTTAAAGCAGGTCCTTCGAATGAGCATTAATGATTAAAAAATGTACATTTAGTATAGTTTTCGAACCAGGAGGTTTCTGTACTTTATTTTTTTTATGTAGTCAGTTTTAGTTTTATTTATGGATACTTGTTAAATATATGCTCCTATTTATTCATTTTATAGATAAAATAATTAGAGAGGGATCCTTGATTAGTGAATTGTTATTTTATGACTGCTATTTACTGTCTTTCGGTTAAATTTAGGTTAAAAAATTACAAGATTGCTGTTCCCTTTTTTTAAGAGGTTGAACTTTTTAAAGTAAGTGCTAATTATTACTTCTTAGTATACAAGAGATGCTGTGCTGGTTAAGTCTTTTTTTTATTTCATTTAGCAACTAAACTTTACTGCTTATCCCTCCCCCTTTTTCCTTTTGTCAAACCTTTGCCTAGAAGAATAGAAAATAGAAGCGGATTACAGTGGATTAAGAGCTATATCTCACCCTGACGGACCAAGTAATTTTCTGAAGTGGGTTCCACCTACACTTTTGTATACAATTGTTTATGGCTTTCTACAGGAACAGTTTGCTTCCATTCCCTTCTTGTTGGCTTATAAAGGATTATTTAGCTACCCTTTTCAACTGAGATGTAGAAGCTCTCTATATTGCTGCTTAGGTTCATGACTGTGCTGTTGGTAAAATTAAACCTCCTCTTACACATGATTACCAGATTACAAATTTAATTTTTCTGATGTGTTGGTGTCCCTCAAGAAAAAAAATGAAATTAAAAAGATTTCTAAAAAAATATACTATTAAAATGAAAATTTAAGGATTTTTACGGTTAGTTCAGAGTATTGAAGGCCTAAGACTGCTTTACAAAACAGACAACCAGCATAACATGTGTTAAGGGTAGAAATATGTAAAAGTAGTCTTTTTTTACTTTACCACTCTTAAACATCAAATATTAGTGTGCTTAATAATAAATTAATTACTGACAAACTTATAAATAAAGAATAATTTATAAGCTTCACCACTAAGTCCCTATGTTCTGGACTGCTTATGTACAAATAATGGTAAACCTTTGTAATCGCTACTAACGACCTTGAAGAAGTCGAGACCAGACTATACTTTCACCCACTGCGCATGCCCAATTAAATACTCAAACCGATGGATCCTTTTCACTTGGAATAGTCATGCAGGGTTAGGTCAGACTTCCCGCCTTTTACCGAATAGATCTCTTGTCCCCACCGCCTTCTTTCCTACACCATCTTTAAGTTAAATTATCATGGCCGATCTCTTCAACGTTCTATTAGCTTCGGATCTGGGAAGTTTAGTCCAAGTGGTGAAATTTTTACCAATTATGTGTAAAACTAAGAACCAATAGATTTTCATCCAAGAAGTTTTAGAAAATTGCATTCATTTTCTAATGAAAAGGCGGCGTTGAGCTTCAACGAATCCGGATGCGCCACTTGTTGTCAACAATCGTTTATCATTACTATGATACGGCGTCGCGACATCCATCTATTGACACACACACAACAAATGATATTTTACACTCAATTTTAACACTTAAAACAAGTAATAAAAGTGTTTAATTGGATTGAAAACCAAATTGCGTTTGTAACCTTTATTACCGAAAGATATGATTTGTGTATTTAATTTAAATATAATTTTTGATGAATTTATAACATTCGAAACTAGTTTTCAATAAAACAAATTTATAGAAGTGGCAAATAATTTATCAAATGTTTCCGATTTTAAAAACGATATATAAAAGTAAAACGGAATTATAAAAGTAGAATTAAGTTTAATGAAATTCTAAAAGAGGCCAGATGTAAGTAGTGAAATCTGAAATTATTTGAAATTTATTTTATCTTTTCAGAGCTATTTACCGAATGATTCAGACTTAGGCGAAATAAAACCTAAAGCCCGCCAAATTTTCTAAAAACACAAAAAATTCAAAAATAAGATATTCAAATATTTAACTAAACATGAAGTGACCTCTTGAGATCTGCGGCTTCTTTCTATTTCACATCAATATTTTATATAAGATTCGTTTAAATTAAAATTATCCTTTTTCTAAACTGGTCTGAAATTTTAACATAAAATGCTCTTTAAAGGTGTATTGGCTCTAAAAGCATTCAGTTCGAATCTAAAGAAAGGACATTTAATAGATCACTGTAAAGCTATAAGGAATTCGTCATACTGTCAACTGAAAAATATTAATTTTTTTCGGAAATTAAATTTAAATTAATGTTTTTCCCCATCTTGACAACTAATAAAAAAGTTTTAATACGTTTATTTGATTCAATTAAGTAAGCATATTCACATAATGAAAAAATATAATTTTCGTAAAAGTGGCAGTTAGTCATTCTGTCAATAGAAAGGATTAATACTTTATAATGAATGCTTTATACTTAATGAATTTTGAATCTTGGTTTCAGCATGAATTTTATTAATTTCTGCTTTTTTAGCTTTTATATTTTCTTATGCAATCTACTGGATTTTGGAAGTATCCCATACACTTGTATCAATGCCTTACTTAAGGTTGCATTATGTATGTATATCTTTAAAGAAACTAAATTGGCTGTCGTTCCATAAAAATCGTTATTAAACATATTTTCATTAGTGTTTTAAGCATATTTTGTTTTATTAATGTTTTTATATAATGAATTTCGTTTTTTTCACTTGAACAATTTCACTAGTACGAAGTTTTACTACTAGGTTGTAACAAAAGTCCTTGTGCATAAACACAACCCTTATTTCCAACTCACATAATTATTCTATAAGAATATTTTTGTTCCTACTATTATGTAGGAATGTTTACTTTGAATCCTTTAATTTCTTGTGACTTGAATTGGCTTTATGGGGTCATTTACATTTTTAAAACGCACGTGCAATGTCAGAAGAAAAAATCGTGATTCGCGATCTTGTGAGACATTACAGAAGAAAAGGTTTTACTTCAAAGGCAGCCGCCAAAAAAATTTGTGCCATTGAAGGAGAGTCAATTATCCATCGAAATACTGCCGCACAATCCAGATCAGGTCGCCCACCGGTCGTTGATGATGTTCTTTATGAATGTGTGGACCAGGACCCACATGCAACTATTCGTGATTTATCGGCCGTAGTAGTCAATAGTCAAAATAGTAAAACCTTTACTGTGAATAGTTAGACAGAGTTTATGCAGTTTTGAGTGCAAAGAACCCCATTTTGGTCAACGGGAACCAAGCCATTTTGCAAAACGACAATGCCCCTGCATATCGTTCTCGTTTGACAAAGGAAAAATTATCAGAACTGCAAATAGTAAACGTTTGCTTTGTTTAGATCAATTGCTCATTTTTGAAAAGGTCGGATCTTTGTTAATTACGAGGACGTAAAAATTGGATGTGAAGAGTTCTTTGTCTCAAAACCAAAGTAGTAGTACCGGCATCAAATCCAATTACTGACAGAAAGATGGGTGAAAGTTGTTGAAAACTATGGACTTAACTTCAAGAGTAGTATTCAATAATGTCTAATATGTAATCTGAATTAAAACTATACTAATGTACAAGGACTTTTGTAACAACTTTGTAACAGCCCATTGCAAGATAAGATTAATAAATGCATGTGTGTGTTCAATATATTTAAATTAGTTATTGAGTTGCCTATTATCTTTTAAGGAAGTTATAGAGACTAACGATGGTGTGAATTGAGCTAGTTAGATATTCTGGAGCGGCTCCCTGTGCTAGCAGTAGCAGTAGCAGAAGCCCCCAGCCAATGCCCATTTTTAACTTATAGCCTATAAATGCTAGCTATCTGGCCAACTTCATCACTAAGTTATTTATCTTTTATTGCTTCAATACTCTGAGTTATACTGCTGATAAATCGGGCAGCTTGCTCTACATTCTTAATTAAGGGCTTATCTAGAAGGCTGTTAGCTTTGTAAGTCCTCCTTAAAGTACTTAGGAGTTAAGTCTCCTAATGCTTTCCTTAGTTCACGCTCAGAGCATTACGCATGATTAATGATTTTTGTTAGCAAATTACTCTTTTTTTTTTAAATATTATGGCGTACTGCTTTGTTGATTCTGAGTGGGGTGAGCCCATTTCATAAAAAAGATTAGCAAAATGTATTTTTTCAATGTATCAAATGTATTAATGTCAAGGTATCAAATGTATTTTTTCAACAATAAAAATTATATTTTATATTCAGAGCGTTTTATTAAAAAAATTATTGTTGGAGACATTTCTTATCATAGTTTCCACACGTTTTTTCATCCTGCAGGATATTGATTGGTTGTAAATATATTTTACAATTGTGAAATTAATAAATCAAGCTAGGAAAAAAAAAAGACAAAGAAAACATACCATACATATTTAGAGCCTTTTGTAATTTAACTAACATTTGTAATTTTTGTAAACCTGTGCCTTTTTCTTTATTTAATTGTTTTTCATTAAACTTTCATGATTCTTTGCCTCTAACATCACATTGTCCACCAATCGCTCCAAAATTCAAAAATAACAATATATATATATTTATATATATATATATATATATATATATATATTTTTCTTTTTCATCTTTTCCTTACATGGTAACCCCACATAAGGACCGTTTATTATTTTATACATGCTCCATGCCTTAGAGGCATACTACATGATTGGTACGATTTATCAAATTTACATATTCAGTGGTTTAATACAATTCCAGTGTTCAAATGAAATAAAAACAAAACTAAATCAAACAAACAAAAATAAAAATAAATAAAAATGAAGTATAGCCAACAAGAATATATATATATATATATATATATATATATATATATATATATATATATATATATATATATTTTTTTTTGTTGGCTATACTTCATTTTTATTTATTTTTATTTTTGTTTGTTTGATTTAGTTTTGTTTTTATTTCAATTGAACACTGGAATTGTATTAAACCACTGAATATGTAAATTTGATAAATCGTACCAATCATGTAGTATCATATAGTATCATGTAGTATCATATAGTATCATGTAGTATCAATCATGTAGTATGATATATATATATATATATATATATATATATATATATATATATATATATATATATATATATATATAAATAAATAATTGAAGGGTGGAAATGCAAATGGGTTTAAGTCTATTTAGCAAAATCAAAATAACAATTTTTTATTAGCAGATTACAGCTCTAAGTTCCGAGTTAATACTTTAAGAACCATAGGTTATCAGAAGAATTTTTTTTTTTATGCCATATTTCTTTAATATTTAACTTTGACTTTTTTGCATTTCTATGCTTCAATTAATTTTGCTTGACCCATCATTGTCTAGTTTTAGTTATTAGTATTTCTTTTTTTTTATTGAATTCCTTCTATGATACAGCATCCTTATTTTATTTTATTTTTTTAGACAACTTTTGATCACATAGGAATGCATAATCAATAAACTAAAATAACTCTTCTGTCATCTTGCAAAGCCCTTAATCCTCAATATATATTTGAAGAACATATCAGTTGCATCATATTCCACTTGATACGGCTAGAAACTTCTCATTGATGCTGTCTGCGTCAACGTTTGCTAAATTAAATATTTATTTACCGTTTCTAGCCGCTTATGAGGCAATAAATATGGCATAGTTCAATATTTAGCCTACTTGAGTTAAATCGTTGAATTCATACCTTTTTTTCTCCCAGAATCGATACCTACCTTAGAAAAACTTTCTTGAAAGTATCAATGCTCCCAATTGTGGCACAAAGTTTCCAGAAAAAATTATGCATAATCTATTATGTAAATTTCAGATTAATAAAAAAAGTTTGGTTTTGAAGAGCATTTTGATCGAAGTTCATTTCAGTTTTAAAAAAATTAAGATATTGTTATCAAAGAAGATATTGAGAATAATGAAATTGATGATTTATCATTGTAAACAAGAAGATAAATAAGCTCAAATGGATATAAACATCTGCCTACTGGCTTATTTTGTTCCGAAACCATCTCAGTTTATTTATTTTTGTATAGTGTTTTAATAATTAAATTAATTATTAATTTAAATGGAATATGCCTAAAAAATATTTTAGTAGTGCTAGTTATAAAGATAATTTCTCGTTTCTGAGAAACGTTCTATAAAGAAACTGTGTTATCATTGTGACCAGAGTACTTTGAGTCATATATTCAGTTTATTAGTTCGCATACTTATATATATATATATATATATATATATATATATATATATATATATATATATATATATATATATATATATATATATATATATATATAATTCCTTTTTCAAAAAACAACATACTTTTATTATAAAGCACGTGTATGATTTATCAAACATACAATATCAAGTTGGATATTAGCATTTATTCAAATTTAAGGAAACTTAATCCTAAAAATAAGTGGCACTGAATATTTTAGTTAACTAATTTTAGGTTTCAATTATTTGAAATTCGTGGCATCTTGAGTAGTTTGTAACTATGAATGCCCTATTAATATTTCCTTTTTGAATTACAAAACAAAATCATCGTAGTTAATATATCATAATTTGAAGTATATAGATTAAGATTTTTATAAAGAAAGCTGGTTGTATACTCGTGTGTGTATTTCTGTTTGTTTTATGACCGTCGCTGCTAACCCGGATTAATGGGTTTGATTTCCAGCAGTGAAATTTGTCTCAGATATTTTTAGCTTTCGGAAAAGCTCCCTTGGGTGAAAAATTTCCTAAACGTGGCACTCACTTATTCGTTTTGTACCTTAGACACAAACTTTGCTTGAGTGTTTATACGGTGAAATGGCAAAAAAAAAAAAAAAATTGGGCCTTTTCTGTTTCCAGTCCTCCGGTTACTATTATGTTATCGGTTACCCAATTCATATAACCGCTATTATTAATGATAAATAAAAACACATTTTATTTTATATTATCATTGATAGCTACATTTGCGAGTTCATGTGTAGGAGGAGATACGTGGGAAAGAATTTGTTTTACAAAATTTTAACAAACACCAATGGCTTCACGGCGGCAGATTTCAGTTTTTTATAATAAATATTCTGATTTTATTTTTTGATAGAAGATGTTTTGTTTTGGTTATAATAGTTACTTTCTGCATGGTTATATCTTGCTCAGCTGTTGCTATTTCATCATAATGAGCAACCGATATCATAATAGTAACCGGAGGATTGAACAGAAAAGATACAAAAAATTAATAACTCAATTTATTTATAAATAGTTTACGTTTTATCAATTTATTTTATAACTAACTGTGAAATAAATATAATTTAGATTTTTAATTTTGTATTACTAGACTGTTCATAATGCTTGTGTTAATACTTCGTTCAATTTTGTATTTTTGTATGCATACTAAAAGTTATTCTTATTAATGTTCCCCAGCTGAGTATGAGATTGATTCCGTTCACAGCACTCAGATCAGCCACGAAGCATTCATTTTCTCCCCATGTGTTCCACTTTAAAAGTCTCAAAAAGTTTAGTACTGGTTTCAACCTTAAGTTGTTGAAATTTATTCCAGAAGCGTCCATTACTTCTTTACTAATTTTGGAGAAGTTAACATGCGACTTGAATTCCTAATCTCTGAACTGCTGTCTAGGCTCTAGATTCCAGAGTAATGCCTGCCGCTTCCTCTTTTTTTAACGATTAACAAGCTTATTTTACATGCTATGAGTTAATCTGCAAGTCCAGATTAATTTACAGATATTCTCCATTTACATGGGAAATTTTGTAACATTTACTAGAGAGAGGAGGGAATCCGGTCGCAAGAACAGCTGTATTTATTATTTATTTAGCCTTATTTATTTATGGCCCTTCCCACACTAAAGATGCCTACAAGTATGCTCTATATTCTCTATCAGATGTTTAAAAATTTTCTATTGGTATAACATGGAAATGGATACGGGGAAGGCTCTACTTTACCCGCAGTACAGTACGGCTAGGAGGGTTTAGCGGGTCCAAAAGATGGATACAGTCGGACGCATCTAAGGATTTTATTATATAGATTTGCTCATTCTTTTTATTTATTTTTTTACTAGTCAGAATTATAATATATCTGTAATCAAATAATGGTAAATAAATTAGTCCCACATATGGCCGCCATGAAGAAGGTGGATATGTCGTTCATGATAATGAGGTCAGCACTGTCTGACTAATATTGAGTACTCATTCTATAAAGGATAGGTCTAGGAGACGTTCATCAATTTACGGTTCTCTTCCTGATGACCCTGCCCTAATTTATTTTGAGAGAAAATTTAAGTTTGCAAAACAAATTCATAATCATTATTGAGTGAAAATCTTAAATTTACATAATGTATCTCAGAGTAATACTGCCATAAGTAACATTTCCAAATTATATTAGATATATGATTTATGTAAATTATCTAAACAACCATTCAGCTTCTTCATACTTTATTTTATCAACTTTCTACAACGTTTTGGACTCAATTTTGTCCATCTTTATGCATTTTTGTTATACAATCCACGACTTAAATTATTATTATTATCTTAATTCCATAAAACCCTCATAGTTTTATATGTCGTTATTTTTAATTTATTTAATTATTACTACTAAATCAGAAGAGGCTGGTAGGAATAATGGATGTATGTTTGAATTAGAATATGGTCCTAAATGACTTCAAAAATTCAGAATAAGGACAATAAAATTATCTGAAACGTTGTAGAAAGAAGATAAAATAAAGCCTGAAGAAGTTGAATCGTTGTTGAGATAATTTCCAGAAATCTGATATCCAATTTAATTTATAGATACAACCATCGAAAATAAAATAAGAAAATTGGAAAATATTTTTAATGGTTTGCAAGAAAGCATAAAGAAGTTTCAGATCGGACCGTATTGCTTGTTTTGAATATAGGTCAATCTTTACATGTGTTTTAGCTTTTTAGCTTATCGGAAAATATGGCCAGAATAATGTCAATACGATGGTAAAATCAAATTCAGTAAAATTGGGCTTATGACGGTTTACCTCTGACGTGCAGATATTTGATATATCTGTGATTCGTCAGGTATAATATGCTCACTGTATAATTAATGTCTGAGAGATAACCGTGACGTAGACGTGAGGATTGTGTTAGGTCTGATCTTATAGAGCAGTGTTTTACGGCGTTCAGTGGAGGGAGTTATTAAGTCTGCAATTGTTGGTTGGAGGTATCAGTAGGTTCGCTAAACCATAGTACAATAATTGTTATTATTGAATTTTTAATTATTTTTACGAATGGTTCCACTCTTATTTTCATATAAACATTAAATTTTGTCATAAAATTTAATGTAATTTAAGAAACTTTTGTTTAGTTTATTATTAATTTGGCTTTATAGAACTCCTTTACCTATTAAATTTTCAGTAGTGCTTACTATACCTAAAACAAAGAAAGGTGGTGCTGAAGTCTAATTAACTCTCCTTTGATTATATCCTAAAGGAATAGTGTAGAAAAAAGTGGGTTACCCTGTGAAAGGTCAGGTAATTCATATGTTTGATGCCATATAAGGCGGTTTTAACTTTTCCTCCTTAAACGCGAGTCTATGTAAAAATTTTATTTTAGTTTTTTACTTGTTTAGTCGCATATATTTTTGTTTTCGTTTGGTAAATTTTGTTCTTATTTGGAAGCATTTAATTGTACAATTTTACATTCAGGGCATAAAGCTTGGATAAATACAGTTTGGTGTGCTGAGATAAACGTTAAGTGCTTCTAGTCTAGTCACGTATTTATTTTCGCTTGGAGCCCTCGTGACAGAAGGTGTGAGGGGGTGATCAGATACTTTTGTTCCATTTCCTAGCTCGGTCTACTCTCTGGAGAGGTATAACATTAACTATAATAACATCAGCCAATAATATTGATAATTATTGTACATTGGAATTAATGCTCTGGCATTTCTCGTCGTAGATTAACTGGAGATTAGTTTCGCGATCTTGAGCTCGGAAACTTGGCCGTGTCGGTCTGGCTTTCATGGCCCATTTACTGTTAAGTTCTTCTTGAAGTCTAATAACCTCGTCATCAATCTTCCTCGACTTTTTAATTAAATTAAAACTATGAGATGTATTATTAAGTTTTAGGCTATCATCAGGACTAACAGAAATAAGAAAAAACAGTGACAGTACCAATAATAGTAATATAAGATAACAAACAGAAATACAATACAGAATGATGTAAAAAATAAAATCAGAAAGTATAAAGGAAAAGATGTTAATTTATAATGCAAATAATAATAATAGCAAATTTTTTATTTATTCCGGAAGACGTCCCCTCAGAATAACATTACAGGCAATATTAGTTAAGATTTAGAGCTTAAGAGTAAAAAAAATATAATAATAATTATAAATATAAAAGAATAAGAGAATCAACAAATGAATAAATAAATAAAAAAAGATGAAATTATAATTGATGATAATGACATGACTTTATCACCTTTTAACAACAACAAACTTCCAATATTAATAAATTAAAAATAAATATAGCTAAAGAAAATAAATTGATAATAATTAGAAAAGTACAAATAATGCATTAGTACATAATTGGGTACAAATTTATATTGAAGATAAGGAATACCTTTATAATTCTTTTGGAACTGAATGGTTAGAAAGAGACTGAATAGACGGGATTTGAAGGTGGGAAGAGTATTAGATCAATAGCTGCGGATCGATGGGCCGTTATATGTAAATCTTTTACTTAATAAATTTGTTATTTATGAGAAATAAAGAAAAATATGTTAATTTAAATAATGAGAATTAAATTATTGTGAAAATATAAGTAGAAAGATTAAGAGTTATATAAATTATATTATATTAACTTCCACCTACCTTAGAACAGCTTTCTAGCGAATTTGTTTTACGCCAAAAAAATTCAAAACACCAACCTTAGAAAAGCAGATATCCAAAAACATAGGATCGTTAAAATATATCCTGAAATACTTATTACATTATAGTATAATAATGCGTTGTGTTGTAAATTTTAAAAATATTGTTATTTACATTTCCAATATTTGGTAATTATCCTGCTACATGTTCAATGATGTGCTTAGCTTAGATTCAGATGTCTCTTTTGTCTTGCACGATATTTAGATAATGTGAAAATAAAGAATATATTTATTTTTTTGTATCCCTGATATGTTCACTGTATTCAACCGCTTAACGCCTGCAAACACTAATTTTCCGTTCCAAACACAAAATTTTAATTTCGTTGGTTTAAACAACTGTTTGAACTTGAGAAGTTTTAGTTTTGCGTTTCAGGTTCTATTAACCGCCATTTTTATAATTTATTCTATACATATTCCTATGGAAACCGGCTCATCTTTAGTTATTTGATAACTCGAAAATGATACCTCTCCCGTCATATTTCAGATGCTCATTTGAAGGATTTCCTAATTGTATGGATTGTATACAAACATGATAAGGAAAGTCGTATATATGGACACACCAGACATATTTGAAATATAAATATTTGGAACTAATAAATTATGTTTTTCAGATATAAAAGGGACTACGATTTTTTTTTTCTTGTTAGTTGTGTCAGACAATACTAAGAATTCAGGAATAGTTTCATTTGCCCACAGTGTGACAGTCAGCTATCAAATAGCGCTTCACTATTGATCGGATTTATGAACTGTTGAACGGGCGAACTCAACTATCGCAAAAAGTGAGCCATCAAATTTACAGTTTAATGTTAGTCGATTTTATAGAACACCTAGCGGCTTTATTTTAGTTATTTTATCATTTTATTAATTCTTATGGAAAGATAAAATACAATTTTTGCGTTTACTGACGTGAACTAAAACGGAATATATCGTGCTCCAAATGTGAATCCTCCCTTCTCCGAATTTCGAGCGGTCCTTGGATAGCATAATGCTCACAATAGCCTGGTGACTATATCAATTAAGTTGAGATAGAACTTACTCTACTTGAAGGATGATTGATTCGCCAATAATATTAATTGAATTCTATTGATTTTGCTTCGTTGGGCAATTTACTGGTTTCTCTCCTGCGGGTTTACACTTTTTTAGCGTTAGATACACGGAATTGCAAGCATTTATCATCAGCTCCGAGTCTCATAATTTCTACGTTTTGTAGCATTGGTATAATTAAAATATTTTCTATTTTAATATTGAATGAATAACATTGGTCTAACGAAATCGAGTAATTATATATCTGTCCTCTATTTGATATAGCAGTCCTACCAAATAATTAATTCAGTGTTCAAATGCATTACGCACAGCGACCAGTCCTGTAATTAGATTTAATTACTGGCTGTATTATTGTATTGAATGTACAGTTTGAAGTAATTTGAATATCGTTATTAAACTGACGCTTTGAGGAGTGTTCGAAATATTCAATTTGATTTCGCTAATTTATATTATTGATAGCAATTTATTTGTGAATTTATAGTTCACCCCTCATGGTAACTAATAATACTCTACTGAACTCAATATTTATTATTATTTAAATTATGAAAATGAGGAAATATCAGATCAATATTTAAAGTGATTGTAAAAAATGAGAATAATATAATTGGATCGTTGACCCCATAAACCCCATAAGTCATCGAGACCAATTTTTTGGAAAACAATAAAAAAGTCCAGGCCAAAGCGTAACGGTTTATACATATATTAAAACATATATTGTAACGCTCTACAAATAATACTAGCTTTAGCGAGGATAAAGGTCCTTCGAGAGGCCCTTATAACAAAAATAATTGGCTTTAACATTGATACAGGCTTCGATAGATCCTGCCTTGTTATTAAATCGGAACGGACTGTGTTAGCGAGTAGAGGGACATAGAATAAACGATAAAATTGTCTATTTTAATATTCGACTACTTCTTCCCATATGAGAAAATAGATCATTATTAGAGATATAGAGAGAAAATTATTTAGGTAAGCTTGCTAGACTAGGGAGGGAGGGAGGTTCTCGCTACGAAAAGCCACTGTTTTTAACAATTTCCGAGTTCATACCCGTTGAAGCTAGTAAGGTAATAGATTTGAATGTAAACAAAATGGGGTTTCTCAAATCAACCAACTCTACGGAAATAATAATAACCAATAAATTGTTTATTTATGATAAAATTATTTATCAAAGTATTTATACATTCAGACTAGATTAGTCATTTTATGATGCCTCGCCCTGTTCAAATATCTGGCAGCTTTGCTGACTTCAGGAGTTCCTCAGCTTAATGCTTACTAGCCACCATTACAGAAACAGAGAAAATGCGTCCAAGTTATGGGACAAAGCTTCCAAAGCACACTCTTTTCCATCTCAATAGAATGTTGATCCGTCAAATTTTAAATATCCCCAAAAAATGACTTATGGGGTTTCTCAACTCAACGATTCAATTAGTAATGATTTAATGCAGAATGCGTTGTATAACATTTCTAAGTCAATTCTAACCAAATCAATTGCCATCTTTTCCATTTCGATTGTAACATTTTTCATTTCGATTGGAACCTTTTCCATTTCAATTTTAACCCAACATGATTTAATTCATAAATCTTACATTTTTTTTTTATTGAAATTTTGTTATTTTAATTGTATTAATGGAAGTTTAAATACTTTCGACATATTCTTCCGACATTTTATTCGTTTATTAGATAATTTATATTAAGTGGTAATTTCAAGTAGTTGATTTTTAATTTTTAATATTTTTGTTTATTTATTTTTAAATTATTTTGTGGAGGGGTGGTTGTGAATTTCATCGATTTGGTGATTGTTAATTAGGTTTTCGAAGTTGCCAATATCGAATTTACTGTCGAAATTCGATTCGAGCTCGAGAATTCCTAATTAATTAATTTGCAAAATTCTTTGGCACAAACATCGTTTATTAGGTTTTCATCAAGAACACTATTTCCGAATTTACCTTGAGATTTTCCATCCCGCATGCTCATTTCGATTTGCTATTGCTATTGAAGTTTGGCTATGATGTAAGGGATCTGTTTACTAGGTTTTAGAGGATTCTAAATCCATTTGTTTAATTGTATTTTTGATTTAGCATGCGACTTTCGAACTACCGTTGCAGATGACATTTTGTGTGTATAGGTATCATTTATTAGGCATTCAAGGATGAAATAATTTTATTTAGTAGGTATCGGATCTGTGATTACGCATGCGCATTTCGATTTATTGTTACTATTGAAGTTTTCTTTGATAAAGACGCTGCTTATTAAATTTTTGAGGGTTCTGATTCCGTTTTGTGAAATTTTGTTTATTTTATGAATTTTCATGAAACTTACCTTCAGTCTTCTCCTTAAAACCCGTCTTCTCCTAAAAACTATCCATACATTTAGTACAGATTATATACAGTCCTTAAAGTTTAGGTCGTTTAAGTCTACTCGTTCAAGCCCTTTAGCTATACATAATTTAACACATTCCCAAGAAAAATAAGAAAAAAAGTTATGACGGAAAGAATATTTTATTTGCGCATTACTCAAATAGTTAAATGTTTCTGCAATTAGTCTGATTGTGTCAATTTTCAGTTTACATTTAAACAAAAACGAAACAAACTAATATTTTCTGCTCATTTTAATTGCATAAATAATTCACAAAATTGATATAATTTAGGTCGAGCGGCGGAATATAATTTATTGCTTGAGGATTATAATTATTAATAAAGAAATGAATAATATGATTCAGATTATAACTTTGTCGTACATCATTAATTATGTCCATCAGAAATTTCCTTTTCAAACGCATTAAAATCAAATTTGAAGACCATTTCGCTCTTTCTCTTCAGATTGTAAATACGGAAAGTCATTTCCAATGCAAACATAATTCAGAAACTGGCTGAGCTCTTCGTTTAACTTCTTGTTTGATGATAAAATATCGGAGGGACGTCGGGAAGTTGTAATAAGTAAAAATGGAAATGAAAGCAGCGCGCTCAGCAAATCTCTAACAGACGAGAATATCTTTTCATGTACAGACTGAGAACGCTCAGTAACGTTTTTGTTTGTAATTCAAATGATCTCGTATTTCGGTTTCGTAAATGCCTGTCTGTTCCACCTCTTTTTGTTTATTTAAAACTTATTTACTCATGTATCCATTAAACACTTTTGATATACAAATATTTGAGTAAACAGTAATAAGTTCCCGGGAAGTAAATAAACTACATTTTCTCGATATTGAATACGCCCCTTGTTTATTCTTCTAACTAATCGAATCGCGAATATATTCTCGTTCGAGAGTATATGTTTGTTTTTACTCTCAGCTGATCTTATATAATATACTAGAATATTATAATAATAATAATAATAAATATAATATAGAATATTTGTTCTATATTCCAATATTTTAGCAGCAATAGGATGGAAATACATTACTGAGAGTAGACGTTTTTACAAAGTTAAATTGTATCTACAATATTAATAAAATAATTCTCCTTTTGATAAAACTGTAATTCCATCATTGTAATTATGTTTTAGGTATAAGATTTTTTTTATTGAGTTTATGTAGTTTGTGCTGGTATGCTACATTTCGTTAAACAAGGATAGGAAAAAACCCTGAAATATCGATTTCTGCGTTTATTTGGATTCAGTATAATCTGTGATTTTCTGCAGATGTTTTATAGTTGATGATGTTTTATTGAATTATTATAAACAGTTTATTATTATAAACAGCTAGAGAAGGACCTAATCCTACTTTTTCATTTCGTTCTTAACCGACTTATTTCATATGACCTAGTTCTGTTTCAGCAGCCATTGAAGTTCGGATGAATGAAGTTGTAAAATAATAAAATACAGAAGCTGATCTATTATTATTTATTTTCGTAATGTACTATTTTATTTCTCCATAATTGTAATTTTTTACTTTTTCTTTTTTATTGATAAAAACTTTGTTATAATCTGACATACACCTTTAATTGTAATTTTTAATGAACGATTACTTAGCTTGCTTCAGTAACATTGCTATTCTTATTTATTAATGATACTTGAATATAATTAAAAATTGAAATCCATATTTGTCCGTTCTTTTTAGTACTTCTTATTTTGGAGCAAGTGGAAATGGTAAGAAATCAGTTTCAACAATTTAACGCTTTCTTTCATTTTGAATTCATTTGAGAAAATGTCTTGGGATTTTATAAGTAATGTTGGAATTTTTCGATAAAAGAAAAAAAAAATTTGACATTGAGATAATGGTTCAAGTGACATTTAAAAAATAAGGAGTCTCGCAAAGTCGAGTATTACTCAGGAATGTCCTTATAGATATGCACAAGGTTGTGTAAGGTAGGATGAGCCTCAAAAGAATAGCTTACTAATTTTTGCATCCTCTCATTTTTGAAATATTTTGCAAAATGCTATTTTCAACTGTCGTTGAAGATCGCGATCCCTAATATTATTTAATTATTCACTATCAGAATCGTTTAGGATTGATGAACGGGATGATCCATCCCCGTGAGCTTTGCGCTAAGTGGTTTGTTAACAGGTAGCCTTTTAGTGGAAGGATTGGGAATTAATGCAAACTGGATCTCTGAGTGATTGGGTAGGGAGGAGACCCGTCTGTGACCATTCCCGCCTGGAAAACAACTCTCTGCTCGTCCATCATCTACTTTCCTGATGGATTTGTTTTGTTCTCTTCCTGGCTGGACCTTTATTAATATATGCCATTAGCAGTGCATCGATGCATTTGACAATTTTGTTGGTTTGGGGAGAAGTGGTCCATTTGCTAATTATTTTTCCAAGCTTCGAATTCACCTGAATTGCTTTTCATTGATTGATTTTTTTTTCATACCATTATGAAATAAAGCTATGAAGGTAATCCAATTTGTTCGATTTATTAAATTATGTAATACAACTTTAGTCTCGGATATTTTGCTGTGCGCCATAGTATACCTTTCGCGCCTCTTTGGGTTTGTCTTTCACACCCTATAAGAAAATAAACAATATTAAAATACTGTGCAGCTTACTCTTCTATTAGTAACTTATGTTACACTGAACAGTATAGGCTTAACCCTTTAAAGGGTTAATAGTTCATGGAGCATGAACATTTTTTTGTGTTGATACAATGAATATTGGTCCTAGCAATCAGGAATGAAACTTGAAAAATGTTTAAAAATTCCCCTCCCCCACCAAAAAGCTGGAAGGCCCGTGCCCAGTTAGGCGCATCAAATTTCATTTAAGTTTTTTCATATTATTTCTTTAATTATATACAATTTCTTTATATTTTCATCTACAAACACAATAAATATATATACTTTCTTTTATTCATTTAGTATTTTTTTATTTTTTAAATTACGATCAGAATAAGACATATTATAAAAGTTCAATACACTTACAAATAATTATATAGACTAAAAACTTCAATAAATACTAATTGGAAGAAGAAATAAAAGCTTCCTCCAGCTGGGCCAATTTTACCAGTTTGTTGTGTGATAAATAAAAATACGGTTATATATGTAAAAATACACTTTTATTTATTTTTTCAATGTAATTCAAGTAATTATAAATATTATACTAAAATATAACAGTTAATTAATGTATATCAGAATAAAAGGAATACAAAAAAAAATTTTTTTCGGCAAATTCCTTTCATTGTTCACATTATAACTGATATCTTAGCGGGAATGTAATGTGAAATAAACATTGCAATACTACTTTCTCAAATAATAATATTAAAAAAAGCTTCCCGTTCTACTGTGAAAATATCTGCCAGTAAATAGAAAATTTTAAAGCAAGTTTCAACTACTTTGAACATTTGTTACCTACGCCGGTACCTCAAATGGGCTGGTAATATGACCAACGCGTTATATTTGGTGTTACAACGTATAAAATAATAAAATAAATAAGATGATCTTCGAAAAATGTATTTATCTCATTTTTAAATTTTGAAAACCAAATGCCGGATTTATGACAACATTAATAAAAAAAATTAAAAATTAATAAAAGTTTTTGAATACTATAAATTTTGAATTTGATCTATTACGCTCATTTGAAATATTTATAAATATCACATGGGTGTCAGCACTAATTCATATTCTAGTTTTTCACGCCATAATACTTATCATAACTAAACGCTTTATATACAAACCCACTTTATAAAATAAATATGCCGGTTATAATATTATAAAATAAATATGCCGGTACATCAAATGGACTGAGCAATATTTGTCTCACCAAAAACAAAGGTTGGTTAGCGCAACGCTGATAAACAATTCTAAGCCTTCAAATGTATTTTTGTCTAGCTTCTGCCATCTAGTGCAAACTTAATAACTGTTTTAAATATATGTTCCTGCTTTTTGATAGATGGAAAAAATATGGCCACTGCCCGCTAAAGAGTTAATTTAGGATACGTAAATAAATTTTTACTATTTTTTATTTAGTTAACGTCCGCATGATGCTATATAAGGATCAATCTAATTAGGGATTGATAAATCATCACTTCTATAATTTTGTTTTTTATTGAAAACTAGTTTCGAATGTTATACATTCATCTTCAGTTCTAAAAACACACAAAAATTCAAAATCAGCAATTCAAAATACAGTTGTGTATTGTACATATTAAATTTAGTGTAATATAAATTAATATTATAAAACATTATGAATTATAAATTTAATTAAGACAAGAAATCAAATACATGTTGGTACTCACCTAGGTTTAAGGTAGATTACATCAAACAGAAAAGTTTGTATTGGTTTGTTCTCGCACTGAACTAGCAATGGAAGAAAGGTGGGGTGTTTATAGGTAAAAGGTTTAGGGATTGGGGTTTTTCCAGTAATTCCGGTGAGTAATTGTTTTGTCTGTTATTGATGGGAATAAATTTAAAATTGGACTATTGGAGATATTTATTTGGCCATTTAAGCAAAATTAATAAGATGAATATATAACATTCGAAACAATATTTGCAATAAACACAAAATTATAGAAGTGACAAATAAGTTATCAATCCCTAATTATTTTTTGTTTATTTATTTTTCGTGAATCATGTAATAACTCGATACTGAGCTCATCCGTAATCAGTTGCATTGCACACCGTCAAAAGTCAATCTGAAATATGCTACCATCCATGTTTTTGTTTTTTGAATTTTCGATTGATATTAACGCTTTTCTTTCTACAATATTTACTTTTTACCGTAAAGATCACATTTTGTAAAAACGTATGATTAACTACTGTATTGAATTCGCTTCACATTATGATTTTTAATATTTCAGGAACATAAAGAGATTAAAGTGATATATAAAACAAAAATGTGTGTCTTTTTTTTTTTTTTTTTTTTTTTTTCTATTTTGTCCTCCATCTCTGAGTACTTCTTCAGAGACTATGAAAGAAGTCCCTTGAAACGGAGAACGAAATACAAGAAAACGAAATTGAGACCCCTTCCTTCTGAAGAAAAAAAAACCCCTAGAATACCTGATAATAAAAACCCAGGGAAAACGCTTAAAACCTACAGATAAAAATAAACCTTCTTTTTTTTCGTATGACAGATTTTTTTTTGTTTT
Source organism: Rhaphigaster nebulosa (assembly GCA_948150685.1). NCBI lineage: Eukaryota > Metazoa > Arthropoda > Insecta > Hemiptera > Pentatomidae > Rhaphigaster > Rhaphigaster nebulosa. Next base: position 46,087,447 of record OX411308.1, on the reverse strand, counting down.
TGATATTTTTATTGATTGTTATCTTAGCTCCTAGATTTTTTTATTAGTGCTTCTTATGTATACCGAATATTGAATTATGGTTTCCTTGGAATCGATATGAATGGACTGACAGTATTGATTTCCACCATCCTTCCCCCCTCTCTGTAGGCCAGTGCCAGCTACTCTACGCAATTATGAATCAAAGTTATTGTTTATTTTTCGGTTGGACTGTTATTCATCAATTCTGTAGAAACTGAATCACACGCTATTATCTGTTGGTCCTGGGTTTATATTGCTTCCTCTTCTCCATCAAATACTACAATATTGGCGGAATAATAATCTACAATTTAATCAGTCCGCTTTATCATCCTCCCGTTTTTTATTTGCTTTTATTTTCAACTATGTATGATTTTTTATTTGTTTTATAATTTAATCAATTCTACTAAAGTTTATATTTTAACTTAATTTTTTTTTTTATGATGCATTGTTTTTCTATCAACTCTTAATATTTTTATTAAAAAGCATTAATGAAATTTTTAAACGATTTTATAATTTTTCAGGAAGAAATATGGTTCCTGAATTTAAAAAATAAAGATGGGTTCCATATTTTTTGTAGATTCCAAAGTTTTTTATCCTTGGGTTGAAGTTGAACCTTTTAAATGAATTTATCTGAGAGTTCAGGATCAGGGAACTATTCAGCATTTATTTAATAATTATTATGAAATAATGAAAAATATAATTCAAAAGAAAATTCCTTAAGAATCAAGTTATTGATTTTTCATTGTAACGAAGAATTGTATGTATTTTGTCGAGGAATTTCATTATACCTTATCGCTGCATAGTTGGTATTTTATCGTCGTGTACAATGTAGTTTCCCTTCTTCACTGTATAATATTTTATTCAGGAATTTCTGTATTGAATGTTTAGAAAATTATTTAAATTCCTTTCTTAACAATATTTAGCATTCCATAATCTATAAACTATCTTGGACAGAAAGTAAGGTACAATTGCGTTTAGTTTGTTGTATATACGATTTCTGTGACTATGGTGAATAGTCATGTTATAAATTTCTCGCCTTAGGTCTTTATTTATTTTGTTATTATTATTTATTTTTTTGCATTAAATAATAATAAGCTTTTGGAAAACACGGAGGTTCGACGCCGATACCAGCATCAATTGTTGCTTTTCGTTTTATTTAGAAATGGTCGACTCCATGCGCTATAAATAAACATTATAATGACTGAAATTACTTTATTAAACAATTTTACTACATTATTCCCTTAAAATTCTCTTTTGAGGAAAACTCGAGCCGTTTTTAGCGCCTTAGAAAAGTAATAAAAAAGTAAATAATGCTCCCCTCAGTTAATAACCTTCACCTAAAAACTGAATAACTACCAAGTGCCCTGAATTAAAAAAATAAAAACGATTTTCGTTCCTCTCATTTATAACCACTAGATTAAAAAAGTTTGTTGTCTGTTCAGTGAAATTCCCCTCTGATTTCTAATTATATAATGTCATTTATATTTGGTGTTACCGCCAAAATGAACTTAATGCATACTCCATTGAATAGCGCTGAAATGTTAGGTCGAAACATATGAAATGTCTAGGGTATGTGGAAAATAAAAATAAAAAAAGTTTTATTTAATAGCTTCCCCTGGCTTCAACACATTTCTCCTTGCGCCCATCAAGTTTTTTTACTTTCCATTTCCTATATACCAAGAATATAGTACGGGGAGGGAAGTATTGCGATCGTGAAAATTTTCGAATTCGAGTTTTCGACGAAAATACACGTTTTAAGGTCCCCGAATCCAAATGGCTAAGTCTCACAAAATGGTCTGTATGTATGTGATCAGTCTAGCTCAAAAACGAAAAGTAGTACGATACTGAAATTAAGTATTCAAGGTTAGCACATGCATGTGATGTTAACATTTTCGACAAAATCGACTAACCGGAAGTGCCACTTCATATTATCGATTTTACACTTATTTACAATTTCCTCGAAAACGGTTCTAACGATTTTGATGAAATTTGCCTAAATTATTCTTCATAAAGACCTTTAACTTTTCATATATGTAACTTTAACTTTTCGGTACATCACCGAGGAAATGCAGGGGAAAAGTTATGATGAAAAGAATATTTTATTTGCGCTTAACTTAAAAAGCATGCATTTTATGGTAAATTTTATATAGTATTGTTTGAAAGGTAATTAAACCATCTAAAAAACAAAAAAAATAATTATCAAAAGCGGACCTATAATAGCAAAGATACAGCGGCATCGGACTAATCGGAAATGGTAATTATATCATGGATATTACAATTGCTTACAATTTTCTCAAAAACGGCCCTAACGATTTTGATGAAACTTGCCTAATGTCTTCTTACAGCCCTTTAACTTTTCATGTATGTAGTATATCAACGAGAAAATGGAGGGAAAGAAGTTCTGATGAAAAGAATATTTTATTTGCGCATAAGTTAAAAAGCATGGATTTTATAGTAATTTATGCGTAGAATTGTATGAAAGATAATTAAATCATCTAAAAAACAAAAAAAAAAAATAATCATCAAAATCGGACCGGTATTAGCAAAGATACAGCGTATTTTATGAGGAGCACAAGACCCTAGATGGATAATCGAGCGCATCTGAAAGGAGACGGATGGGACCGAACCTTCTCCCACCAATCTGTTATAAACAATATACTCTGTAATAAAGTAATTTAAGAATACAAAAGCGGAAATTAACGTAATAATTTCTACTTTCATATTATTTAATGGAAAGAAAAAATTTCCATGAAAACTAAACCGAAACTTTTAAAATATATTTGCAACTTGACGAAGTTAAAATATGTAGGTAATGTACAGAATCGTTGTACTAAAATTGTTTAAAAAACTGTTTTATTGTACTGAAGAAGAAGCGAATGCTGTTGAGTTTATTTTAAGCATTGTTTATGTGAAATTTTTAAAATTATATTAAAAATATAATTATTATAGGACGGTAAGGGGAAGTTGTGTGATGCGCGCACCGTACCAGATTTTTATCCCTTGTGCGAAGAAACTATTTGCCCTGAATCATTTAACTCGAGAAATAAAAAATTTACCTCGTTTTCATTTCTGAATATTTTATTTATTGGAAATTTTTCAAGGGCTCTGAAAAAAATTGGGGACAAGTCATGCGAATATGGTGAATGTGGTTCTTCAATTTTCATATGTAATGTTCGTTATAAAAAATAACGTGTTCTAATGTTGAAGCTCTAAAACATTCACCATTTTCATCACCTGGCTTGTCTCAACTGACTGCCATTTTTTCGTAGTGTTTGACACATTTTTGAAAAATCGAATATTCAAAATAAAAACGAGGCAAAACTTTCATTTCTCGAATATATTGAACTATATACAAACAGTTTCTTCGAACAAATGGCAACTAATAAAAAATCTTGTTAGACGTTAAGAGGAATATATTGAAAGTTATCTTGAATGATAATAATATCATTAAACTTTGTTTTACTTTAATTTTCCTCGTATCCTCATTTTACTCATATATATGTTACAACCCAATAAAAGATAATTGCATAATCTTTCCGTTAATCTCCGTCATAAAAAAATTCTCCCTCTCTCTACTTATATATATATATATATATATATATATATATATATATATATATATATATATATATACGTACATACATTTATATATTGCGAAATCCTCAGATAAATAAGATGAACATTTAAATCGTTGGTATCTGATTTTATTCATTATTCCCCAGGCCAGGTTCATGAGAAATACTATAAACCTTTGCCTTATTGGAACATAAGAAAAGCAGAAGGAAATTGAGGTCATGAACAGAAAAAGTTGTCATGGTGGAACATTATAAGAAACCGGACCGTACTTGGTGGGCGAAGCCTTGAGTGGATCTTGAAGAGCTTTAGATGCTTCATTGGCAATAATAGGCTCGGGAGATGAAAAGTTGAGGGTCGTCGGAGGGGAAGATTTATCTTCTACTTGAAGGTGAAAAATGAAGAAGGGAGGTATAAGGGATCTGTAGCTTAAATTATCTTTTTTTTGTGCGTAAATCGAGCATATTTTCGTTTTTTTAAATTTATATTAGTATTTTAGTATCTTTATCATTTCAAATAAAAATTCTATCGAAGTATTTTTGAACTAATTTTTTTTGGAATGTATCTTCACTGAGTGTTTTGATGATCCGTAAGATACGTTTATTGCAATTTTGGCGATCTATTGAGTGTTTAAATTAGATAATACCACAGTGGTACGGCATTATCAAAAATAAAATTAAATACATTGATAAAATCAAAAACAAAAACAAACGCATTAATTTTTTCATCAGTAGTTTTTCTGCTGTACAGGACATGAATGGATGAGGGTATCCGTTATATACTTTTTGATATTAAACTTAATGGGGAGAAGAAATTTGGGTGAATAAAATGAGCCATGTGGAGCACGACGTTATAGGGGCTTGTTTGCTTGCTTCAGGCCTGCTTGAAATATCAAATATCCCTCATCCAGACTGTAATTTCTTAACGTCACCGACCAAATAAAACGGTTTGAATCAGGCTAAATTAGATGTTAGATGGTGAAGGAAGTCGCATCATTCTGGAGACATGAATAATACAAAAGTGTTATTACAAAGAAATGAAAAAATGTTTCAAAATTAGTCTCGTATTATTTAAATTGGATTATTTATCCTGATATTTTTGTTTATTTCCTTCTTTATTGGATTTGATCCTAGGAAATCAGGTTTTGGATCCCTCAAAGTTATTCTAATGCACAAATGTTGAGGAGTGCCATATCTTGCCATAGCTTCTGAAAATTGAATACTGGTATGCTGTATTATTTTTTTATAGAGGATGTTTTCATCATAATATTTTTTATATTTCTTTTTTGGTCCTTTTCACTCACAGTAATCCTATGAGAGATCAGTTTATTGATTCAACATATACGATATGATCCATTTAAGAGCTAATTGATATTAATACAATGATAATGACATGATTATAATTGATATTGAAATATTGATGTTTATCATGAAATGTTAATTAATTAAAAATAGATATTATACATAATTATTTTGGATTATACATAATTATTATTTACTCTAGTTGTAACATTTTCGAAGTCCGTTTTAAAATTGAACAAAATACGAGATTTTTTTTTTTAGCATACATAAATAAGCAAATGCATTCATAATAAAATAGTAAATAAAATACAAAGCTAGATTTAGATGAAATAAAAAAAAAATTAATAATAAAACTTAATCATTTATTTTTACATATTTTTAATACAATAATAAAAATATGTGGATGCTGCTGATAACCTCCTTCCACTGAACTCGATCAAATCCAAAATCTACAAGATCCAATTTTAATAAAACCTCCCATCTATGTTTCGATCTACCATATTTCCACTTGACGTTTACATGACGAGTCATCGCTTATTACTTTTCAAGAGATTCTTTATCCTACGAAATTAGCACGCCCATTTTCACCAGCGCTATACTGCCCCTTCATTTAAATTTACATGTTGCAGGTCACCAAATTTCGGTTTGTCGTGTCACCAAATTTCATTTGTCTTCGGGCGAAATATTTTAGTTAACTCTTCATTTTTCAAGACTTTCAAGTGATCTTTTTTCAATAACATAACTAACCACGTTTGCACCCATGAATTCTTCAAATGATTGTAATTAATTTTATATATCTGTGAGCTCAGAATTCGCCACCACATTACTCAGTATTTTTTTTTCCTGTTTCGTTCCCGTTCTTTAACGGTAGTTTTTGTCTTTCCGGAGAATGCCAAATTAATTTTTATAGACAATAAAGGCTCAATGTTTCTTAATGGCGAAAAGAGGGCATCTTAAGTGGCTTGATGTGGCTTATTTAATTACGGCGTTGCAACTTGCAATTCAAACTGGCACTTTCTTTAATTCAAGCAAGTGGCCGTGATTTCACAGATAAATCTATTAATTCCTTATTACTACTAATGAAGGAAGATAAAAAAAATAAATAAATAAACCCTGTTTCTAACTGCGTTTGGAACTCTTTACAAGCAGTATTGGGCAAAACGTAATTTCAATTACTGTTACTTATCAAATACCGTAATTTGTGATTTCAGAAATAAAGTTACAATTACTAGTTGAAATTTTAATATTATTTCTGCAATTCCGAGAATTTCATTTGGTAATTGCAATTATTATCGCCGAAATGCCACCAAAAAAAATATTTTTTCCGCAAATGTGCTAAGAGATGCGTTTCAAAATAGTGAGTTTCAATGATTCCAACCTACGACAAAATTAGATAAAGAGTAAATATTGTTATGACTTTAATTACAGGTAATTGTAATTGAATTTTTCAATTACTTTAGTGCAATTTCTCTTTGAAACCACTAATTTTAATGTTTTGACCATCTAATTGCTTTCTTATCAATATTATAGTTCATTTTTGCTCATATATTGAAGAAGTAATTAAATATTCATGTAATTAATTACTGTCCAACTATGCCAGAAAGTTGAGTGAAAATGCGACAGGGTTTTGTTTTATTACTCAATCCTCATGGTACTTGTAATTCAACTGCCATTACGATTACATGTAGTTTTCATTGTTAAGATAATTACAGGTAATTGTAATTGCAATTACTTAGCGTTAAGAAGTAATTATAATTGTAATGGCAATTATTTACCATCAAGAAATAATTGTAATTGTAATTTTTTACTGTCAAAAAGTAATTGTAATTGAGAGCCTTAATTACAATTACAGTAATTGAAAGGAGTAATTGCAATTATTTATCGCAATTACAAAAATTGTAATTGAAGATGAAATTAATTACTGTCCAATTCTGGTTACAAGCATCCTTGGCTCAGACAAGACCATCAATGAAATTTGATAGAACTTGCTTGGGATGGGAATTGCACCGGTAATTTGTTTAGCTTCAAACTTTGTTGTGTATATCAGATTACGGGGACGCTTGCCTCTATGTAGCGCTGGTTCTATAGTTTCGGCGAAATTTTATTATTTTATTGTTAAACGTAGTAAATATTCTCTTGTGATTGCTATAAATTGAAGCTAATTTCAAATATACTTCTGATAGTATTAAAATAATAATAATAAAAGGCTTAGCGAACCCGGAGGTTCGATGCCGATACCACTAATCGCTGTCTACAAATCTCGGTCAACCGACTACCTTCCAAACCCAAATTCATTAGATCACTCTTAAGTATTAAAATATTTTTGTAATATTAAAAAAAAAAAACGTTACCTAATTATTTATTTATTTGCTTGAGCCTTTATAGGGTTCTGAACTATGACTGTGATATATTTATAATTAAATCAATGCTTAAAATGATTCCAAATAAAATGACTCCATTTCGCACTTTTGCAGCAAACGATAACCTAATTAGTGATAGTCGGATTGAGTTGCTAATCGCCAGAATGTGCCATATATTGGCCCAACGAGAAGCAGTCCTGGGCCGAACTGCCAAGTTTTGATTTAGTGCCGTGCGGCAGTTTATGCCGTGTAGGGCAGATATATACTGGTCCTAAACTTGCTCCCCCAAGATAAACGATGAGAAAACAGCTCAGAAAGAGATAATGGAAGTCTTATCTCGATTTAGTGCTTTGGTTGCAGTTTGGTGAGTGAGCCTCGTTCTTAGTAATCTTATTCTCTATCCTCTTCAGCGGCTGTTCCTTGTTTTACCATTCAATTGCGGTTAACGAGGTGGAATAAAAGACAAATTCGAAGGATTTTAGCTCTAGAGGAGCAAGTTCAAAGTAAAATTCTTTATTTGGTCTTATACGCAATTCAATCACATTCGTAAATGCGGGCTATCTATCCTTACAGACGTTCCGATATTTCCGGCAATAGTAATATCGTATCGGATCTTTCAGTACTTCCTGTATTTAAATCGATACGAAAGATTCGGTACTTTACTGACATGGAAAAATAAATGTTCAGTATCGGACAAATTAATTTTAATTTTTTTAGTGATTACCGTTTATGATGATATGGATATGATATTAGTACTAAACATATAATCTATCCAATGATATGATTCATAACTATACAATTTAAAAAAAACTCGCAATTCAATAAATATTAAATTAAAATATTATTAAATAAGGAATACAATCGCGGTGGTTGAAATGGGTATTTAGGTTGTGGGGCTTAGCAAAGAACGAATCCCTAAAAAGTTAATTATTGCTTAACGGAGGCCGGAGGCGTAAGTGAAGGGATTATGGCCAACCCTTTATAGCGCAGAATTCCCCGATGAAAGTTTTCAATTTTTTTCATTCAATTAATTCAAATTTAATTCAGCTAACTTGTTTTTGTTGTTTCTAAGCATAGCCCCCTACCTTGTCCAACTATTGAATATGCAAAAGTAGGATTTTCATATTCGTCACTTTGAAACGTTGCATTTGAGGCAGGCATTGTGGCTAAATCTTGAATTACTAATCGTCTAGAGTTGACGCCTTGTGCCTTTTGGAGGATAGGAATTTTGCCACTATGAGTACCTCAACTAGCGCGTTATATGGGGGTCACTCCAATCCAATCACTCTACGTCAAATGGAACAACCGTGAGTGGAAATCATCCTAAGTGGGGTGATTGGAGTAGATGAGAGCAGCTGTAATTCCATTGGCCTTAAAATTCACAGCGTTATAACAAAATCCAATCACTCCAATCGATAGTGAATGTGGAAAACGGACGGAGTGATGCAATGTACTGCACAATTTTTAGGATGTGCTGTACTAATAACAATAAAAAATATTTGTTAGTAAATACAGTGTTGTTAAATTTTTCAATATTGATTTCATAAATTTTTTTCTTTTAAATATTGATATGAATAACTTATATTCTTGTTATTTTTACTGATAATAATGTTTGAAAATACTTATAAATGTTAATTATAAGTAAATAAACATTTTAGCGGATTTATAATTTCTAATATGCACAAAAAACTCCACTATTTTTTATTTTTTTCAAGATTAAATTATTTAATGTTTTCGCTATTGTAGAACCACTATTTATAGCCCCATTAATGCATGTTTATGTGAACATAAATCATTACCTGTCAGTAAAAAATGGAATAGTTGAGTAGAGTTGAGTGATCGTCAGTGGGGCCCTTGAAATAGTCTTCACTCGAAATACTCCAACTGTTCCAATTCAGTGTTCCGTGTTCCATTTGGAGTGATCGTCAGTGGCCGCCCTTAAAGTGACAACTATGAAAATCCCATTTTTGCTTATTCGATAGTTGGACAATGTGGGAACGATACATAAATATGTGGCATCCCTTTTTGTGTTGGTAACTATGCTTACTTACAGTGCCTGTTTATAGTGACATTTTGGTTCTAAAATTATCTGAAATCAAATTCAAATATATCATCATAATCATAGAAAAATTAAAAATTATGACCTATTTAATAAAAATTTAATTAATAATCAAGAAAAAATATAGCGGTGTGTTAGCAAAAAGATTATTTTATTTTATCATTTTCTAATACAGAAGAAATAGTTGAATTGATACAGATATATAATAAATATTTATTAAAATAAAAACATATTTGCAATTTAAAAAAAATAAATTCAAATAAGAAATATTATTTTTAAATTATATTTAATTTTCGGAATTTTATTTCTATATCAAAAATCAAGGATAAAAAAAAATGTAATTATCATATCAAATGATACCTGATTCGGACAGTATTTGGTCAATAATCATCGATGGATTTCGCCATTATACATTATCTCAGCGACAAAATATTTTTTAAAGATTTTCATCGAATTAGTTTCTCGCACTGTATATTTAAAAAAAATTAAACTGTATTATTGTTATGAAAAATAAAGTATAACAAAATAAATAGATTTTATATTTCTCACTAATTCTCTCAGGTCACGTACATCACCTCGCCGCGGCGCAATGATCTAGCTTAATTGACAATGGCTTCAATAATTGAGAACGTATCTCTCGTAAAAGTTTCTTGCCCCAGTTTTACTTGGATTCTATCTCAGGTATATAGATTAAATTATTTCTAGTTCTTTATAGACCTGCTTCCTATTGCCCTATAATTCAAATCTCTTTTCAGTCACTTAGTGTATATAATCTAACACTCTACGTTTTTGTAAACTGTTTTTTAATATTTATATTTCACTTTAAATTGTGTTTCTCCTGTGTACTGTAATCTTACAACCCATTTTGAAACTCCCTAATCCACTCCACCAGTGGATTTTGTTTATTGAAGTTCCAATTGTGGCTTTCCTCAACTTGTTGATGGTAGACCCTCGTCACAGATTTGACAGCAATTAGTGACTTCGTCCTATCCCTCACGGGCTGAGTTTAAGGACCCTTAATGTTGTATATAACCTCATCTGGTCAGCTTCTCTGTCAACATCTGGTTTAAACTAATATATTATCATCAGCATTTTCCACTTTTATGTATTGAGCTTTAATTTTCATTTGAATTTAGTTTATTTTAGTTATCATTCGTCGCCGGATATTTAAATTTCTTTATATATTTTGGGATCATCCAAAAAATGCAACCTTATTGATAGATATAAGGGTATTTGTCTCATAAGTTGTAAAAATCACGTGTCCAAATAAATTTTGTTTTCCATTTTTCAAAACAATTTAACTTAATTCATTATAATTAATTAATTAAACTTAACTTTCTTTAAACAATATGCATGATTGTATTGTGATTTAGACATTGATGTAAAAAGTAATTCCAGCAGAGATGGATGACGTTTTTTTATCAATCGCATTTTTAAAAAATGACTCAACAAGATGGGGCTGATAAGAACAAGCAGGGAACTGATGGAACGACAGCGCTTGATTAAAAAAAAGGATGGACCGAGAACTGATAAAATAAAGATTTTAGCAAGCATTTTACGATATAGCAAATAAAAATCAAACATCTACTGTTCTCTATAATAAAAAACGTGTCTGAATCGAATAAATTTATTTTGAACTTTAATGTTGTTAAACTGGCAAATGCAGGGGACTGATAGTAAAAAAAAAACACCAGCTTATTTACCCCTCTCTAGACGTCATTAGTAACAACAGGACTGAAGTTTTTAGTTTTATTTTGGCTAATCTAAACGTGTTTTGATCATTAAATATTGTTTACATATTTAGTATCTATATGCAAGATTTGTGAAGCTTGTTAAATTAGTTATATTTTTATATTAAACGCACTGGGACATCAATTTTGCAAATTATGTGAAAAATACCTATACATTATTTAAACTCACATTATATTTTTCAATTCGCTTTTGTAATCAATTATATTTGGTTGGTGTATGCTAGTTTAACATCCTATGAAATTATTTGGCATGCTTCTAGACCTAAGGTCATTCATTTCCTGGACAACTGTGGATATAAACCTAGGTAATAAAAAAAACAACAACAATTAATTATAAGTAAGGGAAATCTGAGCCTAATCAAAAGAGAGCTAATTAATGATTTTATAAAAAGTAATCTTCACAGAATCTTGAATGAAAGCTGCTCTTGAACTTAAAAATATTTTTTGTCAAGCAGAATAAGTATAAAGCCCTTATAATCAATCAGCTTTGTTCTAACAGAAATTAAATGATTTTTTTTTATATAGTTATCCTAATTATATTAGAATCGATTAGGAGGGTTTTTGTAGTGATCTAGTAATAGTAATAATTAAACATTTCTGTAACAATTAGCTGGAACAATATTATTTAATGGATTAATAGCATTTTATGTAGAATTAAATCGTTGGCATTAGTCCACTTACCTACATCATGAATCTTATTTTATTATGAATTTTAGGAGAGAGCCAAAAGAACTTTTAGATCGCACTGGATCGCTTGTTGTAGATAGTGGCAAATTTACATTTGCTTATATATGCTCTTTTAGCTTATTTAAGAGACTTTACCCCCCAGAAAATTTGGTCAGAATAATAATAATGAACCTATCCTAAGTTCAATTTTGGCGTATAAAAAAATATTTTGAAGTTTTGATACGATTATTATTTTTTTTTAACAATGAGTGCTTTTCCGTGACATGATATGAAGGTTAGTTACTGTTAAATTAGTTAGATTGTTTTCTCTCACGATACATCCTAATGTATTATCGGAACATTGAGTTGCATTAGGTCAAATTACTGTATTGGAGAAAATATGTCCCACTCAGTTTAGTGGGATCTAATCAAACGTAATATCTCGAAATCATTGGCACAATAGAGACAACATTATCGATTATTAAGGCTTATCTTCTGTAGGCGGCCGTACCCTTAGAGAATATGTAAGCTCACCCTTTGAAAACGTGTAAACATGTTTATCGTGTGGTACATAGCAGATAAGAATCCTATGTCGTTGGTATTCTTTGTGAGAAAATTCTGATAAGATTTCCATGTTCCAACCGATTTTTCTCATCTAAATGCAAATATGTGCCTCTTAAGGTTATTGAAAAAGTATTTAGATGTTATTTAGCTATAAATGTATAATTGTATTAATTATTATTACTAACACACATACATGAATTAATAACATATATTAAAAAAATAAATAAAATAGAATAGGAAATTTGAATGTTGAATGATACATTTCCTGAATCAAAATATTAATATTGTATATAAATTCAATTAAAGGCTGCGAAGATCTGGCAGATCGTAAATAATACATCTTATTTTATATTTATTAAACCATATAAATAAACTTGATAGATCTAGATTGCATCGGGGCGCTGTAAAAAATGTATTGGTATTGAGAGGTTTTTATTATGGTATAAGTACATTTATGAAATTTAATAACTCCATCAATATTTATTTATGGTGCCAGTGGATCATCTAACCACCAAGAACTCGTTATTATTTTATTCTTAGGTCTCTTATACGGTTATTATATATTTATAAATTATGAAAATAGTAAGGAGTTGACATGGTGGTTATCCAGTTCAATCCTAGCCGATTGTAAGATTAATCGATATTGCTGGATAAACAGAAAGAATGATTCTGTTGTGACAATCTGTGTTTATGATTTTCAAAGTATTGGTTGTCTTAAGATATTTAGGTTTAACTTCTTGGTGCTTGGTCTTACTTGGTGCATATTGATGGTTCTTACAAAAATTTTCTTTAATTTATTTTATTGGATACACCCTTCCAAAGCTTGTCTTGGAATTAAATATTTTAATAATGGATAGTTTAATTAATTTCCGGTATGTACTTTTTTACACCTCTTCTAAGCACGTTTTAGGTTAAATACGAGTATATGTAAATGAGAAAGAGAGTTTGTTATCCAAGATTTCTTTTACATTTCTCTACTTTTCGGAATTAGCTTAAAAGAAATGCCTATTCCAAATTTTATAGCCATTTAGCTCCTAGGTAATCATGTAGTCCCTTTCGCTGAAAGGCAACAAAGGGGTGATGCGAAAGAAGAAGTAATCAAATAGGATTTATACATCAAACAGGGCTTTCCCTTCTATATTTATTTTTCTATCGTTTATGACTTACAACTATTAAAAAATAAGTGATTATAAATTATTTAACGCCTGTTAATGAAAATACAAACATTACGGTATAAAATTATTATATATCTCTGGGATCCATGCAAAATTTCTCACAAACCGTCTCGATCCGCCGATGTTGTATAATGGTTGTATAATGACCCACATGTGTAATGACAATTCCTCCCCACCACCTTTTCTATATAATTAATATGACATTCTTAATTTCAACCTGTCCACCGTTAATTAATTTGCTGTTTTGCCGTTAATTAAGTTGCTCCTTTACCACACTCCGAGCTTCAAAGTACTAAATTTTGTCTGTTTATTTATTTTTATATTTTAATTTCTCAGTTTTACTTATTTATTTTTAGTTATTGTTGTTACTCTATCAGTTTTATCTATTATTATTAATAGTCAGTTTGAGTTATTATTATTAACTAATTTATTTTATTACTCTATCAGTTTAAGGTTATATCGTCTTTCAAATTGATCATAGTTTTCATTTTTTTCCATTACGCTTTTTTTTTTTTTTTTTTTTACTTTGTTAATTTTAATTTCATTTCATTTTTTTTTCCTCATTGTATATTTACTTACTTTGTAAATTTTAATTTCATTCACTGTACATATCCTTTTTTTTTTCTTTTTTTTTATATTTTGTTCATTTAACCTTGATGAAGATCTACTAAGTGGGTCAAAACGTTAGTTTTTAATTAATAGTTTGTACTAATTATGATCCATTTTTTTAAACGTCTCCGAGACCAGCTTATTCATTCATAATGATTTTTACGGCGAACTATTAATTATTGAATCAAAACTGTCTGTGGTTTTAAGATCTATTGCTGCTATTGACCTATCTGGCTATAAGATCTATTGCAAGAATGCTTGATCGATTTTGAATATATATATATATTTTAATGAATAATCTTGATCAAAATTGAGATTATTTTTTCTCGCATTAAGCTTCAAATGATAATATTATGTATATATATTTATGTTATATATATTGTGTTGTTAAGTGAAACTAAATGTTTTTATTTATTTTATTTTGAACTAATAAAAATATAAATATATTTTTTTTTTTATAGGTAAGGGATATCTTTATGTTCTACGCACTTATCATCGTAAGTAAAATCATAATTTTATTTTTTAATTCAAATGATTAGGAGATGATTTAAGTATCACATTGCATTCTCAGTTTAATTTAATTCGTTTGGTTTTTATGTAGCGGAAATTTTATCCTACCAATTTGAACCACTTGACTATCATTCTATTTAATCTTCTTCCGCTCACTTACGTTCATGTTTTTGTTGTGTGAATACGAACTCGCTTTATTTTCTTTTATCTTGCTGCACTCACTAAATTTTAAAATAAATTTGCAGAAAATGAATAAATTTTATCGGCAATATTAAGTTCCCTTCATGTAACATTGAATAAGTGAATTTTCAATTATGATTATGTATATGTATATTTATATAGTAAGTGAGTTCTTAGAGTTTTAAACGAATCTCATTCGATTTAATTTAATTTAATTTATTCTGGCTAATTTTTTTTTTTTAATTTAACTTTGAAAGTTTCCAAGTACTTTTCTAAATACTTTTTTGATGCTTGTTTCGTTCATTTGTTTATTTTTTGTCCCAAGAGAGTTAAAGAAAAGAAAGTCAAAGACTTCCATTGAATTCCTGTATCCGGACAGTGTTTTGCTCTTCTTTTTCAATAATTTAGTTTTTAAATATTTACAAACTGTTTGATGTGATTGCATTATAAATATTAAGGTTATGGATTAATTACGTAGTTCTATATTACATACTTGTTATTGCTATAAACATCCACTATTGAATGATGTTTATAATTGCTTAAGTTATGTACAATGTTTGACTTGAATATATAAAGTCACAATTGTCTTGGATATTTTTTTTAAAATTATACGTAAGTTCTTTTACTAGGGGTTATTTAAACAATATCTTAAACATATGATACTTCATAAGACATTCATATCGGTTAAACAAAAAATCAAGTAAATATCCTTGATTGCCTATTATTAGCGCATTTGATTAAGTTCTCGTCATTTAACACGAATCATTGGTTTTTAAATTTATTTATATATTTTTTTAAAATACATGGATATATTTTAAGGGTTTTTTGTCATAAATTTATTGATGGGTTCCAAACTTAGTTTTGAACCTATCCCGTTCTAATAATCATTGTTTAATATGCACTTGGTGCAACCCGTTAATGACAGCAGCCTATTTGCAAATTCCAAACCTTTTGAGCAAATGCATCAATATTAAACATAAGTGGTGAATTGAATAAAACTGAGCACTTGCTCATTCCTCAAAAAACTGAACTGATACTCCGTTTAGTTCTGATTAAAGGGAAATTACACTTACTTAGGAATTGCATAACTTTTTACTAAGTGTACGGAGCACGTGCTCCAAATGTTTGATTCGGAGTACCTGCTCAACTTTCTAAGTGAATAAAACTTGAGAATGATCCAATATGTGAGCAGGTTATGAGTCAAATTCTGAGTCTACTTCTGAGTAAATTGGGATTTGACTGAGAATCTGCCCACATAGTTGGGCGATCTCACTTTTTATTCACTTAGAAAGGTGAGCAGGTACTTTGAATCAATAATCCATCCATATTTGGGGAGCTTCATAAACTGAGTATTTCATAACATGCAAATTCTCTTTATTCACATTTAACCAGAGTACCTGCTCAGTTTTTTAAGGAATGAGCACGTGCGCAGTTTAATTCACTACACCTGTTGTCGTCGTAATGAAGGTCATTTGCACAATTCATCAAATAAAAATTGAAAACCTATTTAAAATCAGATGTTTATAAAACATTTAAAAAAATTATAATATACTGTTATATAATTAAAATTAGGAAAATAATATAAATTGTTGGATCTATATATTTATTATCAATTTCTATTGTTTAGTTCCTTTAGTCCTTTTATCTTCTATTGTAGGCAACTTAAATACATAACATTTTTAATGTACTTCAGAGCTAGTGTTTATACATGTAGTAGTTTTTATTAATTTTTAACACCCCAATTACGGTTTATTTTGAATCTGTTATTAACGGTTACATACGACAAGACAACATTTGAATGTCTCATATTGTTTATATTGAAGCATTGGCTAAAGGCTCTGTAAATGAATTATAAATTTCAAAAAGGGCTCATCTCGGAACTTATTCAAAATAGAAATGAAATGAAATGAAATGAAAATAAAATTTTATTCTGGGACTTTTAGTCCCCTTAGAATAACATAAATGATCAGTATTAGTACTATTTGTCTAGCTTATATACAGTGAATAATTAAGATAAGTTAAGTAGTAAAATAAAATAAAGGAAATTCTAATAATTACAGGCATTTAAATCGTAATTAAATATAAATGTACACCTGTCTACTAACAATAGACAATAACTATCAAACAATAGACATTATAATAATAATAAACATAAAACTATAAACAGTAAATATAAGATATAAACATAGAATGAATATATATATAAAACTATAGTACTTACATAAATGCGGAAGATTGATAGTTAAGGAGGTGGAGAAATAATTGATGCTTGAAGGAGGTTAAGGGTGAGAATTTACGAATGGAGTTGGGTAAAGTAGCTCGAAAGGTATAAGATCTTTTGAAAGAGGCACTTCTATGAAAGGGTATATACAAGTTTATAGGTTGGGATCTGGTGGTTAAGGAGTGTATAGAGGAACACGGGGTGAACAGATCAAGAATATAAGGAGGCTTTTTGGTTTTGAGGGTTCGGAAAAGATAGATACCTAGAAAGTATTGCCGTCGGAAAACAGGTTGAAGCCACTTTAACTCGGCATACCAACTGGAGACGTGGGAGCGCCTGGGGATTCCGAAGATGAATCTAATGAAGCAATTCATTAGTCTCTTCAGTCTCATCTCAAGCCCGCCAGACAGTCCACCATACACGAGGCAGCCATAGTCGAAGTGTGGGAAAATGAGGGAGGATACAAGGAGCTGACGGGTTTTAGGAGGTATAGAATCTCGAAACCTTAGGAACTGTTTAAGGATAGCAATGGACTTCTTTTTTTTTTCATTTATTCTTATAGACCTTTATTTTATGAGGGAAAACGATTGATATCTCGTTGTCATAGTAGTGAAATACACGAAGAAAATCAAATCTATTCTAATTAGTCTCCAATGATTCTACAAAAATCCATTTTTTTTTTGTCCTAAAATACTCGTACTTTGAAACACAACTTTCGGAGATGATGAGCCCTTTTAGAAATTCACAATTCAAATACCTTCACTGTTTTCCAATTTCTTCTATTAGTCCCGTATCTAATGTAGTGTATATATATATATATATATATATATATATATATATATATATATATATATATATATATATATATATATATATATATATATATATATATATTTTTTTTTTTTTGATGTATATAAGCCTTGCATTTCCGCTCTCATTCTTTCATCACACCCTAACACATCGCTGGACGTTAAATCTGTAGTGGTTGTAATTAACTAACTGTGTCGAATAATTTATTTCTTTTTTTTTAATTCCAAGTTTTTAATCTTATGTTTAAATCAGGAATTAGTGATTTTCATAATTCAAAATTAAGTAACATTTGTAAAGTACTATCATAATTAGGCATAATAAGAAGATTGGTGTTGCGACCGGAAAAATCAATTATTTCGATTTTGATTTTTCCAATTAATCTGCTCCATTGTAATAAATTTCATCTTCCAACTTCCTTTTATTTTTTAATGTCAACAAGCAGTTCCATATTTTCCATTACTAGTAATCTATTCATTTTATTACACAGATTAAAGGACTTATTTGTTTTAAAATTTGTTGAATTCAAGATACTGCGAATTTGAGGCTTTGTGAGAACAGGGTCATGCCATATTTCATTAAGGCAGGTGTTTAACGTTGCCTTCCCATTGACGACTCAAATTTCCTCTAGTTGACTTGGTACATGCAGTTAATTTAATTAAAATTTCATCCCCCTGTCTAATAACGTGGATGACCTATTTTAACCTTAAACACCGGAACCTCTGTGGATAAAAAACGATTCTGTTAATAAATGCGTAAATATCAGCTTATTTATTTAAATATTTCTCCTAGTATTGTTGATTTATTCCAATGATTCAAATATATCTGCTGATATGTGATATGAAATACTAAATAAACAATTAAGGGGTTTCAAATTAATTATAATGATTATTATTATATCTATTTATAATAATCATTATTATTATTAATTTGAAATCCCTCAATTTTTACGCAGACTTTCTGTCATTATTATAAATAGGTATAATAATTATTATTGATTTGAAACCCCTTAATTGTTTAGGCAGTATTTCTGTCATTATGATAATATTTCTCTCATTACTAAAAATAGATATAATTATTATTGTTATTATTAATTTATGTTAATTCTTTATGCACTCGGTCATTATTATAATTAGATATAATTATTAAATAATTATTATTATTAATTGACATCTTTCTGCCAATTTATTTAATTCGAGTGGAAGAGCCCGTTCCAAGAACGGTTTGAATTAAACATTGGGAAAAAATTCAAAACATAATATTTAGATAATTATTTCAATTCATTTCAGTAGAAAAGTCCAATGATTGAATCCAAATCATTGGTTTTAGGAATTTCCAGTATCATTGAAACGTATATTTTTTAAACGAATTTGGGTACACTACAAAAATGTATTTAGTAATTTGGAGTAAGGAACTTTTAACCTATAAGGGCATAATGCAGATAGTGATAACTTTTAAGGCTATTAACTCTCTAAAATACAAAATAACCTGATAAATAAATAAATGAATCTCAGCTAATAAACGTTTTATTTATTTTTTCTTCTCACCTCCAAACTCATTTTGGAGTCACCAATAATGATTGGATTTGGATTCTTACCAATAATGAACGTTATTAAACTTATTGTTCGGGCAACAGTAAGCTTCACGTTTTGGACAAGGGACGGAACGTTTTTCACGGTCCGATAAAAATCGGAGTCTAATCCGACTCCGATTTAGTTTACGCAGAAAACGTCCGTTCCTTTCACACGGTCGGATAATTATAGTCGGATCCTACATTCCCTGCAGTCTGGGGGCTCCTCAATAAAACGGATGTTTCTGTGAAAACGGCCACAAGGTATACAGTACCCGCAATACCGAACAGGTTTTGAAAGACTGCGGACACTTACCTATGTGAAAAAGTTTTTGTTGTTATATTGGTAGAATGCGCTTTGGGTTAGAGGTCGTAATTAATTCATTCCCAGAGCTCTTGTCTATCAAATTTCACATTGAAAAGATCTTAAATTAAACTTTGCTGTGTTGTGGTACCAAAATAAATATAATATGTCGATGATATTAATTTAAGTGTTAAAAAATAAATAAAATAAAACCAATCAAAGACAGAAATTTCGAACCTGATATTGGTTAGGTCTGTTTTTTTGTTTAAGATTATAAATAATTCCTTTACCATTTTGTCAATATCGTCTGATTGTCATTGTGGTATTGTTTTAAGGACAAAAAGTGTTTATTATTGCCCTCATAACTAGAAAAAAATCATGTATTTATTAATTTTTTAATGATCTAAGATAAAAAAAAAAGAATCAGTTAAAAAAATTATGAAAGTTATGATAACAAAACAGAAATTAAGTCATAATATAGGTGAAAAGTAATGAAATACTAAATAAAAATTAAGTTAAATATAACTGAATAATAACAAAATATAGCTGAATAAATTCAAAATACAACTTAAATCAAAATATAACTGAATCAAATTAGCAGAAGTGTCTCAATATTTTTAATGAATGTAATGATATTGATACGTTGTTGGTTATCACTCAAGACCTTCCTCACCTGCTGAGGCACACCACATTTTTCCATCTTTATTCTGTACCGAGGTCACTCCTCAAAGATATGACTGTGAGTGTCACTTTACACCAGGAATGGCCAACCCTTTTATAGCGCGTTCCACAACCAAGGGTCCTCCATATTGAGGCGTGCCACAACTGTACTTACCACCTTTCAGTGGTAAGTAAAAAATATATTTTTTGAAAATATACGTTTTTAAAAATATATTTTCGCCTAATGAAACATAATATAATCAGTTAATAACTATTATTTATGCAATAAAACTTTCATCACAGAACGAGAACTTTTACCAATACCGAACACAGTCAGCACAGGCTTCCCTGCTTTACACAGTTGACACTGAGATGGTTTTCTCCGTGTAGGTAGCATTCAGGTAGTCATGGGTCAGGCGGCAATTTCCAATTTGGAGGCATGTAACGACTACCTCCTCTCTTCTACACTGTATAAAGGATGAGGCCTAGCAACTGACGGTCAGTTTAACGATTTTAAGGTTATTCTCCAGCGTAATTCAAGTCTGTTGCCATTCCATTAGGGCATTTTTGTTAGTTGGTTGAAATGGCGTTATTGCTTTCAGCGAATGGGCATCTGTTGCTGCTTCATCTGCTTCCTCGGTTTTAGGAACTAACAACCTGTAGAGTTATAGTAGTTTTTCTATAATTTTTTGTGTTTTTTCCTGGCAATTTTCTAAATGTTGGAACGTGACCCAAAAATTCCCGTTGATAATTCCTTAGGTTCATGGCTTATGATAAAATTGAGAATTGTTTTATAAAAAATTGAATAATATAGTGTTAACAATAACATTAAGAAAAACTATATCGTTTCAAGATACTTGGGCTAATTATGGGATTTAGGAGAACACTAGAGATCTGAAACTTTGGTAGTAGCAATTTCTTGTGAGGGTGTACAAATGGGTAAGTCGGCAGAGTATTTATCGCTCTTGGACTCTATTGTCTACCTTACTCGGACGAATCCTTTGCTCTTTGATGTCTAAAACATAAAACGCAAGTTGAAATTTTCGATTCTCAGGTTATAAATTGTTTTCATTTCCTGCATGAATGCAAAGCTTACATACCTTCGTTAGTGAGAAAGCAAGTGTGTGTATGTGTGTGTATACACATATGCATACAGGATTCTTAGTGTTGGTTGAAGTAATTCCATTGAATAGAACTATGTCTTTTCCGGTCTCATTTCTATGTACTTCATGTAGGATATAAACATAATATCTTTAACTCAATCTTGGACATTTTACCGAATATTTCGGTTGTACACGAGTTTTGTTGAATTTGTGGTTTCACATTAGGTTTTTTTCTTCTTTATTTCGTTCTGCCAAAATACCTCTTGTGACCGTTAATATGGTATATGTTATATTTTAACAGAACATTTCATAATACATTTTAGGTATACATAAACATAAACATTTTAAAAAATCTGAAGTTAAAAGATTACCTCATTTTATGATAAATTATTTAATATGGCTTTTTTCAATTTTAGAAACAATGTACGGATTAGTTGTTAAGATTTAATGCTTTGTAATCAGCAGGATACAATTTAATCCAATGCAAATTGTAATAGCGTCGCCAATAGTGGTATAATTGGTGGCCCTAGTGGTGCCACAATCGCGTCTAAGTATTGATTGTTGTTATAGGTTAATTGAATCCTGCAACAGCTTAGGTCTGTATACTAGTTACATAAATCCATCATCAATTAAGTCTGCCGTTAATTGTTATAAATAAATAAATTATTTACTGAAAATTATTGTTGGTATATCTGCAAATACTGTCCCGAAAAATATCTCGCTTGATTGATTAATTCACGGTCACGGTTTGGGTTTGGTCAAATGTTCAACAAATCTTACTTTATTTATTAGTTATTTTATTTTTTAATATCACCTGCTTTGGTAGAATTATATTTACCTTTCATTATAGTTTCCTTCGCCAACGCTTCAAGGTTTTTCCTAATCTTTAGGTTAATTTGTTTGTATTAGAGAACAGTATAATAATTAGTATTCATAATAACTCATTTAAAACATGTTATAACATTATCTCACAAAAGATCCATAATGAGGTGAGAAAGGGTTGACCCGTCCTTCAATTAATAATAATAATAGAATATGTTCAAAGATTAACTATTAATTTATATTAGTATGCCTTATATCCTTATCTAATTGTACAATTTTACACTTTTATTATTCACTTTCTTTGTAATATCATATCCATAACTCTATTATTTTGACTTAATTTTTACACATTATTTAAAACTTTATTTTTTCATTAAATTCTTATAATGAGAGTGTCACATTCTTATATCAATTTCTTTCTCACAAAAAAAAATCATAATGTGCTTATATTCTTTTACTTTATTGCCCGACTTAAAAATATAAATTTATTTGTATTAATGCACTTAATAACGCAAACGTCTAAAACATTAGAAATTCTATATTACACATTTTCGCAAATAGTAAGGACTGTTTTATAGCTGTTTCCGTTTAAATTAGAGAAAGACGGGGACTTAGTGTGATATACAGAATAATTAAAAATAAAGAAAAGAAAAAATTAATAATTGTAATAAAAACAACTGTTTAACTTTTAATTAATGACATTAGTAGTGCAATCATAAGCATTTCTCGGTCGTGCATTTTATTTATTTATTTTTTTTAAATTGAATCTTTAAACCTTGCTCCTGTGTATTGTTTTGTAGAGAAAAATATATATTTCTACGACTGTAATAATATATATATATATATATATATATATATATATATATATATATATATATATATATATATATTGTATAAATATATACAATTTTCACAAAAACTCAACTTGCTCAAGATTCAGTCTACATTAGGGATACAAAAAACTATCATTAACAAAATACGACCAGGAACAGGGCTGACTTAGTGGTAGAAAGAAACACAATAAAAAGTGGAATGATTAGTCCTAACTGGGATGTAGTTTAACAAGAAAATTTCAAAGGTATTATTCAGTGTCTTTTGCTTTTTTTACCAAGCCGAAATAAACAGAGAACCCCTCAACGTTTATAAAATATTTACCTTTTTTTGAAAGGCTGCTGTGCTGTAAATCCTTATTTCAACTACCCTTTAGCTTTTTTTGTTTTGACTTCTGCTGACGCTTTTCTACGATAATTTGTCGGTGAATATTTTTAGTCAGGTGTCTCCGACTTTAAATTAGACGGTCCTCACCAAACAATCGACATTGTTTTCTTTAAAATATTCTTTTTTTTTTATCTTAGCTATAGTGCCGTGATAAGCTAAAAGGGCCTTACTCAAAATCATTATTTTAAAAATCTGTTTGCATTGTCCCCGAATTGCTCTAAACTACACCTTTTTATGGCATCATATGGCCCTAAATCCAATTTTTAGATCCTAATCATTAGTTTTTAGAGCAGTTCGGGTACAATTCAAAAATTTATTTTAAAAAATGATTTGGAGTTAGCGTTTTTTACCTTATGGCGTAAGTTCTAAACCTGTTCGGTCTTGACAAGCATTCGCGTATCGAAATTCTCAGACAAGCCTCACGTTTTTCTTTGATGTACGGTATTGATTCCAAAGGATACCCTTTTCTTTAGTTGTGTTCCCTTCTCTGTTACACATGTAGATTTTTCCGTCGATGTTCTGAAGTAAATAAAATATTTGAATAATGTTTTTCATGTGGTAATGACTGTTATGTACCATTTAATTAAAAAACAAAATGCTCGGCATCCACTGATTTATTAAAACCTGCTTGGATAAAAACTTGATTATATTACTGCACTTGCCGAAATAAGGCTTGAGCCTGTAGCCAATGCAATTGAGTGTAAATGGCAATTGCAGCTATTTTATTTATTGTGCCCATCTTGTTTTGTTTTTTTTGTAAATAGTGGTACATAGATATCAAAGTTAATTCAAAATTGAAAAATAAAAGCTATTTTAATGAAGAAAAAACCGATGACAGAGGCTGTTTCTACCATATACCCACGGTTTATTACTTACAGTTCTTATTTTTAGGGGGTGCTTATTAATCTTACTGTTAAAATAAATGTATTCATTGAACGTTGAATTTGAATACAGTGAGTAAATAATAACTAACATCAAAATCATCAAATCGAAATAGGTTCAATAGTTCAAGTGAAGAAGAAGGAGTGACGTCACCAATTCAAAATTATTTATTTTTATATATTTACTTCACTACTTCACTAGCATGTCTCAATTCTGAAGCAATATGTCTTAAGCTTTTATGAGTCTTTCAAGTCTCAGAACTTACTCCTACGTACGCTGAAGTTTCTCTAAAGAATCTAAAAGTGTGATTAAGGAGTTGGAGAAACCCCGAATTCCGCATCGATGAGGAAAGATTACACTTCACGAGTTATTAAAGAAAACAAATTATAAAGAAAGTCATAGATTATAGGGAGTAACTAATATTGTATCATCGCTTCAGTAGATGGTTTTTCACTGATTGCGTTTTCTGGGTAAAGTGAATTAAAGTATTTGCTGTAACAATATTTTTTTGCCACAAAGTAATGAAAATATTGTCAGAATCTCTCCTAGAATGGCTAAATCAGAAGAAAATATAATAAAATATAAACAGAAGCGTCCTAAGATAGTAAAATTAATTACCACTTGACCTTATGAAGTGGCATTGAGCTGTGGTTTCATAATGAAGATTCCCTCTGAAGCATCATTAACAGTCTTGTGACTGGAATTTAATCTGCCATTCTGAGAAAATCTAATGCATAACATTAGCTCTGGAACCTGGAGGACTGGAATTGCAGAAGATTGTTTTAGCCTGGAAATGTCTGGGGGATGATTGCATACCGCTTAACTACTTCTGACATAATTTGGAAGAAGCCACTAGAAGTGTCAGTTTAAGATGTCTTATTAAGGGGTTCCTTCGGAATAAGTAAAATGGAAATTCATGACAGAATCTCAAGAGTTTAAATTATTAAAAGCTGACACAAATCTCTTCGAAGAAGTTCAAAGATTATGCCTATTAAAGGCGGAAAGTTTTTTGAATTTGAATCATTAATCATCTGTGGAGTGTTTTAATATTCCGTTTTGTCGTGATCAAACATAAAAGTTTCTAGAATTGTTGGAGATTCCGTTTGTGTTCGTATTTCTTCGTTGAATTTTATTTATGACTATTATTTATGGATTACCTCTTATTTAACGTCTGTTCTATGTAATACAAGTATTTGAATATACTCAGATAGGCGAGAAAAAAAGGACTGTAGATTTTAAATATGTTTCAAATCCCCCTCGAACTCCTAATATAATCACATCTGAAGACCGTTTTCATTACTTTCCATGTAAACATTTTCGATTCGGCCAGTGTTTAATGAAATTTTCTTCTCTTGGTCGTTATTATTTAAAGTAATTTAGAACCACCTCATGTTCTTAGGTCATGTATAGAACGTTCTCTACTATTTTTTTTAATCTCAGAAATTATTAAGCTGGCCATCCCTTGTGGCTATAGCTGGCAGACTCCGGTAAACAGCCCGATCTTGGGGGTGGTAGGAATCGATCCAGGATCCCTTTGCCTCCCTCACTGTAGTCTGGGTGGCTGGGAGCTCCGAAGTGAAGGTTTTCTGAAACCGTGCGATGCCTTATATATGTATCGTAAGAACAGATACCTACCATCGGTGTGGTAAAGCCGACTTGGACATTATCATTCAGGGCAAAATGAAAGAAACGCTTGTAAGAAGAAATAAGTGAATGTAAAGTTTCAAGTCATATTTCCATTTACAAGAAGTATTATATGAAAAGAGCCCAAGGAGAAAGGGGTACAGTCACATTTTTTCTGAAATGGAGTTAATAATATACATGAATATGCTTAGGTGGTAAAAAGAAACAGTCAGAATCGTGGATGGTCGGTTTGTTGGAAGTCTTTGAAGAATATCCATAAATGGAAGAAAGCTTTTAACTTTAAAACTTGATTTTCTGGAGATGCATTTTGGATGGGAGAATCAGATAGCTCTCCCGATATCTCCCGTGGGCTCCTCATACTGAAATGATCTTAAGTTTCGTTTTAACTGATAATTCTTGAAAATGAACATAAGTATAAACAAAAAGTATGATCTGCACAGCGCTCCGTCATTAAAGCCATCCCCGAAACCCCTATTATCGTGTTCTAAAGATTATGAAACGGTTATACCCCACCCTCCACCGATGACCTTCGATATTGTGCAAAAGGCTACATTTTTCAGGGAAAAACGACTAAAACAAAATGAAACATGACTTGCCAAATTATATATTAACGAAGCCGAAGCAAATACCACCGGTGATAATGGTCTATGCATATATACCCTGTCTCCCATCAAAAACAATTTTAAATCTCAAATAAGTGAGATTAGTCTTAAACCCATAGCTAAAAGGTCCTAACTCGGAATTTGTTTAAATGCATTTTTGTTTTCTACCCGATTTGCTTTAAAAACCAAACCTTTTTATGACATTAGAAAGTCTCTAAAACCAATAATTTTTACATTAAGGCTTTTCTAATGTTATAAAAAGATGTCATTTTTAGATCTATTAGGGTACAATACAAAGATGTATTTAAAAATTTTTATTTGGAATTAGGCCTTTTAACTTACCCCAGCAGTATTCTCACATATGCGTGGTATTACATCCAAGTCCAACTTCACGTGTCCACTTTAATGGCCGCGATGCCATCACATCAGTTGTACTTACCTGATGTGGCTACTCTCTTAAATCTTCTGGGCTGCTCATCTTCATGCTACACACTTCAAACAGCGGCCTCTCCATTTTGGTCAAAACTCCAAATCTCTTGATATTATATATTGTTGTTTTAAAGATCCGATTATCAAGGTGTTAATTTATTATGCAGTTTTAAATTTTTTAATCAAAACTGGGAAGACGTCATATTATCGTAACTGTATACTAAGTGACCATTTTGTGATGTAGAAGGAGGTTGGGGATATTTGCTCCTCACTCAATTCTTGACGTGACCTTCTCCAAGATTTCATAATTTGATTCAGACTATAATGACCCAACTGTCTATTAATAAATGATTTGTTTCTCAAGTAAATTAGATAAAAATACGGCTAGAATCGCTTGTTGCTTTTCTGTGGTGCCTGCTTTCCAAAAAAACTGGCAATAAGGATGTATCAGACTACCCATTACTGATATGAAGCGGGGCCGTTTAATTTTAAATCGGGATGTAATGTTAAGTCTAATCTTGAAGATACAGGTTTCGATTGGTTTCATCGACGGAACTATTTCTCTTCGGTGTTATCGGCTTCGTGCCTTTATGTTTGTTAACCATATTATTAGTACCATTTTCTTTATTTTATCTGTAGGTATTATTTGTCAATTTCCATTCTACTTACGTGTTTTCTCACTTTCTTCTCCTTTCAAATATTCCGAATTAGCCCCCGAAAGGTTGGCAAACCAAGAAGTTTATGGGATGATGCTAAGTCCGATCTTGTAGCTTTGATATCCTTTTGGTTGTATTGATTGTAAATCTAAAAGGTTTGCTGATCATTATTAAGTAATATGATTCTTTGCTAACGGAACACGTAGGAACATACTTCGCACAATTACTACAAAATGAGGAAGAGAGGGAATTAGTTTTCGAGCTATTATTTGAATGTTAATTTTCTAAATGGTGACAATGACAATATTTTATTGAATACTGTTTATTTTAGGAGTTATAAATTTCGTACTAAATTATTAAAAGTCATGGAGATTTACAGGCTTTATTACGTTTTCAGTAATACTCCGGAAATCTCTAGGTTCTTCTGCGTTTTACTGCTTTGATAATGTAGCTTTAACTGTCTTAATAATCATATTGATGGAACTTTGGCCATAAACAGGCTAATAATGCGTAGTTAAATCATTGCGACGGTTTTTATTTGATTTTTTTCGAGGTCATTGATATAGATCTGATTACTTTTTTGTTATAAAACAATTATATTTGATTGAAATAATCGTTATCAGATATTAATTGCTAAGATATAACTGGAAGATTCCAAAAACCAATAACCAGTAAATA